>OZ023236.1:4835449-5435449 GCA_964006365.1 Trididemnum miniatum
CATAGAATCCCACGAAGATGTTTGCCGGACAAGGTCCAAGCGGGGAGCCCATAGCGACTCCGTCAATCTGTCGATGCATTATATTGTTGAAACTGAAATCGACTGAGCAGGTAGCAAGTTCCATAAGCTCCACGAATACGTTGCGTGGGAAGGTTGGAGGAGTAGGAAAAAAATTGTAGAGTGAGTCGGCACAGATTTGAATAGTCTCAGCTAAAGGTACATTGGTGAAAAGACTGGATATATCAAAAGAGCACATGAAAGTGGAAGGTTGTACATGAAAGGTTGTAAATTGGAAGAACGAATAGCATCAACAAAAGAAAATGAATATTGGATGCAGTAAGAAGAGTATAAAGAAAGAACGGGTTGGAGGAGAGAAGTAAGCCAAGTTGCCAGTTGATGTTGGGGTGAGCCAGTCATGGATAGATTGGGTCGGAAAGGTACGGTAAGCCATACATACGAGGACGTTGCGAGCCAGTTGGCCTGATGACTTCGTAGACTCCTGTGGGTAGAAGATCGTCTTTGTGCGTTTGTAATAGTCGACGTTGTATTTTCGACTCGATTTTGACGGTGTTATCATTGTCAGGTGCGGGGCCGAGTCTGCAGAATTTAGATTGATCGTTTAAAATGGACTCCATCTTAGAGACGTAATCCTTTTTGTTTATAATCACCACACCTGACCCTTTGTCAGGTTTGGTAATTGGAATATCCTGATTGGAACGAAGTGACTTAATAGCTTGCAGGGATTCTTTGTTCATTAAAAAGTCGCCGACATCAACTGGAGTGTCACAATATGCATGAGCCAGGTCACTCAGTCTCGCTTTCAATGCAGAGAGCCTTTCATCAAACTGCGGCTTGTGATGTAGCAATTGGCCAAACAAGACTTCAAACTCAGCAAAAACTTCTTCGCGTAGGACGGAAGTGGGTGGTAGGCAAAAGTTAAGCCCATGCAACTGAACGAATTCTTCAGTGTCGGACAGTTGATAGTCTGAAAGATTGATTAGGTGTGATTTGTCCGGTATGGATTGATTGCCAAAGCGTCGTCGCCTGAGGAAACTAAGGTTGCGTTCATGTTTGTTTTGAGTTTCTTTTGCTTTGCTTCTGTCGATGATGGAAACGTAACGACAATAACGAATGAAGTCAAAAAAGGACAAGAATGATTTGATGTCTGACCAGAGACTGCAGCAAGAATTCTTCAGATTTGCAGCAAGAAGAACTTGTTTTGCTAATGTCATCCTTCATGAAAGCGCGTTCCATTGTAGGGCTATGTTCTGTTGCATGGGCTTAACTTTTGCCTACCACCCACTTCCGTCCTACGCGAAGAAGTTTTTGCTGAGTTTGAAGTCTTGTTTGGCCAATTGCTACATCACAAGCCGCAGTTTGATGAAAGGCTCTCTGCATTGAAAGCGAGACTGAGTGACCTGGCTCATGCATATTGTGACACTCCAGTTGATGTCGGCGACTTTTTAATGAACAAAGAATCCCTGCAAGCTATTAAGTCACTTCGTTCCAATCAGGATATTCCAATTACCAAACCTGATAAAGGGTCAGGTGTGGTGATTATAAACAAAAAGGATTACGTCTCTAAGATGGAGTCCATTTTAAACGATCAATCTAAATTCTGCAGACTCGGCCCCGCACCTGACAATGATAACACCGTCAAAATCGAGTCGAAAATACAACGTCGACTATTACAAACGCACAAAGACGATCTTCTACCCACAGGAGTCTACGAAGTCATCAGGTCCACTGGCTCGCAACGTCCTCGTATGTATGGCTTACCAAAGATTCACAAGAAGGACGTACCTTTCCGACCCAATCTATCCTTGACTGGCTCACCCCAACATCAACTGGCAACTTGGCTTACTTCTCTCCTCCAACTCGTTCTTTCTTTATACTCTTCTTACTGCATCCAATATTCATTTTCTTTTGTTGATGCTATTCGTTCTTCCAATTTACAACCTGCTTCCACTTTCATGTGCTCTTTTGATATATCCAGTCTTTTCACCAATGTACCTTTAGCTGAGACTATTCAAATCTGTGCCGACTCACTCTACAATTTTTTTCCTACTCCTCCAACCTTCCCACGCAACGTATTCGTGGAGCTTATGGAACTTGCTACCTGCTCAGTCGATTTCAGTTTCAACAACATAATGCATCGACAGATTGACGGAGTCGCTATGGGCTCCCCGCTTGGACCTTGTCTGGCAAACATCTTCGTGGGATTCTATGAATCTGTTGTGAATTTGTAATGTTTGTTCTTTGTGAGTCACGTGATGTTGTTTGTTTTTTATACTCGCTTACAGTTAACTCGCACTGCCTGATTACCTTGTGTTCGAATTCGAGCTGTCGTTCACCTAAGGCACAATCGCACGCCAATCTGACTGTGTTATTTACAAATCTTGCGTCAGTTCGAACAGACCTACAGTGCAAACGCATGCAGTTGTGAACCTATATCAAGTTGTTCATCTTTTTGTGTCAACAGACTGTAGCTTATCTTTTAGTTAAATAAAGCCTATGTTATGTAATGACATAAAGGCAAATTCACCACAATTTCTTTAACTAAAGAAAATGGAAAAGCTAATGAAACCTGACAAGCTGAGCTTAGACCCGACCAGCCCAGACGCTGCTAAGCATTGGAAGCATTGGAGACGAACTCTTGAAAATTATTTGGATTCTGCTCTTGGTGCGGAACAGGAAGGTAGAGATGCTGCCAAGCTGCGAGTACTCATAAACTCCGTTGATTTCAGAATATATGACTACATTGAAAGTTGCAATAGTTATGAAACGGCTATTACGACAATGGCCAACCTTTATGTTAAAACTCCTAATGCGGTTTTCTCGAGGCATTTGTTGGCTACAGCTAAGCAGAAGCCGGGGCAAACTATACGAGAATTTTTGCAATTTTTGCATTTTTTAAGTAAAGACTGCGATTTCCAGAATGTTACAGCTGAAGAGTATCGACAAGAAATGGTTCGTGATTCGTTTATAAATGGTTTGCTGTCAAGTGCTATCCGACAACGATTGCTAGAAAATCGACTACTGAATTTAGATACAGCCCCTTTGCCCAAGCGGTCTCATTGGATATGGCTCAGCAACACTCGCAGGTATATGAGAGCAATAGCGGATCGCATTTGTTGGCAACTTCAATTAAAGCAGATTCGGGAACATCTGGCAAAGAAGCCGAACTGACCGCAGCAGTTGCATCCGCACCCGACAAGCGCTGCTTTTTCTGTGGAAACTTTCCGTGTCACCCGAGAAAAGCATGACGTGCCCGGAATGCTGTTTGTTACAAATGCGAGAAAAGGGGTCATTTCGCAAAATGTTGCCGAAGTACTTCCGCTGCCAAAATTTCTGCTTTTTCTACTCCCAAACTTTGCGTTATTCAACCTGCACCTCCGTGTCTATCATACGCTACCATTACATCATTCATAAACGGTCGTAAATTATCAACCCTTATAGACTCTGCGAGTTCGCTTAGTTTTATCAATGAGAAAACTGCACGTTCCCTCGGTCTTACGATAGAACCGCGTGATGAAGTTATCGCGATGGCGTCGTCGAACCTTACAAGTCACATACAAGGAAATTGCGCAGTCGATTTGATGTTGTACAATCAAAAATATTCTCAAGTTAATCTCGGAGTCATGAAGGGTTTATGCACGGATGTCTTGCTTGGGGGAGATTTTCAGGCTCAACACGAAAGAGTGGTTTTTCAACGTAACGGCTCGAAAAATGAACTAGTAGTGTCAAGCAATTGTTCCGCCGATCATGTAAGTACAGTATGTGCAGCTAATTGAAAACCTGTCTCGCTTTTTACCAATTTATCATCTAAATGTCGACCTATAGCGACGAAATCGAGACAATTTAATGCTGAAGATCGGGACTTTATTTCCGGAGAAATAACCAAAATGCAGTCATCTGGCGTAATTCGTCCCAGTCATTCGCCCTGGCGGGCACAGGTGCTTGTTGTAACCAACAAAGAATCGGGAAAGCGAAGAATGTGCATTGATTATTCGCAGACAATTAACTTATTCACCGACTTGGACGCATATCCACTGCCAAGTATAGAAAGTCTCGTAAACAAACTGTCACTGTACAAAGTCTTTTCCACATTTGATCTCAAGAGCGCATACCATCAAATCCCCATTCAAGAAAGTGATAAGATTTACACCGCTTTTGAAGCCTGTGGAAAACTATGGGAGTTTAATCGAATTCCTTTTGGAGTTACCAACGGGGTGCCGCAATTTCAGCGAGTAATTGATGATATCGTAATGAAAGAAGGGTTAAAAGACACGTATCCCTATCTTGATAACGTAACAATCGGTGGATATGGAATGAAATTAAATCAATCTAAAACGGTATCATCTATTTCAGAAATTTGCATTCTCGGATACTGCGTTGGAGGTAACAAAATCAGACCAGATCCTGAAAGACTTCGACCGTTGTTAAAATTCCCCGCACCAACAGATTCAAAATCGCTGAAACGCGCTCTTGGAATGTTTGCATATTACGCAAAATGGATCACCAACTATTCCGACAAAATTGTTCATTTGAAAAACTCGAAGACCTTCCCGCTTACTACCGAAGCATTAAAAGAGTATGAAGTTTTAAAGATGGATATTGCCAAAGCGTCACTTCAGGCCATCGACGAAAATTGTCCGTTTGTAGTGGAATGCGACGCTTCGGAAGTGGCAATCTCGGCTACGTTGAACCAAGCAGGACGACCAGTGGCTTTTATGTCTCGGACTCATCGGGGTAGCGAACGTCACTACCCAGCAATGGAGAAGGAAGCAACAGCTATTATCGAGTCTGTGTGAAAGTGGGAGCACTTGTTAGCCCGACGACATTTTACAATATTGACTGATCAAAAATCGGTAGCATTCATGATGGACAACAGTGGAAGAACGAAGAGAAAGAATAACAAGATTCAATGTTGGCGACTTGAGCTCGCATCGTTTTCTTATTCTATTAAGTACAGACCAGGCAAGGATAGAATCGTGGCCGATGCTTTCACTTGCGTGGTATGCGCTTCGACTAACACATTTAATTTGTACGAGTTGCATAACAATTTATGTCATCCTGGTGTAAGACGTCTATCGCATTATGTACGTTCTAAAAACCTTCCATTTTCGATGGAAGATGTTAAAGAAGTCTGCTCTACATGTAATATTTGCGCAGAATTGAAACCTCGATTTCACAGGTTAAATCAGGGTACTCTCATAAAAGCTACCAAACCTTTTGAACGCATTTCGTTGGACTTTAAAGGTCCTTTACCCTCTTCTTCCCGCAATGTGTATTTGCTTGTGATAATCGATGAGTATTCACGATTTCCTTTTTGTTACCCATGCCCAAATATGCATACTGAAACAGTTATTAAGTGTTTGAATGATGTTTTTACGTTGTGTGGTGTATCCGGTTTTGTACATTCAGATAATGCTAGTTATTTTACTTCGCGTGAGCTCAAGAATTACTTGTTTAGTAGAGGCATAGCTACAAGCCATAGCTCGATATATCACCCTCAAGGAAATTCTCAGGTCGAGAGATATAGTGGCATTATATGGCGATCAATCCGTCTTGCTTTAAAGTCTTGTGGTTTAGATATTACGAAACGGGAAAGCGTATTGCCTGATGTGTTACATTCGCTTAGGTCTTTGCTGTGTACCGCAACCAATGCTACACCCCACGAATTACTGTTTAACTTCCACAGAAAGTCATATGTTGGACATTCATTGCCTACGTGGTTAACCGAAACTGGGCCTGTTTACTTACGTAATTTTAATCCTGCTGGTAAAAATGACGATTTTGTTCGCAAGGTCGAACTTACTGAAGCTAATCCCTGGTTTGCTCGTGTTAAGTTTTCTAATGGTCGAGAAGCCACGGTGTCGTTAAAAGATCTGGCTCCAATTCCCTCACCTGTAGAGCGTGTTTTAGAGCGGGATTGTTTCGTGAAAGAAATTGTACCTAATGAATCTGTAGTGGACCCCAAAAGTTGTAATGACGTTGCTTTTAATGAGTCAGTGTTGAGCCCCAAAAGTTGTAATGATATTGGAAACTTAAATGAGTTGGATGACGAGCCTCAACCTAAAGTTCGTAGATCTGATAGGACAAATAAAGGTGCGCCACCTAGTCGTTATGGTGAGCCTGTAACTTTTTAGAGGGGAAGTGTGTTGTGAATTTGTAATGTTTGTTCTTTGTGAGTCACGTGATGTTGTTTGTTCTTTATACTCGCTTACAGTTAACTCGCACTGCCTGATTACCTTGTGTTCGAATTCGAGCTGTCGTTCACCTAAGGCACAATCGCACGCCAATCTGACTGTGTTGTTTACAAATCTTGCGTCAGTTCGAACAGACCTACAGTGCAAACGCATGCAGTTGTGAACCTATATCAAGTTGTTCATCTTTTTGTGTTAACAGACTGTAGCTTATCTTTTAGTTAAATAAAGCCTATGTTATGTAATGACATAAAGGCAAATTCACCACAGAATCAAAGCTGTTTTAAACCACGGACAAACCACCTATGTACTACCGCTACGTTGATGACACCTTTGTCATTTTTCACGATGAAAAATATTGTGATTCCTTTCTTTCCAAACTTAACTCTCTCCACCCCGCACTCCAGTTCACCCACGAGAAGGAATGTAACCTTACCCTTCTTTTTCTAGATGTTTTAGTTGGAAAGACTGAGTCTGAATTCTTTACCGCTGTTTACCGGAAACCCACCTTTACTGGTCAATACCTCCGCTGGAACTCTTTCTCTCCCCCAAAGCGAAAACTTAACTTAATCCTTACCCTTACCCACCGTGCTCTCAAAATTTGCTCCCCTGACAAGTTGCAACCAGAGTTAGATAAAATCACATCTATACTTCTGGCAAATGGCTACCCAGATGACGTCATTAAAAGTGCAATAGCCAAGAAACTGAAGCAATTTCAGGTACCTATAACATCTGGTCCGGAAAAATGCCCAGTATACTTGCGTCTCCAGTGGTTGGGGTCTATTTCTACGAAATTCGAAAAGCAAGTGAAAGCCGCCGTAAGTAACTGCTTCTTTGCCGTGGAGCCACGTATCATCTTAAAACCAAGGAACTGGTTCCAGCCACCAAGAAAGATGTACTACCCGCCCATCAACAAAGCAATGTTATCTACGAATATTCATGCCACTGCGATAGTCGGTATGTGGGTCGTACATCCCAAAGGTTGCTGGACAGAATCAACCAACATATTCCAAAGTCAATCAGAAACGCCAATTCCATTTTGAAACGTAGCCTTCCATCACGTGCTTGTAAGTTCTCCACCCCTAACCCCACCCAGACTTGTGATTCGGCAATTGGGCTCCATCTCCTTTTAAACGCTTCATGTGCTAAACATTATCACCAAGACAGATTCCGCATTCTCGCCAGAGGTCGCTCTTCCTTCCACCTCTCTGTTTTGGAATCTATTTTTATTAAAACATCAAATCCCGACCTTTGCAGGCAAAAAGAATTTGTTTACAGTCTTAAGATCTATCGCTGATTGACGCATCGAAACAGCTGATCAGACTGGCCAATCAGTGCTTTTCCGCCTCCTTTTTTTCCTGTTTTCTCTTCTTTTTCTCTTTCATTCTCTCTCTTGATACATAAGATTTGCATTTTAGTTTCCTAATTAATATAGTACAACTGCACTGCTGCATAAGCTGTTAACTGGTTAAACAACTCCAGTCTTATGCAGCAGTGCAGTTATACTACTTTGATTCATGAGAAAACTCTGAAACGTTTTTGCCTCGGTTGCTCCTCTTTCTTTCTTGAGCTGTCTTACAATTGTCAATGACGATACTGACTCCCCTATTTCCTATTGTTAATGATGAGACGCGCAACTAAACCCACTAACAGGTGAAGAACAGCCCGGCTTGCCTACCTTTTTACCAAATACAGACTCCATTCCACACTACCAGCATTCTCGGGCAAAGAAAATGACTAAACAATTTTTTATCCAATCAGCATCCACCAAGCTTCATTTTATGGACGTGAAATAAATAGTCAACATTTGTTGTTTATTTATTTTTCACTGTTTTGTGCGTAATTTTTTTTGACTGTTTATTTTTGAAAATTTATAACATAGATAGAAAATGATTGCACAAAAATAAAAAGACAAATATAAACAGTCAAAAATAAATAGACAAACTTTTTTGACTATTTATTATAAAATGACTATTTAATAAATAAACAAAAAAGTTTGATTATTTATTTTTGTATATTTATTTTTGTTTGTTTATCTTTGATCATTTGTTTAAAGTGATTATTTATTTAAATAAACAAAAAATCGTCGCACAAATCAGTGTTTACAAACGGCGCCCCATAAAAAGTAATGATTTCGGCAAGCAAGAGAAACATTTTTGGTAAAAAATTGGAAACAAAAGAGTTTGCAATTCTGCATTATCTTGAAAAGGGTTGTTCTAAATATTTTCTGCGCAAAAAAAAGACTATTCTCATTGGTGTTTGTTTAAGCTGCATAATACTGCACAATCAAGACAAAACTCATCGGAAAACTAAACACGTGTGTTCGGTTCCCGAGTTATTCAAACTCATTGCAAAATTGTATTGGTCAGCCGTCCTGCAGCACATTTTTATTTATAGTCGAGGTTTTGGTTAATATAGTCTACTGTTGTTAATCAGATTTGCAAGCATAACCTGAACGAACTTTTTTGTTGAGGGATTCAAACATAAACGATAGAAGTCAAATTTAAACTCGAAATTCAGATTCTTGCATGAAATTGATTTCCATGAACAATTAAGTTTGCAGCATTGTGATCAATTAAAAAACGTACCGGTATTTCATTAGCTGCTGCTTGCTTTTGCATTTTTACAATGTAAAATTTGAGTTTGGTACTTCAAAACCCACGCTCCATCATGTTTTGTGACGCAAGCCAACCACGCGATCAAAGTTTTGCAGACGCAACTGCAAAATTATTTGATATTGACCAAACAGAAAATGTAAAAACTGTTTGCTGGTTTATCGCGATTTTCTAATGAATTAAAGTTTGCAAAGAAAAGTGCTCTTATAGAGAGCTTGGCAAATACAGTATTACGATATTTTTTGCTATACAAAGCTGCTAGCTTCACTGCTCTGAGACTGAGTCAGGTAAGGGAGTTTTGGAGCTAAATTAACTACAACTTGAAAAACAACTCAATTAATTCTTCGCAGAAGTTGGATTATTTCGCAATTTAAAAGGCACTTAACGGTATTTTAAAATGATTTCGTAGAGTAAAATATTTCCAGGACTTCGCATTCGACGAAGGCCAATGCGACAAATTTGATTTTTATGGCTAGAAAGCTTTTTTCCCTTTCTTTTTTTTTTTTGATGATAGGGTCCAAGCTGTGCTGCAAATTATCGCTGTGAAAAGGTCAAGTTATTTTCCAAGCAAGCAATGTAGGGTTACGAGATCAACTCCAACCAATTCGAAATCTTTATTAAACGATTTACAGTTTTTTCTTATACTTTGTCTGCCTTGAAAAACAAGTCAATAAACTGTTTAAACTGAATCAATGTTTGAACCTCAGGTTGACATGGGGTTATAATCCTAACATTACATCATACACAAATACTGTAAGAAAAAGTGCAATCCTTTTAGCTCATACAAGGCTGGTCTATGGCCAGAAGCTGGCTGGTGAAATGAAGTCTAAACATTTTCCTTTATTGCGCTTCCCCTATTTTTTCTGAATGTTTCTATTTTTATAATTTGAGGAATTAATCTTTGTCATTTCTTTTGGATTGAAGGCCGAGTTTGCTTGATACTGCGCAGAGCATAAACTTAGAAAATTACAGACAACTACGATTGCCATTTGTAACTATTGTTTTTCTTGTTGATCTTGCATAAACGTGAAGAAGGACAACAAAATTGTGTAGTATGTACGTCGCAGTGGCGTATTCTCTGGGTGTTCAAGGTGTTTTGTGAACACCTTGACATTTTTAGGTGACATGTTTTTGCGAAATATTTTTACAAATTTTGTTTATTCTTTTTCATTGGCAAGTTTTGTCCAAAAATGCAATTTTACCCTAAAATAGTTTTAAAAAAATCAACAATTGCGATTACCATAAACTTAATGCAAAAGTCCTATTGTTGTAAAAAAAGAAAAAAAAATGACGTAGAATTGTAAATTTGCTGAACTTAAATCTAATATTCTGTGCAGAAAGATATTCTGTGCAGAAAGCTATAATCTTCTGTGCAGAAAGCTCTAATCTTCTGTTTAGAATAAAGTATTCTGGGATTCTGCCTTTTGGCTGATGGTATGCGAAGGCAGAAGAAGTCTGAGAAGCATATTGATGCATTGTATACTTTGGAAATGTTCTGAGAGAATCAATACAGCTCCATGTAGTCAAAGACGAGAAAGACTTCTAGTTGTTATGAGAATGTAACTGCAAATAAAGAAGTTTTTACAACTTTAATCAATGCAACTTGTTTTTTAAGCAGGACAAGGGTTGTCTTTTAGAGGACAAGATAAATCACCATCATCCTTTAACCGAATTATAATTATATCAAGCTTTTTGAATACACAAAAAATATGATACAGTTTTAAATGCTTGTCTTCAAGCAGCTACAACATTCACAAAAACTTCTATCAGCTTAAAATGATTTGATGAAAGCTTTACAGATCTTATGCTTGATGCAGTTGCAAAAAAATTTCAAGAATCTGAACTTGTGCCTATCATTTACGATGAGACTCAATAGCAGTTGCAAAGAAAATTTAAGATGAGCCTACAAAATCTCAGCTTTCCTCAGTTGTCAGCTCGCGACAAAGTCACTGCAGTCTACAAGCCTGCCGTAATACCGCGAGGCCTGGTGGTCGCGCCATGCGAAAAACTTAAAAGAATTTTTCTTTGTGCAAGGTCTGGACACGATGTTGATCCTGAATACTGTCTTTGTTGACTTTACTCAGCGGCTTTTTTTTACACCAAAGTTTTCGGTAGTTGATGATCAACTTGCTTTTCTTACTCTGGTCGTAAAAGTCATGGTCAATCCTAGCGGGTTTATTGCTCCAGAGACAGACGCTGCATCCATTCGCACATCTCATCGGTGGTTTTTAAATTACTCAGGGCTTTTGATTTTTAAACAATAAGTTGATACGCTTATGTATTGTTGCATTTTGTGATATTGTACTACTCCAACCATTGAATGACGAACTTTTCATTTATTTTTTGAAAAACAATGCCTCAGTACAAAACGACTAGTGTTCACTGTTTAGGCCTACTGGTTTCCGTCGTCCATATTAATGGCATAAAAGCCAAATGTGGGTACTATTGCCCCATAATTTGCGGTTGTAAAATATGGAAGAAATAACTGAAGACTTACTGAGTAAAGTTGGGCCGCTGCTTGTGTCACTGGAGTGTATTGCATGAAGTCTAATAGAGGGCAGGTATAATTTTGCTCCTCGAAGAAAGAGACCACTGAATTTGAAAACCAAACCAGCTATAGTGTGAAAGTAAACCAGCTATAGTACCAAAGGTTTGCTTGAAAAAGGACTTTTTGTATGAAAAAACAGTAGAATCCAAACATATTTGGAGACCTTGTTTGATGTCAGAGAAACTCAGACGTGTACGAGAAGGTAAAGAATCATCAGGTGCGAAAAGTTCCAACACGAGGGCAAGAGCCTTGTCAACCGGCACAGATGTAAACAAGCTAACAACACCAAACGACACTAAACATTCATTTTCTTCAACAGAATAGTTCTTAATACATTCAACAAATTCTCGAGAGTTGCGAACACTGTAATTATTTTTTAAAAGACTTGATAAAACACGAGATAAAAATTTAGACAAATTGTAAGTGGGGGTGTTGACAAACGAAACGATAGGGCGAAGAGGTACAGAAGATTTATGAATTTTCGGTAGACCATAAAACCGCGGAGTGATAGCATTAGAACAACGTAAATAGTAAAAACATTTCCTATTAATTTTTTCATTTCGATACAAATTCCACACATATTGATTAATTCTAGAAGTAATTTGATTAACAGATTTTTTTTTTTCATGCAAAAAGTCCTTTTTCGAGCAAACCTTTGGTACTCCCATGGGTTCTTGCATTTCTCCTATCATTGCTAATCTTTACATGGAACACATTGAACACACAGCTATCACTACGTTTCATACTCCTCCCAACCTGTGGTTGAGGTATGTGGATGACACGTTTTGTATTCTCGACAAGAAACACATTTCCGGATTCCACTCTCATCCTAATTCTATTTGCTCTCACATTCAGTTTACTATGGAAAACGAACACGATTTTTCTCTTCCTTTTCTTGACATTCTGGTATCCCGTAATGTCTGCAAAGAGAACCACACCACAAACACATCACTCACTACAGCCATATACAAAAAACCCACCCACACGGACAGATACCTCCACTACACATCACATCATCCCAAACACCAGAAACTCACTGTGACAAAGACACTACTCAACCGCGTTGAAACACACATCTCTCATACTGACAAAAACCAAAAAAGCGGTGAGTTACGAAACATACGTTCTACTCTGCAACTTAACGGATTTCCTACCAGAGCTACTTTTCTCTCTCGCAAAAACAAACGCTCTCAAACTCACAACTCTCAATTCAAACAATTCACTTCTATTCCGTATGTGCAAGGTACATCAGAAAGAATTAGACGAGTTCTGAACGAAGCAGGAGCCGGTGTTGCCATGAGACCTGTAAAAACTATTCGCCACATTTTGCCCTCCCCTAAAGATCCGTACACTGCAGAAGATAAGAGTTGTGTTGTTTACCAGATCCCTTGCTCTGACTGTGACTATGTTTATACTGGTCGAACCAAACGTGGCCTTAAGTCACGACTGGCCGATCATAGGCGAGCCACAAGCCAGCAGAGAGCGGAACTTTCTGCACTTTGCGAACATGCGATGGACTTTAACCATGCCATTGATTGGGAGAAATCGGAAATTTTGAAAGTGGAGAACAATTATTCTAATAAACGACTCATCTCGGAAGCTTGGTTTATCAATGCCCATCCTAAGGTTATGAACAGGTCTGATTGCGACAGTCTCCCCAATGTTTATCGTTCATTGGCTAAATGATTTTTTAATGCAATCTAATCTCTGTAGTTTATATACTGGTTTTTACGTATTACACATAACAATTTGATGATTATTCACGCATTTCGCCTTTTTGTGACGCAATAGTTAATCGGGTTGATCCAATTTACACTTGGTAATTTTTTAATCAGTTCAGTTAAATCAGTGCTACTACGTTTTACTGTTCTCGACCTGGGTTGATTTCCTTCCCAGGTCACTGTATTTTCTGATGAAGCTTGGCGTTCATTGCCAAGCGAAACGTCAAAAATAAAATTGGAGAGTAGATTTTTTCTGTCTCCGTTTTTACCGTACCGGAAGAACAAACAGCGCAGAACTTGAGTTATCCTATTGAGTTTATATTTTACTGGAGATCATTTTAGACTAACCCCAATTTAATTTCATTATGACGTGTCTGATAAACAATGTTTAAACTTGCCAACTAAGCGTCAGATTTGGGCTCTTTTTTGGCAAAAACTGAAAATTTCAATTGGCTTGCGGGAATTTTAAACTTTATTCAATAATAAAGCAGGTTTTTTGGCTGAGATGTTTTTTCGTCAAATGGCAACTTTTTATTGCTATTACAAAGCAAAAAATTTTTTTCTTATTTTCGCTCCTGCCTATTCAACAATCAACCCAGAGTGCAGCTTTACATGTGCAGGATTACATGTGTCAATCGACTGTTGTACCCATGACCCGGGTTATCGATCGAGACCTTATGTGGATTTACTAATGAGCCAAAGCTACTGAATATTGCGCTAATTTTATGGTAGTTGAAGTTTGAGTCACGGCAATGTTATGCTTTAGGGCCCTTTCACACGGGCGACCACTGTCGCGCGTCTTCACTTTTTTGAAGACATTTTTGAAGACGCGCGTCTTCATTAGTAGGTTTCACACGAGCGACTGTAATCGCGGAACCTAAACTTTTCTAGTTAGACTAAATCTTGATTGAATTAATGAATGACCTTAGACGCTGAACATGCAACTGCTATTGTATTCTTACTTGCAAAATTGCGGAAAGCTAAGCAAAAAAAGAAAAGGCAAAGGAAGCTTTGGATTCATCCGTCACTGCAAGACCGATCTGAAAAAGGATTGTTCATTACTCTCTAGGCTGATCTTAGATCGACCCCAGATTAGTTTTTAGCATTTGCACGCATAAGTTTGGCTTCGTTTGATGAGCTTATTCAGAGCTTGAAATCTCATTTCATGAGAAACGATACAACTAAAACAATGCGTAAGAAAGAGTATATCGCCCACAGAAAAAGTTTTGGTCACTCCAAGGTATGCCTGTGGCTCTGTGGAATTTACGGCGAACATAATACTAAAAACACATGTTTTACTCGAAATCAACGAAATTAAATTCCAACACTCTATCAATACTAGGCGTAGTCAACACATAGAACTCAAACAAGCTGGTGTCAAGTTGCAAATTTTCGATTAATTTGGCCTGCATAATAAATCACAATATTGACCTAGAGAGGATCAATGTACTGCCGAAAACATTTGTATTGCCGATTTAAATTTAAACAAGAAATTCGTCCATTGTGAAAAATTTGCAACTTCGCTATAAATGCATCAAGCTGTGCGGTTGCTGTGCTATTTCTTGCAACTACTGCAATTCGTGTGAAATCCATTAGTCCAGCGGCGAACCACTGCAACTACATGAAACTGTCCCAATAAAACTGACATAAATTTTCAATGGAGCTACAACATACCTATATTTCGTTTTTTTCCTGCAGAGAGTTAGCATCACCTGATGCAAAAACATTGCATACCTCATATTGGCATACGCAGAATCAGACAAATCCCACAATTGCTCCACTGCATGAATTAGCGGCTCAACATCAATTTCTATGTCCATAGTCTGTATGGCTTTTGGTATGATACCTCCATAACAGAGGTGGGGAACCTGCGGCCCGCGCGCTACATGCGGCCCGTTTGAGTTTTGAATGAGGCCCGCCGCAGAGCTTTGTTATGTGTACAACACACCAGTAGAATAGAATAGATTCATTTTTTTTAGAAACTGCTTCACATTCAACTACGTGCAATATTTGTGACGTAAAAACTGCGCAAAAGTTTCTGAATTTACGGTAAAAAGCGACTCAGCATGAATGTTTAAATAAATTTACGACGTAATATTGCATATTTTTATGGCAAAATTTACAAATTTAAAGCACAAAATTTACAAATTTGAACTGTAAATGTAGCCCGCTGAAAACACTATGCAATTCACTTTTTTGAAGTCGCGCAACTATGGTCGCCCGTGTGAAAGGGTCCTTATATACCGCGCGTAAGTATATGAAACTATTTTTGTTGCACCTAACCTCTGTAATAAACTGGAATTTTCATTTTTAGCAAAAGTTTGACATATTTTTATGCAATTTCACCAATTTTTTTGTTTGTTTACAAAAACTGTATGGAAAACGAGAGTGAGCTTTAGTCTGTTTAAAGCAGTGGTTCTCAACCTGTGGTACGCGTACCACTTGTGGTACGCAAGGCCGTTTCAGGTGGTGCGCGACAAACTTTGACGTTTCACGTAGAAATAAGTCCAAACTTTTATTGAATTGTTGTTGCAAAACAGCATTGTTGAGTGGTTTATGATAACACCATTACCACCTTGCCGGTCCCTATCTTACGCGCTTTGTTCTAATTTTGTGGCATCGACTTGGTTATGAGTATTTAACTTTCAAGCAGAGCTGCTGCGATGTGGCTAAGCATGACAAGAGAGCCTGAAAACAAGTGCGCGTTGGCTTCTTAGATCGTTTTGTATTATGCATTGTGACCCCGGCAGGTGACCACCATAGTAACAAGACCACTCTCGGTTAGACGACGTTTTTTCAATACCCCCGAATTATTTTCTATAATTAAAATTTAACACACCCACGGGGCCACTTCGGCAACACGATTTCCAGACTTTTTGATGGTCCCAGTGGAAGTTGTGTTGCCGGGCTCCACATCTCGCTGCACTTCATATTTAGGATTTTTGAACAATATCCATAAAGCCTTCCATTAGTTGTGATTTTTCTCAAAAATGTCAAAGCGAAAGTATAACCCTAAATACATTCAGTATAGGCCATGACAAGCATCAAAACCACGGGTCAGAATCGTCTTTATGCACCTGGACATGGCTTTCGATGTGCCGTGAGCTCGGTCCAACCCCGCATTGATCAACCGATCGCGAAGAAATAAGTGCAACCCTCACATGAAATTTGGTGTCGTTATGTGGATTTTTTTATTTTGCAATAAATTTTGTGTAAGTTAAAATCCTCGATCATTTGGTGGTACGCAACGGCAATGTAACAGCTTTGGGTGGTACGCGGGAAGAAAAAGGTTGAGAACCACACTGGTTTAAGGTCTGTTGAGTTGTTTCCAAAATTTTTCACGGAATTCTGGTTTTTAGAGTTTGTGATTTTGTGTCATACAAGTGTTATTCAATAATAATTTTATGAGGCAAGGTTTGGTTTGTTGAGGTATAAATAAGTGTAGTTTAGAAAGTTTAGTTTAGCAAAGTTTAGAAGACTGAACTGGGGCGAGAACACAACTTTCAGCTCGCTCGTTAAATTAACTAGTTAGTTGAGCTGCCATCTAGTGAGATAGCAAGTTGAGCGATCATAAGTGCATCTCGCAATATCCTCGTCTATGCCCTCCCTACGCACGCGCGGAATAATGCGTCAGCTGTACAAAAACGTAAGGATCAAAAGGTTTTCGGACATTTGGGTCCCGGACAAATGGGTCCCGGACAGGACAAATGAGCACTAGGACAAATGGGCACCAGGACAAATGGATCCCGGGCAAATGGGTCAGGGTTAGGGTTAGGTCAGAAAAATAATTGTCCGGGACCCATTTGTCCTAGAATCGGATCAAAGGCATTTTAGCAAGTTTCGAAAAAAGAAAATACAGTAGTTCTTAGCGTTTAATAATTTCCCTCATTACGTTTGTTAATTAGTAGGCGAGAAAACATGGAGAATAGGAAAGCTAAACGATTTCAAAAATGGACAGCAGCGCAAATTGATACCGGTACTTATTGGCTAACTGGATGCTCGCTTAATTAACTCATTGATGCGCAAATTGATGCTTTCCTTTGCCCATTTCGCCGACTGATTTGTATTATTAAGCAATTAGCAATACGCATGCTTTCATTTTATTCAAGCTTAATATTTTTGTCTGATGTTTAAAGTTTGAACGGTTAAACCTGCGTTTTGTTTTTGTATTTTTACTTGTCGGTGAATATGCGCTTTTGCGTTTTTTGCATAAAATAAACCTGTTTGAGTGATTGATTGATTTGCTTACGGTGATTGTTTATTGAATGAAAATCATTTCGATTGACAAAAAGATGTTTATCTTCAGAAGCGGCAATAATAGATATATTCGTACAATCTATCACCCCTATGCCTGCCGAAAAACCACTACGTAAATAAAATTACTCCTTTGCTTGCTGCGCTAATGAAAGGTTTGACATAGATGTAAAATCATTTTTTTGTTGTGCAGGCAGTCAACAAATTTTCACAAAATCTCACTGTGAGCGACATTTAGGTTGTCTTTAGCTGAGCTCTGAAGATTGCCTGAAACAAGCAGTTTCAGTGCTATCAAAACTTTTGTCACCACCGTCAGTGCCTTCGTACTTCTAATTGATCGCTGCAAATCTTCTTTCAGGATATCACAAAGTTCCAGTATTGCTGCTCGTGACAATCGATATCCTTAAATTAGCTCAGCTTCCGACTTTCCTAAAGGTTTCTGTCTGATCTTTTCTCTTTTACCGTGGCTTCTGACTCTGATAGCTAAATAAGCTGCCATTGCTTTTCGGAATAAAAACATGTTTTTCGAGTGACTCAAGTTCCTCTGTCGTAAACGAGGCAAAGAAGCCTTTACGCGACAGCCGAGCTTGTTCAGTGCAACGAGTAAAGCTGTGATCCCGCCACAGGTTATGATAACATGTCTTATCAACTAGACTTACTGCAGTTTTTAATTCGTTTTCTTTAAAGTTATTTCTGCGTACAGTTGTCCACCGCCATTTCTCACTCGACGTGCAATAATGTTAAAACAATAACTCTATCTTTAATGTTTGTTTTAGCATTTCTAGCAAAGTTTTGCCCACAAACACTAAAAATGATAGTGTGTCTTGTTCAGATCGCCGATTTTTTAAATTTAAAACCTTTCTTATCAGATCAACCTTTTTCATATTTAATAATGCAAGCCGTAGGCAACGTATTATTGTGAAATATATTTAAGATCGCTGTCGCGAAATAGGAAATGGTATTACTTGGCTGACAGGACGATTGACAAGAATTGTATGACAAACCGTAGGAATTGATTCGTTCTTAGATCTGACCTCACAAAAAAAACCAAGACCTTCTTGACCAAACGAATATAATAATCGACCCAACTTAACTCACTTAGCTACGGTACTCACCGTACTACTTTTTAATAAATACAAGCACCACTGCTCACTTCAGTAACACTATGCAACAAGGGCTATACCCTTCAGCATACAATGCAACAAGGGCTATATATACCCTTCAGCGTACAACAAAATTGCTTACTTTACGCACACTAAATTTACACTCGAATAATCACGCTCGAAAATTCACGCCCACTACACTCCAAATTCAGTTTCGAGAAAGCTCTACGGCACTCCGAAAAAGAAACAAGAAGAGAAATCACACGACATGCAAAACCCACACCAAACCACGGCAAACACGATTGTGACGTCAAGAGAATGCATATGACATGCAAAAACCCACACCAAACCGCAGTAAACACAATTGTGACGTCACAAGCACAAACATTGACTCAGCGAAACCACGCAACGGAGAAATCCGTCCAGAACATACACGAAATAACCACGTCAGTAGACAACCATGACTTCACTATGCAACCCCACGAAACAATCCCTCGAACAAAACCCCGGAAAACACCGGCCCAGAACCTTTTTGTCGACAAAGCATTCAAAACAAAACCACACCAAAAACAGTTATATCGTTACAATCAGGGCCGAAACTAGGCAATGCGGGCCCCCCCCCAAAATCATCTTTCGGGGCCCGCCAAAATTATTTTCTTGGATGGTAATACAAAAGAGCGATCCCCGAAGGGGTGATGCCAAGCTAGGGGGGTCTGGGAGCATGCCCCCCCAGAAAATTTTGCGGAATTTTACCTTATTCTGGAGGCTTTTTGTGCGTTTTGAGCCTTTAAAATTCCCCAGTTTTGACAAGTTTTAATAGTCTGTTTTACTAGGTCCCTTCCAAACCCACTAAAATAATGCTGCAAGCAAATCCTATACTCTAACATTTCGCTACCAATGCGAAGAAGAAACGCTTTTAAGGCTTATTTTTGCACCTTTCACTTGAGGATGAGGGGCCCTTGGTATTCCACTAAACGTTTGTTTGCTAGTTTTGCGACTGCTATTTTTCGAAAAATTTGCATGCTCCCCCCATGGCCAAAAGCATAAATATGGTATGGGGCTCCACATTGCGCGAGTTAAGACAAAAATATATTGAATCTTAGAATAGGCCCATTTAAGAAACCTTTATCATACGTTGAGTTAATAGTACTACGTACTATTTACGGAGCCCCCTTTTTGTTCGGGGGGCGCTTGTTTCGGCACTGGTTATAATCGCAATAAGAAAGATTGCAATATTAGACTACATTGTTCAATTTTGCCCGCAGATTCACCTGCTAGAGTCTCTCAGCTTCTTCAACATTGCTAAAAAGTTTGCATGTTAAATCAGGAAAAAACGAGGTCTATATTTCTCGAAATTTCATGTGTCACAACCAATCTCAACCCACTAAATCGATTGTTATTAATGATGCGGAGCTCACTGGTAGGCCTAATTAGGGCATACAGTCAAATCTCGATATTATGCCACCCATTGCGACTGAGGTAAAGTGGCATAGTAACAAGATCGGCATAATAACAAAAGCTTGCTGCAGCATTAACGAAACAATAAACACAACGAACAAAAGGATAAACGACTACAGTATACGTACACTTAGTACAGTACACGTAACGTATTCCCCAAATTATGTGACTCAAGGCAAAATGCTGAAGAATCATCTACTGTCGCATGTTCTCATGCATTTTATTTTCCAGGCGATCACTTGATTGCATCACACCCAATTTCTCACTTCCTCGCCGCATCAATTGGGATGTCAGTATGCCACGCTCTGTTTTTGCACACTCTTGTACAGTTGTACCTTGTCATGCAACAAGGCGGTTTTTATCCTCAGAACTGTATAAAGTTTAGTATTCATAAATCTCACGTGGCATAGTAGCGAATGTATGGGATGGCCCAGTAAATTCATTCCCTATTCAATTTGCATTGAATTTTGTTGGGGATGATCAAAAGTGGTATAGTATCGAGAGTGGCATAGTAACGAGATGGTATAGTAACGAGGTTTGACAGTATTAGCTTGCAGCAGTGGTCAGTGTTGCCACTGGGGATAGTGCAAATAACATCAGATTTTGTACACCTTCAACATCAGATTTTTTACGCTACAGTTTTCAGGTTTTGTTACAAACTAAACACATTTCGCCTTAATATTCCTACAAGAACAGTAAAAAATAGTTAAGATGGTTCCATAAACCTGCAGGAGTTATGTCTCAAGCAACAATTTGCATGTTCAATATTAAAACACGTGGGCATGCAACACCTTAGCAAATCAATGACACATGACTAAAACAGGATTGCTTATAACTCTACAGCTTGGCTATCACATAAAAAGACAAAAAACAGAGTAAACGCTGGTAAAATTAGCTTGCTGTATTCTACAAATTTACAGCACTTAATCTTCGAACTCAATTAATGACTAGCCACATATTTTCTGCGACATTCTGACACTACAGGATTCAACAAGCAACATTGAAGTATTGGGTGATGCACATCTAAACAATTCGAAGTAACATCTCATTAAATTAGCCAGATATTATATACCATGCTATCATTGAAATTTGCAAATTATGCTCACAATAAAAGGCAATTAAATTCAACTAACACTTAGCAAAATGCTCTCAGTAAAGCTGAAGAACTTTGCAGTAATTTGGTCATATTACATGTATTATAGGAATATCACTTTTAAATATTACAAGGCTTATAACAGTAAAAATTTCAATTTGAAAAGTGACATGGGTGACAGATATACAGCCTGTACGGTAGTTAAAATCAATACCACAGCCGTTTAACAGCAGATAAAGGAAAGCTTCACCAAAAATGAAAAGGTAGTCAGTTAGTCACCACCCACAACTTCACATCTATATACAAACAAACCTGAGTGAAAACCTATATACATACAAATTATATACGTACAAACCTGACTCTAACTTCATACATTGCCATGTAGGCTACACTGCTATTATTTCGCCAAACTAATGCTAGCTAAGTAGTGCCATAAAAACAAGTACCAGTATGTAAAAAAGCACAAAAAATTCAAGATGTAATGTCAATTACAAGATTCTTGTACCAATGTTTCACTGGACCACTATTATGCTGGTACCAGCAGTGCTGTAGAGCGAGACAGCGCTGTTTCTGGCTATTAGCCTTCATCAGCCGCCCTCAGGTAAGAAACATTCATCTTCCAGGACGAATGATTTTGCCAGGATCACTCATCCCTTCGGATAAATATTTCTTAAAGAAGTTAACTTTTGTGGTGCGCAATCCACTCGTGTGGCCACGTCACCATTCCAATCAAACTCTTTACGTGGCCAGGGTGAAGAGCAACAACTAAAAAGCAATGTCCTTTTTAGGCCTCTTTAAGTGGCCAGAGTGAAGAGCAACAACTAAAAACAAGTTAAAAACTAAAAAAAAGTTAAAGTACAATTGGCATAAGCGTAAGTGCCCATTTGTCCCGGTTCTCATTTGCTCCTGTGCCCATTTGCCCTACTAGCAATTTACGGACTATGTTAAGCCCATTTTAACTTTTTAATACTTCAACAAGTCCACAAGGAATAGCAATGGAGCACGTGATGACACAATCTTTCACTGGCAATTCCCAGACTGTATAATATAGGCTGATTCTAACAATCACAAGATCACAGGCCGAATAGTGGAAATACGCTTTATCAATAGCATACAAATTCAAGGTATGCCGAAAAAAATTAATGTTATATCCACGTATAAAAAAATGTAACCTAAATCAAAAAACCTGATGTTTGGATCTAAAGAAGAACAAAATCTTTTTAACTAAAGTGATTCATCAGAGCCGGTGCCAGAACAGTCAACTTAGGGGGGCCAAGCGTTTATCAGGGGGGGCCAAAATTTGAAATTAAGCGCAAAAGCCGTTGTCTTCAAAAGAGAAAGCTTGTTAATTGGGGGGAAGGCTAAACATGTCAATTGGGGGGTCTGGCTCCCCCCCTTGCGCCGGCCCTGTGATCCATTAACACTCAACTCTGCACTCTCGCGAATAAATAATCTATCAAACTAACCAATCAAACCCCAAGTATTTACACCAAGGAAACGCCCAATCTTATAAGGAAGTTACCAGTTCGCGACCAAATAAGGAAATCATTTAAATTAAACACGTGTAAAGAAAAACGAATTTATATGAGGCAGTAACAGGAAACCGGTACCGGTAATAACAATTTGCTTTCAGGAGGCAAAAGGCAACAAATAACACGCAATCAGCAAAAAAACGAAAAAAGAAGGATTTATCCTAATCGAAACCCCTGGCGAAACCTACATACCATCATAAATGAGGGTTTCAAACATAACTACAATAAGCCTACAAGAAAAACGCAAACAAATTGCAACATAAATAGATCAATATCAGCACACATTACAATCTTTATTCATAAATAACAGTAACCAGGAATGAGCCAATCTACGTGGCCGAAACGCACTTAACAAATCCCTGAAAAACAAAACAAACATGCTAGCTCAATCACATTGAAGTCTAAACATGCATCTCCAGTGGGCAAATATATCCCTCAGCACGAATAAAACGCTTACGGTTTGGAGTCATGATTTCCACCCTTCGCATAATTCCATCTCGGTCTGGTAAAGTGGCTACAATTCGAGCTCTCGACCACTGGTTTCGAGCTACTTTGTAGTCTTTTAAAAGAACAAGATCGCCAACAACTAAGTTGAATGTAACACTAGTCCACTTACTGCGTTTATGAAGCAAAGGAATGGAAAACATTCGCCAGCATGACCAAAATTGATCTGCCATAAGTAGAGCAGTTTTCCAGGATTTACGCAAACCATCACTTTTAATAGGTTTACCAAAAGGCAACGAAGGTTTTAAATCGAGATGCAATATGGACATCAGGGAAAGATAAGAAAAATCTGTTGGATCATCTGATAAAGGGGTTAAAGAACAGCAGTTAAGGACGTTTTCAATTTCTTTGATGTACGTTAAAAACTCTTCATCGTTTAAAGTACGATAAGCGACATCATTATAAATAAACTTTAACAGTACCTTGGTTTCGCGAACCATTACTTCCCACAAACCTCCTTGATGAGAACTTCTGGCGGGAAAATACTTCCAGTCGACTCCGCGCTGAGCCGTTACGTTCACGATTTGAGATTCATCAAGTGTCTGTATCGCTTTCGCTATTTCGTTATCAGCTCCAATCAAGTTCGATCCATTGTCGGTCCAGATCTGTTTAGTAGAATGACCTGTGCTATACAAAAATCCTATAAGTGCACATATTAAGGAGTCAGTGGACAGGGAGTTGCAAACCTCCAAATGCACTGCCCGAGTTGCAAAACAGATGAACAGACAGCTATACCTTTTCACTCGCTTTCGACGAGAAGACTGACCAAACCTAAGCAAAACAAGCTCAGGTCCAAAGAAATCAACTCCCACAACAGTAAAAGGTCTATCACCTACAGCACTTCTCTGAAAACGTAATGGAGCCATTAATTGCTATCCCGCTTTAGCATGCCTTAAAGAACAGAAGAAACATCACCGAAGATAGAAACGGACAGCAGATTGTCTAATCACAATCTAAAAAGTTTGCCGAATCTGGGCAAGAACGTAATTACAACCAGAATATCGAGACAATTCATGATAATGACAAATGATTAACTTGACCAAATGATTGCGCTTAGGAAGCAAAATAGGATGCCAAACATCAAATTCAAACGACGATCGCTAAAGCCTACCTCCAACTCTTATTAGGCCATCGCCATCCACAAACGGCGACAATTTCTTCAGTGATTTAAGTTTATGACGGTGTTCTTAAGAAACTGGTTTACCATTCAAGTAATCAATAAGAAAAGAAAAGCACGAGTATTGGACGAAGCGACACAAGTCCAGCTGGGCAACATTTTAACAACGCTAGTTTTTTTCGAGCAAAAACAACTGAAACTTCCTCAAGTAAGCAAAGGCACGCTATAACTTCATAAAACTCGAGCGCCTGACAATCAAATCATGCAAGGTTAAAGTTTCGCGATCACTCTTTTTTCCTGAACTTGAATAAAACAACTAATCAAAGCATCTGGATAAGGTTGCGGCAAGGTGAAAGTGGGCCACTCATCTTTCGATATCTGCAGGAACTCTGGGGGGTCATTCTATGCTCTTCGTTATATACCGATTTTCGTTATTCGTTAAGTCATTCCGAATTCGTAAACTTGACTTTACGAACTTTATTTAATATCACCATCACTGCAAGCAAAAGGAAAATGTGAAATCAGGGTGACGGAGTGGTTGATGAAAAATAAAATGAATGAGAGTAGCAGCAGAAGACGATGGAGGGAAAGCGAAACTAACTTATTAGTGGATTTGGTTAAGAAGCACAACGTTTTTTTAACGTCCGTATGCAATCCGTATGCAAAACCGCACGCAACAACAGGCTTTTATCAACAGTTAAACGCAAGGCTTCAAGGCTTTCACCAACAACAGGCTTTTATCAACAGTTATAACAGTTATGAGCTACAGGCTTTTATCAAAAATTGTAACGCAAGGTTTCAAGTATTCGTTATAAATGACGAATTTTGACGTCATTTATCAAGCGTTTTTTGCTAACGATTTGTTATTTCCGAACATGAAATACCAAAAATACCGAATTCGGTGAATAACAAAAAAAATTAACATTGGCTTTTTACCTAAGAGCATGGAATGACTCCCCTGGTCCACTAATCCACAGTTTAAGACAATCAATACTAGAGGGGTACAAAGGTCTCGAGCCCACATCAGCGACATTAAAAGAACTCGAACAATGGTGCCAATCACGGATTTCCGAAAAGTGATAAATTAATGATAAGCGGTTAGCAACAAAAACTTTGAGTCTCTTATCCACATTGTTTATCAAATACAAAACAGATACCGCATCAACCCAGTAACAGTCTGCAACGATATAACTGTTTGCTTTGGTTTTGTTTTAAATGCTTTGTCTACAAAAAGGTTCTAGACAGATGCGCTGTTTTCCAAAGTTGTATTCGTGGGATTATTTCGTAAGGTTGCATTATGAAGTCATAATTGTCTACTGACGTAATTGTTTCGTGAATATTCTGGACAGATTTCTTCATTACGTAATTTCACTGAGTCAAAATTTGTACTTGTGACGTCACAATTGTGTTTACTGCGGTTTGGTGTGAAATTTTGCATGTCGTAGGATTTCTCTTGACGTCACAATTGTGTTTACCGTGGTCTAGTGTGAGTTTTGTATGTCACGTGATTTCTCTTCTTGTTTCTTTTTGAGAATGCCATGGAACTCTCTCGAGACTGAATTTAAAGTATAACTAGGCGTGAATTTTCGAGCGTATTTTTTCGAGTGTAGATTTAGTGTGCGTGGAGTAAGCAATTTTGTTGTATGCTGAAAGGTATAGCCCTTGTTGTATGGTGTTACTGAAGTGAGCAGTGGAATCAATTCCTACGGTTTGTCATACAATTCTTATCAATCGTTTTGTCAGCGAAGTAACACCATTTCCTATTTCGCGACATTTTGGGGGCTCGTCAGGGATCTTGTTTTTCTATATTCAGTTGATAGCGGATTGTCATGGCAACTGAAAGCGGGTTTATCACGTTGGAAGATCTGAAACTGCAGGCAGAAGAAATCGGTCTAGAAGGAAAGAAGAAGACGAAGTTCTTGACCCAGAGATGGAAAATGATACAAGAGAATGAACTACGGAAATTGAAATTGGCGGCAGAAGCCGAGGAAAAGAAATTGGCTGCCGAGGAGCGGAAATTGGCTGCCGAGAAACGGAAATTGGCTGCTGTTATACCAAACATTGCAAAACTTCATAACACAATTTATTGGTTTTAAGAAACAAAATTGTTACCATCCTAAACGCAAGTAATTTCGTTATAAGCTCAACACAACACCTTAGCCTGGATAAATGAAGTCAACCGCTCTCTACGCTGATACTGCACATACTGAACAAACAGTTGAAAGAAAGATGGCAAACAACTGGGTTATATCTGTACAGTGTACTACACAACGCGCGTGCTCTGCGGGCAAAACGTGGTAAGCAGTGTGAGATCTAGGTAATATGATGTCAGCGTAATTACATGAACAGAAAGATTACGGTTTGAGTCTGCAGCATGGTACTACATTCTACCCATGTACTTAAAGTGAACAGCAGCGTCAATTGAACAAAATTGCAAACGTAATAATTACATACAAACTCAAAACGAAACGTACACAAGTTGGCTACATGCAGACAAGTTCAAGTTAACTTAATTGTAGACATGTTAATAGTCAGCAGGGTTGTAACGATCAGGCGGACGGCGTACCCGCTGTGAGCGTCTTAATTGGCGGGCTTCTTGCGGTGGGCTAGGAATATCGCTTGCGCGACTTTGAGAGTTTGCATGCGGATATTCTGGCGCTAGAGTATTTGAGTTACATTGATAGTAATCATCTGCCAGAAGGCCAACTGAGTCAATTTCCTGGTTGATTGAATGGTGTTCAGGTTCTTCGGCCGGCTCGCTTTGAGTGGTGTCTCCACCTTCGTTCATTGGGGCTAAGTGCTTCAAGGCGACCGTGTCTTCTTTACCATCAGGAAATCGAATGTGAGCGTACTGTGGGTTGGCTTCTATCAGTTCAACTTCATCAGTCAGTGGTTCATATTTTGATGGTTTAACGTGACGCCTTAGGAGGACTGGTCCTGGAGTAGCTAGCCATGACGGAGTAGATAATCCGGTCGTTGATTTTCTTTGAAATCTAAAAAAATGTTCATGAGGTGTCTCGTTTGTTGAGGCGCATAGCAAAGTCCAAATAGAATGCAAAGCGTCTGGCAAAACTTCCTGCCAACAGTTAGTAGGTAGCTTGAGAGTATTTAGTGCCAAGGTGATAGCTTTCCACAGTGTTCCATTTAACCTCTCCACCTGGCCGTTTCCAGCTGGATTATGACTTGTGGTCCTACTTGTTGCGACACCGCACTCGTGTAGAAATTGTTCCAGTTCCTGGCTCATAAAAGCCGACCCACGGTCCGTGTGTATGTATGCAGGCATGCCAAACATAACAAAAAGTTCTCGAAGACAAGCGATTACAGTTTTAGCGCTCACGTCTTTACAGGGATAGCCAAAAGAAAACCTGGAGTATTCATCACATACTGTAAGAATAAATCGATTTTGATTAGTTGAAGGCACAGGACCTTTAAAGTCAATGTTCAGCCTTTCAAAAGGTTGAGTAGCTTTTATCAGCTTAGTCAAAATGGGGCGGTGATATTGGGGTTTGCATCCAGCACATGCTTTGCACGATCGAATAACCTGACGAATCTGGTCGAGGGAAAAAGGTAAGTTTCTAACCTTTACAAAATGGGCCATTCGCATTTCTCCGGGGTGGCAGAGATACTCATGCAGATAGCGGAGTTTGTCAACAGTTAAACTTAGGCACTTAATTCGAGAAAGAGCATCTGCAGGAATGTTTTCTTCACCACAACGATAGATTATGTCGAAATCAAAAGTGCTAAGTTCGATCCTCCAGCTCATAATTTTATCATTTTTGATTTTTCCGCTATGCTTAGTGTTGAACATGTAAGGCACCGATTTTTGGTCTGTGATTAGAGTAAAGTGACGACCAGTAAGGTAATGTCTCCATTTTTGTACAGCTTCGATAATTGCTGAAACTTCTTTTTCCACAGATGAGTGTTTTAACTCAGAGCCAGTTAACATTCGCGAAAAAATGCTACAGGTCGGTTATTTTGAGACAGAGTTGCGGCAATTGCAAAATCAGATGCGTCAGTTTCAATTTGAAACGGTAATGCTTCATCAACACAACACGCAACTGAAGTTTCAATATCAACCTTTGTTTAGAGAATTAAAAGCATCTAAGGCCGCGCCAGCAAGGGGAAACGTTGTGTTTTGAGTTAATGGTTTGATCTTTTGAGAAAAGTGTTTGATCCATTTAGAATAATAAGAAAATAAACCGAGTACTCGTTTTTGAACCTTAAAATCTTTCGGCGGTGGAAGTTCTCTGAGAGGTTTTAATCTCTCTGGATCAGGTTTAATTTCACCATTGCAAACAACACTTCCTAAAATATTAAGCGCACGAGTTGAAAAAACATATTTTTGCTCGTTATACACAAGATTTTTACGTTTCGCAGCATCCAAAAATCGAGCAAGATTTTCGTCATGCTGCGTCTGATCTTTACCACAAATAGTTACATCAGCTAAGTACGCAAATGTATCGTGCAAACACTCGTCAGAAATAAAATCATTCATAATTCTTTGAAAAGCTGCAACACCGTTTGTTACTCCAAAAGGAATGCGGCGAAATTGATAAAGCGTGTTATTTGCCTCGAATGCGGTATATTGTTTATCTTCTTCTTGAAGGAGAACTTGGTGATACGCACTTTTTAGATCTATCGTACTAAACACTCGATATTGTGCAATTTTGTTAACAGTTTCATCAATGCTGGGCAATGGATAAGCGTTCAAGTTAGTAAATTTGTTAATAGTTTGGGAATAATCAATGACTAACCTCTTCTTTTGCCGTTCATTCTTGGTGACAACTACTTGGGCTCGTCACGGCGAATCGCTCGGTTCTACAATGCCTTCGTCAAGCAGTCTCTTGGTTTCGTTTTCGATAAATTCTTGATCCTCGTGGCTGTATCGACGTGATTTTATAGCAATTGGCTTACAGTCTTGCGATAGATGCTGAAACAGAGAAGGGGGGGAAACGTCGAGTGTTGTGAGATTGCAAATTTTTACAGGGAGTTGATCTCCTCCGTAGTCAATTGTTACGCTTTCGTGTTTGCTTTGCCAGTTTTGTCCAAAAATCAGATCCGCACACAGATTAGGGAATACGTGTAGTTTTACGTCTGGATAAGTCCTACTATCTACTTTGATATCCGCAGCACAATGTCCTAGAATTTTTGCGGTAAGAGTGTCAGCGGCCAATGAAATAGTTCCCGCGCTAGGGCGAACGAAAAGTGAGCATGCTTTTACTAAGCGTGGATGTATGAAACTGTCCGTGCTCCCAGAGTCAACTAACGCCTTTGTTTCATAATCATTGATAATAACGGAAATGCTTGATTTTCTTAGAACCGTAGGAACACCTTGTAAAGTCGTTGTAGCGAATAAGGGTGCGTGCATTGCAGCAGTGACTGGATCTGGCGACGTCTTTGATTGACAAACTCGCTGATAATGTCCTTTCTTCTTGCATTTGTGGCACGTGGCTTCTCGCGCTGGACATTTGAAACGCAAATGGAAATTAAACCCGTAGAAATAACATTTCGTCTTTTTTGCAGATTGAGTGGCACACCCAAAGTGGTTTTCAGCGTCATCTTGCGTGGAGTCACGACCAGCAGGGGCCAAGTTCGCTTTTGCAGTGACTTGCGTTCTATAACATTCGGCGTTTCTTTGGGCAGTGTCTAAAGCTTTAGCTTGCGCAAAAGCAGTTTGCAAGTTCAGTGTCTCGTTTTCCAGCAATCGTTGTCGAATATCACCGTTTAACAATCCTCTAATGAAAGTATCACGCACGGCCTCGTTGCAATATTCAACTGACGTAACTTGACGAAAGTTGCAATCTTTACTCATAGATTTTAGAGCTTGAAGGTACTCGTCGAGACTTTCCTCTGGTTGCTGCTTTCGTATCGATAGAGCATGTCTAGCAAAGATTTCGTTTGGAGTCCTGGCATAAGCTGCGTGTAATATCACCAGAGCGTCATCATAAGAAACTGCTTCATTGATTAGCTCATATACGTCTGCTGAGATGCAATTTGTGAGTACTGTTAGCTGTTTAGATTCTCGTTCTCAATCGCTGCAATAAAATTTTCAAAGGTAGCAAGCCAATGTTGCCATAACTTTACTGCGTTCGAAGCACTACGACTAACGTCAAAACGTTCCGGTTTGAGTACTTTATCCATTATTCAATTTTGTTTCTTAAATTGTTATACCAAACATTGCAAAACTTCATAACACAATTTATTGGTTTTAAGAAACAAAATTGTTACCATCCTAAACACAAGTAATTTCGTTATAAGCTCAACACAACACCTTAGCCTGGATAAATGAAGTCAACCGCTCTCTACGCTGATACTGCACATACTGAACAAACAGTTGAAAGAAAGATGGCAAACAACTGGGTTATATCTGTACAGTGTACTACACAACGCGCGTGCTCTGCGGGCAAAACGTGGTAAGCAGTGTGAGATCTAGGTAATATGATGTCAGCGTAATTACATGAACAGAAAGATTACGGTTTGAGTCTGCAGCATAGTACTACAGCTGCCGAAGCCGAGGAACGGAAATTGGCTGCCGAGACCGAGGAACGGAAATTAAAATTGGCGATAGAGGCTGAGGAACGGAAATTGGCTGCCGAAGCCGAGGAAAGAAAATTGGCTGCCGAGGCAGCGGAACGGGAAGCGGAGAGAAAACACAAGCTGTAGATGGAAAAGTTGCGATTAGAAAGCGAGAGATTGAATGAACAATGGAGTGCTTTATCGCAAAACCAACAGGCGGCATTAAGCCAAGCTTCTCAGAACATGGTTGTAAGAACTAAAGCCTCAGTGCTTTCTGGTTTTGTGGACGGAAAGGATAATCTGGATAGCTACTTGTTTCGCTTGGAAAGATATGCCACTGTTGCAGGCTGGGAACGATCTGGCTGGGCTACTCGTCTAAGCCCATCACTTTCAGGCCGAGCATTGGATATCTATTCTGGATTGTCAGACGAACAAGCAAGGGATTATGATAAGCTACGGAAGGCTCTTCTACAGAGGTATGACTTCACGGAACAGGGTTACCGTGAAAGATTTCGCGGAGCTATGCCGGAGGGACAGGAATCTCCTAGTCAGTTCATTGTAAGAATCTCCAACTACTTCGATAAGTGGGTCGAACTAGCCGGTGGGGAGAAAAATTTTTAGGGGCGCCGGAGTTATGGTGAGGGAGCAGTTTACAAACTCCTGCCCTAAAGATGTGTCGGTGTTCTGGAAGGAGAGAAGTCCTAAGGATTTGGAGGAGTTGGCAAAGCTGGCGGAGCAGTACCTAAATGCCCACGGGAAGAAGTTGTCCACGAAAGCTCCGGTGACAAAGCAGGATGTGAAGACCAGTTTACCTAGAATTCATAATTACGCAATGAGATGTTACGTGTGTGATGGCAGAGGCCATAGAGCAGTGGAGTGCCCTAGCAAAGCATCAACGTCACGGAATGAGCCGTTTGGTCATGGCCGCAGGTCTTATTGCTTTAAATGTGGGGCAATGGGACATGAAGCTCACGAGTGCAAAACAGCATTGCAGCCCTTTCAACCTGGATCCAGAGCGGGGGAGCGTGGTCCCGGGGGGAATCCAACCCAAGCTCAACGAGTTGCATGCGCGATGCAAGTGCCACGGAGAAGTGACGAAAAAGAAGCCCGATTGGGGACGGAGACGCTAGAACTGAAGTCTGGAGAAAAAATTAAGGTGCTTAATGGTGCGTGTATGGCGGAAATTAAAGATAACTTACCTGTGTTGTCGGACAAGGTCGGAAGTAAGAAAGTGGCAGTGGTGGTCTTAGGAATGTGCGAACTGTGCGGTCGCACAGGCCTCCCCCTAAAAGAGAAGGCCCCCCCTCAAAAAGAATCATCGCGTTAAATGTGAAAAAAAATTTCTATATAAACTTGAATCATATCAATAAAATTATGGAAGTGTCTGTTTCATCGGAAATTCCGGTTACCGAACTTTGAAAATCGTGGCTACGTAACCGTTTTTTTGGTTCCTGTAATGCCATTGTCCCAGTAGAGAAATATAGGGGAAGTTGACGGTTACGCAATTTGGGTTTTCAAAGTTCGGTGATCGGAAATTTTCGGTGAAATAAAAGCTTGCTAAAATTATTTTTCTTAGACAGTGTCAAGATCAACGGACCGTGGATTGTTTCCTAAACGCTATATCCACGGTCTGCTTTGTTTGTTTTTATATATGACGTCGCTGTCACACTCGACCGGTTTCCATTATCAAAACGCTGCTGCACCGGACTGCTTGTTTGTTTTTATAAAAGGTTTGCCGTGGATGTAGACACTTCCTTTTAGTTGTCCTAAATTAAAGGAAGGTACCTCCAATGTAAATACGCTCTCCCCCCCAAAAAAAAAAAAGTATCGACGCATAAATTTTCAAAACAACACTTTTTTGTAAACTTGAACTATATACACCATTAGAATTAGTTTCAGTTCTCCTGAATAGAAATTACTCCCCTGCCACCTTTGAAAATAACTCCCCCTCAAAAAGAATCCCCTTTGAAAATATTAAGGCCCCCCTCAAAAAAAATCAATGCGGAAACTCCAACAAACACTTCTCTTCATGTTAACTTGAACCAAACATAAAATTGATTTTAGCGATCCCAAATTTAAGCTCCCCTAAAAAGAATCTTCACTTCAATAGAAGTTTTTGCATTGAAACACAGTAAACAATGTGTCTGAACCACTTTTTTTTTAATCTCTGATCGAAGCTGAACCATCTCAAAGTGAAATAATAGACATTTTGATCATAGGCAAATTTATTGCAAAGTGTATTTTGTTTATTGTCGTTATGAATTGCCACTAGCTGCAAAGAGTATTGCAAGCTGTCACTAGCCGATGCAGCAATATTGCGTATAAGTTGATGTTATAATTGATCATTGCGAGTAGGCCATACCAAACCTGAGTTACCGTTAGTAGGCCATAGCCAACTAGTTCGTGGTTTACTTAAGCAACCAATATTGCATATACAGTAGAATAAGCATATCATTCCAGGTCTCTAATTTAAGTTCTGGGAGATTTTAATGAACTCTAGCCTTGTTACACTGTTACAGCCTACCAATAGGTCCTACTAAACACCGCAAGAAACCGCAAAGTATTACAAGGAACTACAAGGTACTTTTAAACCTACAAAATGCTTGAAAACACTACAAGGAACTACAAGGTACTTTTAAACCAACCACAAGATAGTTGGAAACACTACAAGGTACTTTTATAGCCACTACAAAATAGTTGAAAACATTACAAGGAACTACAAGGTACTTTTAAACCAACTACAAGATAGTGAAAAACAGCACGAGGAACTACAAAGTACCACAAGGAACTACAAGGTACTTTGAAGCAACTACAAGGTAGTTGAAAACACTACAAGGAACTACAAGGCTCTTTTAAATCAACTACAAGATAGTTGAAAACACCGAAAAGAGCTACAAGGTATGATTAAACCAACCCTACCCTCGAACCCCCAAATACCCTACCCCAACCCCCTTGAACCTCTCCAAACACCCCAACTACCCAAACCCTTTACTCCCCAAACAACGCACTTCCCGAACATCCCAAACCCCCTCCCCCGACCTCCCAACTCCCCTAATCCCCAAACACCCCACCCCTACAAAACACCCACACCCCCTCCAAACACCCAACCCCCTAATCCTCCAACTACTCGGACCCCTAACCCCCAAATACCACTCCCCCGAACATCACAAACCCCCAATCCTATCCAAACACCTAACCCCCCCTAAACACCCCACCTCCCAGAACACCCCCAACCCCCTCCAAACACCCACCCCCCAACTACTCGAACATATCAAGCCCCTAAGCCCCTCGCCCGACCCCCCAACTCCCCGCACACCCCACCAAATCCCCAACTACTCAAACCCCTAACCCCCAAACCTTCAAATACCACGCCCCCAGAACATCCCAAACCCTCAACCCTATCCAACACTCCCTCCCTTAACTCCCCACCCCCCAGAACACCTCCAACCCTTTCCAAAAACCTAACCACCCAAACCCCTAACCCCCCAAATACCACACCCCCCAAACCCATTCTCTTGACCCCCAAACACCCCACCCCCCGAACCCCCAACTACTCGGACCTTTAACCCCACCCCCAGAACACCCCCAACCCTCTTCAAACATCCACCCCCCCAAACTACCCAAACCTCCAAACACCGCACCCCCCAAACCCCCGACCTCCCAAACTCCGCCCCCCCTTTCCCGAACATCCCAAACCCCTCCAGAACTTTTGACCCCATTCAAACCTTCAAACACCCCGATCTCTTCTCTCTCGAACACCCCGAGCTCCCAACCCCCTTTTAACCCCCAAACACACCAAACCTCTGCAAATCCCCAACTCCCCCGAATCCCTAAACTCCCCCAAATCTCCAACTCTGACTTTTTTCACCCCCCCAAACACAGTGTTTTCGATACCTTATAGTTCCTTGCGATGTTTCTAACGCCCTTGTAGTTAGTCTAAAAGTTCCTTGTAGTTCCTTGCGGTGTTTTCAACTGCCTTGTAGTTGGTTTAAAAGTACCTAGTAGTTTCTTGTAGTGTTTTCAAATACTTTGTAGTTGGTTTAAAAGTACCTTGTAGTTTTGTTCGGTACTTTCAACTACCTTGTAGTTGGTTATAAGTACCTTGTAGTTCCTTGTAGTTCGAACCCTAAACCTTAGTTCCTTGCGGTGTTTTTAACTCCCTTGCAGTTGGTTTAAAAGTACCTGGTAGTGTTTTCCAGTACTTCGTAGTTGGTTTAAAAGCACCTTGTAGCAATATTGCAACATACCCAATATTACAACCTATTGCGCAATGGGATTTTTTATATATTAATATGCATCGCATAAAGCATTAAATTCCCTTTCGAATGAATATTGTCAAGTCGATGCGAAATCATAACAACTACCATCAGAATAACTTTGAACTTGGACCAAAATGACGCTTGTTCACATTTCGCGTTTTTTCGAAATTTCGTAAAAGCGGGTCTCACATTAGCCAATATTGCAATTATTCCGCAATGGGATGTTTTATATATGAATATGTGAGACCCGCTTTTACGAAATTTCGAAAAAACGCGAAATGTGAACAAGCGTCATTTTGGTCCAAGTTCAAAGTTATTCTGATGGTAGTTGTTATGATTTCGCATCGACTTGACAATATTCATTCGAAAGGGAATTTAATGCTTTACGCGATGCACATTAATATATATAAAATCCCATTGCGGAATAGGTTGCAATATTGGCTAATGTGAGACCCGCTTTTACGAAATTTCGAAAAAACGGAAAAATCAAAAAAGCGTCATTTTGGTCCAAGTTCAAAGTTATTCTGATGGTAGTTGTTATGATTTGGCATCAACTTGACAATATTCATTCGAAAGGGAATTTAATGCTCTACGCGATGCATATTAATATATAAAAAATTCCATTGCGGAATAGGTTGCAATATTGGATAATGTGAGACCCGCTTTTGCGAAATTAAAAAAATAATGCAAAAATCAAACAAGCGTCATTTTGGTCCAAGTTCAAAGTTATTCTGATGGTAGTTGTTATGATTTGGTATCGACTAGACAATATTCATTCGAAAGGGAATTTAATGCTCTATGCGATGCATATTGATAGGTAAAAATCCCATTGCGGAATAGGTTGCAATATAGGATAATGTGAGACCCGCTTTTACGAAATTTCGAAAAAACGCGAAATGTGAACAAGCGTCATTTTGGTCCAAGTTCAAAGTTATTCTGATGGCAGTTGTTATGATTTCGCATCGACTTGACAATATTCATTCGAAAGGGAATTTAATGCTCCGATGAAGTTTGACACGCTGTTAGAATGTTTTTGTGCTGTTATTGCTGGTGTAATCGTGAGCGGTTTTTGGTTGATGTTTTGCACACGTTACGTTGTTTGTTTTTTTTCTCTTTTTCTCCTTTTCTCTCCTATTTTCTGCCAGACTTATAGTGGTGACACAGTATTTTTATCTTTACAGTGGGCTCACTCCAGCAAAAACCATTGTAACGTGTGTCCACAAAAAAATCTCACTCAAAATTATGGAGCTCTTGGTAAGCGCAGACGCTACAACGATCTCGAAAATAAATAGCTTTTTTTTTTACTTTTTGCAAGGAATTGAAAAAAGCTCTAAAAGAATAATAAAAGCTGATAAAGAAAGAAAAGCAGCAAAAACCTTTCAGATCATGACGTTTTTTCTTATTTACGCGCCATTTCTTATCCTGCGCTAAAGCGATGCGTGAAACAGTCATTTTAAACATTGCTGTAACTTTTCATTCTTTCAGTCTGCTTCAACGTGTCATTCACCCACGATTCAATGAGGAATTTAGGGTTAGGTAATTACAAGCAAGCAAACAAGATTTTCGCATTTGAACCAATAAACTAGCCGTTAAATGCTCAGCGTTGACACAACCAGTCCCAGTAGTCTAGTCTAGCATGTCCCGGTAGTCTAGCATGTCCTAGTAGTCAACCTGCTCGAACTTCACCGTAAACTGAGACCTTGACTCTTTTTCTGCGGGTAGGCCTACTGCTTCAATCTAGCTTTATATTTTAAAGACACTGACTGTCTGACTACTGACTATAGTGACCATCGATTAAACAGGCTTCACTTCTTCATTGATTCCAATAGTTTAGTCATAGTTCTGAATTTGGTTTAATAGTAATATATGGATCATGACGTTTACACAATATGGCTCAATAAGCTTCACCTGCTCAATAATGCAAATAGCCATGATGATTACGACGTTCACACGATATGGCTTATTGTAATTGCACTGAGAGAAAAAAGAAAAAAATGCGATAATTCATTCTTGAATTCTTTGCCTAAATGCAGTTTTGTGCAACATGTACCGTTAATTTCATTCATGTAGTGCGCAACCGAACGTTGAGCGGAAAAATATCAAACAGAAAGAACACCAGTAATAAATAAAGTGATTACTTTCATGTATTTAGTGCGCAACCGAAAGCTGAGCAGTCGCAAAAATTAAAATATAGAAATTACTAGGGCCTAATAGAATAAAACACCAATAACAAGAAAACTCTGTTCGAAGGTAGCAGCATTGATGACTCGAAATGTAATCAGCAAAGCCTGCGATTTTTGCATAAATATTCCGCAGATTGATGTAGAAGATCCAGTCTTTCTGATTTTTTGATCCAGAGTCTTGACCTTAAAAATTATGCAATGTGATTCTCCAAAGGAATAACTAATGCTAACTGTAATATTGCCTGCATTAATCAAATCAAATCAAATCTTCATTATACTCGCCGTATTACGCCGAAGCGTGTAACGAGTTGCGGGGCCCATCTCCGCGGCTTAGCGCCTGGGCTACACAGCTCCGAAGAAACGTCGCAACGGTGGCGAGTCGTTGGCGACACTGTGCCGATTTGACCGGCCCGGGAATCGAACCCCAGACCTCCCGCACCGATAGCGTGCGCTTTGCAACTGAGCTAACGGCCTGCATTAGCTCAACCTAATCTATTATGGTTCAATTCTAACAAGCAATTGAATTATCGCACTTTTTCTTTTTTCTCTCAGTGCAATTACAATATTGTGCCTATCTAGCCATATCGTGTAAACGTCACAATCCATATGGCTATTCGCATTAATGAACAAGTGAAGCCTATCGAGTAAACGTCACAATCCATACATAACTATTCGAAACAATGAAGAAGTGAAGCCTATTAAGTCAGTGGTCAATCAGCGTCTTCATAACATAAACTTAGTTAGAAGCAGTAGGCCTACCCGCAGAAAAAAAGTCAAGGTCTAAGTTTAAGGTGAAGTTGATCGGCAGCGCGGCGTAGTGGTTCGGAGCGTCGTTTTTACGACGACCATGATCGCAAGGTTAATGGTTCCACTCCCAACCTAGTCTCGTTGTTGCGTCCTTGGATAAGATGCTTCACGATGATTATCTCTGCTTGGTGGAATCTGGCAAGCAGTAAATTAAAGAAGTCAGAAGAAAATTCAACCGGAAAACTTGGAAACAAAGGTAACTCCTAAGCGAGTCTGGATTCGTCCTACGCATAGCGCCTCCGTCGCTTTCTCGTGATAGGAGGATAAAGATGAAGAAATCATCATCATCATCATCGAACAGGATAGCTCAGGCTCGGCAGGGCAGAATCAAGAAGAAGAAAAACAGTTGAATTGTTAAAGCCTCTATGAAAAGTGACGCTTGTTTATTCTATATCAATTCGAAAAACAAGTAGGCCTATACGGGTAGCAGTGTATGCCAAGTGCTACCGGTAAGCTAGCCTACTAGGCTACCGGGAATGGTTGCGTCAACGCAAAGCGATTTGCAGCTGGTTTCGATTCATGTTTATTAGTGGGTATGAGAACACGGATAGCTTTCAATCTTTTCATGGCTTTGTCCACCACTAGCTTCTCACCGTTCTTTATCTTTTGGAAACCGAAAGAAGCTTAATGAAGAGTTTTTAGCTCTGGAGCTTGAGCAGTTGAATGCCGAACAGCATGAGAATGGACTGTTTTTTTTCATGGCACACTATCTGGATTCATTGATTTTTTCCTGGTTTCTAAAAATGCTCAGCCAACTCGGTTAGTGATTATCTCCGCTTAGCAATTCAAGGCCCGGATGGCAGATGCTTCCATGTAGCCCGGGTTGTGATTAAGTCTGTACAAAGCTTTTCTCTTGCAAAGTTACAATGACAGACCGAAACCAAATCTGCCGACCCGGAAGGGTATCCACTCTTCCCGATGCTCAGCCAAGGCCTACTAACCGGCAGACGTCCTTTTCTGGACGGGGCGATGTTTGCTCTGCTTCAGGGCACATCGTCAACAAGTTCCGAAGGCCAGCAATCCTGCAGCTGAACATTGAAGGCCTCACTGCAAGCAAGATGAATGTCCTTCACCATCTCGCTGTGCAGTTTGAGGCACTCGTCATCCTATTACAGGAGACCCACTGTGCTTCTACCGACAAGCTTGTGATTCCAGGCTTTGCACTGGCTGGGTCCTGCTTAAACAGGATACACGGCCTTGCTACATTTGTCCACGAGCGACTAAAATGGACCCTAGTAGATCAGTTCCCATTTACATCAGAGACTGAGTGGTTATGCGTAGACGTTGATGGCTATAAAATTGTCAATGTTTACAAACCTCCACCTACACCATTGCAGACTACCGACCTACCAGTGTTTCCGCACCCTGTCCTGTACTCGGGTGATTTCAACTGCCCGCATGTGAATTGGGGCTACAGCAGCAACAGCGCTGATGGAGAGTGCCTTGTTGCTCGGGCAAGCCTTAATGGCCTTGTCCCTCTCCATGACCCAAAGGACATGGCCACTTTCCACTCAGGCCGCTGGAACACTGGCACCAACCCGGACCTGGCGTTTGTTAATGTTGGTTCTGATAGTCGCTTACCTGACAGGCGTATTTTAGAGAAGTTTTCTAGGTCACAACATCGACCCTCGCTCATTGTTCCACCAAGGCTCGCTCTGTCAGTTCCGAGTATGCCTGTTAAGCGATGGAACTTCCGCAAGGCCAAATGGAGCCATTACAATGCCCTGACCAACCAACTCGCTAAGAGCTTGTTGCCACCTGATACATCTGATGTGGACCGGGCATACCAGGACTTCTGTAATGCCATCAGCACAGCAGCCAAAAAGTATATCCCACGTGGTCGACGAAACGACCACATTCCGTGTTGGGATGCTGAGTGTGAGAACCTTTATCAGATGTCCCTGCAATCGCCTGCGGGATCAGACTCTAGCAGGGCTGCTTGTGCCCTGCTGTCCAGGCTTGACAGAAAACGCAGGGACCGATGGTCTTAGGCAGTCCAAACCATCGACTTTTCTCACTCCAGTCGTAAAGCATGGAGCGTATTAAACAACTTAACTGGTAGATCACGACGCCCCCCTCGGCATTGTGCAGTTTCAGCCAATGCCATCGCATCAGTTCTGGTCAATAACAGCAAATACGAGGATATTGATCGCAAGTCATCCCGGCATGTGTCTCAAGAAGTGTCTGATCTTTGGAGAGCCTCTACAACAAGTGCAGTGAATGTCTGTGGAAGCTTTACTCCCTCAGAATTCGCAGCCGCCCTCAAACATCTGAAACCAGGAAAAGCTCCAGGCCCAGACTCTATCTGCCCTGAGCTTTTGCTCCATGCTGGAGCTGCCCTGAAATCCTGGCTGTGTGGCTTTCTTTCATCCTGTTTGCACCACCTCAAAATTCCAAAAATCTGGAGAAGAGCGTTGGTTGTCGCGATCCCCAAACCAATGAAACCTGTAGAGGACCCCAAGAGCTATCGCCCCATCTCTTTGCTCTGTGTCCCCTACAAGATCCTCGAGAGGCTCATTTACACCCGTATCGAGCCCATTGTCGACCCGCTTCTTCCTCGGGAGCAAGCTGGCTTCCGACAGGGGAGGTCCACAGTAGACCAAACTGTTATACTTACCCAACACATCGAGGACTCATTTGAAACCAAGAAGAAGGCCGGTGCTGTTTTTGTCGATCTGACAGCTGCCTATGACACTGTTTGGCATCGTGGCCTCACCTGTAAGCTGCTGAGACTCCTTCCTGATAAACACATGGTCCAAATGATTATGGAACTTATCCGGAATAGAAGTTTCACCCTTTTCATCGGTGACAGCAAACGAAGCAGGTTACGACGTTTGCGAAATGGTCTCCCACAGGGATCAGTCTTGGCTCCCCTCCTTTTTAACATCCACACATACGATCTGCCTTCCACAATTTCCAAGAAGTATGCGTATGCCGACGACCTGGCATTGATGCATACCTCGAAAGACTGGAAGACTTTGGAGGGCACTCTAAGCCAAGACATGACAACACTTTCAGCGTATCTCCAGACTTGGAGGCTGAAGCTCAGCCACACTAAGACGGTGACGACGGCCTTTCATTTAAACAACCGAGAGGCGAAACGTGAGCTCAAAATCTTCAACAACGGCAAACTATTGCCATACTGTCCAACTCCAACCTACCTTGGTGTGAAGCTGGACAGGTCGCTCACTTTTCGTCATCACCTAGAGGCATTGCGCAAGAAACTTTCCACTCGGGTCACACTGTTGAGGCGACTTGCAGGCTCGGGATGAAGTGCAGGAGCCAAAACATTGCGAACAGCCGCCTTGTCCCTGGTTTATTCCACAGCTGAGTTTTGCGCACCTGTTTGGTGCTGTAACGTGTGGTAGAACTGTATATCTGACTCCAGTGTTACTTATTAATTTATTCCACAATTCAACAATTCACCTTTATCCACGTCGAGCTGATTCAAATAGAATTCTTATTCAAATAGAATTACAAACTTATTCAGATAGAATTACAAACAAAGAAGAAAAATAGATTATAATTATTACACAAAATTAATAAATTAACAGTTATACGTCTACATTATAGTCGGCTGTTGAGATATATTTTCTTTCAAATAATGAAGTATAGAAATTAAAACTTCAACTTCTCTGCAGTGGAATTACGATAATTAATTTGCTTCTTTTACTTAAATTCATAAAGCTTTTTAATAATATAGAGAATCATAATTTTCTGTCACAACGCATTCTGATTCTATTGCAACCGTCTATCAAGATGAAACATTCTGATCTGAATGGCAAAAGCATTTAGTTGACAAAATATCATATTAACGGAAGTATGAAATGTATGAAGAGAATTCATATCGGCATTTAACCTTCATCAAAACTATGCTAAATGTGCTAATAACGCATGTGAAAGTAGTTTATGGTTTAAATACGTTATGTGAAAATTTAAAGTTTAACGAGGATACGTGACACGATCGCTACAAATACTCCCCTCCAGTAAAAAAAACATTTCTTAATATGGCAGAAATGAGAATTCGGGAAAACAAGTTTACATAGAATTGAAACAGAAAAGACAGGTTTGATCGAAAGAAACACGACGCCACGAGTAAAAGTGAGTGCACGAAAATATGATGATAATATTAATAATCATTGACGTAATATAGTAGGAAGTAGATCAAAGTTTAACATAGTTGTGTAGTTGGTCAGTTCAAAATTCGGTGACATTTGACATCAGAGCAAATTCCGTAGGTGGAGAGTGTCTTCACGGTTGCTGCTTGTCACTTGAAGTTATTGATCGAAATTCACTTGATTGTTGAGCTGTGTTATTCACTGGCGGTCACCGATCTTGTAAACGTGCATTCATGGTGTCGTGTTTCCCAATCACTCTGAAAGATATAACGAACGCAGCAGTATTTTGTTCTGAATACACACTGAAATATTGCTGGAATATATGTAGTAATAATCTCGATTAAGTTAATGCAATGAACATACACGGTGTATAAATAGGAAATGAATCGTTGCAATTGGGTACAGTTATGGCGTCTAACTTTTGTCTTTTGGCAATCAATGCAGTTGCGACACCAAAAAGCAATATCTTTTTTTAGATTTGGCCACACGTACCGGTCAGTCACTAAGCGAGTGGTGCTTTTGATTCCTGAATGAGATAAATTATGAATGTTATTGAAAATACTGTAGTTCGTCGATGTCCTGATGGTACAAGTGGTCTAAGTTTTCCTGGTAAAGATTCGTCACAAATAAGTTTTAAATCTGTTTCTGCTACTGGCACTTGTTTTAATTTGAGCGAGTGATTACTTTTAACAAAATCAAGTAATTGTTGGTCACACAACTGTGCCTTTGCTAAACCTTCCCAATCTACTCGTACACTGTGTTGGAATATAGCGTTAATTTCCTGTCGAGAAAGCGTATCGGCGACTATATTTGAAGTGCCGGGCAAGTGTTGTACGTCTGTAGTAAACTCACTAATGAAAGCGAGTTGTCTGGCTTGTCTAGCATTTTCACGGTCAGCTTCGGAATGCACAGCAGCCACTATAGGTTTCTGATCCGTAAAAATGGTAAATTCACGAGCTTCTAAAAAGTAGCGGAAATGTTTCAATACCAAAACAATGGCGGTTAACTCTCGGTCAAAAGCAGAGTAATTACGTTGTGAACGTGAAAAAACTCGTGAAAAGCGGCTGGATCATGCCGTCGACTTCTTGTTGCAGAACCGCACCAACTAAATCATTGCTTGCGTCCTTTACCAACGAAATTTTTGCACCTGGTGCGGGAAAAGCTAGAGCTGTGAAATTAGCCATACAAGATTTCGCCTCCTCGAATGCTGTTGTTGTTTCTGGGGTCCATTTTAAGGTGAATTGCGAATTGTGTTTGCCTCTCATCATGTCGTATAAGAGAACTAATTTCCGTGAAAGGTTTGGGATAGAGCATAAAACTGTACCATGCCGGTAAAACGACGTAAACTTTTGATGTTTTTGGGTTTTTTAAAATTTTGAATTGGTTCAATTTTCTCACTAGCTAGTTGCACTCCTTCGGCTGTGATTACATGCCCTAAAAATTTGATTTCTTTGCGGCCAAATTTGCATTTTTTAAAATTTATAGTTAAGACGTTGAAAAACTTGTGCGCTAGTAGAAAGGCCCAAAGGTGTTCTGGTAAAAGCATAGGCTCCTACAGGGGTTCTTATGGTAGTTTTGTGGATATCTTCGGGAGCTACTGGTACATGATGAAAAGCGGATTTAAGATCGATTGTTGAGAAAATTTGCGCGCCGTGTAAAAGTTCGTAAGCAGTGCGAAGATGTGGCAATGGATATCTGTCTGGGGTAAGCATTTTGTTCAATATTTTGTAATCGCCGACCATGCCCAACTCTTTGCTATTTGCTTTACGGACTACATGCAAGGGACTACCAAATTCTGAGTTGCTTGGTATTATCAAACCTGAAGCTAGCATTTCTTCTATTTGTTGTTTGATTTGTTTGTACTTTTCAGGAGAAACTCGACGATTTTTGATATTGGGCGGACGACCTTTGGTAGGGAGGTGGTGAACAATATTGTGTTTCACTGGTTTGCGGTAGTCAAGAGGTGATGTTAGTTCAGGGTAGTTTTGAAGTAATTTGGTATATCTGCTTTCGTGTGCAGGAAAGCCATCGAAAGAATTTATTGATGCTTGTAAAGTGCTAATTTTGTTAACAGAATGGTCACATTTTAGCGTGTTGGTTGAGGCGTCGAGAGTAATGCGATTGGATTTTAAGAAATCGTAACCTAAAATTGGTTGCTCGATAGCACAAATATGAAACACAGCTGTCATTCGACCGTAACCAATGTCAATTTCAAACGGTGTGCTTCCAAAACATTTTACTGGCTTACCAGAGGCATCGACAAATAAAGATGGAGTTTCCCCGGTGTTATTGCTGTTTGTCGCGGGCAAAAAACTGGCGCAAGCACCGCTATCGATCGAAAATAATTTTTTTGATAATTTGTCATAAACTTTCGGAAGGCTTATTTCAGTAGCCAGAAAAACGGTTTTGCTGTGATGAATTGCACTTACTGACTGATTTTAGAAAGGCTGAAAGGTGCAAGGTTTGCTGCATTCGATAGCTTTATTTCCAAATTTGGAATGATAAAAACAAAATCCACTTTGGTTGAAAGGTCTTGTTTGATTGGAGTTTTGGTAATTTTGCTGGTAGTTACACTGTTGATTGCGAAACGGTCGGTTTTTACAGAAGTTTTTGCGGGGCTGATTTTTTAATGCGTGATGAGGGAATTTTTGATGGTTTTGCGATTGTTGTTTCACATGGCGTATTTCAGTGTACAATTCGTCAATTTTATTTGTTAAATGTTCAAAGTTTTGTTTGGTAGTTTCGTTTTCGTTTAAGTTGTTCAAGTTAATTTGTCCATGAAAACGATTTGTGAAAGTGCCCAAATCATGCAATGAATCGAAAGTTTGTGCTTTCAAAATATTTTGAATATTTTCAGGCTGTAAGCGAATAAAAGTACGTTCAATTATGTCGCGTGTTCCTTGATCGTTTTCTGGTTTATTTCTACAAATGGCAATTAAACGTGACATTAAATCAGAAGGTTTTTCGTGAGAACCATTGTATTGGATTTCGCTTAAGGCGTCAATCCAATCTGTTTTGCAAACTTCCGCGACAGAAGACAGAATCAAATCTTTAAGAGTTGTATAGGGTTCATTACTATCAGCAGCTCTCGATAACGAAAAACTATGAGTTTCAATTTGCTTTGATGACATAACATTAGATAAAGACACAAAACGAGCATTTTCGTCAGTGACATTACGAAAAACAAAATATTTTTCTAGAGTCACAAAATACGCTGGTAATAAACTGCTGTTAGCCCACATTTTGGGTGCATTCAAAATATGTTCAACGGTAATATTTGGAAGTGCATTTTGCTCTGGTTCTGATGTCCTCGAGCTCGGTCAAGGGATTTCCTCTTCACTTTTGGTCGGATCTTAGGCAGCAGGGTTAGTTTTTGACATGTAGTCTTTACTTTTGGTTCTATTTGCTATAGGCGATGTGGATTTCGGTTGGAGCGTAATCTTTTTTACGAGCTCCAGACTGGATTAGTTTGACAATAAAGAAAGAAAACTCACCGAGTGGTATTGTGGAAAAATTCAATATTTTTGACGTTGGTGAAGTAATTGAAATTGTGATTGTTGTCAGAAATGAGCCGTCGGTGGTCACCAATGTAACGAGTGGTAGAACTGTATATCTGACTCCAGTGTTACTTATTAATTTATTCCACAATTCAACAATTCACCTTTATCCACGTCGAGCTGATTCAAATAGAATTCTTATTCAAATAGAATTACAAACTTATTCAGATAGAATTACAAACAAAGAAGAAAAATAGATTATAATTATTGCACAAAATTAATAAATTAACAGTTATACGTCTACATTATAGTCGGCTGTTGAGATATATTTTCTTTCAAATAATGAAGTATAGAAATTAAAACTTCAACTTCTCTGCAGTGGAATTACGATAATTAATTTGCTTCTTTTACTTAAATTCATAAAGCTTTTTAATAATATAGAGAATCATAATTTTCTGTCACAACGCATTCTGATTCTATTGCAACCGTCTATCAAGATGAAACATTCTGATCTGAATGGCAAAAGCATTTAGTTGACAAAATATCATATTAACGGAAGTATGAAATGTATGAAGAGAATTCATATCGGCATTTAACCTACATCAAAACTATGCTAAATGTGCTAATAACGCATGTGAAAGTAGTTTATGGTTTAAATACGTTATGTGAAAATTTAAAGTTTAACGAGGATACATGACACGATCGCTACAGTGTCGTAGTGCTCACACTCGGCTAATCGACAGTGTTTTGAATGACGCCTTGCGCATTGTCACTGGATGTCTGCGACCCAATCCAACGGACTACTTGCCAATCCTCGCAGGCATCCAGCCAGCTGAGCTTCGCCGTCGAGAAGCGACACTCTCCCTGGCTAACCGCGCCACCCTTAACCCTGATCATATTCTACATGAGCAGCTGGTCGGGAAACAAAATGCGCACCAGGGAAGGCTCAAATCAAGACGCCCGTTTGTACCCGCTGCACAGAGACTACTGGATAGTCTGACCGAATCAGACATTCGCGCAGTGCAATGGATGGATTATGTATGGAACATGGAGTACTTGAAAAGTGCATCAAGGCTTCATGCTTTTATTCTCAGGGCCAGTCCTAAGCCTCTTGGAATGGGTTTGCCCAGAATATCTTCGGTAAAACTGAATCGTCTGCGGACTGGCGTAGGGCGGATCCATTTATCCATGTACAAATGGGGTGATGCTCCTTCACCGAATTGTGAGTGTGGTGCCTCTGAGCAAACTGCAGCCCACATCATTTCTACATGCCCCCTACATCGTGCACCAAAAGGAATACAAGGTTTGTTGGTCCTGGATGATGACACCCGACGCTGGCTTAAAATCAACGCCGTCAACATCTAAACCGTCGGAAGAGGACGCCCAACCACACGACGACGACGACGAGCAATTCATTTTCAAGCAGTCTAAAATGTAGTATACCAAGCCTGAGGCATAAGCCTATGTCACTGAAAGAAAATAATACAGATTACAAAATGAGACATTCAAGAAAAGCATAGAGTATACTGGGCAAGCAGTGTGAAAACAACTGGTCAAAGCTATTTATAAACAGTCAACAAATATGATAAACCATAAGCATACAGCCAATTATTAAGATGAAGGTGAAGTTTGAAAATCATGGTTTTGCAAAAATTTCAAACAACACATGTCTCGCAAAAATTTCTCAAATTTCATTACTTTGCTCATCCAGTGCTTGTTGCAGTTGCAGAATGCAGAGCTGAAATAAAAATAAATATGCTAGGCCTAAGTGGTAGTTATACTTAAAACAAGGTAGCGTAAAATAATCTGCGAAACAGAGAAGGGAATCGCAGGAAGTATTTCACACTAGATAGTCAAGCTACAAATTTGTCGCCAAATCAACTACCAAAAGTAGCCCAAAATGTCGCAAGGTGCCAACTCACTTTTTTGGTGCCAACCTTCGAAAAAAGGAGCCCAATTGGCGAGAAGTAGCCCAATCTGGCAACACTCCTCCAGGTGAAGTTGCTTCGCGACCAAGTGGTTCAATTAGACTCAAAGCAAACCTAGAAAGTATAGAGAAAGTCACAGAAATACTTAAAATGCCTATTTCAAGCTTTACCTAGCATAGCATAAGCACTGTTGCGTAAATAAAAAGAAAAGTTCGGAATTTAAAAGATTTAGAGACGTTTTTTTTCTGTTTCAGCTTTTGTTATGCTGTTATGGGTCGCAAGGTAGTGAAGGACAGACGTGTTTTTTTGCTCTTGGTTGAACAAGAAAAAAACTTGAATTATTAATCTAAATTGAACCTAATTTTTGGACCAAAATTGAAAAAAGTTATATCAAGAAGTATAGACAACTTTATCAGCAAGAAGATATCAAATTTGAGTCAAAATTAGCCGTAATATTTTGCCTAATACTCAGTCAGTCTCAGCAACTAGCCTAACTCTAATTGAAACCAAAGTTGTTACGTAACAATCGAGTCAACAATGCCTAATAAGCCGAAAAACAAGCAAAGTACGGGTGCTAAACGAGTGGTCCTTGATGAAAAAATTGAATTATCCATTGATCAAATAGTTGAAGAAGCTATGAAATCTTGGAAACTTGAATACCTTTAAGAGATTGAAGGTCTTAAAGCAGAAATCAGTGAAATTAAAAGCAGTCAAGAGTTTATTACGGCCAAATACGACGACCTAAAACTTGATTACGATAATCTTATACTTAAGAATAAAAAGCAAGAGGAGAAGATCAAGAGTCTTCAAACCAATTCTAAGCTCATTGCTGAAAAGGAAGCCAAAGAGTTTGATAAAATCGACGCCCTCGAACAATATGGCCGCCGTCAAAATTTGGAAATAGTAGGAATTCCGAAGACCCAGGGTGAGGATACAAATAAGCTTGTGATTGAAGTTGCTAAAATGTTAAACATTGAGGTAACTCCCGACCAAATTTCAACTTCTCATCGCCTACCTACACGGCGTACCCGACATGAAAATAACTCCACTAAAACTTTTCCACCACCGATTATTGTTAGGTTTGTAAATCGGGATGTCCGGAATAAAATCTGTGCCAATAGAAAGCTGACCCGTGATTTGGATTGTAATAAATTTTCTGTCTACGGAATAAAATCCGTATTTATTAATGAAAACCTTACACGCACTCGGAAGAAGCTACTCTGGATGACCAAACAAAAAGCCAAACTCGCTGACTATAAATATTTATGGACTTCCAATGGTAACATTTTTGTTCGCAAGTCGGAAGAAACAGATGCCCCTGCAGTTAAAACTAATGATGACTTACGTCTTATAGTATAAAATTATGTGTGTTCGTGCTATTTTAAACTTTCTCAACCATGATTGATAATTATTGTTGTCCTACGTTGGCTGCGAAGGGCTCTTTGGCTGTAGAGCATAAAGTAGCCCAAATTAACGACTCAACTAATATTCAATCGAATGATTTCGATATAAGTGATTTCGCATTTTCCTCGTTTTTCCAAAATATCGAGCCCTGCAATTATTTGAACTACAGTTCTTATCCCTCTGTTTTCAATATCATCAATTATTACTGCTACATATAAACGTTAGATCATTAAATAAAAATTACGATGACTTAATCCAACTTTTATCTGAGTTTACCACTCAACCCCACCTCATATCCTTGTCTGAAACAAAGATCAAAGATAAATCGCTTGCTAATATTTCAATTCCTGGTTTTACTTTCTTTCATTTCAACTCAAATTCGAACTCTAGCGGTGTTGGCGCTTATGTATCTGACTCAGTTCAGGCTAAACAAATTCTATTTAACTCATCGATTTCAGGCTGCGAAAGTTTATGGCTTGAAATAACTTGTCCAAAAACTGACCTCAAATATGCTGTAGGTACAATCTATCGCCATCCCAATAGTAATTTAAATGAATTTCTTGATTTTCTCAACAACATCCTCGCTGAACTGAACCACTGTCGGAAACACTACTTTATTCTCGGTGATATGAACATAAACACATCTAAAAACTCTTCATCCAAATATAAACAAGACTATTTAAATGTGCTAAGCTCTAATTGTTCTACTAATATCATTGATAAACCAACTAGAGTAACACCAACTTCTGCTACAGTCCTAGACCATATCCTTACCAATGAAAATAAGCACCAGGTAATTCCTTTTGTTATTGACTATGACAATACAGACCACTACCCAGTCGCAGCTTTAATTAGCAGGGATCTTTCAACCAATCGTTCTAAATCTGTTCTATCGCGATCGTTTGCTACATTTAATTGCGATAAAATCAATAATGATTTAAATGCAAAACTTAATAATTTTATGTCTGTCGTCGATACACTAACTGAAAACAATGTAAACTAGATGGCAGCTGCAAGCACCCGCTTATGGCTTCCCGATCAAGCTTACTAGGGACCCGACGTCTAAGAAAACAGGTGATTGACTTCGCTTTTACAACTTAATAAAACAACAAATCCCTGCAAAGTATAGGTGGGCATTATCACACATGAAGTAAGTTTAATTTCCTGCAGCCTGTGCTCCAGAAACTTAATAATATTGTAACGACTTTTTACATTTCTGTAATACAGTCATCGAAATCTCAATAAAACTATTATCCTTAAATTTCTTCACGTGTACAGTGATGATGCTGCACAAAAACTCAAAACTTCATGATACTCGCCATATTACGCCCAAGCGTGTAACGAGTGGCGGAGCCCACCTACGCGGCGCAGCGCTTGGGCTACAAAGCTCCGAACAAACGTCGCAACGGTGGCGAGCCGTTGGCGACAGTGTGACGATTTGGCCGACCAGGCAATTGAACCTCACACCTCCCGCACCGATAGGGTGGGCTTAGCAACTGAGCTAATCGGCCGGCACAATGCTACACAAGTCTGCAGCAAAATCATCTTGTTTGTCTGACATTTCCAACAAGCTGGCAAATCTTGCAGTAAATTCAAACAATAAACGCCATGATTCTTGAAGGATTTGCGCAGCTGCAAGGACGACTGCATTCACACAAAACGAAATTAAATCATCGAGCTTGTGTTCGAGTCTAAGGCCAAGAAATCGCGGCATAAAACTCACTTTTAAAGCAGCGATTACAGTGCTTAACAATCTGCGCAAAAATTAAAGGCTGCAATATTTCGCATAACACTTCGCTCAAGGCATTGCACATGAATCAATTGAAGTCACACTTGTTGATAAGTTGAAACTTAGAAGTTACAACTTAGTACTTACTTATGAATGGCAGCTTTATAGCAACTTAAAAAGTAAAACGACTGATAAACCAACATTGCTCGCATTAAATAAAAGTGCTGTGACTGCTTCAACAAAAACTTTGACACTGATCAAGGTACAGCCAAACCGTTTTAAAATTGTCCAGTTACCCAATTGCATAAGGCGTGAATGAAATAAGGCAAACAAGTGCTAATTACAACCAATTTCGCGAAACCACAAGCTTGATAATCTGATTGCGGACTATGCTCGCTATTACTTTAACAAACTCTTCGCCGCAATGCGAACACAGTTTCAATGCGAGGAATCCACAAAGCTAAGTCATGAGTCCAATGCACCAACCACTTGGCCAACTCCCATGTGCCTCTATTGCTGCTTAAAACGTCAGTTTAACCACAAACTCATACAGCTCACTCACGAATGAAAAAGTTATAAAGGAAAATAGCTCAAAAGCATGTTACCCTACTGCCCACTAACGGATTACATAAATTTACTTGACTTTCATGAGGTTTCCTGAAATTTCACGTTTTTGCTTTTGACTCCAAGTCAGGCGCTTTGGAGTAACCCTTCATTATATTGATATTTTTGTTACCCACATTCAGATTAATATCCTCCGATAATTTGAAGGTCCTAGCTGTTGTCATTTAACAGTTATGAGCTTGTGAACATTTTCCTATTATTGACCTTTGACCTCAAACCACTTGACTGCCACCCCCCGCAAGTTGTGAGACACAAGTTTACGTCGAGGTCTATCATCCCTGAACATTTCAAGCCTCTAGCATCAGCGGTTCAAATGCCCTAGACTGTGCAAGATTGGCAACATTTATCGGTTTTTTGACCTTTGATCATGAGTCACGTGACATAAAGCGTTCATGGTTGGTACACTGCAAGGACATATCAAGACACACCAATCCTATCAATTTCAAGTGCCTATGTGTTTTCAATCAATAGTTATACGCCAATCAAAATTAATCATTTCTGGTGTTTTTGTACTCTCGTTGAGAGGCATCTGCTTTGTAAATTTGAAGGTTCTATCAGCTGCCATTCACAAGTTATTAGCGTTTGATCAAAGTATTTGTCAATTTAATTGATTGACGTTTGACCTTTGACCTGTTGACCGCCACCCCCCAAAAGCTGTTAGGCACAAAATCACATAAAGGTCTATCATCCCTGGGAATTTCAAGTCTCTAGCATCAGCGGTTCAAAAACCTTCAAATGCACAAAAAACTGCTGATGTTCGTTGATTTGACCTTTGACCCTAAGTGACGTCACGATCAGGTCATTGTTGTGCATAGTGTTGTTCCCCACATTGATATGCAAAAGTTGTTACGCACAAGTTCCCAATAGGATCTACCATCCCTGAACATTTCAAGTCTTTAGCATCAGCGGTTCAAAAACCTTAGGCTGCGCAAGATTGGCAACATTTCCCCATTTTTTTGATCTTTGACTCCGAGTCACGTGACATAGAACGTTTATAGTTGGTACACTGCAAGGACATATCAAGACACACCAACCCTATTAATTTCAAGTTCCTATGTGTTTTCCATCAATAGTTATTTGCCAAACGACATATTTGCATATTTGACCTTTGACCCCAAGTGACGTCACGCAAAACTAATCACTGTTGGTGCTTTTGTACTCTCGTTGAGATGCATCTGCTCCGTAAACTTGAAGGTCCTACCAGTTGCCATTCACAAGTTATTAGCATTTGATCAGAAGTTTGATCATTATATTTGATTGACGTTTGACCTTTAACCTGTTGACCGCCACCCCCCAAAAGCTGTTAGGCACAAGTTCACATGGAGGTCTATCATCCCTGGGAATTTCAAGTCTCTAGCATCAGCGGTTCAAAAGCCTTAGGCTGCACAAAAATCTGTTAAGATTCGTTGATTTGACCTTTGACCCTAAGTGACGTCACAAACAGGTCATTGTTATGCATATAATTATTTCCCACATTGATATCCATATACTGTGAAAATGTGAAGGTCCTACCTAATGTCATTCAAAAGTTATTAGGTTTTGGTAAATTTGGTTTTTTGACTTTTGACCTTTAACCTGACGACCGCCACCCCCCAAAAGTTGTTAGGCACAAGTTCCCAATAAGATCTACCATCCCTGAAAATTTCAAGTCTCTAGCATCAGCGGTTCAAAAGCCTTAGGCTGCACAAAATTTGGTGTTGAAAAAAAAAAAAGAAAAAAAAAAAAAAACTAGATGGCAGCTGCAAGCACCCGCTTATGGCTTCCCGATCAAGCTTAGTAGGGACCCAAACGTCTAAGAGAACAGGTGATTGACATCGCTTTTACAACTTAAAAAAACAACAAATCCCTGCAAAGTATAGGTGGGCATTATCACACATGAAGTAAGTTTGATTTCCTGCAGCCTGTGCTCCAGAAACTTAATAATATTGTAACGACTTTTTACATTTCTGTAATACAGTCATCGAAATCTCAATAAAACTATTATCCTTAAATTTCTTCACGTGTACAGTGATGATGCTGCACAAAAAATCAAATCTTCATTATACTCGCGATATTACGCCCAAGCGTGTAACGAGTGGCGGAGCCCACCTACGCGGCGCAGGCTTGGGCTACACAACTCCGAACAAACGTCGCAACGGTGGCGAGCCGTTGGCGACACTGTGACGATTTGGCCGACCAGGCAATTGAACCTCACACCTCCCGCACCGATAGGGTGGGCTTAGCAACTGAGCTAATCGGCCGGCACAATGCTACACAAGCAGAGATGGGCATTTATCGCGATAATTTATCGGCGATAGTTATCGGCGATAATTTTTTACCGATTATCGTTATCGCTCAAGATAGTTTTGATTTATCGATTACCGATATCGCTTTTGTAATATATTTTGTTATCGCCGATCAATTATCCGCGATAAACAATTTTTTATGCACACAGTGTTCAAAGTAAGGGAGTTGACGTTATGGCAAAATTCACGGTGTCGATAAAGCCTTGTTGCAATTAAAAAATCTCTCTTTGTTGCGTTTAATCCCACAGCAGAGTCCGTGAACTGCTCTCTTTTTTTGAAAAATTAGAAAAACTCTTTTGTGATTTGACTTACAAGAAAAAGACTTCGTCAAACATATTAAAAATTTACCGCAACATTTATCGGAAAAATTTATCGACGATAATTTATCGATTACCGATATCGCTTTAAGAAATTGAGATTTATCGATTATCGGTATGGCCCAGAGCATTTTTGAAATTATCGATTATCGTTATCGCTTTAGTACAGAAAGGTTTATCGTGCCCATCACTGTACACAAGTCTGCAGCAAAATCATCTTGTTTCTCTGGCATTTCCAACAAGCTGGCAAATCTTGCAGTAGATTCAAACAATAAACGCCATGATTCTTGAAGGATTTGTGCAGCTGCAAGGACGACTGCATTCACACAAAACGAAATTAAATCATGGAGCTTGTGCTCGTTTCTAAGGGCCAAGAAATCGCGGCATAAAATGGGATGTATTATTTTGATGTATCAAAAAATGAAGTTACAAAGCAAAAATTACGAGATTTTAAATAAACAGAAATTACGAAAAAACATCTACATTTACTTGCCATTAACTTGTTTTTTATTCAGAAACTCATTAACAACAATTTATTCAAGAATTTTTTGAAAAGGATGGCATACACCGCATTAAAGCAGTTTGAATAAATATAAAAAAAGAATGTTTGACTTTTTCGTTTTTCTGCCGCTCTCAAGTAGAGCTTATTTTAAGGGTAGGGCTTACATTAAAATCATCCTCAAAAATCACGCTAGGTTTTATTTTGCGGGTAGGTCTTATTATCGGGGAAACACGGCAATTACAACCAATTTCGCGAAACCACAAGCTTGATAATCTGATAGCGGATTATGCTAGCTATTACTCTAACAAACTCTTCGCCGCAATGCGAACACAGTTTCAATGCGAGGAATCCACAAAGCTAAGTCATGAGTCCAATGCACCAACCACTTGGCCAATTCCCGAGTGCCCCTTATTGCTGATTAAAACGTCACTTTAACCACAAACTCATACGGCTCACTCACGAATGAAAAAGTTTTAAGCCAAAATAGCTCAAAAACATGTTTCCCTACTGCCCTCCAACGGATTACATAAATTTGCTTGACTTTCATGAGGTTTCCTGAAATTTCACGTTTTTTACGTTTGACTCCAAGTCAGGCGCTCTGGAGTAACCCTTCATTATATTGATATTTTTGTTACCCACATTGAAATAAATATCCTCCGATAATTTGAAGGTCCTAGCTGTTGTCATTTAACAGTTATGAGCTTGTGAACATTTTCTTATTATTAACTTTTGACCCCAAACCACTTGACTGCCACCCCCCGCAAGTTGTGAGACACAAGTTTACGTCGAGGTCTATCATCCCTGAACATTTCAAGCCTCTAGCATCAGCGGTTGAAATGCCCTAGACTGCGCAAGATTGGCAACATTTATCGGTTTTTTGACCTTTCATCCCGAGTCACGTGACATAGAGCGTTCATGGTTGGTACACTGTAAGGACATATCAAGACACACCAATCCTATCAAATTCAAGTTCTTATGTGTTTTGAATGAATAGTTATACGCCAAACGACATATTTGCGTATTTGACCTTTGACCCCAAGTGACGTCACGCAAAACTAATCATTGCTGGTGTTTTTGTACTCTCGTTGAGATGCATCTGCTCCGTAAATTTGAAGGTCCTACCAGCTGCCATTCACAAGTTATTAGCGTTTGATCAAACTGTTTGTCAATTTAATTGATTGACGTTTGACCTTTGACCTGTTGACCGCCACCCCCCAAAAGCTGTTAGGCACAAGATCACATGGAGGTCTATCATCCCTGGGAATTTCAAGTCTCTAGCATCAGCGGTTCAAAAACCTTCAAATGCACAAAAAATTGCTGAGGTTTGTTGATTTGACCTTTGACCCTAAGTGACGTCACGATCAGGTCATTGCTGTGCATAGTGTTGTTCCCCACATTGATATGCATGTACTGTGAAAATGTAAAGGTCCTACCTGTAGTCATTCAAAAGTTATTAGATTTTGGTAAATTTGGTTTTTTGACCTTTGACGTTTAATTTGATGATCGCCAACCCCCAAAAGTTGTTAGGCACAAGTTCCCAATAGGATCTACCATCCCTGAACATTTCAAGTCTCTAGCATCAGCGGTTCAAATGCCTTAGGCTGCGCAAGCTTGGCAACACTTCCCATTTTTTTGACCTTTGACCCCGAGTCACGTGACATAGAGCGTTTATAGTTGGTACACTGCAAGGACATACCAAGACACACCAACCCTATTAATTTCAAGTTCCTATGTGTTTTCCATCAATAGTTATACGCCAAACGACATATTTGCGTATTTGACCTTTGACCCCAAGTGACGTCACGCAAAACCAATCACTGTTGGTGCTTTTGTACCCTGGTTGAGATGCATCTGCTCCGTAAACTTGAAGGTCCTACCAGTTGCCATTCACAAGTTATTAGCATTTGATCAGATTTTTGATCATTATATTTGATTGACGTTTGACCTTTAACCTTATGACCGCCACCCCCCAAAAGCTGTTAGGCACAAGTTCACATGGAGGTCTATCATCCCTGGGAATTTCAAGTCTCTAGCATCAGCGGTTCAAAAGCCTTAGGCTGCACAAAAATCTGTTGAGATTCGTTGATTTGACCTTTGACCCTAAGTGACGTCACGAACAGGTCATTGTTATGCATATAATTATTTCCCACATCGATATGCATATACTGTGAAAATGTGAAGGTCCTACCTGTAGTCATTCAAAAGATATTAGGTTTTGGTAAATTTGGTTGTTTGACCTTTGACCTTTAACCTGACGACCGCCACCCCCCAAAAGTTGTTAGGCACAAGTTCCCAATGAGATCTACCATCCCTGAAAATTTCAAGTCTCTAGCATCAGCGGTTCAAAAGCCTTGGGCTGCACAAAATTTGGTGTTGAAAAAAAAAAGAAAAAAAAGAAAAAAGAATTTTTCGGAAACAAAATATTTTTTATCTAGAAAGTGGGGGGCTGTCGGGGAAAGTTAGGGCGACCAAGGTGTAGACCTAGGTGGGACACACATTTGAACTCTAGGTCACTTTTGAATTGGAACAGTAGTTTAGCAGCTACAGTTGCTGGAAGTGTCAAAAAGTGCACAAATGGCCAAGTAAAAACAATATGGCTTCCCTTTTCGGGAAGCCATAAAAAAAAAAAGAATTTTTCGGAAACAAAATATTTTTTTTCTAGAAAGTGGGGGGCTGTCGGGGAAAGTTAGGGCGACCAAGGTGTAGACCTAAGTGGGACACACATTTGAACTCTAGGTCACTTTTGATTTGGAACAGTAGTTTAGCAGCTATAGCTGCTGGAAGTGTCAAAAAGTGCACAAATGGCCAAACGAAAACAATATGGCTTCCCTTTTCGGGAAGCCATAAAAAGAATTTTTCGGAAACAAAATATTTTTTATCTAGAAAGTGGGGGGCTGCCGGGGAAAGTTAGGGCGACCAAGGTGTAGACCTAGGTGGGACACACATTTGAACTCTAGGTCACTTTTGAATTGGAACAGTAGTTTAGCAGCTACAGCTGCTGGAAGTGTCAAAAAGTGCACAAATGGCCAAACAAAAGTAATATGGCTTCCCTTTTCGGGAAGCCATAAAAAAAAACTAGATGGCAGCTGCAAGCACCCGCTTATGGCTTCCCGATCAAGCTTACTAGGGACCCAAACGTCTAAGGAAACAGCAGAGCGACTTCGCTTTTACAACTTAAAGAAACAACAAATCCCTGCAAATTTTAGGTGGGTATTATCACACATGAACTAAGTTTAATTTCCTGCAGCCTGTGCTCCATAAACTTAATAATATTGTAACGATATTTTACATTTCTGTAATACAGTTATCGAAATTTTAGAAAAACGATTATTCATAAATTTCTTCGCGTGTACAGTGATAATGCTGCACAAAAACTCGAAACTTCATTATACTCGCCATATTACGCCCAAGCGTGTAACGAGTGGCGGAGCCCACCTACGCGGCGCAGCGCTTGGGCCACACTGCTCCGAACAAACGTCGCAACGTTGGCGAGCCGTTGGCGACACTGTGACGATTTGGCCGACCCGGCAATCGAACCTCACACCTCCCGCACCGATAGGGTGGGCTTAGCAACTGAGCTAATCGGCCGGCACAATGCTACACAAGTCTGCAGCAAAATCATCTTGTTTGTCTGACATTTCCAACAAGCTGACAAATCTTGCAGTAAATTCAAACAATAAACGCCATGATTCTTGAAGGATTTGTGCAGCTGCAAGGACGACTGCATTCACACAAAACGAAATTAAATTATCGAGCTTGTGTGTCGTTTCTAAGGCCAAGAAATCGCGGCATAAAACTCACTTTTAAAGCAGCTATTACACTGCTTAACAATCTGCGCAAAAATTAAAGGCTGCAATATTTCGCGTAACACTTCGCCCATGTTATTGCAGATAAATCAATTGATATCAATAAAGGACGACTTGTTGATAAGTTGAAACTTAAAAGTTACAACTTAGTACTTACTTATGAATGGCAACTTTTTAGCAACTCAAAAAGTAAAACGACTGATAAACCAACATTGCTCTCATTAAATAAAAGGGCTGTGACTACTTCAACGAAAACTTTACACTGATCAAGGTACAGCCAAACAGTGTTGAATTTGTCCCGTTACCCAATTGCATAAGGCGTGAATGCAATAAAGCAAACAAGTGCTAATTACAACCAATTTCGCAAAACTACAAGCCTGATGATCTGATAGCGGACTATGCTAGCTATTACTTTAACAAACTCTTCGCCGCAATGCGAACACAGTTTCAATACGAGGAATCCGCAAAGTTAAGTCATGAGTCCAATGCACGAACCACTTGGCCAATTCCCGAGTGCCCCTTATTGCTGCTTAAAACGTCAGTTTAAACACAAACTCATACGGCTCACTCACGAATGAAGAAGTTTTAAGCTAAAATAGCTCAAAAACATGTTACCCTACTGCCCTCTAACGGTATAAGAAAATTTGCTTGACTTTTATGAGGTTTCCTGAAATTTCACGTTTTTCGCGTTTCACTGCAAGTCAGGTGCTCTGGGGTAACCCTTGATTGTATTGATATTTTTGTTACTCACATTGAGAGTAATATCCTCTGATAATTTGAACGTCGTAGTTGTTGACGTTTAACAGTTATGAGCTTGTGAACATTTTCCTATTATTGACTTTTGACCCCAAACCACATGACTGCCACCCCCAAATATTGTGAGACGCAAGTTTACGTCCAGGTCTATCATCCCTGAACATTTCAAGGCTCTAGCATCAGCGGTTCAAAAACATTAAGCTGCGCAAGATTGGCAACATTTATCGGTTTTTTGACCTTTGACCCCGAGTCACGTGACATAGAGCGTTCATAATTGGTACACTGCAAGCACATGCTAAGACACACCAATCCTATACATTTGAAGTTTTTATGTGTTTTCAATCGATAGTTATACGCCAATTAACAATTTTTGTTTATTTGACCTTTGACCCCAAGTGACGTCACGCAAAACCAATCATTGCTGGTCCTTTTACACCCTAAATGAGATGCATCTGCTTCGTAAACTTGAAGGTCCTACCAGTTGCTATTCACAAGTTATTAGTGTTTGAACGATTTTCTTTTCATTTTATTTGATTGACGTTTGACCTTTAACCTGTTGATGGCCACCCCCCAAAAGTTGTTAGGCACAAGTTCACATGGAGGTCTATCATCCCTGAGAATTTCATGTCTCTACCATCAGCGGTTCAAAAACCTTAGGCTGCACAAAAATCTGTTAAGATTCGTTGATTTGACCTTTGACCCTAAGTGACGTCACGATCAGGTCATTGGTTTGCATAGTTTTGTTTCCCACATTGATATCCATATACTGTAAAATATTGAAGGTCCTACCTGTAGTCATTCAAAAGTTATTAGGTTTTGGTAAACTTGGTTTTTTGACCTTTGACCTTTAACCTGACGACCGCCACCCCCCAAAAGTTGTTAGGCACAAGTTCCCAATAGAATCTACCATCCCTGAACATTTCAAGTCTCTAGCATCAGCGGTTCAAAAACCTTAGGCTGCGCAATATTGGCATAACTTTTTGATTTTTTGATTTTTGACCCCGAGTCACGCAACATAAAACGTTTATAGTTGGTACACTGCAAGGACATACCAAGACACACCAACCCTATAAATATCAAGATCTTATGTGTTTTCCATCAATAGTTATACACCAAACGACATATTTGCTTGTTTGACTTTTGACCCCAATTCATGTCACGCAAAACCAATCGTTGTTGGTGTTTTTGTACCCTGGTTGAGATGCATCTGCTGCGTAAAATTGAAGGTCCTACCAGTTGCCGTTTGCAAGTTATTAGCGTTTGACCAAACTTTTTATCATTTTACTTGATTGACATGTGACCTTTAACCTGTTGACCGCCACCCCCCAAAAGCTGTTAAGCACAAGTTCACGTGGAGGTCTATCATCCCTGAGAATTTCAAGTCTCTAGCATCAGCGGTTCAAAAGCCTTAGGCTGCACAAAAATCTGTTAAAGTTCGTTGATTTGACCTTTGACCCTAAGTGACGTCACAAACAGGTCATTGTTAGGCATATTTTCGTTCCCCACATTGATATGCATATACTGTGAAAATTTGAAGGTCCTACCTAATGTCATTCAAAAGTTATTAGGTTTTGGTAAATTTGGTTTTTTGACCTTTGACCTTTAACCTGACGACCGCCACCCCCCAAAAGTTGTTAGGCACAAGTTCCCAATGAGATCTACCATCCCTGAAAATTTCAAGTCTCTAGCATCAGCCGTTCAAAAGTTTTAGGCTGCACAAAATTTGGTGTTGAAAAAAAAAAAAAAAAAAGAATTTTTCAGAAACAAAATATATTTTATCTAGAAAGTGAAGGGCTGTCGGGGAAAGTTAGGGCGACCAAGGTGTAGACCTAGGTGGGACACACATTTGAACTCTAGGTCACTTTTGAATTGGAACAGTAGTTTAGCAGCTACAGCTGCTGGAAGTGTCAAAAAGTGCACAAATGGCCAAACAAAAACAATATGGCTTCCCTTTTCGGGAAGCCATAAAAACTAGATGGCAGCTGCAAGCACCCGCTTATGGCTTCCCGATCAAGCTTACTAGGGACCCAAACGTCTAAGGAAACAGCAGAGCGACTTCGCTTTTACATCTTAAAAAAACAACAAATCCCTGCAAAGTATAGGTGGGCATTATCACACATGAAGTAAGTTTAATTTCCTGCAGCCTGTGCTCCATAAACTTAATAATATTGTAACGACGTTTTACATTTCTGTAATACAGTCATCGAAATCTCAATAAAACTATTTTCCTTAAATTTTTTCACGTGTACAGTGATGATGCTGCACAAAAAATCAAATCTTCATTATACTCGCGATATTACGCCCAAGCGTGTAACGAGTGGCGGAGCCCACCTACGCGGCGCAGCGCTTGAGCTACACAACTCCGAACAAACGTCGCAACGGGTGGCGAGCCGTTGGCAACACTGTGACGATTTGGCCGACCAGGCAATTGAACCTCACACCTCCCGCACCGATAGGGTGGGCTTAGCAACTGAGCTAATCGGCCGGCACAATGCTACACAAGTCTGCAGCAAAATCATCTTGTTTGTCTGACATTTCCAACAAGCTGGCAAATCTTGCAGTAAATTCAAACAATAAACGCCATGATTCTTGAAGGATTTGTGCAGCTGCAAGGACGACTGCATTCACACAAAACGAAATTAAATCATGGAGCTTGTGCTCGTTTCTAAGGGCCAAGAAATCGCGGCATAAAATGGGATGTATTATTTTGATATATCAAAAAATGAAGTTACAAAGTAAAAATTACGAGATTTTAAATAAACAGAAATTACAAAAACACATCTGCATTTACTTGCCATTAACTTGTTTTTTATTCAGAAACTCATTAACAACAATTTATTCAAGAATTTTTTGAAAAGGATGGCATACACCGCATTAAAGCAGTTTGAATAAATATAAAAAAAGAATGTTTGACTTTTTCGTCTTTCTGCCGCTCTCAAGTAGGGCTTATTTTAAGGGTAGGGCTTACATTAAAATCATCCTCAAAAATCACGCTAGGTTTTATTTTGCGGGTAGGTCTTATTATCGGGGAAACACGGCAATTACAACCAATTTCGCGAAACCACAAGCTTGATAATCTGATAGCGGATTATGCTAGCTATTACTCTAACAAACTCTTCGCTGCAATGCGAACACAGTTTCAATGCGAGGAATCCACAAAGCTAAGTCATGAGTCCAATGCACCAACCACTTGGCCAATTCCCGAGTGCCCCTTATTGCTGATTAAAACGTCACTTTAACCACAAACTCATACGGCTCACTCACGAATGAAAAAGTTTTAAGCCAAAATAGCTCAAAAACATGTTTCCCTACTGCCCTTTAACGGATTACATGAATTTGCTTGACTTTCATGAGGTTTCCTGAAATTTCACGTTTTTTACGTTTGACTCCAAGTCAGGCGCTCTGGAGTAACCCTTCATTATATTGATAATTTTGCTACCCACATTGAAATAAATATCCTTCGATAATTTGAAGGTCCTAGCTGTTGTCATTTAACAGTTATGAGCTTGTGAACATTTTCTTATTATTGACTTTTGACCTCAAACCACTTGACTGCCACCCCCGCAAGTTGTGAGACCCAAGTTTACGTCGAGGTCTATCATCCCTGAACATTTCAAGCCTCTAGCATCAGCGGTTGAAATGCCCTAGACTGCGCAAGATTGGCAACATTTTTCGGTTTTTTGACTTTTGATCATGAGTCATGTGACATAGAGCGTTCATGGTTGGTACACTGCAAGGACATATCAAGACACACCAATCCTATCAAATTCAAGTGCTTATGCGTTTTGAATGAATAGTTATACGCCAAACGACATATTTGCGTATTTGACCTTTGACCCCAAGTGACGTCACGCAAAACTAATCATTGCTGGTGTTTTTGTACTCTCGTTGAGATGCATCTGCTTCGTAAATTTGAAGGTCCTACCAGTTGCCATTCACAAGTTATTAGCGTTTGATCAAAGTTATTGTCAATTTAATTGATTGACGTTTGACCTTTGACCAGTTGACCGCCACCCCCCAAAAGTTGTTAGGCACAAAATCACATGGAGGTCTATCATCCCTGGGAATTTCAAGTATCTAGCATCAGCGGTTCAAAAGCCTTCAAATGCACAAAAAACTGCTGAGGTTCGTTGATTTGACCTTTGACCCTAAGTGACGTCACGATCAGGTCATTGTTGTGCATATTTTTGTTCCCCACATTGATATGCATATACTGTGAAAATGTGAAGGTCCTACCTGTAGTCATTCAAAAGATATTAGGTTTTGGTAAATTTGGTTTTTTGACCTTTGACCTTTAACCTGACGACCGCCACCCCCCAAAAGTTGTTAGGCACAAGTTCCCAATAGGATCTACCATCCCTGAACATTTCAAGTATCTAGCATCAGCGGTTCAAAAACCTTAGGCTGCGCAAGATTGGCAACACTTTTCGGTTTTTTTGACCTTTGACCCCGAGTCACGTGACGTAGAGCGTTTATAGTTGGTACAGTGCAAGGACATAGCAAGACACACCAACCCTATTAATTTCAAGTTCCTATGTGTTTTCCATCAATAGTTATTTGCCAAACGACATATTTGCGTATTTGACCTTTAACCCCAAGTGACGTCACGCAAAACCAATCACTGTTGGTGCTTTTGTACCCTGGTTGAGATGCATCTGCTCCGTAAACTTGAAGGTCCTACCAGTTGCCATTCACAAGTTATTAGCGTTTGATCAGAATTTTGATCATTATATTTGATTGACGTTTGACCTTTAACCTTATGACCGCCACCCCCCAAAAGTTGTTAGGCACAAGTTCACATGGAGGTCTATCATCCCTGGGAATTTCAAGTATCTAGCATCAGCGGTTCAAAATCCTTAGGCTGCACAAAAATCTGTTAAGATTCGTTGATTTGACCTTTGACACTAAGTGACGTCACGAACAGGTCATTGTTATGCATATAATTATTCCCCACATTGATATGCATATACTGTGAAAATGTGAAGGTCCTACCTGTAGTCATTCAAAAGATATTAGGTTTTGGTAAATTTGGTTTTTTGACTTTTGACCTTTAACCTGACGACCGCCACCCCCCAAAAGTTGTTAGGCACAAGTTCCCAATAAGATCTACCATCCCTGAAAATTTCAAGTCTCTAGCATCAGCGGTTCAAAATCCTTAGGCTGCACAACATTTGGTGTTGAAAAAAAAAAAAAAAAAAAGAAAAAAAAAAAAAGAAAACTAGATGGCAGCTGCAAGCACCCGCTTATGGCTTCCCGATCAAGCTTACTAGGGACCCAAACGTTTAAGGGAACAGCACAGCGACTTCGCTTTTACAACTTAAAAAAACAACAAATCCCTGCAAAGTATAGGTGGGCATTATCACACATGAAGTAAGTTTGATTTCCTGCAGCCTGTGCTCCAGAAACTTAATAATATTGTAACGACTTCTTACATTTCTGTAATACAGTCATCGAAATCTCAATAAAACTATTATTTTTAAATTTCTTCACGTGTACAGTGATGATGCTGCACAAAAAATCAAATCTTCATTATACTCGCGATATTACGCCCAAGCGTGTAACAAGTGGCGGAGCCCACCAACGCGGCGCAGCGCTTGAGCTACACAACTCCGAACAAACGTCGCAACGGTGGCGAGCCGTTGGCGACACTGTGACGATTTGGCCGACCAGGCAATTGAACCTCACACCTCCCGCACCGATAGGGTGGGCTTAGCAACTGAGCTAATCGGCCGGCACAATGCTACACAAGTCTGCAGCAAAATCATTTTGTTTGTCTGACATTTCCAACAAGCTGGCAAAGCTTGCAATAAATTCAAACAATAAACGCCATGATTCTTGAAGGATTTGTGCAGCTGCAAGGACGACTGCATTCACACAAAACGAAATCAAATCATGGAGCTTGTGCTCGTTTTTGAGAAATCGCGGCATAAAATGGGATGTATTATTTTGATATATCAAAAAATGAAGTTACAAAGTAAAAATTACGAGATTTTAAATAAACAGAAATTACGAAAAAAGATCTACATTTACTTGCCATTAACATGTTTTTTATTCAGAAACTCATTAACAACTAGATGGCAGCTGCAAGCACCCGCTTATGGCTTCCCGATCAAGCTTACTAGGGACCCAAACGTCTAAGGGAACAGCACAGCGACTTCGCTTTTACAACTTAATAAAACAATTATTTTGCACCAGACGGGATACGTTTCGACTATTAAATAAAGTCTCTTCAGTGATGCTTAAAACTTCAAATCCATGAAGTAAATCCATCAACATACAATGCATTCTACCTAGCACCTTTAAAGGTTGCTTCTTTATCAAACTCAAGTTTTTGGCCCCAAACAACGATACCCAATGAAAGAAATTATAACCACTAATCCACAACTAAGTTCCCGGTAGCCTAACTAGCCCACATCACTATAAGCCCCTATGGCAACCCACTAATTTGCAGCTGCAGACGCGTTTCGACCTTATTATGGTCTCATCAGTGCAGCATAGCAACCTCCCACCTTCCTAAAAAAAAAAAAAAAATTCTAACCTTCAAAAGAACTACACACTCCTAATCTAAGCCTCTCCTCGTTCTGCTCAAGGTAGAACATTTGAAATAAAACCTTCAAGAAAATAATACAGGCTGGATTATGATGTCACAGATTCACTGTAAACAATCGATAAGAATAGAAAAGTCCGGTTGGTTTAAACATTATTTTCCCGGTAATCTGAGAAGGAATATTTTGTTTAAGGTTTGTAACTATACCAGTTACCAAAACCTACAAAAAACCTCTCTGCCCAACCCGTTCGCCCGTGAAAAAGCGGGGGACAAGGCAGGCACTGTGTCTGCGCATGCAGCCCAGAAAACACAGTGAACGTCAGCGCTTATCGGTGGTTTAAACATCAATATCCCGGTACGTTTGTCGAACTGCATGTACAGTTACAGGATCCAGCAAGATGATACAAAGAAGGATATGTAAGTCAAATAGAATTCATCTTTCCTACACTTCTCCGATAGGCACCCCCAAAGTCAGGCAACAACAAAGCCCAATGTGTCAGGGTAAGAATAGGTCCAACAATTGCTGATGTTGCAGTACAGTCAATCTTCATTAAACGAATTGCTGAATTCAGATAGGCATGTGGACCATGACAAGCACTTGCAAAGCCAGCCAACGTCAGAGGGCGCTTACACTATGCTTTCTCTAAAACAACAAATCCCTGCAAAGTATAGGTGGGCATTATCACACATGAAGTAAATTTAATTTCCTGCAGCCTGTGCTCCAGAAACTTAATAATATTGTAACGACTTCTTACATTTCTGTAATACAGTCATCGAAATCTCAATAAAACTTTTATCCTTAAATTTTTTCACGTGTACAGTGATGATGCTGCACAAAAAATCAAATCTTCATTATACTCGCGATATTACGCCCAAGCGTGTAACAAGTGGCGGAGCCCACCAACGCGGCGCAGCGCTTGGGCTACACAACTCCGAACAAACGTCGCAACGGTGGCGAGCCGTTGGCGACACTGTGACGATTTGGCCGACCAGGCAATTGAACCTCACACCTCCCGCACCGATAGGGTGGGCTTAGCAACTGAGCTAATCGGCCGGCACAATGCTACACAAGTCTGCAGCAAAATCATCTTGTTTGTCTGACATTTCCAACAAGCTGGCAAAGCTTGCAATAAATTCAAACAATAAACGCCATGATTCTTGAAGGATTTGTGCAGCTGCAAGGACGACTGCATTCACACAAAACGAAATCAAATCATGGAGCTTGTGCTCGTTTTTGAGAAATCGCGGCATAAAATGGGATGTATTATTTTGATATATCAAAAAATGAAGTTACAAAGTAAAAATTACGAGATTTTAAATAAACAGAAATTACGAAAAAAGATCTACATTTACTTGCCATTAACATGTTTTTTATTCAGAAACTCATTAACAACTAGATGGCAGCTGCAAGCACCCGCTTATGGCTTCCCGATCAAGCTTACTAGGGACCCAAACGTCTAAGGGAACAGCACAGCGACTTCGCTTTTACAACTTAATAAAACAACAAATCCCTGCAAAGTATAGGTGGGCATTATCACACATGAAGTAAGTTTAATTTCCTGCAGCCTGTGCTCCATAAACTTAATAATATTGTAACGACTTCTTACATTTCTGTAATACAGTCATCGAAATCTCAATAAAACTATTATCTTTAAATTTTTTCACGTGTACAGTGATGATGCTGCACAAAAAATCAAATCTTCATTATACTCGCGATATTACGCCCAAGCGTGTAACGAGTGGCGGAGCCCACCTACGCGGCGCAGCGCTTGGGCTACACAACTCCGAACAAACGTCGCAACGGTGGCGAGCCGTTGGCAACACTGTGACGATTTGGCCGACCAGGCAATTGAACCTCACACCTCCCGCACCGATAGGGTGGGCTTAGCAACTGAGCTAATCGGCCGGCACAATGCTACACAAGTCTGCAGCAAAATCATCTTGTTTGTCTGACATTTCCAACAAGCTGGCAAATCTTGCAGTAAATTCAAACAATAAACGCCATGATTCTTGAAGGATTTGTGCAGCTGCAAGGACGACTGCATTCACACAAAACGAAATTAAATCATGGAGCTTGTGCTCGTTTCTAAGGGCCAAGAAATCGCGGCATAAAATGGGATGTATTATTTTGATATATCAAAAAATGAAGTTACAAAGTAAAAATTACGAGATTTTAAATAAACAGAAATTACGAAAAAACATCTACATTTACTTGCCATTAACATGTTTTTTATTCAGAAACTCATTAACAACAATTTATTCAAGAGTTTTTTGAAAAGGATGGCATACACCGCATTAAAGCAGTTTGAATAAATATAAAAAAAAAATGCTTGACTTTTTCGTCTTTCTGCCGCTCTCAACTAGGGCTTATTTTAAGGGTAGGGCTTACATTAAAATCATCCTCAAAAATCACGCTAGGTTTTATTTTGCGGGTAGGTCTTATTATCGGGGAAACACGGCAATTACAACCAATTTCGCGAAACCACAAGCTTGATAATCTGATAGCGGATTATGCTAGCTATTACTCTAACAAACTCTTCACCGCAATGCGAACACAGTTTCAATGCGAGGAATCCACAAAGCTAAGTCATGAGTCCAATGCACCAACCACTTGGCCAATTCCCATGTGCCCCTTATTGCTGATTAAAACGTCACTTTAACCACAAACTCATACGGCTCACTCACGAATGAAAAAGTTTTAAGCCAAAATAGCTCAAAAACATGTTACCCTACTGCCCTCTAACGGATTACATGAATTTGCTTGACTTTCATGAGGTTTCCTGAAATTTCACGTTTTTTACGTTTGACTCCAAGTCAGGCGCTCTGGAGTAACCCTTCATTATATTGATCTTTTACCCACATTGAGATAAACATCCTCCGATAATTTGAAGGTCCTAGCTGTTGTCATTTAACAGTTATGAGCTTGTGAACATTTTCTTATTATTGACTTTTGACCTCAAACCACTTGACTGCCACCCCCGCAAGTTGTGAGACACAAGTTTACGTCGAGGTCTATCATCCCTGAACATTTCAAGCCTCTAGCATCAGCGGTTGAAATGCCCTAGACTGTGCAAGATTGGCAACATTTTTTGGTTTTTTGACTTTTGATCATGAGTCATGTGACATAGAGCGTTCATGGTTGGTACACTGCAAGGATATATCAAGACACACCAATCCTATCAAATCCAAGTTCTTATGTGTTTTGAATGAATAGTTATATGCCAAACGACATATTTGCGTATTTGACCTTTGACCCCAAGTGACGTCACGCAAAACTAATCATTGCTGGTGTTTTTGTACTCTCGTTGAGATGCATCTGCTTCGTAAATTTGAAGGTCCTACCAGTTGCCATTCACAAGTTATTAGCGTTTGATCAAACTGTTTGTCAATTTAATTGATTGACGTTTGACCTGTTGACCGCCACCCCGCAAAAGTTGTTAGGCACAAAATCACATGGAGGTCTATCATCCCTGGGAATTTCAAGTATCTAGCATCAGCGGTTCAAAAGCCTTCAAATGCACAAAAAACTGCTGAGGTTCGTTGATTTGACCTTTGACCCTAAGTGACGTCACGATCAGGTCATTGTTGTGCATATTTTTGTTCCCCACATTGATATGCATATACTGTGAAAATGTGAAGGTCCTACCTGTAGTCATTCAAAAGTTATTAGGTTTTGGTAAATTTGGTTTTTTGACCTTTGACCTTTAACCTGACGACCGCCACCCCCCAAAAGTTGTTAGGCACAAGTTCCCAATAGGATCTACCATCCCTGAACATTTCAAGTCTTTAGCATCAGCGGTTCAAAAACCTTAGGCTGCGCAAGATTGGCAACACTTCCCGATTTTTTTGACCTTTGACTTCGAGTCACGTGACATAAAACGTTTATAGTTGGTACACTGTAAAGACATATCAAGAAACACCAACCCTATTAATTTCAAGTTCCTATGTGTTTTCCATCAATAGTTATACGCCAAACGACATATTTGCGTATTTGACCTTTAACCCCAAGTGACGTCACGCAAAACCAATCACTGTTGGTGCTTTTGTACCCTGGTTGAGATGCATCTGCTCCGTAAATGTGAAGGTCCTACCAGTTGCCATTCACAAGTTATTAGCGTTTGATCAGAATTTTGATCATTTTTATTGATTGACGTTTGGCCTTTAACCTTATGACCGCCACCCCCCAAAAGTTGTTAGGCACAAGTTCACATGGAGGTCTATCATCCCTGAGAATTTCAAATCTTTAGCATCAGCGGTTCAAAAACCTTCAAATGCACAAAAATCTGTTAAGATTCGTTGATTTGACCTTTGACCCTAAGTGACGTCACGAACAGGTCATTGTTATGCATATAATTGTTCCCCACATTGATATGCATATACTGTGAAAATGTGAAGGTCCTACCTGTAGTCAATCAAAAGATATTAGGTTTTGGTAAATTTGGTTTTTTGACCTTTGACCTTTAACCTGACGACCGCCACCCCCCAAAAGTTGTTAGGCACAAGTTCCCAATAAGATCTACCATCCCTGAAAATTTCAAGTCTCTAACATCAGCGGTTCAAAAGCCTTATGCTGCACAAAATTTGGTGTTGAAAAAAAAAAAAAAAAAAAAAAAAAAAGGAAAAAAAAAAAAAAGAATTTTTCGGAAACAAAATATTTTTTATCTAGAAAGTGGGGGGCTGCCGGAGAAAGTAAGGGCGACCAAGGTGTAGACCTAGGTGGGACACACATTTGAACTCTAGGTCACTTTTGAATTGGAACAGTAGTTTAGCAGCTACAGCTGCTAGAAGTGTCAAAAAGTGCACAAATGGCCAAACAAAAGTAATATGGCTTCCCTTTTCGGGAAGCCATAAAAAAAAAAAGAATTTTTCGGAAACAAAATATTTTTTATCTAGAAAGTGGGGGGCTGCCGGGCAAAGTTAGGGCGACCAAGGTGTAGACCTAGGTGGGACACACATTTGAACTCTAGGTCACTTTTGAATTGGAACAGTAGTTTAGCAGCTACAGCTGCTGGAAGTGTCAAAAAGTGCACAAATGGCCATACAAAAGTAATATGGCTTCCCTTTTCGGGAAGCCATAACAATTTATTCAAGACTTTTTTGAAAAGGATGGCATACACCGCATTAAAGCAGTTTGAATAAATATAAAAAAAAAATGCTTGACTTTTTCGTTTTTCTGCCGCTCTCAACTAGGGCTTATTTTAAGGGTATGACTTACCTTAAATTTATCCTCAAAAATCACGCTAGGTTTTATTTTGCGGGTAGGTCTTATTATCGGGGAAACACGGCAATTACAACCAATTTCGCGAAACCACAAGCTTGATAATCTGATAGCGGATTATGCTAGCTATTACTTTAGCAAACTCTTCGCCGCAATGCAAACACAGTTTCAATGCGAGGAATCCACAAAACTAAGTCATGAGTCCAATGCACCAACCACTTGGCCAATTCCCGAGTGCCCCTTATTGCTGCTTAAAACGTCACTTTAACCACAAACTCATACGGCTCACTCACGAATGAAAAAGTTTTAAGCCAAAATAGCTCAAAAACATGTTTCCCTACTGCCCTTTAACGGATTACATAAATTTGCTTGACTTTCATGAGGTTTCCTGAAATTTCACGTTTTTTACGTTTGACTCCAAGTCAGGCGCTCTGGAGTAACCCTTCATTATATTGATATTCTACCCACATTGAGATAAACATCCTCCGATAATTTGAAGGTCCTAGCTGTTGTCATTTAACAGTTATGAGCTTGTGAACATTTTCCTATTATTGACTTTTGACCTCAAACCACTTGACTGCCACCCCCGCAAGTTGTGAGACACAAGTTTACGTCGAGGTCTATCATCCCTGTACATTTCAAGCCTCTAGCATCAGCGGTTGAAATGCCCTAGACTGCGCAAGATTGGCAACATTTATCGGTTTTTTGACCTTTGATCATGAGTCACGTGACATAGAGCGTTCATGGTTGGTACACTGCAAGGATATATCAAGACACACCAATCCTATCAAATTCAAGTTCTTATGCGTTTTGAATGAATAGTTATACGCCAAACGACATATTTGCGTATTTGACCTTTGACCCCAAGTGACGTCACGCAAAACTAATCATTGCTGGTGTTTTTGTACTCTCGTTGAAATGCATCTGCTACGTAAATCTGAAGGTCCTACCAGTTGCCATTCACAAGTTATTAGCGTTTGATCGAACTATTTGTCAATTTACTTGATTGACGCTTGACTTTTGACCTGTTGACCGCCACCCCCCAAAAGTTGTTAAACACAAAATCACATGGAGGTCTATCATCCCTGGGAATTTCAAGTATCTAGCATCAGCGGTTCAAAAACCTTCAAATGCACAAAAAACTGCTGAGGTTCGTTGATTTGACCTTTGACCCTAAGTGACGTCACGAACAGGTCATTGTTGTGCATATTTTTGTTCCCCACATTGATATGCATATACTGTGAAAATGTAAAGGTCCTACCTGTAGTCATTCAAAAGATATTAGGTTTTCGTAAATTTGGTTGTTTGACCTTTGACCTTTAACCTGACGACCGCCACCCCCTAAACGTTGTTAGGCACAAGTTCCCAATAGGATCTACCATCCCTGAACATTTCAAGTCTCTAGCATCAGCGGTTCAATAACCTTAGGCTGCGCAAGATTGGCAACACTTTTCGATTTTTTTGACCTTTGACCCCAAGTCACGTGACATAGAGCGTTTATAGTTGGTACACTGCAAGGACATATCAAGACACACCAACCCTATTAATTTCAAGTTCCTATGTGTTTTCCATCAATAGTTATACGCCAAACGACATATTTGCGTATTTGACCTTTGACTTCAAGTGACGTCACGCAAAACTAATCACTGTTGGTGCTTTTGTACCCTGGTTAAGATGCATCTGCTTCGTAAACATGAAGGTCCTACCAGTTGCCATTCACAAGTTATTAGCGTTTGATCAGATTTTTGATCATTTTATTTGATTGACGTTTGACCTTTGACCTGTTGACCGCCACCCCCCAAAAGTTGTTAGGCACAAAATCACATAAAGGTCTATCATCCCTGGGAATTTCAAGTGTCTAGCATCAGCGGTTCAAAAGCCTTCAAATGCACAAAATCTTGTTGAGATTCGTTGATTTGACCTTTGACCCTAAGTGACGTCACGAACAGGTCATTGTTATGCATATATATATTCCCCACATTGATATGCATATACTGTGAAAATGTAAAGGTCCTACCTGAAGTCATTCAAAAGTTATTAGGTTTTGGTAAATTTGGTTTTTTGACCTTTGACCTTTAACCTGACGACAGCCACTTCCCAAAAGTTGTTAGGCACAAGTTCCCAATAGATCTACCATCCCTGAACATTTCAAGTCTTTAGCATCAGCGGTTCAAAAGCTTTAGGCTGTGCAAGATTGGCAACACTTTTCCATTTTTTTGACTTTTGACCCCGAGTCACGTGACATAGAGCGTTTATAGCTGGTACACTGCAAGGACATATCGAGACACACCAACCCTATTAATTTCAAGTTCCTATGTGTTTTCCATCAATAGTTATACGCCAAACGACATATTTGCGTATTTGACCTTTGACCCCAAGTGACGTCACGCAAAACTAATCACTGTTGGTGCTTTTGCACCCTGGTTGAGATGCATTCACTCCGTAAACTTGAAGGTCCTACCAGTTGCCATTCACAAGTTATTAGCGTTTGATCAGAAGTTTAATCATTTTATTTGATTGACGTTTGACCTTTAACCTTATGACCGCCACCCCCCAAAAGTTGTTAGGCACAAGTTCACATGGAGGTCTATCATCCCTGGGAATTTCAACTATCTAGCATCAGCGGTTCAAAATCCTTAGGCTGCACAAAAATCTGTTAAGATTCGTTGATTTGACCTTTGACCCTAAGTGACGTCACGAACAGGTCATTGGTATGCATTTAATTATTCCCCACATTGATATGCATATACTGTGAAAATGTGAAAGTTTTACCTGTAGTCATTCAAAAGTTATTAGGTTTTGGTAAATTTGGTTTTTTGACCTTTGACCTTTAACCTGACGACCGCCACCCCCCAAAAGTTGTTAGGCACAAGTTCCCAATAAGATCTACGATCCCTGAAAATTTCAAGTCTCTAGCATCAGCGGTTCAAAAGCCTTAGGCTGCACAACATTTGGTGTTGAAAAAAAAAAAGAAAAAAAAGAAAAAAAAAAAAAAACTAGATGGCAGCTGCAAGCACCCGCTTATGGCTTCCCGATCAAGCTTACTAGGGACCCAAACGTCTAAGGGAACAGCACAGCGACTTCGCTTTTACAACTTAAAAAAACAACAAATCCCTGCAAAGTATAGGTGGGCATTATCACACATGAAGTAAGTTTAATTTCCTGCAGCCTGTGCTCCAGAAACTTAATAATATTGTAACGACTTTTTACATTTCTGTAATACAGTGATCGAAATCTCAATAAAACTATTTTCCTTAAATTTCTTCACGTGTACAGTGATGCTGCTGCACAAAAAATCAAATCTTCATTATACTCGCCATATTACGCCCAAGCGTGTAACAAGTGGCGGAGCCCACCTACGCGGCGCAGCGCTTGGGCTACACAGCTCCGAACAAACGTCGCAACGGTGGCGAGCCGTTGGCGACACTGTGACGATTTGGCCGACCAGGCAATTGAACCTCACACCTCCCGCACCGATAGGGTGGGCTTAGCAACTGAGCTAATCGGCCGGCACAATGCTACACAAGTCTGCAGCAAAATCATCTTGTTTCTCTGACATTTCCAACAAGCTGGCAAATCTTGCAGTAAATTCAAACAATAAACGCCATGATTCTTGAAGGATTTGTGCAGCTGCAAGGACGACTGCATTCACACAAAACGAAATTAAATCATGGAGCTTGTGCTCGTTTCTAAGGGCCAAGAAATCGCGGCATAAAATGGGATGTAATATTTTGATATATCAAAAAATGAAGTTACAAAGTAAAAATTACGAGATTTTGAATAAACAGAAATTACGAAAAAAGATCTACATTTACTTGCCATTAACATGTTTTTTATTCAGAAACTCATTAACAACAATTTATTCAAGAATTTTTTGAAAAGGATGGCATACACCGCATTAAAGCAGTTTGAATAAATATAAAAAAAGAATGTTTGACTTTTTCGTCTTTCTGCCGCTCTCAACTAGGGCTTATTTTAAGGGCAGAACTTACATTAAAATCATCCTCAAAAATCACGCTAGGTTTTATTTTGCGGGTAGGTCTTATTATCGGGGAAACACGGCAATTGCAACCAATTTCGCGAAACCACAAGCTTGATAATCTGATAGCGGATTATGCTAGCTATTACTCTAACAAACTCTTCGCCGCAATGCGAACACAGTTTCAATGCGAGGAATCCACAAAGCTAAGTCATGAGTCCAATGCACCAACCACTTGGCCAATTCCCATGTGCCCCTTATTGCTGATTAAAACGTCACTTTAACCACAAACTCATACAGCTCACTCACGAATGAAAAAGTTTTAAGCCAAAATAGCCAAAAAACATGTTACCCTACTGCCCTCTAACGGATTACATAAATTTGCTTGACTTTCATGAGGTTTCCTGAAATTTCACGTTTTTTACGTTTGATTCCAAGTCAGGCGCTCTGGAGTAACCCTTCATTATATTGATATTTTACCCACATTGAGATAAATATCCTCCGATAATTTGAAGGTTCTAGCTGTTGTCATTTAACAGTTATGAGCTTGTGAACATTTTCTTATTATTGACTTTTGACCCCAAACCACTTGACTGCCACCCCCGCAAGTTGTGAGACCCAAGTTTACGTCGAGGTCTATCATCCCTGAACATTTCAAGCCTCTAGCATCAGCGGTTCAAATGCCCTAGACTGCACAAGATTGGCAACATTTATCGGTTTTTTGACCTTTGACCCCGAGTCACGTAACATAGAGCGTTCATGGTTGGTACACTGCAAGGATATATCAAGACACACCAATCCTATCAAATTCAAGTTCTTATGTGTTTTGAATGAATAGTTATACGCCAAACGACATATTTGCGTATTTGACCTTTGACCCCAAGTGACGTCACGCAAAACTAATCATTGCTGGTGTTTTTGTACTCTCGTTGAGATGCATCTGCTACGTAAATTTGAAGGTCCTACCAGTTGCCATTCACAAGTTATTAGCGTTTGACCAAACTATTTGTCAATTTAATTGATTGACGTTTGACCTTTGACCTGTTGACCGCCACCCCCCAAAAACTGTTAGGCACAAGATCATATGGAGGTCTATCATCCCTGGGAATTTCAAGTATCTAGCATCAGCGGTTCAAAAACTATCAAATGCACAAAAAACTGCTGAGGTTCGTTGATTTGACCTTTGACCCTAAGTGACGTCACGAACAGGTCATTGTTGTGCATAGTTTTGTTCCCCACATTGATATGCATATACTGTGAAAATGTAAAGGTCCTACCTGTAGTCATTCAAAAGTTATTAGGTATTGGTAAATTTGGTTTTTTGACCTTTGACCTTTAACCTGACGACCGCCACCCCCCAAAAGTTGTTAGGCACAAGTTCCCAATAGGATCTACCATCCCTGAACATTTCAAGTCTCTAGCATCAGCGGTTCAAAAACCTTAGGCTGCGCAATATTGGCAACATTTATCGGTTTTTTGACCTTTGACCCCGAGTCACGTGACATAGAACGTTTATAGTTGGTACACTGCAAGGACATATCAAGACACACCAACCCTATACATTTCAAGTTCCTATGTGTTTTCCATCAATAGTTATACGCCAAACGACATATTTGCGTATTTGACCTTTAACCCCAAGTGACGTCACGCAAAACTAATCACTGTTGGTGCTTTTGTACCCTCGTTGAGATGCATCTGCTCCGTAAATTTGAAGGTCCTACCAGTTGCCATTCACAAGTTATTAGTGTTTGATCAGAATTTTGATCATTATATTTGATTGACGTTTGACCTTTAACCTTATGACCGCCACCCCCCAACAGCTGTTAGGCACAAGTTCACATGGAGGTCTATCATCCCTGGGAATTTCAAGTGTCTAGCATCAGCGGTTCAAAAGCCTTAGGCTGCACAAAAATCTGTTAAGATTCGTTGATTTGACCTTTGACCCTAAGTGACGTCACGAACAGGTCATTGTTATCCATATATTTATTCCCCACATTGATATGCATATACTGTGAAAATTTGAAGGTCCTACCTGTAGTCATTCAAAAGATATTAGGTTTTGGTAAATTTGGTTTTTTGACCTTTGACCTTTAACCTGACGACCGCCACCCCCCAAAAGCTGTTAGGCACAAGTTCCCAATAAGATCTACCATCCCTGAAAATTTCAAGTCTCTAGCATCAGCGGTTCAAAAGCCTTAGGCTGCACAAAATTTGGTGTTGAAAAAAAAAAGAAAGAAAGAAAAAAAAAAAAAAAAGAAAAAAAAACTAGATGGCAGCTGCAAGCACCTGCTTATGGCTTCCCGATCAAGCTTACTAGGGACCCAACGTCTAAGGCAACAGCAGAGCGACTTCGCTTTTACAACTTAAAAAAAACAACAAATCCCTGCAAAGTATAGGTGGGCATTATCACACATGACCTAAGTTTAATTTCCTGCAGCCTGTGCTCCATGAGCTTAATAATATTGTAACGACTTTTTACATTTCTGTAATACAGTCATCGAAATCTCAATAAAACTATTATCCTTAAATTTCTTCACGTGTACAGTGATGATGCTGCACAAAAACTCAAAACTTCATTACACTCGCGATATTACACCCAAGCGTGTAACGAGTGGCGGAGCCCACCTACGCGGCGCAGCGCTTGGGCTACAAAGCTCCGAACAAACGTCGCAACGGTGGCGAGCCGTTGGCGACACTGTGACGATTTGGCCGACCACGCAATTGAACCTCACACCTCCCGCACCGATAGGGTGGGCTTAGCAACTGAGCTAATCGGCCGGCACAATGCTACACAAGTCTGCAGCAAAATCATCTTGTTTCTCTGACATTTCCAACAAGCTGGCAAATCTTGCAGTAAATTCAAACAATAAACGCCATGATTCTTGAAGGATTTGTGCAGCTGCAAGGACGACTGCATTCACACAAAACAAAATTAAATCATGGAGCTTGTGCTCGTTTCTAAGGGCCAAGAAATCGCGGCATAAAATGGGATGTATTATTTTGATATATCAAACAATGAAGTTACAAAGTAAAAATTACGAGATTTTAAATAAACAGAAATTACGAAAAAAGATCTACATTTACTTGCCATTAACATGTTTTTTATTCAGAAACTCATTAACAACAATTTATTCAAGAATTTTTTGAAAAGGATGGCATACACCGCATTAAAGCAGTTTGAATAAATATAAAAAAAGAATGTTTGACACTTTCGTCTTTCTGCCGCTCTCAACTAGGGCTTATTTTAAGGGTAGGGCTTACATTAAAATCATCCTCAAAAATCACGCTAGGTTTGATTTTGCGGGTAGGTCTTATTATCGGGGAAACACGGCAATTACAACCAATTTCGCGAAACCACAAGCTTGATAATCTGATAGCGGATTATGCTAGCTATTACTCTAACAAACTCTTCGCCGCAATGCGAACACAGTTTCAATGCGAGGAATCCACAAAGCTAAGTCATGAGTCCAATGCACCAACCACTTGGCCAACTTCCATGTGCCCCTTATTGCTGATTAAAACGTCACTTTAACCACAAACTCATACGGCTCACTCACGAATGAAAAAGTTTTATAGGAAATAAAACTTAAAAACATGTTTCCCTACTGCCCTCTAACGGATTACATGAATTTGCTTGACTTTCATGAGGTTTCCTGAAATTTCACGTTTTTTACGTTTGACTCCAAGTCAGGCGCTCTGGATTAACCCTTCATTATATTGATATTTTACCCACATTGAGATAAATATCCTCCGATAATTTGAAGGTCCTAGCTGTTGTCATTTAACAGTTATGAGCTCGTGAACATTTTCTTATTATTGACTTTTGACCCCAAACCACTTGACTGCCACCCCCGCAAGTTGTGAGACCCAAGTTTACGTCGAGGTCTATCATCCCTGAACATTTCAAGCCTCTAGCATCAGCGGTTGAAATGCCCTAGACTGCGCAAGATTGGCAACATTTATGGGTTTTTTGACCTTTGACCCCGAGTCACGTGACATAGAGCGTTCATGGTTGGTACACTGCAAGGACATATCAAGACACACCAATCCTATCAAATTCAAGTTCCTATGTGTTTTGAATGAATAGTTATACGCCAAACGACATATTTGCGTATTTGACCTTTGACCCCAAGTGACGTCACGCAAAACTAATCATTGGTGGTGTTTTTGTACTCTAGTTGAGATGCATCTGCTCCGTAAATTTGAAGGTCCTACCAGTTGCCATTCACAAGTTATTAGCGTTTGATCAAACTATTTGTCAATTTAATTGATTGACGTTTGACCTTTGACCTTATGACCGCCACCCCCCAAAAACTGTTAGGCACAAGATCACATGGAGGTCTATCATCCCTGGGAATTTCAAGTATCTAGCATCAGCGGTTCAAAAACCTTCAAATGCACAAAAAACTGCTGAGGTTCGTTGATTTGACCTTTAACCCTAAGTGACATCACGATCAGGTCGTTGTTGTGCATATTTTTGTTCCCCACATTGATATGCATATACTGTGAAAATGTAAAGGTCCTACCTGTAGCCATTCAAAAGTTATTAGGTTTTGGTAAATTTGGTTTTTTGACCTTTGACCTTTAACCTGACGACCGCCACCCCCCAAAAGTTGTTAGGCACAAGTTCCCAATAAGATCTACCATCCCTGAACATTTCAAGTCTCTAGCATCAGCGGTTCAAAAGCCTTAGGCTGCGCAATATTGGCAACACTTTTCGGTTTTTTTGACCTTTGACCCCGAGTCACGTGACATAGAACGTTTATAGTTGGTACACTGCAAGAACATATCAAGACACACCAATCCTATTAAATTCAAGTTCCTATGTGTTTTCCATCAATAGTTATACGCCAAACGACATATTTGCGTATTTGACCTTTGACCCCAAGTGACGTCACGCAAAACTAATCACTGTTGGTGCTTTTGTACCCTGGTTGAGATGCATCTGCTCCGTAAACTTGAAGGTCCTACCAGTTGCCATTCACAAGTTATTAGCGTTTGATCAGATTTTTGATCATTTTATTAGATTGACGTTTGACCTTTAACCTTACGACCGCCACCCCCCAAAAGTTGTTAGGCACAAGTTCACATGGAGGTCTATCATCCCTGAGAATTTCAAGTCTCTAGCATTAGCGGTTCAAAAGCCTTAGGCTGCACAAAAATCTGTTAAGATTCGTTGATTTGACCTTTGACCCTAAGTGACGTCACGAACAGATCATTGTTATGCATATAATTATTCTCCACATTGATATGCACATACTGTGAAATATTGAAGGTCCTACCTGTAGTCATTCAAAAGATATTAGGTTTTGGTAAATTTGGTTTTTTGACCTTTGACCTTTAACCTGACGACCGCCACCCCCCAAAAGTTGTTAGGCACAAGTTCCCAATAAGATCTACCATCCCTGAAAATTTCAAGTCTCTAGCATCAGCGGTTCAAAAGCCTTAGGCTGCACAAAATTTGGTGTTGAAAAAAAAAAAAAAGAAAAAAAAAAAAAAAAAAAAAGAATTTTTCGGAAACAAAATATTTTTTATCTAGAAAGTGGGGGGCTGCTGGGGAAAATTAGGGCGACCAAGGTGTAGACCTAGGTGGGACACACATTTGAACTCTAGGTCACTTTTGAATTGGAACAGTAGTTTAGCAGCTACAGCTGCTGGAAGTGTCAAAAAGTGCACAAATGGCCAAACAAAAACAACATGGCTTCCCTTTTCGGGAAGCCATAACTAGATGGCAGCTGCAAGCACCCGCTTATGGCTTCCCGATCAAGCTTACTAGGGACCCAAACGTTTAAGGGAACAGCACAGCGACTTCGCTTTTACAACTTAAAAAAACAACAAATCCCTGCAAAGTATAGGTGGGCATTATCACACATGAAGTAAGTTGAATTTCCTGCAGCCTGTGCTCCATAAACTTACTAATATTGTAACGACGTTTTACATTTCTGTAATACAGTCATCGAAATCTCAATAAAACTATTTTCCTTAAATTTTTTCACGTGTACAGTGATGATGCTGCACAAAAAATCAAATCTTCATTATACTCGCGATATTACGCCCAAGCGTGTAACAAGTGGCGGAGCCCACCAACGCGGCGCAGCGCTTGGGCTACACAACTCCGAACAAACGTCGCAACGGTGGCGAGCCGTTGGCGACACTGTGACGATTTGGCCGACCAGGCAATTGAACCTCACACCTCCCGCACCGATAGGGTGGGCTTAGCAACTGAGCTAATCGGCCGGCACAATGCTACACAAGTCTGCAGCAAAATCATCTTGTTTGTCTGACATTTCCAACAAGCTGGCAAATTTTGCAGTAAATTCAAACAATAAACGCCATGATTCTTGAAGGATTTGTGCAGCTGCAAGGACGACTGCATTCACACAAAACGAAATTAAATCATGGAGTTTGTGCTCGTTTCTAAGGGCCAAGAAATCGCGGCATAAAATGGGATGTATTATTTTGATATATCAAAAAATGAAGTTACAAAGTAAAAATTACGAGGTTTTAAATAAACAGAAATTACAAAAAAACATCTACATTTACTTGCCATTAACATGTTTTTTATTCAGAAACTCATTAACAACAATTTATTCAAGAATTTTTTGAAAAGGATGGCATACACCGCATTAAAGCAGTTTGAATAAATATAAAAAAAAAATGCTTGACTTTTTCGTCTTTCTGCCGCTCTCAACTAGGGCTTATTTTAAGGGTAGGGCTTACATTAAAATCATCCTCAAAAATCACGCTAGGTTTTATTTTGCGGGTAGGTCTTATTATCGGGGAAACACGGCAATTACAACCAATTTCGCGAAACCACAAGCTTGATAATCTGATAGCGGATTATGCTAGCTATTACTCTAACAAACTTTTCGCCGCAATGCGAACACAGTTTCAATGCGAGGAATCCACAAAGCTAAGTCATGAGTCCAATGCACCAACCACTTGGCCAATTCCCATGTGCCCCTTATTGCTGATTAAAACGTCAGTTTGACCACAAACTCATACGGCTCACTCACGAATGAAAAAGTTTTAAGCCAAAATAGCTCAAAAACATGTTACCCTACTGCCCTCTAACGGATTACATAAATTTGCTTGACTTTCATGAGGTTTCCTGAAATTTCACGTTTTTTACGTTTGACTCCAAGTCAGGCGCTCTGGAGTAACCCTTCATTATATTGATATTTTACCCACATTGAAATAAATATCCTCCGATAATTTGAAGGTCCTAGCTGTTGTCATTTAACAGTTATGAGCTTGTGAACATTTTCTTATTATTGACTTTTGACCTCAAACCACTTGACTGCCACCCCCCGCAAGTTGTGAGACACAAGTTTACGTCGAGGTCTATCATCCCTGAACATTTCAAGCCTCTAGCATCAGCGGTTCAAATGCCCTAGACTGCGCAAGATTGGCAACATTTTTTGGTTTTTTGACTTTTGATCATGAGTCATGTGACATAGAGCGTTCATGGTTGGTACACTGCAAGAACATATCAAGACACACCAATCCTATCAAATTCAAGTTCTTATGTGTTTTGAATGAATAGTTATATGCCAAACGACATATTTGCGTATTTGACCTTTGACCCCAAGTGACGTCACGCAAAACTAATCATTGCTGGTGTTTTTGTACTCTCGTTGAGATGTATCTGCTTCGTAAACTTGAAGGTCCTACCAGTTGCCATTCACAAGTTATTAGCGTTTGATCAAACTATTTGTCAATTTAATTGATTGACGTTTGACCTTTGACCTGTTGACCGCCACCCCCCAAAAGTTGTTAGGCACAAAATCACATAAAGGTCTAACATCTCTGGGAATTTCAAGTCTCTAGCATCAGCGGTTCAAAAGCCTTAGGCTGCACAAAAAACTGCTGAGGTTCGTTGATTTGACCTTTGACCCTAAGTGACGTCACGAACAGGTCATTGTTATGCATATAATTATTCCCCACATTGATATGCATATACTGTGAAAATGTGAAGGTCCTACCTGTAGTCATTCAAAAGATATTAGGTTTTGGTAAATTTGGTTGTTTGACCTTTGACCTTTAACCTGACGACCGCCACCCCCCAAAAGTTGTTAGGCACAAGTTCCCAATTGGATCTACCATCCCTGAAAATTTCAAGTCTCTAGCATCAGCGGTTCAAAAGCCTTTGGCTGCACAAAATTTGGTGTTGAAAAAAAAAAAAAAAAAAAAAAAAAAACTAGATGGCAGCTGCAAGCACCCGCTTATGGCTTCCCGATCAAGCTTACTAGGGACCCAAACGTCTAAGGGAACAGATGATTGACTTCGCTTTTACAACTTAAAAAAACAACAAATCCCTGCAAAGTATAGGTGGGCATTATCACACATGAAGTAAGTTTGATTTCCTGCAGCCTGTGCTCCATAAACTTAATAATATTGTAACGACTTTTTACATTTCTGTAATACAGTCATCGAAATCTCAATAAAACTATTCTCCTTAAATTTCTTCACGTGTACAGTGATGATGCTGCACAAAAAATCAAATCTTCATTATACTCGCGATATTACGCCCAAGCGTGTAACGAGTGGCGGAGCCCACCTACGCGGCGCAGCGCTTGGGCTACACAACTCCGAACAAACGTCGCAACGGTGGCGAGCCGTTGGCGACACTGTGACGATTTGGCCGACCAGGCAATTGAACCTCACACCTCCCGCACCGATAGGGTGGGCTTAGCAACTGAGCTAATCGGCCGGCACAATGCTACACAAGTCTGCAGCAAAATCATCTTGTTTCTCTGACATTTCCAACAAGCTGGCAAATCTTGCAGTAAATTCAAACAATAAACGCCATGATTCTTGAAGGATTTGTGCAGCTGCAAGGACGACTGCATTCACACAAAACGAAATTAAATCATGGAGCTTGTGCTCGTTTCTAAGGGCCAAGAAATCGCGGCATAAAATGGGATGTATTATTTTGATATATCAAACAATGAAGTTACAAAGTAAAAATTACGAGTTTTTAAATAAACAGAAATTACGAAAAAACATCTACATTTACTTGCCATTAACATGTTTTTCATTCAGAAACTCATTAACAACAATTTATTCAAGAATTTTTTGAAAAGGATGGCATACACCGCATTAAAGCAGTTTGAATAAATATAAAAAAAGAATGTTTGACTTTTTCGTTTTTCTGCCGCTCTCAAGTAGGGCTTATTTTAAGGGTAGGGCTTACATTAAAATCATCCTCAAAAATCACGCTAGGTTTTATTTTGCGAGTAGGTCTTATTATCGGGGAAACACGGCAATTACAACCAATGTCGCGAAACCACAAGCTTGATAATCTGATAGCGGATTATGCTAGCTATTACTCTAGCAAACTCTTCGCCGCAATGCGAACACAGTTTCAATGCGAGGAATCCACAAAGCTAAGTCATGAGTCCAATGCACCAACCACTTGGCCAATTCCCATGTGCCCCTTATTGCTGATTAAAACGTCAGTTTGACCACAAACTCATACGGCTCACTCACGAATGAAAAAGTTTTCAGCCAAAATAGCTCAAAAACATGTTACCCTACTGCCCTCTAACGGATTACATGAATTTGCTTGACTTTCATGAGGTTTCCTGAAATTTCACGTTTTTTACGTTTGATTCCACGTCAGGCGCTCTGGAGTAACCCTTCATTATATTGATATTCTACCCACATTGAAATAAATATCCTCCGATAATTTGAAGGTTCTAGCTGTTGTCATTTAACAGTTATGAGCTTGTGAACATTTTCCTATTATTGACTTTTGACCCCAAACCACTTGACTGCCACCCCCCGCAAGTTGTGAGACACAAGTTTACGTCGAGGTCTATCATCCCTGAACATTTCAAGCCTCTAGCATCAGCGGTTGAAATGCCCTAGACTGCGCAAGATTGGCAACATTTATCGGTTTTTTGACCTTTGATCATGAGTCACGTAACATAGAGCGTTCATGGTTGGTACACTGCAAGGATATATCAAGACACACCAACCCTATTAATTTCAAGTGCTTATGTGTTTTGAATGAATAGTTATACGCCAAACGACATATTTGCGTATTTGACCTTTGACCCCAAGTGACGTCACGCAAAACTAATCATTGCTGGTGTTTTTGTACTCTGGTTGAGATGCATCTGCTCTGTAAATTTGAAGGTCCTACCAGTTGCCATTCACAAGTTATTAGCGTTTGATCGAACTATTTGTCAATTTACTTGATTGACGTTTGACCTTTGACCTGTTGACCGCCACCCCCCAAAAGTTGTTAGGCACAAGATCACATGGAGGTCTATCATCCCTGGGAATTTCAAGTATCTAGCATCAGCAGTTCAAAAGCCTTCAAATGCACAAAAAACTGCTGAGGTTCGTTGATTTGACCTTTGACCCTAAGTGACGTCACGAACAGGTCATTATTGTGCATATTTTTGTTCCCCACATTGATATGCATATAGTGTGAAATTTTGAAGGTCCTACCTGTAGTCATTCAAAAGATATTAGGTTTTCGTAAATTTGGTTTTTTGACCTTTGACCTTTAACCTGACGACCGCCACCCCCCAAAAGTTGTTAGGCACAAGTTCCCAATAGGATCTACCATCCCTGAACATTTCAAGTCTCTAGCATCAGCGGTTCAATAACCTTAGGCTGCGCAAGACTGGCGACACTTTTCGGTTTTTTTGACCTTTGACCCCGAGTCACGTGACATAGAGCGTTTATAGTTGGTACACTGCAAGGACATATCAAGACACACCAACCCTATTAATTTCAAGTTCCTATGTGTTTTCCATCAATAGTTATACGCCAAACGACATATTTGCGTATTTGACCTTTGACCCCAAGTGACGTCACACAAAACTAATCACTGTTGGTGCTTTTGTACCCTCGTTGAGATGCATCTGCTCCGTAAACTTGAAGGTCCTACCAGTTGCCATTCACAAGTTATTAGCGTTTAATCAAAATTTTGATCATTTTATTTGATTGACGTTTGACCTTTGACCTGTTGACCGCCACCCCCCAAAAGCTGCTGAGCACAAGTTCACATGGAGGTCTATTATCCCTGGGAATTTCAAGTGTCTAGCATCAGCGGTTCAAAAGCCTTAAGCTGCACAAAAATCTGTTAAGATTCGTTGATTTGACCTTTGACCCTAAGTGACGTCACGAACAGGTCATTGTTATGCATATAAATATTCCCCACATTGATATGCATATACTGTGAAAATGTGAAGGTCCTACCTGTAGTCATTCAAAAGATATTAGGTTTTGGTAAATTTGGTTTTTTGACCTTTGACCTTTAACCTGACAACTGCCACTCCCCAAAAGTTGTTAGGCACAAGTTCCCAATGGGATCTACCATCCCTGAAAATTTCAAGTCTCTAGCATCAGCGGTTCAATAACCTTAGGCTGCGCAAGACTGGCAACATTTCCCCATTTTTTTGATCTTTGACCCCGAGTCACGTGACATAGAACGTTTATAGTTGGTACACTGCAAGGATATATCAAGACACACCAACCCTATTAATTGCAAGTTCCTATGTGTTTTCCATCATAAGTTATTTGCCAAACGACATATTTGCGTATTTGACCTTTGACCCCAAGTGACGTCACACAACACTAATCACTGTTGGTGCTTTTGTACCCTCGTTGAGATGCATCTGCTCCGTAAACATGAAGGTCCTACCAGTTGCCATTCACAAGTTATTAGCGTTTGATCAGAATTTTGATCATTTTATTTGATTGACGTTTGACCTTTAACCTTATGACCGCCACCCCCCAAAAGCTGTTAGGCACAAGTTCACATGGAGGTCTATCATCCCTGGGAATTTCAACTATCTAGCATCAGCAGTTCAAAATCCTTAGGCTGCACAAAAATCTGTTAAGATTCGTTGATTTGACCTTTGACCCTAAGTGACGTCACGAACAGGTCATTGTTATGCATATAATTTTTCCCCACATTATAATGCATATACTGTGAAAATTTGAAGGTCCTACCTGTAGTCATTCAAAAGATATTAGGTTTTGGTAAATTTGGTTTTTTGACCTTTGACCTTTAACCTGACGACCGCCACCCCCCAAAAGTTGTTAGGCACAAGTTCTCAATAAGATCTACCATCCCTGAAAATTTCAAGTCTCTAGCATCAGCGGTTCAAAAGCCTTAGGCTGCACAAAAATCTGTTGAGATTCGTTGATTTGACCTTTGACCCTAAGTGACGTCACGAACAGGTCATTCTTATGCATATAATTATTCCCCACATTAATATGCATATACTGTGAAAATTTGAAGGTCCTACCTGTAGTCATTCAAAAGATATTAGGTTTTGGTAAATTTGGTTTTTTGACCTTTGACCTTTAACCTGACGACCGCCACCCCCCAAAAGCTGTTAGGCACAAGTTCTCAATAAGATCTACCATCCCTGAAAATTTCAAGTCTCTAGCATCAGCGGTTCAAAAGCCTTAGGCTGCACAAAATTTGGTGTTGAAAAAAAAAAGAAAAAAAAAGAAAAAAAAAAAAAAAAAAAGAATTTTTCGGAAACAAAATATTTTTTATCTAGAAAGTGGGGGGCTGCCGGGGAAAGTTAGGGCGACCAAGGTGTAGACCTAGGTGGGACACACATTTGAACTCTAGGTCACTTTTGAATTGGAACAGTAGTTTAGCAGCTACAGCTGCTGGAAGTGTCAAATAGTGCACAAATGGCCAAACAAAAGTAATATGGCTTCCCTTTTCGGGAAGCCATAAAAAAAAGAATTTTTCGGAAACAAAATATTTTTTATCTAGAAAGTGGGGGGTTGCCGGGGAAAGTTAGGGCGACCAAGGTGTAGACCTAAGTGGGACACACATTTGAACTCTAGGTCACTTTTGAATAAGAACAGTAGTTTAGCAGCTACAGCTGCTGGAAGTGTTAAAAAGTGCACAAATGGCCAAACAAAAGTAATATGGCTTCCCTTTTCGGGAAGCCATAAAAAAAAAAAAAAAAAAGAATTTTTCGGAAACAAAATATTTTTTATCTAGAAAGTGGGGGGCTGTCGGGGAAAGTTAGGGCGACCAAGGTGTAGACCTAGGTGGGACACACATTTGAACTCTAGGTCACTTTTGAATTGGAACAGTAGTTTAGCAGCTACAGCTGCTGGAAGTGTCAAAAAGTGCACAAATGGCCAAACAAAAACAATATGGCTTCCCTTTTCGGGAAGCCATAACCAGATGGCAGTTGCAAGCACCCGCTTATGGCTTCCCGATCAAGCTTACTAGGGACCCAACGTCTAAGGGAACAGCAGAGTGACTTCGCTTTTACGACTTACAAAAACAACAAATCCCTGCAAAGTATAGGTGGGCATTATCACACATGAAGTAAGTTTAATTTCCTGCAGCCTGTGCTCCAGAAACTTAATAATATTGTAACGACTTTTTACATTTCTGTAATACAGTCATCGAAATCTCAATAAAACTATTTTCCTTAAATTTCTTCACGTGTACAGTGATGATGCTGCACAAAAACTCAAAACTTCATTATACTCGCGATATTACGCCCAAGCGTGTAACGAGTGGCGGAGCCCACCAACGCGGCGCAGCGCTTGGGCTACAAAGCTCCGAACAAACGTCGCAACGGTGGCAAGCCGTTGGCGACACTGTGACGATTTGGCCGACCAGGCAATCGAATCTCACACCTCCCGCACCGATAGGGTGGGCTTAGCAACTGAGCTAATCGGCCGGCACAATGCTACACAAGTCTGCAGCAAAATCATCTTGCTTGTCTGACATTTCAAACAAGCTGGCAAATCTTGCAGTAGATTCAAACAGTAAACACCATGATTCTTGAAGGATTTGTGCAGCTGCAAGGACGACTGCATTCACACAAAACGAAATTAAATCATCGAGCTTGTGTTCGTTTCTAAGGCCAAGAAATCGCGGCATAAAACTCACATTTAAAGCAGCGATTACAGTGCTTAACAATCTGCGCAAAAATTAAAGGCTGCAATATTTCGCATAAAACTTCGCCCAAGGTATTGCAGATAAATTATTTGAAGTCACATTGGTTGATAAGTTGAAACTTAGAAGTTACAACTTAGTACGTACTTATGAATGGCAACTTTTTAGCAACTTAAAAAGTAAAACGACTGAGAGACCAACATTGCTCGCATTAAGTAAAAGTGCTGTGACTGCTTCAACGAAAACTTTGACGCTGATCAAGGTACAGCCAAACCGTTTTGAATTTGTCCAGTTACCCAATTGCATAAGGCGTGAATGAAATAAGGCAAACAAGTGCTAATTACAACCAATTTCGCGAAACCACAAGTCTGATGATGTGATAGCCGACTATGCTAGCTATTACTTTAGCAAACTCTTCGCCGCAATGCGAACACAGTTTCAATGCGAGGAATCCACAAAGCTAAGTCATGAGTCCAATGCACCAACCACTTGGCCAATTCCCATGTGCTCCTTATTGCTGCTTAAAACGTCAGTTTGACCACAAACTCATACGGCTCACTCACGAATGAAAAAGTTTTATAGGAAAATAACTCAAACACATGTTACCCTACTGCCCTCTAACGGATTACATAAATTTGCTTGACTTTCATGAGGTTTCTTGAAATTTCACGTTTTTGCTTTTGACTCCAAGTCAGGCGCTTTGGAGTAACCCTTCATTATATTGATATTTTTGTTACTTACATTGAGAATAATATCCTCCGATAATTTGAAGGTCCTAGCTGTTGTCATTTAACAGTTATGAGCTTGTGAACATTTTCCTATTATTGACTTTTGACCCCAAACCACTTGACTGCCACCCCCCGCAAGTTGTGAGACACAAGTTTACGTCGAGGTCTATCATCCCTGAACATTTCAAGCCTCTAGCATCAGCGGTTGAAATGCCCTAGACTGCGCAAGATTGGCAACATTTATCGGTTTTTTGACCTTTGATCATGAGTCACGTGACATAGAGCGTTCATGGTTGGTACACTGCAAGGATATATCAAGACACACCAATCCTATACATTTCAAGTTCCTATGTGTTTTCAATCAATGGTTATACGCCAAACGACATATTTGCGTATTTGACCTTTGACCCCAAGTGACGTCACGCAAAACTAATCATTGCTGGTGTTTTTGTCCTCTCGTTGAGATGCATCTGCTTTGTAAATTTGAAGGTCCTATCAGCTGCCATTCACAAGTTATTAGCGTTTGATCAAAGTATTTGTCAATTTAATTGATTGACGTTTGACCTTTAACCTGTTGACCGCCACCCCCCAAAAGTTGTTAGGCACAAGTTCACATGGAGGTCTATCATCCTTGGGAATTTCAAGTATCTAGCATCAGCGGTTCAAAAACCTTCAAATGCACAAAAAACTGCTGAGGTTCGTTGATTTGACCTTTGACCCTAAGTGACGTCAGGAACTGATCATTGTTGTGCATAGTGTTGTTCCCCACATTGATATGCATATACTGTGAAAATGTAAAGGTCCTACCTGTAGTCATTCAAAAGTTTCTAGATTTTGGTAGAAGTGTTTTTTTGACCTTTGACCTTTAACCTGACGACCGCCACCCCCCAAAAGTTGTTAGGCACAAGTTCCCAATAGGATCTACCATTTCTGAACATTTCAAGTCTTTAGCATTAGGGGTTCGAAAACCTTAGGCTGCGCAAGATTGGCGACACTTTTTGTTTTTTTGATATTTGACCTCGAGTCACGTGACACAGAACGTTTATAGTTGGTACACTGCAAGGACATATCAAGACACACCAACTCTATCAATTTCAAGTTCCTATGTGTTTTTCATGAATAGTTATTTGCCAAACGACATATTTGCGTATTTGACCTTTGACCCCAAGTGACATCACGCAAAATTAATCATTGTTGGTCCTTTTGCACCCTGGTTGAGATGCATCTGCTTTGTAAATTTGAAGGTCCTACCAGTTGCCATTCACAAGTTATTAGCATTTGATCAAACTTTTGATCATTATATTTGATTGACGTTTGACCTTTAACCTTATGACCGCCACCCCCCAAAAGCTGTTAGGCACAAGTTCACATGGAGGTCTATCATCCCTGAGAGTTTGAAGTCTCTAGCATCAGCGGTTCAAAAGCCTTAGGCTGCACAAAAATCTGTTAAGATTCGTTGATTTGACCTTTGACCCTAAGTGACGTCACAAACAGGTCATTGGTGTGCATATATTGTTCCCCACATTGATATGCATATACTGTGAAAATTTGAAGGTCCTACCTGTAGTCATTCAAAAGATATTAGGTTTTGGTAAATTTGGTTGTTTGACCTTTGACCTTTAACCTGACGACCGCCACCCCCCAAAAGTTGTTAGGCACAAGTTCCCAATAAGATCTACCATCCCTGAAAATTTCAAGTCTCTAGCATCAGCGGTTCAAAAGCCTTAGGCTGCACAACATTTGGTGTTGAAAAAAAAAAGAAAAAAAAGAAAAAAGAATTTTTCGGAAACAAAATATTTTTTATCTAGAAAGTGGGGGGCTGTCGGGGAAAGTTAGGGCGACCAAGGTGTAGACCTAGGTGGGACACACATTTGAACTCTAGGTCACTTTTGAATTGGAACAGTAGTTTAGCAGCTACAGCTGCTGGAAGTGTCAAAAAGTGCACAAATGGCCAAGTAAAAACAATATGGCTTCCCTTTTCGGGAAGCCATAATGATAGATTTAACGAATTTTATTCTTTGCTAACTTCAACGATCAATATCCATGCTCCTTTTAAAAAGCTATCTCGTAAGCAGAAGCGTTTAATGAATAAACTTTGGATCACCAAAGGTCTTTTAATATTTATAAAAAAGAAACAGAAAATGCACATAACACATTACATAAATGGTTCGCCTATAGACAAACTATGTTACAAGAAGTATTCTAACGTTCTTACTAAAGTTAAAAATCCTGCAAAAAAACTGTACTATCATCATAAGCTCAATGAATATAGTGATAATCCAAAAAAAAACCTGGGACGTATTGCGTACTCTCTTACCCACTAAATCTAATTCCAATATGCCAAATTCTTTTGCAATTAATGATTTTTCGATTACCGATCCTGCAGACATTGCTGAAGAGTTTAGTGAGTACTTCGCTGATATTGGTGAACGTCTAGCAAATTCTGTTTATAACATTGATCCCAACGACTTCCTTTCTTGTTTAAAAAATCCATGTTTATCTTCTATATATCTGCAACTTGTATCTCCACAAGAAATTTGCACGATAATTAACTCTCTTAAACAAAATAAAGCTAATGGCCATGATGACATACTTCCCTATTTTTTAAAAATTGCTGCACCCAGTATTGCTTTGCCCTTGTCAATGATACTTAACTGTTGCCTTTCAAATAGTATATTCCCAAATAAATTAAAGCTAGCAAAAGTTATTTTTGTATTTAAAAAAGGCGCTCCTGATCAACTAAATAATTATCGTCCTATTTCTCTTTTACCCTCCTTATCTAAAATTTTTGAACGCTTAATATATAATCGCCTACTTTCGTTTTTTACAAGTAACAATACTATTGTACCAACCCAATATGGCTTTAGGCACAAACGATCTACGATTCATGCTATTTTAGATCTCATCACGGAATGTTACGATAACTTAGATATCAGTCAACCTTCTGCACTTTTATTTTTGGATATCAAAAAAGCTTTTGATTCGGTTTCCCATGACAAGTTATTAAAAAAGTTGGATTTTTATGGTATCCGTAGGGTGGCCAACTCATTGCTCAAATCTTACTTATATGGCCGCAATCAATATGTTTCACTTGCCAATATTAATTTATCAAATAAAAAGATTAATTATGGGATTCCACAGGGTTCTATTTTAGGCCCTCTCCTGTTTCTTGTTTACATAAATGATCTTCCTTCCTGTTTAGATACTACCCCTAGATTCTTCGCTGATGATACGGCACTTTTAATTACGGGTAAATCATATCAAAGTATGGAAAATTTGGCTAATTTAGAACTCTCAAGGGTTGCTAAGTGGATGATGTCTAATAATCTAGTTGTTAATGCTTCTAAAACTGTTGCCTTGCCTATCTATTCAGATAACAGCGCTTACAATCTTAAACCTGAACTTACACTTATCTTTGACAGGCAAATATTGCTTCCATCTACTTCAGTAAAATACTTAGGAATTATTCTTGATGATCATTTATCATTCAAATCACACATTAAGTCTCTTGAAAACAAAATTTCACGGTCTGTAGGAGTTATTTCAAGGTTAAGTCATTATCTTCCCTGTAATACTTTAGTAACTCTTTACTACACCTTAGTTCATTCTCATTTGCTCTACGCTCTTCCAGTATGGGGTTCTACCTATAAATCTTATTTGATCAAACTCAAAAAACTCCAAAACAAGGCCTTAAGAACTATCTCCAATATCCCAATCAGAAACAGTATAACACCGCAGTATTATAAATATAAGATCTTAAAACTTGAAGATTTATTCAGATTTGAAATTGCTAAGTTTATTCATCAGTTTACTTGTAAGAAATTGCCAACCATTTTTAACCACTACTTTACGTACATTTCTGCAGTTTCGTCACATGCAACACGCCATTCTTCCAATAACGATATATTTTTACCCCGATTACATTCTGCTCGAACTCAACGGTCAATAAAATTTATTGGGGCAAAATTATGGAATGATATACCATTTGAAATTAAGAAACTACCGTTTAATAAATTTAAAGAAAGTTACAAGAGCCTTCTTTTAAATAAATATAATGTTGACACAATTATATATTAAACTACTCACTATAATTTACGTTTTCATTCACCTGCTATCGTATAAATCTTTGATTTAATTTACTTGCCAATATTTAACCAACCTTCTTACTTACTTTTATATTTTAACTTATTTTGCTACCTTTTTTATTAAGCTGATTCATTAAGCATTTTGGGCTGCCGCTTGACTCGAAGACCAATGGTCCCTTCGCAGCAGCCTGTTGCTTGTGTAATTTTTATGCTGTTATATGTACTATTCGATTGATTGTAAAAGCAACAAAATAAACTGTTCTGTTCTGTTATACCTTGTTTTAACTCCTTGCAAAAAGTAAAAAAAATATTTTTTTTCGAAATCGCTGTAGCCTCTGCGCTTACCAAGAGCTCCAGCAGATTAGAGAGAGTTTTTTTGTGGACACACGTTACAATGGTTTTTGCAGGAGTGAGGCTACTCATGGACTTCTAAATAGTAGAACCTGGACTGGAAACTGAAAGCGCCACAGGACAAAATGAGGCCTAGAAATCTAGCTGCGTGATAGCGAAAACTAAGCTGCGTGATAGCAAAATCGCATTCAGCAAACAGACGTGCGAAAGAGAAAACTTGTGCGCTTGTCCATGTATCTGCATTTGATAACGCGAGTAAAACAATTGTTATTGCGCATGTGTGTCCATGCAAATTTAGCGAGATGCCGAGATGCATTGTTTTTGATAGTTGGCCTCATGTTGTCCACCAGTTTCCAGTTCAGGTTCTACTATTTAGAAGTCCATCGGCTACTGTATAGTTAAGTATAATGTGGTGGTGATTATTTATATCAGTGTCGGCCAAAGATTTTTGAAATTATTGATTATTGTTATCGCTTCAGTTCAGAATTGTTTGTTGTGCCCATCTCTGGCGATATATGCACAAGACAGGTTCCCAAGAGTGCTCTCAAGAGCATTGTCATACAAGATAAGACCTGAGCAGCTGAGCCACCCTGTTTTGGGATTACCTATCCCTCATCAATGATAACAATCAGGAGCACCCTATCAAAAACTACTACTAAAAACTACACAACAAATTTACCGGTACCCAGTACTCAATCTGGCAGTTAGGCATTCATGCATAACAAAGTGCAATGTTTCGATTTTATGGGTCTCATCAGCTGATCAGGTGGATGAATGTTAGTGTAACATTTACTGGTACCGAGATCTATTTACTTTGCAGGTGCCAGGGTATGCAATTTTTTTAACTGTCAGTCCTGTAGGCCTATTTGTGATTTGGAAATTTTGTACTGGTACGTGTGAGATCTCAAGGGTAGGCTATAATTTAAAATACGCTGTACGTATTTGTTTTAATGGATTCTCATGTTGTGCAAGTCACTAATATTGCTCCCACAGCAAATGATGAGCAAATTTTCAAGCTATTTAGCTTTTTGGGACCAATTGCTGATTACCAGTTGTATCCCAAAATGCAGTAAGTATATACTTTTAGACCGTAGGTCTTGTTTAGTTGTGATCCATATACACATGGACAAGTTAATGCAAAGTGTTAACTTTATTAATCACTACGCCTACTTACCGGTATTTACCGGTAACGAATTTTCGACCTTTGTTAAAGTTACGATTTTAATTTACACTTGCTTCATTTAACGAAAATAACTACGATATATTTGTTGAATTGTTAATTTTCAATTTTAAGCTAGGAAAGGTGACATTACAGCAATAGTGTAAATCTAAACTTTAGAATATTCCTGCTGCCTGTGTATGTGAAGAAATTTTCACAAACAAACAGTATTTTTGCTTTTCTAATCTCACTATTACACATTAGAACTGTTGCATGCTTTTTTGCAAAGTTTTTGACATTAGAGTCAATAATTAATAACTATGCATGGAAAAAGTTACTGTTGAGGAAGTGATGACTACGCTGAGAAAAATGAAGTCAGGGAAAGACACGGGATTGTCGGAGGTAGATGATGAAATGATAATTGCATCTGGTGATACAGGGATTAAAGTGATGGTGGAACTTTGTCAACGTACCGGTATGTTAGATGGTAGAGGCATCCCAGAAGAATGTAAGACTTGTGTGGTTGTACCTATTTTAAAGGAAATGGGAATGTAATGAGTTGTGCATATAGAGGAGTGAAGTTGCTAGAACATGCGATGAAGATCATGGAAAGAGTTTTGGAAAAGAGAATCCGATGCTTAGTAAACATGAACAAGATGCAGTTTAGTTTTGAGGAGGGGTAGTGACCAATATGCCTCATGCCACAAAATATGGGGCACGATCGACAAAAATTAGCTCGTATGCCACAGGTTATAGGGCATGTGCAGGGTTGGAAATATCAATTAGAAATCAATATTCTCTACTGTTTTGTCATCAAATGCAAAAATTCTCAGCTACTTGTTGATTGGGGCTTTTCCCTACTTTTTTGCATGGTAAATCGATATTAGTTAAGCGATACTTTTTTTTTCTGAATAAGTTCTTTCAAAAGTTTTTATTTTTTGTTATTTTTAGTACCTTATCAATATCTGTTTTTTGTCATATTTGCAGGTAAATATTTTACTTCACATTTAGTGTGCGGAAAATTCCGTATGCACTGTCATTTTTTATTTTATTCCAAAATAAAACACCAGAAAACATTTGCTTAACGTTTGGTCACTTGGTATCGCTTTGCAGAAGGCAGGCCAGGGCCAGGCAGTCCAATGCAGTTGTGAGGCTAATAAAGTGGTTTTTGAATTTTTGTTCATCTGCTTTTTTCATTTAAAAGATTAGCTACATCTGCTACTGGTAGGAATGCTTTTGTGTTTCGAACATTATAGAAAAGGTTTATAGTGAACAGCATCCAGGCGCATAGCCAGAAATTTGCAATGGGTGGGGTGGGGGTTTGTGTCGGGGGTCTGGGGGTAAAGCTCTCACCAGCCGTAGGCAAGGGGGTCTGGGGGCGGAACCCTTAGCCGCTAAAATTTTTTGTATTTTTTAGCTAAAAAAAGTGAATTTTTATAGAGTGTTAAACTGTATAATATGCCGTAACAATGTCTTACATATTATGTATTATACTGTAGCTACAAACACAAAATACTGTGACATCTCATGATTTATGCACAGTGCTCGAGTTGTAAAAACACTTATGGGGGATGGCTGACCTACAACTTTTTATGCAGAAGTAAAGAGGGATGGTCATTATACTTGTAAGGAAATGGTTTGCCAGAAGCAGAGGTTTCATATTTCCCGAAGCTTTTCGTCTGACACTTGTCAAGGGAATCGTCAGAATAAAGAATGTAGAGCTGAGACCGCTTATAAAAGCGAGAGAGAGAAAAAGAGAAGTCGTTTCTGATTGGACGAAAAGTCTACACGCTGAAAATCTCTCACTAGCGCTTCTGTTTTTGATTGGTCGACACTTTTCGTCCAATCAGAAACGACTTCTCTTTTTCTCTCTCTCGCTTTTATAAGCGGTCTCAGCTCTACATTCTTTATTCTGACGATTCCCTTGACAAGTGTCAGACGAAAAGCTTCGGGAAATATGAAACCTCTGCTTCTGGCTATCTTCAAGTTCTGTACCACCAACCAACTGTTGAAATGGTTTGCGCTAAAATGCTTAATGGGGGGGTGTTGTTTTTCGGGGGATAGTATTCCCCCGCATCCCCCCTCAACTCAAGTATAGTTTATACACAATATTGAACATACAGTTGTTACTTCTTCTCTAGGCCAACCCAACTCTTAATTTCTAATATTCTAACTTCAGAAACTTTACAATGGTTTGCGGTCCTCTGTTAAGAGCTCTTCTACTTGCTGATCAAGAAGCGCTGCTCTCTGGTGAAAAGCAGAGAAGTAGCTTAATCTCATGCCTCATCCTACAAAATTAGAGAAATAATACTTTTAGAGAAGCATACTAGTGACCAGTGGGTGAGGGGGAGCTGAAGCTTCCCTACCACTAACTGTGCTACTGACAATAACGATGGTGCAGCAGTTTGCAAGCCTTATCCAAGTTTACAGCAGATAGTTTGACATACCAATATGATAGGTGGAGAGAATTCAGCCCCCTCCCAGCCATGCTACGGGTTAAAACGATGGTGCAGCAGTTTGCTAGCACTATTCAAGTTAACAGCAGATAGTTGGCATACCAATGGGGGGAAGGGGCTTGTAGATAGTTTGGCATACTCAATATAATGGGTGGATAGAATTCAGGTTCAGCCCCCCTTAGCTGTGCTACTTACGAAAACGATAATGCGGCAGTTTGCAAGCATTATTCAAGTTTAGATCAGATAGTGGGCATACCAATGGGGGGTGTAGCCACCCCCCCTAGCTACGCTACTGACAGCATCTGAAGTAGGCCAAGATCAAAGGTAGAGAGAATTTAAGAGAGAAAATGGATATTTGATCTTTTTTATAGTGAAAAGGGAAAAGTGAGTCAGTCTTCTGGAATTCCTGTTTTAAACTGCCCATCATAATATGCTATGCCTTCATCGATACCGAGATTCTCCACTTTGCCTAACCTGAAGCCAATCCCCCCATTAGCATCACAATATGTTGTCGCTATCAACTGTGTCAGAGAAAAGTATTGATTGATCGATATTCTCTTCTTTCAGTTTTTGTTATGGAATGTAGGAATTCGCTACTTTTTTTTGAGGTATGAAATATCGAATTATTCTTTACTTTTTCATTATTGATTTCCAACCCTGGGCATGTGGCCACCAAAGGTTGTGGCACATGCTACAAAAAGTTGTGGCACGTGCCCTGAAAAGTTGTGACTCATACCACAAAAAAACGAGGCATGTGCCAAAACTATTTGTGGCATGTGCTCAATGTTTTTGTGGCTTGTGCTACAACTTTTCAGGACATGTGCCACAACTTTTTGTGGCATGTACCACAACTTTTTGGGCATGTGCCACAACTTTTTAAGCCATGTGCCACAACTTTTTAGGGCATGTGCCACAACTTTTTGTGTCATGTGCCACAATTTTTTGGGGTGTGTGCCACAACTTTTTGTGGCATGTGCCACAACTTTTCCGGATCACTACTTTTAGGCGCGGACGGTTAGTTGCGAGACAGCTAGTCGAGAGCGGTTAGGCGCCAGGACAGTTAGGCACCAGCTCTTCATATCTCTATGCATAACGTTCTAACTAACTAAACTCGACACTTGAAACTTCTCGTTTTTTGGGGGGGAATTTTTTGGTTGTTGAAATTTATAGGTTTAGTTTGAAAGAGGCTAAGTAAGAATACAGCAGAGCTCTGTAAATGGTATAGCAATTACCAAAATTTTTTACGTGTTTACTGTAGCGATGTGGAGATGAGATACGTTTGTAACCTAAGTAATGACAGTGACATTTTATGGCAGATGTAAAACAAATTGTTATTTCAAATCAAAGTCATGTTAATCAAGTTTGGAGACATTTCACGCAAAAATAAATTTTATGAAATTGCGAAATCATGACGCAATTAACACGTTTCAGAGACATTAGAAAATGCAAACAAGTTTTCAAAAAAAATCTTCATTATTATCGCAAATTACATCAAATCATGTAAAAGAATGGCAGGCTCAAGTCCACGGCTAAGCACCTGGCCAACATAGCTTCGAACCCCAGAGGAGAAATGTTGCAGAGGTGGCGAGCCATAGACAACACTGTGTCCAATTTTAAAAGCCTGGGAATGAAACCCCAGACCTCCTTATACAGAAATTGATGCCAATACAAAAAAATTTGAAGCTTAATACATTGCAGTGACAAATAGTTACGCTCAGCAATACCATATTTGACATCACAGAGGTTGTAAAAAGTGTTGAAGTTAAAAAGATTTATTTTCTGAGATTTGTAATTAATGATATTCTTTTTATATAGGTTGATTAGGATGCATGTAATTGTTCTGCAGATAATATTAGAACTGTAAAATGCGTAAAAACATTCAGTGAAAAAATTACATTATAAAACTGTTAGTAATTTTAAACACACGTAGTATATGAGGAACACTTTTTACAACCTCTGTAATGTCAAATACGGTATTGCTGAGCGGAACTATTTGTCACTTCGATCTATCAAGCTTCAAATTTTTTCCGTATTAGCTTCGACTTCGGTATGGGAGGTCTGAGGTTTGATTCCCGAGCTATTCAAATTGGACACAAAGTCGCCTACGGTTCGTCACCTCTGCAACGTTTCTTTTTCGTGGTTCGAAGCTGTCATGGCCAGGAAGATTAGTCACGCCATTCGTTTACATACTTAGTATAATACGCGATAGTAATGAAGATTTTTTTGAAAACTTATCTGTGTTTTCTAATGACGCTAAAACGTGTTAATTGCGTCATGATTTCGCAAATTCATAAAATTTATTTTTGCGTGAATTGTCTTTAAATTTGATGAAAATAACTATGATTTGAAATAAAAATTTGTTTTACATCTGCTATAAAATGTCACCTTTATTACGTGGGTTACAAGCGTATCTCATCTCCACGTCGCCACAGTAAACACGTAAAAAAATTTGGTAATTGCTATACCATTTACAGAGCTCTGCTGTATTCTTACTTAGCCTCTTTCAAACTGAACCTATAAATTTCAACAACAAAAAAATTCCCCCCCAAAAAACGAAAAATTGCATGTGTCGAGTTTAGAACGTTATGCGTAGAGATATAAAAAGAGCTGGCGACTAACCGCTTGCGACTAACCGTTCGCACCTAAAAGTCATGGACCGCAACTTTTTAAGGCTTGCGCCACAACTTTTCAAGGCATGTGCCACGACTTTTTAGGGCATGTGCCATAACTTTTTGTGGCATATGCCTTAACTTTTTGCAGCATGTGCCACGACTTTTTGCAGCATGTGCCACGACTTTTTGCAGCATGTGCCACAACTTTTCGAGGCATGTGCTACATTTTTTTGGGGCATTTACCACATATTTTGTGGCATGTGGCATATTGGTCATATCGTGGCATGTGCCACAACTTTATGTGGCATGTGTCCTATATTTTACTGCATGTGGCATGTTGATCACTACTGCTGTTGTTGGTTTTAGGCCTGGAAGAGGGGCAATAGATGATCTATTAATTCTTCCCAGAATGCAAGTGAAGTATCAATATAGAGGGGAAAAGCTGTATATATGTTTCGTAGATTTAGATAAAGCGTTTTATTGAGTTTCAAGAAAAGTTATGGAATGATGGGCGATGAGGAAGAAGAAAGTTCCAGAGGTAATGGTGAAAGCAGTTATGAGTCTGTATGACGTAGCAAAGACAAAAGTCAAGGTGGGATCGGGTTCATCGAATGAATTTTCTGTAAATGTTGGTGTACATCAAGGGTCAGTGTTGTCACTGCTGTTTGCAATTGTGGTTGATGCAGTGACTGAGAGAGTGAGGAACAGTTCAATCAATGAAATTTTATACGTAGATGACTTGGTTTTAGTTGGCGAGACCGTGAAAGATTTAAGGGATAAATTCTGGTGATGGAAAGAAGCGTTTGAAGGAAAGGGAATGAGAGTAAATCTTAATATTTGTTAATATTGAGACGAAAATGATGGTGAGTTGGTTGGAAGAGAAAGTTACAGCAAGCAAGATTGATCCCTGTGGTGTATGCGTAAGGAGGGTAAAAGTCATCACAGTCTTTTGTACAAACTGTGCGAGGTGGGTTTATGGAAGTTGTACATCCATGAAAAGGGTCACCCCTGACCTGGCCAAGAATTTTGTTTGCACATCACTCACAACTTTAAATTTATGCGATGGAGTGGAAACAGTGAATGAGTTTTGTTATTTGGGAGACAAGGTGATAACTAGTGGAGGATGTGAGGCTGCAGTTACAGCAAGAATGAGAATTGGCTGGATTAAATTTAGAGAATTTAGGGAGTTATTGCTTGGAAAAAGATTTTCGTTAAAGATTATCAAGGCAATAGTTTTTCAAAGTTGCGTCTGGTCTGCAATGCCGTATGGAAGTGAATCGTGGTGTTTGAGAGAAAAAGAAACGGGTATCTTGAGAAGAACATAAAAAGCAATGATGAGAGCTATGTGTGGTGCCAAACTAGCAGATAGAAAAAATATACAAGACATGATGGATATGTTGGGTTTGAATCCTACCATAGATAAAATTGCCAAAGCAAGTGAAGTGAGATGGTTGGGACATGTTTTGAGGAAAGAAGATGGTGATGTTGTAAGAAATGCTTTGGAATTTAATGTTGAAGGACAAAGAAGAAGAGGACGACTGAAAAGAACGTGGAGAAAGCAAGTAGAAGAAGAGCGATTGTAGGCTGGTCTGAATTTGAAGGAAGAGTACAATACAAGTAAATGGACAGAGAGATTGCGTGCAATTTCTGTGAGGTCAATCCGGCCACCTCCATCAAATGGGCACAACACCGAATAATGACATCATCATCATCATTATGCAAGATAGTGAATTAGATAAGCCTCGGACTGTTTTTATGCAAGATTACAGGAACTTTTTGAAAACACAACTTTATAAACAGGAGAACTATTTGGCTTGACTGATTCGACGTGAGGCGATTAGGGTTAGGTTAGAGTTAGGGTGTTATTAAGATTATGCAATGATGATATTAGGGTTGGGTCAAGGTTAGGGTGATATTAGGGTTAAGATCCTAACGTTGAGTCATCTCACTTTGAATCGGTCACGTCAAGTAGTTGCGTACTGAGGAGTTGTGGTGGCACCATAGAAATCCGGGTCTTGTGTACTATCTGCTGTCATTAAGGACAGTTGCTATCGTGACATCACACTATCACAATGCAGACGGCTGATTGGTAATATCACCCAGAAATTTTAACTTTGTGAATATGAGTTATGCTTGTCCTCTGTATTTTGCTTGGCAGACTTGTATAACCCATAAGGAGGCAAAGTCACTCTTCTCCAGACAAGGATGTAGGACGCCCAAACATTTCATGCATATGTTCAATTGGCGCAATGCAGCATATTGAACACAATATGCTGAACAATAAATGCATGACAAAATGCAATGCTTCGATCTTGTGGGTCTCATCAGAAAGTTTATTTAAATCTAAGTTTGAAGTAACAGTAGTATAATGGGTCTAAAATGTTCCACTTTTCAACACTATGCTGTGGGATAATCAGAATCAAACATTATCAATGTAGTTACTGTAGGCTACTTGTGTGAAAAACAAAGAATGAAGAATTTTTTGCAGCTGCACATCTCTTAATACCAAATTACTTTTCCTTGTGTATTTATTGTACAGTATATATGGTCTTTGGTTTGCTATGTTGTGATGAGTAAATTAATGCATCAAAATGTTTAGGTTTGTTATATCCTTCCTTGTCTGAAGAAGAATAATTTTGACCCCAGATGCTTTATGTAGATTGGGTAACGGCAGTGATGGAGTTGAGTACACAACCTTAGAGTACGAGTACTGGTGGTTTACTTCAAGTACGAGTACTGGTGGTTGACGTCGAGTACGAGTACCGAGTAGTTACATTTTTTGCAGTTAAACTTGACACTTTAAAATCAGTTGCAGGCATTTGTTGCATAAAATGAAACCACTTTTCTTCTAGTTGGTTATTTAAATGTTTATTACGAGTACCGAGTAGTTACATTTTTTGCAGTTAAACTTGACACTTTAGAATCAGTTGCAGGCATTTGTTGCATAAAATGAAACCACTTTTCTTCTAGTTGGTTATTTAAATGTTTATTACCACTTTGAACACTGGTTTTAAGCTCTTTATAGTCAACATTAACTTATACGGAACTTTTGAGCAGGTTTCGACAAAAGTTTCTGTTATAGGTATGATAAAAATTAAGGTACTCGTGCACTAGACTGATTTTTAGACCGAGTTTGAGTATCTTTTGGTTCAAGTATGAGTACTTCTTGAGATTAAAAGTTTCGAGTACGTGTACTTAAAAAAGCTGTATGCGAGCAGGGCCGGATTATCCATTAAGCTGAAGAAGCTGAAGCTTTCAGCCCAAGGAAAAATCGGCCCATGAAAAATAAGACGTTTCTTGAGATTTTTTTTTAAATCAAAAAAGAATCTTCAACTATTTCCAAGTTTATATTTTAATTTTGTTTCGTTTTTTTTTCTTAGTGGTTAATTTTTCGCCTCCTCAATTTCTCAATATTGTTGCCAACACTATAATTAAATGATTTAATGGAATACAAGGTGAACAGCATCAAGCGTCACAATGTTCGACATTATTGCTATAATTTGTTAACCAGCAACACTCGCCAGTTGCCGCCTGTTTATCGTCATTAAGCAATGATATTGCAACTCTACTGGCAGTGATAAGTCTAGGCACAAGCAGCGCCCCGACAGGGTGAGAATTGCTCGAGTAGCATGTGCACTATTGCCATTGCTTCCCATCCGTCAGATTGCTGCCACCGTTATGGGGTAAGGACTAAGGAAATAGCTGAGACGCTTTGACGCCACATTTAAGGAGAAGGTCCAAATATTCCTTAAAAGCATCATTATGATATTTGAAATTTCTCTTTCAAGTACGGTCGCGCTGCAGCACAAGCAGGCTAAATAGGACTATCTCCCTTCTTGAAGTTTCCTGGAATAACAAATAGCACTGTTTTAACTAATGTATAGGCTACTGAATTGTAGAAGAGTTGTGCAGTAGTTGCAGACGAAAAATTATTATTGTAGATGTTAAACATAAGGGTGGTTGGGAGAAAACGAAAGCAGCCAAGGCAAAGCGAAAGCGAGAAGAAATATTAGAAAAAACGCCATCTTTATTAAAATACTGGAATAGACCTGCCAATATTACCAACAGTGTAGATATTAATTCTGGTAGTGCTGGAAAAGATAACTTGTTAGCTCAAGATCCTAACGACAGCAGCAGTCAAAATAGACCAGTTGTTGTACCAGCCGTTGCATGTAATATCGCTAGCAGTGACATTCAGTGCAATGACTCCATCGATAACATAGACCTTACTCCTGCAACCAGTCGTTTGTTGCAAGACAGCCATGAAACTCCCTCTTTCTCTACTGATCCAGGTGAATGGGACATGAAGTCTACCACATTGGTAGATTTCTGGATCAACAAAGGTCCACAAGAGTGTCAAAATGCAAATTGTGATTTCAAAGAAACTCAGCGTGATTTTGGTTCCCAGCGACGCTATTGCACAAAATCATTGTGTTTCTGCAAGAAAAGCAATGGTGAAGTTGGATATCGTGATGCGTTAATTTATTCACCAAAGTGTCAGAAAGTTTATTGCTTTTACTGCTGACTGTTGGACCATTCTATTACTCGACCTGCATTAGCTGATGGATTTGATGATTGGCAAAGCCCAAGTAGGATCGAAAGACATACCTTAAGTGGCCAGCACCTTACGTGCGTTGGAAATTACCTAAAACGAAAAAATCCAGAAGGTCGAGTTGACAGTGACAGGAAAAAAGAAATTTTCAGACTTCGTGATCATGTGAATTCTTGGAAGAAAATTCTTGAGCGAGTGGTTTACACGGTATTGTTATCGCTGAAAGAGGACTTGCCTTTCGAGGTTCGGTTAAAAAGTGTGGTTCAAAACATAATGGAAATTTTATGGGAATAGTTGAATTGATCAGTAAATTTATCCGAACTTTGAATGAACATATCAAAAAATGTGGAAACCCAGGCAGTGGGAATGTGTCTTATTTGTCCAAAACAACTTGTGAAGAGTTTATTTGTTTATTGTCCAAAAAAACTCTTGCCCAAGTTATCTATGAAATTAATAATGCAGGTTATTTTTCCGTCAGTGTTGATTCAACCCCCCGGACATGTCACACGTTGACCAACTCGCTGTCATAGTCAGATATGTTTTGGATGGTATACCTATGGAACGATTTTTAACCTTCATTGACATTCATAGCCACATCAGTGCCAACCTTGCTGCAACTTTTACTTCGCTTTTTTTTTGGAAAATAACATTGGTTTTTCAAAATGTCGAGGACAGACGTATGGCAATGCCAGCAATATGAGCGGGCACTTCAAAGGAATGCCAGCCAAAATAAAAGAAATCTGTCCTTGTGCAGAATTTGTTCCTTGCGCAGCACACTCATTGAATTTGGTCGGTCAATCTGCCGTAAATTTTTGCGTTGATGCAGTGTCATTTTTTGGGATAGTTCAAGGAGTATTCAATTTTTTTTTCGCGTCAAGTTTACGTTAGAACCGCCTCAAAGATTGCTTAGAAGCAAAACATGTCAGCGTCCCCAAATCTACTTCGGCAACCCAATGGAGTGCCAATGCCCTAGCTGTTTTTCCCTTAATGCAGGGCATAATGATATCCTTGCCACATTATGCGAGTTTGCCTGTGATTCTTTGCAAAAGAACACCAGGCAATTTGAAGCAAAGAACCTCATCACTGCTATGACCAAACTAGAAAATGGTATTTTGTGTGCAACGTGGAACGAAATTTTGCAAAATTTCGACAAGTCTAGTACTGCATTGCAATCACCTCGAATGGATTCAACCTCTGCTGTTCTTCACTGAAAAGCTTAAAACCAATTCTTCAACAAATCAGAAACAATTTCGCGCAGTATGAATCAATTAAAGAAGCATTATTGGATACATCACGTTATATGTCCAAAAATCGCAACAAGCGGGATCAAGTTAGCGATTGGATTGATTCCAGAAGGCTAGAACCCCATGATGAGATTTCTTTTATTCGCAGCATACCTGATGCGCTATTTCGTTTGAAGCAGTAGGCTATTTCCTCGAATTTTGTATCAGGATCAGTAAGAATTATGCTACAATAACAACTTATTAAGTACCTTACTGGTGCGAGATTTTCAAAGTGCTCATTGTGCTTGTGTGCTTACTGCTTTGATTGTAAAACTAATTTGCTGCTTTCTTAACATTCTTTTGATAACAAAATAGGAAGAAATCATTGCAAATATGTATTTCTTATTATTAATGTCATTTCAAGAGCAGCACCAGCAACGTCAGCTTTGTTTTGCGTAGAAAAACTGGATTAAGCTGCACCGCAACCAACAAAGAATGGAATTAAACTTGATATGACCATGCACACGTTAGCAAATAAACAGAAATATTGAGAATGTTTGGGTGAAATGATTTAATACCGTCATTGTGAGTTGTGACTTGCGATTTAAAACAGCTTCACGACGTGAAGGTTTTTACCCGCATGAAAATAGGCCCATCAGATAATTTCAGGTTTCGGCCCACTTTACCCTTAATCCAGCACTGTACGGGAGTGCAGTACTATAGTACTTTATCACTGGGTACCGGTACTAGTAAAGAAAAGAAGGTAGGACATGCATAGCCTATTGCAGGGGTGGCAAACCTATGGCACACGTACCAGATGTGGCATGCTGTAGGTTTTTTCTGGCACACCACTTGATACTTTAAACCTTTTTTACACAGTTGCCCCTTTTCGGAAAGTGTGGGTCCAAATATTGCCCCCACAAAGCTTTCACTTTCGTAGAGCTGCATTTTTTTTGCTGAAAACAGGTGAAGACCAAAAAAAAAAGGTCTTCATGACCACAGAACTACTGTTTTCCCACTGAAATTAGGTGAGGACCAAAAAAAAAAGGTCTCCACCACCGCAGAATGTTTTCATACTGAAATTGGGTGAAGACCTAAGAGAAAAGTTTTCACGTTCACAGAGCTACTGTTTTCCACTTTGATTCAAATTTGGCCAATAACCACCACCATTGCAGTGGGCAAACTTTAAAAAAAAATTTGCCCCACCTTTCTCACTATTCTCGAATTTCACATCTTAGAGAGAACAGTGACTCGCTGTCTCTTATGCATTGCCACCTTAACATGGTGGAGAAGGTTTGAGTTTTCAGGGACGTTTAAAGCAATGCTGTTGGTAATGTTTGATCACAACCATCGAGGTTACGAAGATAAAAGTCAAAGTTAGAGAAACAGACTGACTGGCAATTCAATGCTGCAGCTTAATGAAAAGTAGCGAAAAGCTGATATCTCGGCCAAGGCCCCGGCCAGGGGGATCATAAAAATTGGCTGGGGCCAGGGTTGAATTTCAAATATATTTATCGTATATTCCATCGCATATGACGACCTTGGAAGTGCAAAAATCCACCCTTAAAAATTGGGGTGGTCTCATGCAACGAATATAAAAGTCATATCTTAATTTTTACATGAAGATTTTTTTATTTTATATGAAAAATGCATTGGGTGTGTAAAAATAAAGTTTGTCATGCACTAATAAAAAGCGTGTACAATTACGAAAGCATTACATAACACCATTGACGATATTTACTTCAGGAGTTAGGATGCAAGTAGCCTGTTTAGCTATAATAATATTCTTGTTATGAGTAGCAGTATAATAATATTATAGCTAAACAGGCTAAATTCTGGACACAATATAAAGCATTGTATAAACCCCGGCCCTGGCCAGGGCAGATGCAATTCCAATTCCCCCATCTCCGGCCATAGCTTTGGCCCCGGCCAAAATTGTTACCCCGGTCGTTCCCTAGTTTTCTGAATGTTTCGATGATTATTTGTTTGAAGGTTCCATAGGTCACAGTTTGCCCACGCCTGCTTTAGGTACAGTTAATCAGTCAGTGGTCAAAAACGTATGACTTACCAAAAAAAAAATTACTCTGTGCAACCTTATGTTCTGATCTAATGTACGATAACGATGCAACAGAAATGAAAATAATTAATGATTACAAGATATGAAGTGGTGTCTGGGTAAGTTGTGAGATAAATGCTGATGGCACTGCCCTGTTTAGACCAGACATGCAAATTAGTTTGTTGTGCTTAAGTCATAAGCAAAATTATTCATAAACACAAAAATAATGCAAATTTATATTTAGACAAAATTTATGAAAAATATGAAATTCTTGTTATGAGTAGCAGTAGCGATCAGACTGCGAAACCCGACATATGGGCGCAGACATCTGGGTGCAGACATTTGGGCGCAACAACATTTAAACATTTGGGCACAAAAACATTAATGACGCATCAGTTTATTTAAGTTAACAAAGGCATCATTTGTCTGGGAACTTTGGGCGCAGGATATTATTCTCTTACTACCCTGTCCACATATCCAATTTCAGTGGGCCGAAAGCCCATAAGCTTTCTGCATCATAATTAGTATTTTTGATATCATAATTGAAAATAGTGAATATGACATCAAAAGTTTTAATTATGTTGCAGAAAGCTGTGAGCTTTTGGTCCACTAATGTTGGAAATGTGAACAGTGTAAATGTGCTCCAGTGAAATTTTTTTTATCAACTTTTTGTTACATATTCCTGCACAATGCTGCAGGTGCAGCTGTTAATTTCCAACTCTTTTGATATGAACGACTGGAGTTATTAGCGTTTTTTTTTTTTTTTTTTTGAAGTGCAACTGAGCAATACTTATAAGTTACAAATTATCCCTCACAGAAAACATGCAGCCAGAATAATTGGAAAACAGTTTTTGTTACTTGACGTTTTAGGATGTTACTCATCCCATTGTCAAAATAAAATGAGTAAGAGAGCAACTTGCAATATTCAAACAAAAACTGCATTAGCAATTGTTACATTGAAGCAAACATACTAGGATCATAATTGAACAATTTACGTCAAATTGATTGTCACAGAAGAAAAAAGAACTATTAAAAGTATTAAACATGTATAAAGGCGTAGAAGAACATTTCAAGTACTCTGGCTGCATGTTTTCTATTGAAGCTAGTAAGAAATGGCAAGCATTATGCTTTGAAAAATATCCCTCATAAGTTTGGAAAAATTACTAATGTAACTTTAAAGATTTGATAAACAGAGTGCATGTTATTCCAGAGAGCCGGGTAATCCTGGTACAAAAGTTGCTTTCATCAAATTTGAACAAGGAGGCTCCGTTGGTGTTGCGCAGCATTTGACCAACACTGTGTTTATTGATCGTCCTCTCGTATGTGTTCCATTTAATGAAGGTAAGGCTTTTATACTGGTGTGTATTTTGTTTGACTAGGCTAGTCCACATCTAGCAAAATAATTGATATGATAAAAGTAATTTTATGATTGAAATAGCTTTTCTGTGTTATATGTATTTTACATTTAGTTGGTATATGTTGACAACGCCAATTAATGTGGTAGTTGAGTTGATATTGCAGGGTGTAGTGGAATGAATATGTTTTGCAATAGTTTTTCTCTAAACTGCCCAAGCCAGCATTAACTTCTTGGACTTTTCATAAATGCTGGAAAACAATCTGCATGAGACTGGTTGTCATAATAACTGTTGTGGTACAACGCGGTGAAACGTTGAAAACTTCAAGTTATTTGGTTATGTACTTCAAATAAAGTTTTGTATGTGATGAATATCACCTCTTCAATGGTAAAAGTCTTAGGTTTTTATTATGCAAAATAACTTTTAAATTCTAATGCTATTGCATATTTCCATCATTGGTTTGACTTTCGAAATATAATAAAAATCAGGATGTTAATAAAAATGTTAAATTCAAATGACCCATTTTAGGAACTTTAGTTGTTCTACTGTGAGAGGAATTCTAAAATGTTAATCATGGAGCTCCGAAATAGAGGTGGCATGGGTCGCTAAGAGACCCGCTAATGAGCCGTTAACCAGTCTTTTTACTGGTTTGCTAATGGCCCAGTTCTATCTGGTGTATTTTACTGGGCCGCTAACGAGCCACTAACAATTTTTGAAATCTCTTAAGTTTGATTAACGTGATTAAAGGTTCATAAGAGAATGGGCTTTGGGCGGGCTGGGCTTTATTTTTGGTAAGAGTTACCAGGTCGGTTACAGTTACTGGGCTAGAGGTTCCGGGCCATGGGCGATTTAAGCCTCAAAACAGTCTGCCCAAGCCATCTCTACTCCAAAAGTATTTTCATTTATTTGTGCCTTCTTGGTTTCGTAAAATTCACTCCTGCACCTGTTTTCATTCCACTTCACCCTCAATAATATCATGCTGATTACAACTTTGATGAAATTACCATTTATTAGTTAATTTGATAATGTGAAAATTGTTTATGCAAAATATGAATATTGCTTATGACTATCACCTATGTGTTTTTGTATGCATTATTTGTTCAGCGGAACCAGCCCGGCTTCCGAGATAAACTAGGCTGAAAGGAGCGGTTGATGTTTCGTCACAATGCTGCAGCGACTGTCTTGTTCTCCCTGTTTTTTTTATATTTTCAGATCAAAGCTCTTGGAAGGCTAATAGAACTCTCTTGTGTACATGTTTAGAATTGTGTTAGTTTGTAATGAAAATTTATGTACTAAGCGAAAATGTTTGATTACAATATGTATTGAGTAAGGCCTATAAAGATATAGGCAGACAATAACGCAGCTAACTTAGTCTAATATATTGGGCGAATATTTAAAGGGGAACTGAGGTGTAGAATTGTTTTTTCAGAAAAAGTGTTAAAAAACATAATGAATTCAAAACCAACAGTAAAAAAATTTAATGTAATTGCTTAACCGAAAATAAGTGTTTAAAGTTTAAGCGGGTGGCGTATTTAGGTTCTATTTACCCTCTAAGGCCTGCAAAAGTTGGCGGCAATGCTCGTCAACTCTGTTCGCTTTCACTGATTGAAGTCAAGTGCCTTGACTGCAGGATCAGTAAATAGAAAGGCGATTGCCCCTTGATCGGTGAAAGCAAATTTGGTTGACGAGCATTGCAACTGTAACTCTTGCACGCCTCGAAGTGTAAATACAACCTCAGAACGTCATCAGCATCATGTTTGAATTCCTTTTTTTAGTTAATTAAACATATGAAGTATTTTTTTCTGTCAGTCTTAAATTCGTTGTATTTTTGGCATTTTAACAAAAAAAATAATGCTACCCTTCAGCTTTCATAGAGTGTTGCAGCAATCTGCTGTTAAAGTTCAATAAATACCGGTATCTGATGTAATTCACTTATATTGTGCTCTATCTTGGAAGACGCTGTAAATCAATCACATTTTTGTGGGTCTTTTTTGCTACAATTACTGTGATTGATTAATAGAAAAGATAGCAGTAAAGTGGAGAGTTTATAACAACATTAACGTTAATTCATTTCGACCTTCATATCACGCAAGCATAATATGCTTGCGTGATATGAAGGTCGAAATGAATTAACGTTAATGTTGTTGGTTATGTAAATGGGTATATTTTAATGTGCCAGTATTGAACTTATCCATTACTTGCAATTAGGGCAACTAATTTTTGACCTAAAAACTTAGCTTAATATTTTACAAACTTATATTCTTATTTTGACCTATAAGATCACCCTAGACGAAGTGTATTTACAAGTGTAACTTGTTCATAAAAATACACGTCACAGTATTCTGAAATATTTTACTCAAAATTTTGTGCTTAGCATTAACTTGTGACTATTTTGCATCTTCTTTTTGTTTGCATTATTTGTTCAGCTCTACACCTTGCTTCCAAGATAAACTAGGCTGAAAAGAATGTTTGATGGATCCACAATGCTGCCTCAATATCTCATGCTCTTGTTTTTCAATTTTGTAACTAACGAAACTTTTATCTAAGGGTGGAAACGCAAACCTAAACTTAAACCTGAAAACCCGGTTTTAAAGGAAATTTTGGAAACCAAACTGAAACTGACACCTACTTAGCCAAATTTTTTAATCCTAAACTTGAACTAAAACCGTTTTTTCTTGAAACGTCAAAACTGAAACTAAAACCTGTTCAAAATTTTCTAAGGTTTTGAGTTTTCAAAATTGTCATTACCATCATTATCAGTACAGTTCCTTTAATGTGGAACGTCAAATAGAGAAGCTGTGAATACTAATTTTGGAGCCTTTCGTTTCACTCGACTCGGAATTACACCCAAGTCGACAACTTCTGAAGCAATTGCTCTCCTCACTTGGCCATTTGAGCTGCGATTTATCATCATAATAAAACAAAAACGCCAAGAAGTACTGCGCTTAAATAATCCGTATTCAAAATAAAATAGCTTTCGTGGATCAAACTTAAACCGAAACTGAAACCCAGAAACCGAAGCTGTGCGTAAGCAAAATTGAAACCAAAATTGGAACCTATTTTTCAACAGCTGTGAAACCAAAACTGAAACCTGACATCTGGGTTTCAACACATCGAAACTGATACTGACACCCTAATGCCAAGAAGCCAGGTTTCCACTCTTGCTTATATCTCTATACATAGTAGTTTTCTAGTACGGTATTTATTCAAGACATGTTAGCATGTATGTTCTTAAATGCATCTCTACTTTACGTTGATAAATGTGGTGTTTGGCCATTTTGTATACTTCTGAAATGCATTGTAATATAAATTTCAGATGATTCCCAGTATTTTGCAAAGGCAGGGGTCGCCACTCTTTTGCAAACATATTTTAGGAGGATGGGTTCAGAGGCTTGTGAAACCAAAACCAGCTGGTTAGCTCAGTTGTTATGCACACGCTATCAGTGTGGAAGGTGTGGGTTCGATTCCTGGCTCGCCATTGTTGAATAATTTCTTCAAAGCTCTGTTGCCCAGGCGATAAGCCAAGGAGATGGTCCCGACCAGTCGCTACACGCTTTGACGAATGTGATTTTGCATCGATAATACTCTTTCTATTTTTTAAAGTACAACTATTCGGAAGTTCCTTATACTGTGTATCTCTTATCAGTGTACCTGGTTAAGTTCTTCATTAGAAGGTAGTATTTCATTTTGCTGGTCGTTAAAGTTACCTTAACTGCAATAAAGTTTGTTCTGCAGCTGTTTTCGCTGTTATTTGTGAAAAGATTTACTTGTCTCTATTTTGTTATTTCTCATGCACTTTTTTATTTTTAGGCATAATACCTGAAGAATCATTTGCCTTGCAGTTTGTGGGACCGGCCAATCTGGGGCCAGGAATGCAGGTAACGAACAATATTCAATAACTTTGGGAGGAAAATAAACCCCAGTTAATCTTAAAACTTCAGTTTTGTACTGCCTTGCATGCACTGCAGGTGATGACAGCTGAATCTATCGAAACGTCCCATGTTGAGATTTGCAGTGGCTTTGCTTTTCCTTCTTATGCTATATTTGTTGTATTCCAATATACTCGATAAATTTGACTTGGGAAGCTGGTTTTAGGTTTATGTAATCGTATACATGGTGTTTCACAAAATTTGATGTTATTTTGCAAGGAAATAACTTTGCCATTTCTTGGTGAAATGACATTAAACCTGGCCTATGTGCATAGAAATAAGTCAAAATTTTTTCTTTAACATTTGTGTTCATCACGTTTCAGCAGTAAAAGCTTTTCGCCAGTAAATCTTTATGGCATTTGCTCGCAAAAGAGGCGTGCTGTGTTTTGATATGCTAAGACAAAACTAGAACAAAACTGTGCGATGTGTATCTGCAACGGTGTTTCCAAAAATATCATTGACAGCAGTAATAATGTTGACCTGGCACGATAAATTTTTTGGACAAAGGCTGTATGTGATCCAGACATGCTGTAACGTGTTTGGAAGGAGCTTGTAGAACTTGATGTGCCGTGTCACAGGCGATATCAAACATTCGTGAAATCTTTTAATAAATAAATCCTATGTTGTAACTGGCAGTTAGTGCAGACGTAAAGAACATTGCTATCGGTGCGGGAGGTCTGGGGTTCAATTCTCGGGTCTGTTAAATCAGACACAGTGTCGCCACTGCTTTTTTTTGAACTTTATTGCCCAGGTGCTAAGCCGCGGAAATTGGCCCCGCCACTCGTTACATGTTTTGGCGTGATGTTGCTAGTGTAGTGGAGATTTGTTAATGTAAAATGATATCAAAGTTTTTGAAACACCCAGTCACCCTGCATACGAGCTTACATTCCAAACTTGTTTATTAAAGTGGTAAGAGCGTCTGCCTCTGGAGCTGTAGACTCTGGTTTGATTCTGGGTTGGTGTAACGATATATGTGTTAAATATGTTTTTGTTTTAAATGCTTTGTCTACTGTATAGGGTTCTGAACCGATGCGTTGCTTTCCGAAGTTATATTTGTAGGATTGTTTCGTAAGATTGCATTACGAAGTCATAATTTTCTACTGACGTATTTTTTTCGTGCATCTATGTTTTGGACAGATCTCTCCATTACGTAATTTCACTGGGTCAAAATTTGTGCTTGTGACGTCACTATTGTGTTTACCATAGTTTGGTGTGAATTTTTGCATGTCATATGATTTCTCTTCTTGTTGCTTTTTAAGAATATTATAGAACGTTCTTGAACTTAATTTTAGAATATAAATAGGTGTGAATTTTCGAGCGTAGTTATTCGAGTGTCGATTTAGTGTGCGTAGAGTAAGCAATATTGTTGAATGCTGAAGGGTATAGCCCTTGTTGTATGGTGTTACTGAAGTGAGCAGTGGAGCTTGCATTTATTGAAAAATAGTACAGTGAGTACCGTAGCTAAGTGAGTTATGTTGAGTCGATTATTATATTTGTTTAGTGAAGAAGGTCTTGGCTTTTTTGTGAGGTCAGATCTAAGAACGAATCAATTCCTACGGTTTGTCATACAATTCTTGTCAATCGTCCTGTCAGCGAAGTAATACCATTTCCTATTTCGCAGCAGTTGGGTCAGACCAATGACTTTGGCATTAGTATTCCCAGCTTCCCAGCTCGACGCTCAGCATTACAGGGACAGTGTGGAGAACAAGCCAGCAAGTTTAGTTCTTGTGACGTTGGGAAAGGCACTTAGCGGGATTTCCCTATCTTGGTGTGGTAGACAGATAGCTAGCAACTTCTAAGCGAGCTCGTCATGTCGCTTTCTCATGATAGAAGGGTAAGTTTGCAACCAACTATTTCTGCAATTTCAAGTTAATTTCATTGAACCTTGAGGTTTGCTAGCTAACCTTGCGTTTGGCCAATCGAAAGCTGTGTTGTAGCAAAAGGATTTTTTCAAGAAAGAAGGTAAAAATATTTGTTTGAGAAGCAGTAAATTTCAGTGTTAAAAGGGAAATTTTTATTCTCAAAGTTGTTTTTGTTAGTACTTAACATTTACAGTTTTATGTTAATGTTTGAAGATCTACTTAACCATCAAACAAATATTTTTAAGTAGTATCTTGTTTTATTTTGAATTATTTTCCTATTTATCCTATCATGAGACAAGCGATCAAAACACTATAACGAGCTCACTTAGAAGGTAAAAATATTTGTTTGAGAAGCAGTAAATTTCAGTGTTAAAAGGGAAATTTTTATTCTCAAAGTTGTTTTTGTTAGTACTTAACATTTACAGTTTTATGTTAATGTTTGAAGATCTACTTAACCATCAAACAAATATTTTACTACTAAAAACATTTTTGTGAGTCTATCTTGTTTTATTTTGAATTATTTTCCTATTTATCCTATCATGAGACAAGCGATCAAAACACTATAACGAGCTCACTTAGAAGTGGGCGACCAATTGTTTCGTATTCTAAAATGAGAAAATCTTGTTTTAGTGTATTTCCGAACGACATAACAAGTAAGCTTGTCAGTTTAAATCCTAAGCTGTCTCTGTAATGTTTAACATCATGCAGTGGTCAACTGGTCATGTAGTTTGATTCGACCGGAATCGAACCTAGAATCTCTTGCTACTAAGGCAGACGCTTTATTCACTTGGCCGTCTGAGAAGAATTTCCAAGTTTTTTATCTGAGCAACACATTAGGGTGATTCTTTGATTTTTTAACTTTTTAATGGCGTAGATGGGAAGCATGGATTCAGCTAAGTTGGACGAAATTCGAAGAACAATTTATGTTGGAAATCTGGATTCCAAGGTAAGAATGTCCTAAAGGTTGTTCATCACCTAGAATAGAGCACCAACTCCACTTGCTTAGTGACTAAAACAATGCTTCTCAAGCTTTTATGGTTTGTGGTCTCCTAGAGACTCTCAACACCAGTGGCCCCCTGCTCAGCAATCAAATTTGCCGTCAGTATTTCATTCGTCATGGCTGCAGCCGTCCTAAGTGGTCAATTGCCGTTAACAAATTAATGACTCGCTTTTGGAACCTGATTGATGTCCTGTGGAACCGTAGGTGGATCAATAATCGCTGGTTAAGAACCCCAGGTCAAAATATGTCGATGTATTTTTCTGCTTTAGTTTTTCCTAGGGTAATTCCAAGTGAGATGCTGCATGTTTTTTTGATTCTCCATAATTTTGTCTGTTCACACTCTAAGCATTTGTTTTTCTATGCTAGGGTACACTTAGGGGTGAAGCATTTTACACGTCTGTTATGAGTTTGATACCTTGCCGCGTTTGTTAAATATTTTAGTTTTTGTAAAATGACATCACTGGCCATATGTATCTTCAGTGAAGTAGGTGAGCTGACTATAGGATAGGTAGCCATATGGTTATTGCCTTGAAAAGCAGCTGTTTTATCGTAATTCTTCCATTGCATGTTGCAAAATTAATCCAAACTAACATTCTTGTCAATCAGCTTGTTGTTAATAAACGAAATCAACAAAGAAGAGAATAAACAAAATCAACAAAGCAGTAAAACGTCCATACTTCAATACAGTCGGCTCTTTGATTTGTCTTACAACAGTTTCTGCCACAGACAGCACGCACATCGAAAAATCGTGATCACAGTAGCGTATTCAATAAAGAAACAATAAGCTATTTTCTTCCAACATTGAAATCCTAGTAACCCTACTCATTCAAAAATATATTCTATTTGATAAAAAAACAATAAGCCATTTTTACCAACATTGAAATCCTACTCATAAAAAATATTTGACTCAAATTATTTCAGAGATTTTAATAAACACAAAGCATCAAGTTCAAACATTCCTCAACCTAACTCAAAATTGCTGTACTGCATGGTTGACACACGTCTTTAAATGTCGAACAAGTTTCATGAAGCCATCTGGTACGCCGCATACATTCTGTCCAGTCTCAACCTTTTGCTTGGTCTAGTCGAAATTTTTGCCACAGCCAACACATTCATTGTTACCATTGTCAAGGTCGAAATCATCCTCACTGGAATCATCCAGCTCGAGTGCTTCATCTTCGGAGGTGCTAGAGTCAGTCCTTGCAGCTTGCACTTTTCTGGACTTATCGTTGTTTGTTTTTTGGCAGTGCCTTTTCTTTACGTTAACGGTTCCCGCCTCCTCTTTTTTACAACAATTTTTGCTATGTTTTGAGGAGATGTGAATAGCTAATCTTGTTGCTTTCGTCTTTTTGAGCGTGATTTTTGTGTTTGGGAAATAGCAGCAATAGAATGTAGCTCTTTACTTGGACTCGCTGCAGGTGCATCTCTTGTTGCCAAACTTGTTGCAAACTCTTGCATACCATCTCCTGTTGCAAAGTTCTTGTTCGACTGGTATTCTTCTTTAGCAGTGACATCTATTACATTAGACGAAGTTTCTTGTTGATTACTCTTAGTTTCATTACAGGTTGTGATGGTTTGTGGTATTGCTCTCAAACAAGCCGCACCATTTGATGATGTTGATGGTTGCAGCACGCACTCTTCTCTTGATGTGTCTTCAAGAGTGTCATTTGAAGGTTTTAATCAGGGTTGGTTGGTTGAAGGTTTTAATCAGGGTTCAACATCAAATGATTTATATCATTGATTAAAATCAACCAATAAAAATCAAAACAAATTTTGCAATTTTTTTAGGATTTCTTCTCATTTTTGCTTTAGGACTTAATCTACAAATGCATGTTTGTTGATCTGTTATGCGTATAATGCTACTGTGTGGTTTCTTGCTGTAAATCCAGGGTAGATTCACCAGCATTTAACATGCAAAAGCAAAGATCATACTTTTGATTGCAGAATTTGGGTTATTGTATCACAATAAAATTTTTAATTTTTTGATTTCACAAAAATGCACTACTCAAAAATTTTACTTGTCTGGTCCTATGGTGCAATAACCAAAAAAAATCAAAATGACGGCATAAATAATTTTTCAGCAAATGATGCGTGAAGAGTGAGCATTCCCCTACCCCCCATCCATAGATATTATACTTCAGGTTTGTTTTGTTTAAAAAAATCTCATTTAAATCAAAAAAATCTGATTGAAATCAAACAAATCCGATTTTTTCCAACCCTGGGTTTAATCCATAAGCATAGTTCGGAATCGCGTTAGGGTTGTAGGGAAAAATACTCGTTGCTTGGAATCCAGATACTGCATCTTGGGTAGTTCCTGCCCTTCCCCATGCTTCACAGATCAGTTCGTCAAATTGAAGTCAAGTGATGCGCCTTCCAGGATGTAGTTTCACCCTGCAAGATGTTGCTTAATTGAAAAAATGCTTTAGTGATCGGAATACGATTAGGTCTAACAGCAAGCGATAATGGGTGGTGTGACTGGGTAGGCAAACCAGTTGTATTTGGTTTCGAGTGGCAAATTCCAACATTTCTACCGAGTTGCAGTGGGACGAATGACCACTGAAAATTAAAATTACATCACCAGGTGGTTTTGGTAAAAAGTGTTCACGCAACCATTCTTAAAAGAGAATAGAGTTTACGTAAGCCGACTTTTGTGACTTATAAACTGCAGAACTGGCAGGCATACCGTCTTCGTCTTCTTGTTTCTTATTTTTCTCTTTCATTATGGCAACTGGAGGAAGGAACACGTCTTCGGCATTACAACAAGCAAGCAGTGATTCGCCTTTTTTTTTGAAGATGCTATGTTGAACACAGTTTTGGAACCTTTTGCAGCAGTAGTAACATTTGAAGCTTTATTATTTAGTTAAATGCCAGTTTCGTCCATGTTGAATATACAAAAAGGCATGTCAAAGACATTGTTTTCTTCAAGTACCTCTTCCAAAATCCCAAAATAGTTACTTCCAATTTGCTCATTCCTTCAGCTCGTGTTAATGAAACTTCTTCTGACTTACACAAGCTCAAATCAGGATGTTTAGAAAACATGCTCCTACCATGCATACCTTGCTTTCGCTTCCTCCGAATTAAATTTTTGAGGAATCCCTAGTTGCTTTGCAAAACTGTACGCCAATCCCCTCAGGTCATTTCTAGTCATTGTAAAGCCGGACTTATAAAATATTTTGATATGACTTACCAAACGCTTTTCGTTTTGCTCTCCCAACACTATCAGGTCCCATTCGCGATTTCGCAGCATTCTTTTTGTGATACCTTTTCACCAAAGTTTTTCTGGGTGTGTTAAAAGATTTAATGCTTTGTAGAAGCTTTCACCATTGTCAACAGCTTCAAAGGCTCTAGCATTTGATCTTCTGTCCATAATCCTCGATTACTGTTATGTTTTCTTCGATATTTTGTATGCTTATCAATGAAGTTATATTACTTGGAATTAAACTCATTACACCAGCGGTTCCCAAATTTTTTTGTAGGAGGCACCATTTAAAAACGTATCAAAACTCGCGGCACCGTAATGAAGCTAAAAGTATCAAATTTTAAATTTCACAAAAAATTGTGTTTAAAACGAAGTTATTTATTGTGCAGTAGCAAAATATTGAAAAACGTATGCACATGTGAGGCATGAGCTTGTTGCTCTGTACACATTTTGTCAAATTGCAATTCATGTTGGATACTGCTGCCATGCTGCAAACACGCATTTCGCGTTCAAAATCAATCTTGTTGAAATTGTAACTATGCTTTATTCATTATGTAACAAGCCATTGTTACACAATATAGGCCTACCATATTCGGGCAAGTTGCGCATTGTGATGTGAACTATGCAATCCTTTCGCAAGTAAATCTTCCAGGCACTGTTTTTCCATTACAAAATTTTGAGTTACCAAGCAGACTCGACACCAAACACCAAGTGCGCAAAGACCCTCGACAGATGCAGCTACGTTCGCGGTGCCCCTGGCAGTCTCGCAGCACACCAGGGCATCGTGGTGCCCAGTTTGGGAACCCCTGCATTACATGGTATCTGAACAATTAATAATTGCTGTGGGGTTAGATAGTCGGTGACTCATACGAGATAGATGACCAATTAGCCTTACTTACAATTGGTCATTGCTTTCTTGCATGCTTGTGGCCATCTGTCCTATCGCTGGGGAGAGATAGCCATACCTTGCTCCTCAAAACTTACTAGGTCTAGAAACACTCCTGCCCTCAGGTCTCAACTAAACTGAACCTAACCACCTAACTACAGACAAATTTTGTACAAATATGCACTATAACGTAGTCTTAAGACTCTATATCGTTTTAGGGAAAAAACTATCAGTATATTCAAAAGATAATGATCCAAACATCTTGCGAAACCTTGAAGTCTGCTCCACCCAGTTGACACATGTTTCTAGTACTGCCGCCATCTTTCAACTAAAAAAGCCGCTCAATCGTGATGTCTATACAGAAAAAATGGTGGCAATTGGCCATCTCAACTTAGCTGTCATCTCTCTCGGAATTACCCTATGTGTTTTTTGTTAGTTCCTGCCGTACCCAGTTATTAGTATCGTTCGTGTATGCTAATTATAATCTGCGCTGCATAGTGTGGAGGAGTGCCAGTTAAATGTGCCACTCTACTTTAATTGTAACTATTTTTATCCTAATTTTTTACTAAAAATAAACTATGTTTTTCTTGAAAGTCTGGCGATGGTAAATTTGTAGCTGCGGCTTTGTTTTTTTTAATCAAGAAGAAGTCCTCCTGGGCGTTTTTTTTAAGTTGTTTTCTTAAAAAATTGGGTCAATGTGTGGTTTCATGTAAGTGCAGGAAACGTTTAGTCATCAATGACCCCCGATAAATGGAAGCTCAAAGTGTGAAAAAAATCATTATATTTATAGTTCTGGATTTTAAGTTCTTATCATTTTGTGGTTGTGAGCAGGCACAACAAGTAAACTTGCCGGTTTGCTCTCTTCACTGTCTCCTTTTCGCAGCATGTCAAGCAGTGAAGTTGTGTGTACCAGCTTTGAAGTCATTGATTTGACACGACTTATTTAATTGAATCCCGAGTTAACTGCTTCAATGGCAGATCGGCAAATGTGTTACCCTCGCGGCCATGTGATCGTAAGCAAGCATCAGTTGCGGCAAATGAAAATGCTTTTAGTTTGTTTTTTTTATGGTTCACTTCGCTTTTACAAGGTTTTTTAGGGGATGGGGTATTCCAAATGAGCAGTTTTGGCGCTGCTTACTACAAATTTTTCCTTTCCTATGATGTGCTTAAAAATATTATTGGTTTCCAAATGACATGATCTGATGCAACGTTCGTGCATCCTAGAATGGTTCTGCAGAATATTTTGTATGCTACCATCGCTCTTATGCAACCGGTTAGCTCTGTTGTCAAGAAAGTCGGTGCGGGGGATCTGGCTTCGGTTTTCTGGCTGGTCAAATCGGTCACAGTGTCGCCATCGGCTCGCCACTGCTGCGATGCTGTGTTGTGCAGGTGTTAAGCCGCAGAAATTAGCCCCGCCACTCATTACCCTCTTCGGCACAATGACGTGAATACAATGAAGATTTGATTTTGACCATCGCTCTACCTGAGCATTAAGCCAAGTGCTATGAGAATAACATAGAAACGTGCAGCAGCATCAATCCGGAAATCTATGACTGGTGGTCTAGCACAAAAGTCGCAACACTTTGCCGCTGGTGCCAGTTTTTAAGCAATTTTTCTTTCATCATTATTCGACCTATTGCCCTCTTTGTGGGTAGAACCATTCCGAAATATGCACATCGTGCCTTGTTTGCCAATCCTTCCTGATGGTCCTGATGGGTTTGATTTGAAGATGGAGCCGATCGCATTGACTGTTTTTTTCTCTTCATCAATTTTGAATTTTCAGTTTAATGAGTTGAAAATGACTTTGTTTATGAATGTTTAGTGATCAAGTTCGGAGTAGCTCGCTTCAAATTAGCTTCATTTAGATACCAATATTTACAAAATTTCAAGAACTTTTCAACATACACAACCCTAATAAGCTATCACAGCATCATAGGAATATCTTAGTTGTGAATGTGACTCATGCATGTCCCACCTTATTTTCACAAGAATGTGACGTTGTGAATGTGACTTATGCATGTCCCACAATATTTTCACAAGAAAATAAGGTGGGACATGCATAAGTCACATTCACAACTAAGATATTCCTATGATGCTGTGATAGCTTATTAGGGTTGTGTATGTTGAAAAGTTCTTGAAATTTTATATTTTATTTGAATCTTGTGATTTGCATAATTTTGTTATGTAAAATCCTTCCGAACTTTACATTTATGAAAAAGTTGTTCTTGATGAAAGACCGGTATTGTGGAAGCTTTCCTCAAGAACAGGTCTTTCCTAAATATGGTTTGCATAAATTAGTTTTCGAACAATGAAAAGCACTTCTGGCTTCTCAAAATGATATATACTGTGTTTTTTTGGCAGATGTTCTGAGCCAAATTTTCAACCATTTTAAATTGATGCTGTTTAAATCTAAAGTTAGCCTAGCTTGATGTTGTGAAGTAGAAACTCATTGACTTGTTATACTGGTTACTACTGCTTATACCAAACTTGGGATTTGGATTGGAATGTTCTTTTAAGGACTTTGCTTTGATGTGATTTGTTTTGGTTGTCATGCACCCGATGAGACCCACAAGGTCGAAACATTGCGCTTTATCGTGCATTATTTTGTGTTGCTGTTTGCTGGTATTTTACACTGGTTGTGCTGAGTAAGTTTATGCATCAAATGTTTGGGTTTCTTACATCCTCGCCTGGGGAAGAGTGATTCTGCCCCCTTTTGGTTAATACGGGTTAGGTAAAGAAATTAAGGTGGGACATGCATAAGTCACATTCACATCTAAGATATTCCTATGATGCTGTGATAGCTTATTAGGGTTGTGTATGTTGAAAAGTTCTTAAAATTTTATATTTTATTTGAATCTTGTGATTTGCATGATTTTGTTATGTAAAATACCAATATTTATTGCTTATGGTAGGAACATGATCTTCGTTTTCATTTATGGCATATTTTTGGTGTACTAGACCGTGACGGCTGAACAGATTTCAACTTTCTTTGCTCCTTGTGGAGAGGTGAAGTTTGTGCGCATGGCTGGAGAAGAAACACAACCCACTCGATTTGCTTTCGTTGAATTTGCTCATGTTGATCATGTCGAGAAAGCAATGAACTTGAATGGCTCACTGCTGGGAGATCGACCTATAAAGTAAGAGGTTATTTTTCGTACGTTTTCTTTTTGTTACCACCTCTCTGTGTTATCTTATAATCAGTTTGTGTGAGTAAACTGAAAACAGTGATTAAAGAAAGGTTTGGCTAGTCAGGTAAAAAAGTTGCAAGGAACAGCGAAATATTTCGACTATGAGAAAAGTCTTGCTAGCCTGTATTGGCTGTATGTAGCAAGGTTGACGAGACTTTTATGTCGAAGTATTTGGTTTAGCAGGTATTCTGCAATGCCTTTTGATCGTATTTGAAATTTTATCGAGCGCAAAACTCCGCTGTTATTTCTAAGCTACGTGTCAGCCACTGCGAACCCTTGACGTAAATGATTGTTCTGATATTTCGGTCCGAAGTCACTGAAAATTATTAAAGAGGGGAATGTTTCGATGCAGCGTCGCATACCGGTATTTATTTGAGTCTATTTTAGAATCAATCATTCTAACAATGCGATTGTAAAACCATCTTCAAAGAGCGGTGACTCAGGAAATTCACGTGAAATTGATGAAGCGATGCGTCGTGTGCGGGAAGCTCAGACCCTCATTGCTCGTGCTTTGGAGCCAGACAGTGGCAGTCGTTCAAGTAAGTTGTAGTCATGAAGAGGTGATAGCATTGGATTACTGTGCTATTCATTTCTTTCCCAAATCTAATCATCGCGTTGATTTTCTCTTTTAAAGAAAAAACTGTGATTGCTTTAGATGGAACTTATATGAATGAACGAGTGCCTATATGAGCTTTAATTGAGCAAACTATGAACTAAATCTAAGCACTGATATTTCAGCTTTTGATAACCATACTTTACGGGCCATAAGGTGCACTGTCAATAAATTGCTGTATTTTTTTATCTTACATAAAGCCTACCGGACCATAAGACGCAACGGTTTTTGTGTAGTATTGGGTAACCCACGGGTGGGCAAACTTTTTACACGAAGGGCCACATTAAAAAAATTTTAATGGCGAGGTCCACAATGATTGGAAGAGCAAAAAAAAGGACTGTATATCCTCAGATGCCCTGTTTTCTACTGAAAATCAGTGAAAAGTAAAAATAAAAAAAAGGTCTTGATTCACGGTAGTAGTTTATATTTCAGCATGTGCCCGCGGGCCATAGTTTGCCCAGGCCTGAAGTAACCGTCGTTTAAAGCTCATTAAACAAAAACAACTCGGTATTTTGACGACAATAAAACACTACCTGATCTATGCATTAGCGCACGATCACTTTTTGAGGAAAGAAGGATTTAAGGTGTGCCTTATGGTCAGTAAAATGCGGTATGGAATACATACTGGCAGTTGGTGTACTAGTAGTAGGATTGGCGAAGAATCAATTTTATGATGATCATAAGGCTGGCGGATTACTTTTACTTTTTAAGAGATAGAGTTGTGTGCAAGTAAGTCTCATTCATTGGCGCAGTGGAGCTCTCAGAGACGACTTACGCCCTCATTTTGTTAAGAGCTACCAACTCATTATACTGTTGGTTTTAATGCAGTAAAAGTTAAATGCATTATACGCTTAGCGTTATGCCCTAGCGTATAACAAGTGGCTAGGATTATTTCCGCGGCTTCTTTGCGCCTGGGCAACACAACATGCTCTGAAGAAACGTCGCAGCGGTGGCGAGCCGTCGGCAGCACTGTAATCGATTTGACCGACCGGGGAATCCACTCACACCGTTAACGGAGTCTTTCACCACTGCCCCATCTGGTGGTACAATAATTAGATTTGAAATTGCTGACGTTAAAATTGCTAGTACGCTGAGTAAATGCATTGACAGGGAGGCGATCGCGAAGCCGCTCACGATCTCGACATCGTCGTCGTAGATCCAGGAGTCGAGATAGATCGCGACGGCGAAGATCAAGATCTAGATCACATGGAAGATCACGAAGATCGCGTTCGAGGGATCGGCGGTGAGGTTGTGTTTGGAAAAACATGTTTAAAGCAGATTATTCATTGCTTGTGTGAATTGTTCTCATGTAAGTGTGAAAGGGATGTTGAAACGCCATGAAGGATCTTTATTGATGCTTGTTAAGTTAGTTCGTTGATTAGCTTTTCCTTTCCAGTATCAGATCGAGTGATTGCTTCAATGAGACAGGGCTTCACTAATCACTAACTTCTTGTCGATTGTGTGATGATTTTTTTGGCTTTGCAATGCGATACAACGCCTCCAATACTGATTTGTTTTATTAACATTCCCCCAGAATCAAGACGGCAATTTTTTAGAAGCTCAGATTTTCGCCTTGAGTAGTCGACAGGCATTTGTACTAACTCGCCATGTCAACACTCAAAATGTTGCTTCAATTTTTTTGGTTTCATGCTTATTGAGTCAGAACAAATCGCTCACTGCGTATTTTTTAAAGAATTTTCAGCAACACCAGACTAGAAAATCAAAGATCAGAAAAGCATCTCGGTAACTTCGCTTTTTTGGAGACATCTTAATAATTAATTTTTTTGCACTACATTAGCCTTGCTGCAGTCAAGAAATAAAATGCTCTCCTCACGCCTGTTGCTGATTGGACTCTAGACTCAAGACTTTGTAAACTGTTTACCAAGCAAGGCCCTGTAAATCTGACCTAGTACAGTAGTATTGAACTATGAAATCACAGAAAAGATTTTGATACTGATGCACAGTGAGAGTTTCAGAGTAAGCTCTAGTAGCCGCGCAAAACTTTTGCCGAAAAGGTTATTGCTTTTTTTTAAATTTACGTTACATGCTTCCATGCAATCACTGCAAGCTTATCCAAAATTTTCTGTATGAACTTATTATTAATCTTCCAGGAGGAGTCGCCGCAGCAGAAGTAAGAGCCGAGATAGGAGGAAGAGATCGCGATCAAGATCATCTCGAAGATCACGCTCTCCTGCCAGAAAGTGAGTTTTTCTGTGTATGTTAGTAGCAAGGGGTTATTACGGTACGGTTTGGTACGGAATTACAGTACGGTGCAGTTAGATTTTGGCAAAAAGTATGATACGGAATTACGTACGGAATTTTTAGAGAAAGTACGGTACGGTACGAAAATACGGTATTATATTTTCCGTACCGTACTCTTTCCGTACTCCAGTAACTCACGCTTTGCACTTTTGCTTCCAAGTAATGCACTTTTCCTTCTTGCCTATGACTTAACCCCTTCAGTTGCGCTCGCCGCTCACACCACCAGTCACCCCTCACAATATTTTAAGTAACAATATTGTGAACAAGCTAAATTGTTATGCCATAATTATAGTTCGATTGTTCAATCATAATCCTGCGTATAGTGAAGCCTGTTCATGATGTGCCGTTAAGTATTAATTATCGAAATTGTGCCGATCTATGGAAAGAACAATAATATATTGTAAAAAGAAGCAATAAAACAAAATACGAACTACCAATAGGTATCAATTAATAGCATACGAAGCCTACCATTTTTGAAAGAACAAAGCTTTTAAGTGGAGGGGTGAGACCTCATATTTTTGCAGGCCTGTAGCCTGGGCCTTTGCTGCAACAATTGTTCTTTGATTCATTGTTCTGAAGTTTGAATACGGATGCTATGTTTAGTAATTCATTGAGGTATTAAAACTCTTGATTTCGTCTGGTATGTAACCAGGAGGGGTACTGGGACACCTCCACCCCCTTGCCGGATGAGAAACTTTTCTAGAGGTTGCTGCCTAAGGGCAAATGAAAATGAGTATGAGTTTCCTCGATCATTGACTATCAAACCGGCCCTGCCCCCCCTAAAATTTTCGCTTTTTTCTCTACTGGTATGGAGGATAACCAATAAAATTTTGTAGCCTATAAAAGCAAAGTTTTGTTCAACAGCTAAAATAGAAAAACGATTAATCTGGACTTTGACATGACTTTTACAGCTCAGATGGCCGAGTGGAAACAGTCTTCGCCTCGGGAGCTGTATAGACTGGGGTTTGATTCCGAGTCGGGTCAAACCAATGACTTTAAAATTGGTATTCACAGCTTCCCTGCTTGATGCTCAGCATTAAAGGGACAGTGTGAAGAACAAGCCGGCAAGTTTACTTATTGTACCGTTTGGAAACGCACTTAGCGGGATTTCCCCACCTTGGTGTGGTAGACAGATGGCTGGCAACTCCTAAGCGAACTCGTATGGCGCATTGATCGCTTTCTCGTAATAGGAGAATAAATATGCAACTAAACATAAAAAAAATGCAATGGAAAAAGTTTCCTGCTGAATTTTTCTTGACGCAAACGGGTTGAAAAAAAAAAGGTACGGAAAGGTACGATATTACGATACGGAAAAAATTCCGTACCGTACTGTTACGTACGGTATTTTCGCGAGGTACGAAATTACGGTACGGTATATTTTTACAGGAAAATGTACTGAAAATTCCGTACCGTGCTGTAGTAACCCCTTGGTTAGTAACAGGAATAACGTAGAGAGAGATTTTATTTTTTGCCTTTTCTGAAAATATCGTTAAGTACAAGTATGGTACTTGACTGGCAGTGTAGTTGAAACGATAAATAATCAAAATCAAAATCTTCATTATACTCGCCGTATTACGCCGAAGCGTGTAACGAGTTGCGGGGCCCATCTCCGCGGCTTAGCGCCTGGGCAACACAGCTCCGAAGAAGCGTCGCAACGGTGGCGAGTCGTTGGCGACACTGTGCCGATTTGACCGGTCCGGGAATCGAACCCCTGACCTCCCGCACCGAGAGCGTGCGCTTAGCAACTGAGCTAACGGCCGGTTTACGATAAATAATGTAACTCTGAAAATTAATTTCGTGGCCAAATATACGATACATAATAATCAGCAGGCTGAAGCCTAGGATCTTGTCACAAACAACGAAGACTTTTTTTTGACAATCAAGACCTTTTACTTTTGAAATCGATCATCAAGACCTTGATATGAGATGAAACCAACCTTTGGTCACTAGCCGCAAACGTGGAATCGGAATAGCCTAGGCTCTCCATCCCATTTCATTTCGTCATCACTAGTTTCGCTTGAAAGTTTTTGGTTGGCGGAGCTTGTTTGAGGGATAAGACCCAGGGTGTCCTCCATTTCACTGTTTGGAGTAACTTTTGCTTAATACTATTAACAGAGTACAAATCAACACAGAAACAGAGTGTTGCGAACATTTTTCAAAAGTTAGTCATCTTCAAGCTCCGAGGGGACCGAGAGAATATAGGAGGGAGACAGAATTGATATCTAAAAAACTGAACAGTTACAAGAATTTTCTTTTTTCAAGTGATGCTGAAACACAGATTCAAGATTTTCTCTGCTTGTAAGAGGTTACTTTAGGCCAGCGTTTCTTAAGCTTTTTGCGATTGCTTACCGCTGGTTCGCAATAACTTATTTTGCTCAAATTCACCAATATTTTCTATTTGTGGAGCCATAACTCGGTTCCAAAGTGTCAAATTTGTTATACCATAACACCAATACATAACAATCAACACAATTGAATGCGAATCGTGCAACTGTTTGTTGTGCACGAGCTGGTCAATCCGGGGCATATCCTTCCTCTCTGCGCTCCTGAAATCATGTCCAGGCTGAATTAGATGATTTCGGTTTTGGATTTAATGGCCATTAAGGCCGAGAACCCTTGCTCACATTTGCACGTAGACTTGTAGAGGGGAAACCAGCAGTTGACGAACGGCATTTTGGGCCAACGTTGGGTTAATTGAACCCATGATTAACTAGAAATCTATGGGAGTGCATTCCTATTGCTTTGCTTTTGCCGTGTCGTCACATTGAATATTAATATCTCCTTGTTCTCCTGTTTCTACTGGTAGAAGAGCTGGATCGATGCAAAATAGATTGACAGCGTAGGTGCAACTCACTAAATATGGAAAGTAATACATCAATTCCTCTCGCGAATTATTCACGCCTAAGTTCAAAGACCCTCCTTATCATATTCCCGCGGGAAAGCCAAGGAGTTTCTGTGTGGAAAACACTTGTAATCAGAACAGACGTCTTTATAAAGCCTTGCAAAAAGTCGAGGATTTAAAGCTAAGGTTTTTATGAAATTCACAATTTTAATCATTTTATTTAAGCATGACATTAAATGAGAAGGGAGCACTTTTATGCGAAGTGCAAATCTATGGATAAAACAGTGGACGAAAGTCGCATTTGCTGCTATATTTTTGACATATACTTGAAACACTGATTTTCGCCCAAGCGTCGCTGGAGCACAGTCTGTCATCCGTTGAACCGACATACTCCAATTTAGTTCATTCACTTTAAACAAATCCGCTAAAACATTGAACACGCCTTTCTTTTTTGTGGTTGCAGCTAGCTCCTGACTCAACAGTCACTCTGTTTTCAGTGTGTTATTTTGTAAAAGGCGGACATAAACGAGCAATTGGTTTCATCCGTCAACTCATCCTGCTGAACCGCCTACTCGAACTTTGAGTCTTTTACTCCAACGATTATTGTTCAGCAATATCACCAGACATTTCCTGAATACGGCGTTTTACGGTGTCATTGAAAAGAGACACACTATTCAATTTAGCAGCTGCCTCGTCTCCAATCAGGTTTCTCACTAATTTCTGAGCTGCTGCCAAAACAAGAGACTCTACGGTTGTGTGAGCTTTCAGAATCTAAGCTACAAGAAGAGAGACTTCATATGATGCTTTTAGAGCTCCAACCCTCTTTCTGTGATGTTGACCATTTTGGTCTAAGCGCTGCCGTTTTGCATTCTGCCCTAGTCGTTCAAAATAACTTTGATCTCCGCCTTGTCGGTTTAAGTTGCCGTTTCCACAAGCTGGGCTTCATGGCTGCATTAGAAAGGGTTTTCATGCAAAACAACACTGTGGCAAACATTCTCCTCCGTGCTCAATAGCAATCAATCAATTTTCTGGACCCGCTTATCCTTGGGGGGTCGTGGGGGCAGCAGCTCGAGTTGGATCCTCCAAGCATCTCGATCCTCTGCAACAAAGGACAGATGCTCTGCTGGGATGCCAAGGCGAGACCAACTAAGATCTACGTAATCTCGCCATCGAGTTCTGGGACGGCCTCTAGGCCTTCGACCAATCGGTGTTGAACAGAGCAGTTTCTTGGCTGTTCTTTCCTGGGACATTCGTGTTACATGTCCATACTAACGCAGTTGCGATCTTTCTAGTCGGGGAAGCAGCGATTCGATGTTTAGAGATTCACGAATATCTGCACTTTCAACCTTGTCCAACAAGGTCAAACCGCTAATTCTTCGCAAGAATCCCATTTCGGCTGCTTGAACTCGAGACCTCACTTTCTCATTCATGATCCAACACTCATGACCATACGTCAGAATAGGAACATAGACCGATCTGAAAATGGGTAGCTTTGCCTTGGTGCAAAGCTACCATTTCAGTACCACAGATCGGTGGAGCTGGCGCATTACTGCACTTGCTTTTCCGATGCGGATTGATCAATAGCAATGAAATCATATTTATTGTATTGTGAATTGTACTTTCGTCTCGACATCGCTAAACTTTATTTCGCTAACTTACCGATAAATTTGCTTTATACTTCTCTTGAGCGCAGTGACAGGCATGTGGAAAACGCGATTATTTTCCTTACTGAGCATTCGTGACGAAATAGTAGTAATCCACTATGTAATTGCTACCGATTAATCCAAAAGCAAAATGCACAGCAAGATTTATTGTCACATCATGGTCGTTAGACATTAAATAACGTAATCACGTGGAGTCAAATTTTAATATAAAAAATACGATGCTGAATACCTACGGCCAATAGCTTCGCGTACCGCTTAAAAAGTTCTGAGGTACTACTAGTGGGGTACGCGTACCACAGTTTGAGAACCACTGCTTTACGCTATCTTTGTCAGTTACAATTTTATTGTTATTTAAAAAAAGGTTTTTCCTAGAAGTCTTGCTTTACCGGTTTAGTATGGAAAATCACCAGAATTCATTAAAAATGTATTTTTTTGAAAAGTACACTTTCTGACAAAGATGGCGTAAAGCAGCGTTTCTCCACCGCCGGTCCGCATATTTCGGAATGGTTCTACAGAAAAAGATATAGGACTAGATCAAAATGCTTATAAATAAAAAAATTGTACTGAAAATTGCAACAGCGGCGTGGTTCATCGGTCAGCATGCTGGACTGCTACGCATAGGGTATGGGTTCGATGCTGCTCTAGATTTTGATTTTGTTCTTAACGGACTTGGTTTCTTATGTCCGTTTCGGGATGGTGTAGAGTGGTTGTAATAGAATAAACAAAGAAATTTCTGTAGAACCATTCCGAAATATGCCGCCGTTCCACCGACCTGCAGCGGTCCGTATATACTTATCTACCGGTCCGTCTAAATAAATTCCAATTTTATATTTCAATTCAAAAATGGGATTTTCATTATAACTCTTGGTTATGCAGTATGCACTCCGCTGCTTCATTTGTTTTGCCTTTTTTGTTATAAATCGTGCGTAGGGATGTTCATTTCAGAATATTTTCCTATTCTAGAATAATTTCGAATTTTTTTTTTTTTTTTAATTCCAGAATCTTTCTAGAATACCGAATCCTATTGCAAAATAATCACAAATTCTTGTATTTTTCAAGTCACCGTCTTGTTTTGCGAAATTGAAACAAGATAAAAACCAAAACTACACAGAAACCGTTAAAAAAGTAAAAACAATGGAAAAAATCACACACACAAAAAAATGCTGTTCAAAACGTAACTTGTAAACAAATGAGTACTACCATAACATGTAAAGAAAACCAAAGAGCATAAACAAAACACTAAACAAACCAAAGAGCATAAACAAGCAAAACACTAAACAAACAAAACGTTGCAACTATGACATTGACGAGCGCTGCTCGCACGTGCGTTGCTTGCACTAGCCACACATGCGCGCACACACACGTGCGCAACCACTCGCGGTTGAACTGTGCGTTTAAGTTGTAAAAAAAAGTGAAAAAGTTGGACAATGGACACTAGGATGTTTCATATTTTCACTTTTTTTGAAATTAAAGATGCACGGAGTCTCGTCAGATCGGATTTCTATTACAATGAAAGAAGCAATTTTTTTCGATTTAACGTTGTTTAGGGGGTGCCGGCCCCTAAAATTTAACGCAGGAGATTTTTTGGGAAGTTTGCATATCTTCATAACAGAACGAGATAGAGAGTTGTGGGTGGTATCAAATTTGCAGAATGGTCGATTTTCTATCTGTACTTTACATTGTAGTCCAGCGGATACGTGAAAAAAGTGTGCACTTCCGGAAGAAAGCATGAAACTTTGTCCATGGGGGTGTTTGAGCACGCTGATTCCAAAAATTGCTGGAACCACGACTTCATTTCAGTGTTTCCCTCTCAAAAATTGAAAATTAACAGTGGCCGACCGCCGAATGCTTCTAAACAGTGTTTGGTTCTTACTCGTCTTCCTGTACCCCGATTACCATGATCTAGGTGTCTTTACCTATGTTTTGTAGGCCCAGGAATCCGATGATACATGTTAAATCGAGAATAGTGGACTTTTTCATTACAAAAAGCTAAACCGCCGCTTATGGCAATGTTCAACTGTTCAAGCCGTAGGTCTACACTCGTTCTATTACGTACTGCAGATCAAGAAATATTACAAATACAATATCCTATCGGTACATATAACATTCACACCACATCTTGTAGGTATAAGAGCATTTACAATATATTGGCATTAAATACAACAAGCAATTGATGATCGCCAGTGTCTAGTTATTATGTAAGCTGTGAGAGTGAAAAAGACTTCAATAATGCAAATGTGACACTCTAACTCCAAAGCTTTTAATAACAAACACAGCTGACACTAGTAGCCTACGCATGAATAGGGTGTTGTTACTACGTAACACAGAGTTTTAATCTCTTATCACACTGTCCAGAGCAGTAACACAACTGCGTACATTGTAGACCGGCCTTGACACATTTGCACCTGGCTGTACAGGACTTCTTACAACCGCACTTTATCAGTTTTTGGCATCCTATTGATGCTTCAGATGGAAAGGTCCAACATGGAGTATAGCAGCCGCCATCATCCGCTTTCTGCCTACGCCAAAGTTTTGGTGATGGGACTAGAGGTTCTCCAATAAGTGATTGTCCCCAGATATGGCCAGCTTGATCAACAGCTCTTTTCACATGTTGCTCCAATGCACAGAATGTTGGAGTAACATTCTCTATTTTGCGATTTCCAAAAGCAAATAGCTGCTTTCTGACATCATTCTCACGACTAAGCGTTGACGTTCGCTGATACAAAAGGACAACATATCTCTTTATTGCTTCCATGTCGTTACTGGATATCATGCTTGGAGCATTAGACAAGCGAGCAAAGATTCCGTGGAGTAGGCTGCGCCAAACAGCCCACGTTGTTTTCTTACCGATTTCATAGAACGATGACACATATATCGCACCCCGATATTGCATGCATAAACAAGAGGCCGTCTGATGTCACACTTCCTAATTCAGCAGTAATGAGATGGCAGAGGATGTATCGTACTCTTGAACCATGACCAAATGCCATCCATAATTCACAATTCTCGAAATTCTTTGACACACTAGCAATCCCGAGAACTACCACATCAATGTCGGTTGCATGTATCATCATCTTTGAAAATCCACAACGAAACGCATGGGAAGCATGAAATATGAGCTGTGTGTCTGCTTCCTCATGGCTGCGGTACAACATGGACAGGTCAGTAATGGGAGATGATACTACGTTTTGTCCGTGGGTCGATATAATTTGTTTTCCTTGTGGGGATGTAAGTTCTTGTGTGGTAGCTGCCAGAAATTTGAACAGAGCGTCCTTATTTGCGTCAACGCTGAAGAAGTTCTTCCAATTGGCTAGAATGGAAGTATTATTGGCTACACGAATTCGACGCCCAGTGCCACTGTTCTGTAGAGTGTATGCCTTTAAGCTGTCATCTCGATGGACATCCCAGACAATGTCGACACATACATGTTGCAGCATACGTTCTATATAAGGAAGGAATACTCCATATGCATAATCCTGGAATGTTTTGACAGTAATGGTAGACTTCTTCGGCTCAAGTAAATGCACAAGTGTAGCTCCATCAACAATTTTGACATTAACCTCATGAACATTGTTACGGGGTGCATTCAATAAGTTTCCAGACTTTTTTTGTATGGGCACTTTTATTGACCGTACGCACAAAAAACTGTAGTCCCCTTCAAAGTATTCTCCTCCGAAATCAATGCACTTGTTGTACCGTTTCAACAACTTCTGGAAAGCCCCCTGGAAGTCTTCTTGTGTGAGCTTGTTTAGGATCCTCGTCACAGCCTCTTTCATGTCCTCGATTGTGGAATAACGATTGCCTTTGAGGTTTTCCTTGAGCTTTGGGAAGAGTCAAAAGTCGCAGGGAGCAAGGTCTGGGCTGTAGGAAGGATGGGGAACCGTCTTGATGCCCATCTGGGTCAAATAGTCTGTGACGAGGATGGAGTTGTGGACTGGGGCATTGTCCTGATGGAAATGCCACTGCCCTGATTCGAAGAGTTCTGGCCTCATCCGACGGAATCTCTTTCTGAACTCCCTTAAAACTTCAATATAGTACTCGTGTTGACTGTGATTCCAGTGGGAACCCAATGAATACAGATTATGCCCATGCTGTCAAAAAAAGGGATCATCATGAGTTTCTGGGTGGACTTGCTCTGTTTGACCTTCTTGGTCTAGGAGATCCTGCATACTTCCACTGGGAACTCTGTCTTTTGGTCTCTGGGTCATAACAGTAGATCCAGCTTTCATCGCAGGTTACCAGGGCATCAAGAATTCGGGGATCTGAATTAATGAGCTCGACCATCTCCTTGCTGTCATTGCAACGTCTTTCTCTTTTATCTTACCGGAGCACTCTTGGGACGAACTTCGCGCAAATCTTCCGCATCTTAGTTCCTCACGAATGATTGTGTGTATAGCTCCCACACTGACATTAAACTGTGTGCTTAGTGTCTCTATGGACACACGACGGTCCCTATTCATGAAATCGTTTATTTGGCCCATCATCTCTGATGTTCTGACTTCCCTACTCCTCCCTCATCTCTCACCATCCCGCACGGACTCCCTGCCTTCCTTGAATCTCTTGTGCCACTGAAAAACGGATGATCGATTCATGCAAGGTGGTCCATGAGCAGTCTGAAGCATACCATACGTTTCCGTGGCAGTTTTTCCAAGTTTAAAACAGAATTTGATTGCATATCGTTCTTCTAATGTGTCCTCACGCCCAGATTGCATTTTTGAAATTCACCAGCTGTGACAATCAGGATTTAGTAAGGTGCACTCTAATTCCTACTGTAACTATAAATTTGCACCTTAACGAGAAAAAATTGGTCAATCATTTCATAAGGAATATAGTAACAACATATTGAAATATCTCGAGTTTACGGCAATTATGTCGGAACTTATTGAATGCAAAGTCTGGAAACTTATTGAATGCACCTCGTAGGTTGAGATGCGAGTGATTTCAAACATTCCATTAAATCACATTTTGTAGTTTGGTGCATGTTGTTGTTTGATGCCAACCAGTGTTTCCTCTAGTGTGAGAAATTTGAGAAAAATGCGAAATTTTTGGGCAAATTTTACTGATTTTGAACCAGAAATTAATATTATAAAATGCAAAACTGAAAAACTTGAATATTTTAATGCAAGGCTGTAGCTTGTATCTTGGAAAAGCAAATTTAATGCAAAAAAAATTGTAAAAGGGGTCCTCAAAGTAGTGAAATCTATGGGCAAAAATTTCAGCGAATTTTATCATTTGGGCAAATTCGCACTAGTCAAAATCCTAGAGGGAACACTAATGCCAACGACGGTGGCCATGCATGATTTTCATGGCTGAAGAAGGCATCCATATCACTGTTTCTAGCTTGGCAGGATATGTACATCCTTGAGAAGAGACGCACATCGTTTTGCAGGTTAGAGACCTTAAAAGCTGTCTTTGCAGGTACTTTCCCTAAACTGGAGTTGAACAACGGCAGTCTGTTCTTCTGTATTGTTGACTAAACGCAATTGCGTTGCCGTTAATACGCTCTTGAACAAACGCCTTGTACTGTGCCTCGCCAAGGTCTTCTGCAGTCCTTATGGAATGTATTACACTGTCAGGCATTATGACTTTGGTGTCAAGTGCGTATAGATCTTTGCTTGTATCAGAAAAAGAGTTGCCAATTTCTTGTATAACATCAGTGACACTATTGACATGAGATGCAAACCTTTTCTGCACTCTCGGAGTTTGTTCATGGTGACGTTTTGGATCAATCTTGGCCTTGGAATGTTTGTCATCGTAATCTTGTAGCATTGTAGCCGTCTCGGGACCAGCTACCGCATTAGTGCTGCTTCATTTTCGGTTAGACCTATTGCGCCACCAACTCTCTTTACCATTGCGTTAAGCTGCTCATGTATTTGGTCATGAGCCAATGCAGAAAAATTGTTACTGGTCATCTGGGTAACAAAGTTGCCACGGAGGAACTGTGCGTGCACTGCAGGACAGTTTTTCTCTATATTAACTAAATGTCTCCCATGAATACTCATCCAACAAGCATAGCGATAATGATCGAGAGCAAACATCCAAGGAATAATTTTCCGAGTGACTCTACATAATCCATAAACCGCTGTTCACGCTGTGATCTCATAAACTGCTAGAAGAGGACTTCCAACTGCAACACTTTTTGCCAGTAATCAAACTGGGGATGTGTCGATGCCATGTACTTGCACCGCTCCTCGAACTTTAGTTGTTCCTCATCTGATCTGTTCGTGCGATATTCTGTGTACGATTTGTTCAGAAGTTGGTAGAGGGCCGCTGCTGTTACCTGATGAGCCCACTGACCCTTGGATGTATGCGATCCTCTCTGCAGACCAATAGTCCGACCTTCAGTGGTAACATTGGCTGCAGTCATTACGTATGTCCAACCGCTCCCGTCAAGCCACTCGCCAATCACCGATAGCATGGCCATTTCGATGTGGAGGCCACCCATCATTAATACATATTGTGTTTCACCGTACTTTTCTGGCCAGGTCCATTGTATTTTTTTGGCAATAGCATACAATGGCTGATCAACAGTTAATACTGGTATCTGTCCAGGATTATCGTGACCGGTAATGTGTGCAATGATATCCATTCCATGTTTCACCATGGCGGGAGAGTGAGCTGCGTCCCGAAACATTAGGAGTAGTGCGATAATAGCAGGAGGCTTGGGTACAGAAATTTGTAAATCAGCAAAATTAGCGGACCAAGATTTTTTTAATTTTTGCTGAGTCGTCTAGGGGTTTATCAGCAAATGTTTCGCTCACTTGTTGAAGTCAAAGCTTTTGCATTTCATCCTAATCGATATTGGTAGAGATTGGAATTACTTGTTCTTCGTAGAGCGGGACAGCGCTGTGTCGGGCCTCAGGTAAGGTACATCCATCTTCCAAAACGCATGATCTTGCCAGGATTACTCATATCCAGTAGGCCAGGAAGGACATTGTTTTTTTACTTGTTCATTGGTCGTCATTGGTGAGACGTTTTCAGGAAGCACTACTGGGGGCACATTGGAATAAGACTGTGGTAATGCTTTGACAGATTTTGATGATCGTTGACCTTCATTCTCAGGGACCACTGGATGCATTCTATCGATACCAGTATTCTCCTGGGCGGCATGTTGAGTGACAGATATCGCTGTACCATGTAAAGCGTCACAGCTGGACGTTGATGATGGATTGTGGTCTGTATTGTCTAAGTTTCCAGTGGTGAATAGATCATTCCTGAGGATTAACGGACAAACCATATCCTCCTTCTCAAACGTATTGATTACTCTATTGGCCTCCTCGGTCAACACTTGCAAAACTCGGTCATATGACACTCTGATATGCTTTTCTCAAAGAAAATGTCGATAAGATCACGTTTACGTGCTCTGTTATGAATGAGCAGGCCAATGTACAATGGCAGAACAATCTCTCGGTCTCGGTTGTGACGCACTGATTTAGAGTCTTTCCGTCCCCTCTTGACTGTGTTGTAAACTAGTAACTGGGCGATTGATGAGGCAGCTGTGCCAATCTACAAAACAAAATGAGAATAGTTACAATCAATGACGTAAGCAAGCTTTGAAGAAAACAACGAGCTTAATTCATTTGTTAAAAATACAATTCACTCTACAGGCAAAAGTCAATCACTCACCTGGTAGTCATTGATGTTTTGCTGTTTGCATGCGCCATCTAGAATCATCTCAACAAGGACATTCAGAGACGCTGGGATATGGTCGTACTGTTCATCACACAAGGAACCATTAAAGTGGTACTTAGCCTGTAAGATTTTCTTGCGTATCAATTTTGCTGTGCTCTCATCAACATGATTGCTTCATCCTCTGGAGCGATGAGGCACGCACTCACTATGGCATCTCCCACGTTCTTTTTAAATGTGAGTACTGCCCCAGCTTTACTTTGATGAACTTTGAGAGCTGGTATATGACGTTGAAGTCTATTGACTAGCCGTGTCGAATGCTTACGTTCAGATGCGCTACCTCCTAACGCATGTAAGTGCTCCAAGTGTAATGCCGTGATTTCTGAAAGTTTGAGCACATGATTTGCTTCTCCACCCGGCTGATCATGTTGTCCGATGTAAGACATTACTTCAGCGAATGCCAGGGCTTCGGGAGCAATGTGGCAAGGGCCATGAACGGAAAGTCGTTGATGGGATCTATACCTGTCATAGAAACTTGTCAAGCAGTTTTTGTGATCACCCGCTGAAAGCTTAGATAAAAGCTTGGTATCCTTCATGATAATTGCCTTTTTTCGTATGCTGGCGTCAATATGCATTGTCGCTGCTCTGTGCATTTCTTCAGTGGTTTCGTCGCAGAAAAAACAAGTAGGTAGATGTTTTTGATATACGCTTATTGCACGTGCAGAAGTAGAAGCACTACGAAGATGCTTCTTTACCGGGGAATCTGGTGTTTCTTGGATAGCTTTGTCACGCAGTCGGATTGCCCTCTTCACTTTTGTTGCATTGCACATAACGTAGCAAGCTTTATGCCACTTGGCTGTGTGAGCAGCGAATGTTTTTTCAAGTCCATCGCCATCATCAAGTCTTCTTAGCTTATATTAAATGGTAGTTTATTTAGTTCATAAAGAGGAAACAAATTTTTAGCTAATAATTCATAACCCTTTGACGAATGATTTATGAGATATCCGCCATGTTCTTGACATAGTGCACAAATGTTCCAGTCCGTTAGCTGAACTGGTGCCGAACATGAACGTGACGCCAATTTGATCTTTTTGGACATGGTAATATCATATATAAAGTTATAGTTTCTGCGAAGCCAAACGTATAAAGTAATTATAACTAATAACTTATGATTATCAGGTAAGTAGAACTGTAGTGACGGAGAACAATTAATCGATTAATTGCCTACACTAACATAACAATCAATCGCCTAATGAAATGACGTCCTCGTCATACCGCCTAGTGGGCCGAGTGGTTTGTGACCCTACCCTAAGTATTCTATTCGGCTACCTCTCATGCTCTCTCGACTCCCTTAGAATTTCAGTTTTGAAAGATGGTGTTTTTCTGCTTCTTAGTTCCTAAAACAGTCCTAAAACACTGCAAAATTTGCTGCAATATTATTATTGATTCTGATCATTATCATCTGCATTATCATTCTGATACTGATTATTCTGACCAGCGCAAAGCTACCGACGTAATAATAATGTATTATCGTTTGTTGCGTTATGAAAAAGCACAACCAGGTTTTATGAAAAATGTAGATGCTGTGCCTTCAGTGTTACTAAATTAAAAATTATTTTTTTCCGTCGTACATTACCGGTACATATTTATCGCTGATATAGCTGATAAACAATAAAGCTTTAATTTGAAAAGGTGCTTAATTATCGTAGCATGTATTTTGGAACTTTTCATAGTCTGCTAACAAAAAAATGTATATATTCTGTATGCGAATACACATTGGTGCAAGCGGCGGTTTAGCTTTTCGCCATGAAAAAGTCCACTATTCTCGATTTAACAAGTATCATCGGATTCCTGGGCCTACAAAACATAGGTAAAGACACCTAGATCATGGTAATCGGGGTACAGGAAGACGAGTAAGAACCAAACACTGTTTAGAAGCATTCGGCGGTCGGCCACTGTTAATTTTCAATTTTTGAGAGGGAAACACTGGAATGACGTCGTAGTTCCAGCAATTTTTGGAATCAGCGTACTCAAAAACCTCCATGGGCTAAGTTTCATGCTTTCTTCCGGAAGCGCAAACATCGACCATTTTTTGTTACATAACCGCTGAACTATTGTTAAGCTCTAATTACAACAGAAACCAAGTTATACTAACAAAACATCAAAAGCTAGTGATGGCCTTCGCAGCGACCAAATATGCTTATTGGTTTTATCGTGTCAGCTTTTGATGGATGTGCCAGAGAATCTCAAACATTTACTGTGGTACAAGGAAGAGCAGATATGCCACTCCCGTTAGCTAACAACAGCAAATCGTTACTTCAAGGCAGAGGTGTACAGGAGCCGGAGTCGGAGCAGGAGCTGGAGCCGGAGTCAAGCAAATTTTTCCGGAGCCGGATTGGACTCGGAGTTAAGTTTAACGTCAAAACTGGAGAAGGAGTTGGAGCAGGAGTGACCATTTCTTTAACCACTTGTGTAATGTGAATTGATCATTGACGGAAGTTAAAAAAAATAGCGATCTATATGCTCGCTATTAGGCATCGGTTCGCGCACTTCTCTACATACCTGTGAAAGACTGTGGGATCATGGTGGAATCGCGCCGACGCGAGTTCAAATTTTCGCGAAATAAGAACATTTTTTCAACAAACTAAACAGAGTGCATTCCCACTTGATAGTCTAGTCAAGCAGTAAAGGTAGTCAAGTTTATTTACCCGAAACTCTAAAGTTTACCGAAAAAGGAGACTGAAAACAGTGGAAGAAAACAGCAAAAGACCACAGTTTTGTGTAAAACTTCCTGCTGATTAAAATTTTCAAGAGCAATTTTTTAACTTTCACTGTGCAGCATTTTTTACGCTGTGCAGTTATAGTACTGTATCGGAATATCCAACAATGTGAGAGTGCGTACCAAATTTATGCAGTTTTGCAAGAAAATTCATGAAATTTTTTAGACTAGGTCCAGGGTCTATGGCTCATTTTAATCTTTTTTCAATGCAACTGAAACTTTATGAAGATGGGCAGGCCTAACAAATTAAATTTAATAAAAAATGTGAGGACGCAACTGCGCTTCGACAATGTAATGAATTCAGCTCAGCTTAAACTCCTAGTCCATGAAGTAAAATCCAACATGCAGAAATTCAAATATATTTAAGTTTCATTATCATCCTGGTCCGCAATAGAATTAGTTCAGGTTCAGACTAGCTTAAAGAAAATTCTATCGTAGACTGGACAGGACAAGACTACGATGATGATGAAGCTCAAGTGTATTTTGTTCTCCGCATGTTGGATTTTACTCCTTGTACAAGAAGTTTAAGCTGAGCTGAAGAGACTTCATCAAACAAAATGTATCAATTTGTTTTTAGAGCTTTATAGCTTTTCATTTTAAGGCGGCTTTTTCTGTGTCTTAAAGTGCATGCAATTTATTGGTACATTTTCATCAACAGCTTCATTGCTCATGCAGCTTTTGATATCAAATAGTTTTTGTGGATGACATTTATTTTTTGTACAACTTATTGGAATTGCTGAGAGAGTTGGTGCATAACCTGCATTTGGATTTTCTTCATTTATTCATAAAACCTCTATACCGCTTGGGTGTGTCATATCTTTTTAGTGTTATTCTTTTCTTTTTAGTCTAATCTACTGTTGCTTGACATAAAATTGATTTTTTACGTTCAAATGCTTAATTGCCTTTTATTTTTCATTGCGTAAAATTGCTTATTGTGGTGTTGCAGTATTTTGAATTTGTCTGCTTTGCATTTTTTTAAAGCTTCAATGCTGCATAACAAGGTGCTGCAACTAAGGTGAATTGTGTTTTACTGCGATACTGCATTTTTACTTATCACGGCCTTTGATTCATTTAATTCGTCACAGGAAATTTGCATTTAAAAATATTGGAGCTAGCTATACTGGTCATGAATCTCTATTTTGGAGAGCATAAAATTTAACATAGGCCTGAAGTTTGAATAATAGGCCTGTATATTCTGAATCTTGTGATTATAAAGTTTGTGAAATACTCCGAGTAACAGGAGTGATAACAGGAGTTGGAGTTTTGATTTTTAGCGTAAACAGGAGTAGGATTCTATAATTTTGGAGCAGGATTGGAGTCGGAGTCTCAAAAAAGAGACTCCGAACACCTCTGCTTCAAGGTTATATGAAGTAGTAAATCGTTACTTCATTCAACATGCTTTGAGTTGGCTTTCACCACATAACGTTGCTCTGAGCTTGTACTATGAAAACCCATCATTTACTAAAGAAGCTTTGACTTGACATCTCTTCATTACCCGAAGAAGTTTCAGTCGAAAGTTTGCTGTTAACTATTTGTTACTAGAGGAACAATGTTGAAATATTTTTTTCCTGTTGACAGTAAAAACGCTCCATGCATCTTGTTCGGTTCAACTGAGTTTTGGAAATGCATTGACAACCATAACTGCTGCAAAGAAAGAGAAATTGGCAAGCTAAAAGATTTGTTGCATAGAAAAAAAAGTTAGGACAATTCATCCCAAGGACAGCAAACAGATCTTCGCCTTCGCTCATATATGCAATAGCTGTTAGTGAATGTTGACCATGTGAAAAGTTGGCTCAAAATATGGAATGCCACATATTAAATTTATGCATAAAATTACTAAAAACCATGTTTTTGAGTATAACTTAGTTTCTGTTGTATTTAAAGCTTAACAATGTATTAAATCAGTGTTTGTCACGCGGACCGGTGCCGCGTCTATTTTTCTGGCGGTCCGCATCTATTTTTCTGGCGATTCGCCAAATAAATTCCAACATTACTGTATATTACAATTCAAAATAATTGTGCTTTTTATTATAACCCACTTGGCTACGCTTGAATACTTGTTCGTCAGTCAACAGACAAGTTCATGCAGTAAATTGCAGTATGCACTGCCGATTCATGGAGTTTTGCCTTTCTTGTAAAAAAAAAAACGTTGGAGATGAAATAAACCTAGCGCATAACCACTCATCACGAGTTGGATAATTGGACACTCTAGTATTCATTCTTTTGCTCCGATTGTCAACTTTTAGTTGCAACAAGATCATCGCATGAAATTATTTAATGTAGGAAGGCTAGGAAGCTGCGGAAAAATTATGTGTTCGGCGGTCAGCTTTCCAAAAATCTGCTGTTCACAACAAAAATCGAATATACTCGCGTTAGTACGCTGAAGCGTGTAACAAGTGGCGGGTCCATTTTCGCGGAATAGCACCTGGCTACACAGAAACATCGTAACGGTGGCGAGTCATCGGCGACAGTGTCGGTTTGACCGGCCTGGCATTGGAAGGCCAGACCTCCCGCACCGGTGTTTAGCCATCACACCAACCGACCGCTGCAATATGCTGGTGATGAGTTGAATACGAAACTTTTAATCATGAAGTAAAATCTGTCAACTTGCAGAAAGAATTTTTTGATGTTGATTTATTCTTAAGAGATATGAAATCACGTCATGTTTTTTAGACGAAGTAGAAGCAGAGACAGAAGAAAGCGATCGCGCTCTCGCTCATCCAGAAGAAGATCATCTTCTCGCTCTCCTGGAAAAAAGTGATGTTATCGATTACTAGCGTGTGTTGTGAAGTCATTAAAACTTGTTTTGTGTGTTTACAGAAGTAGCAGCAAGTCTCATCGTAAGGATAAAAAACGAGATCACAAACACAGTGAACAGAGCAAAGAAGAGAAAAAAAGTGAAGCAAACAAAGAGAACGGGACACCTATGGAGAGCTAATGCCTCCTTTGCTTACATTGTGCTGCATTTGTTCCCGTGTTGAACTGAGGTCGCGGTTTTCAGGAGTTTTTCTTTCTGTATTTTGAAAGTTTGATTTTGACGCATCTGTGCAAATCGAAGGCCAATCTAACTGCATTACTGCAACGTTTTCACGGCATTTCAGCGTTTTTGTAACTGTTTTGGCGATGTTTTTGCGCTATGCTAATTTGACTCGCTTGCCGCGTGCGTCTCGACTTATCAGACTGCTTATAAAATGTTCTAGATTTACCGGTATTTTAATAGTAACTTTGGCGTGGTTTTTCATTAATGCATTTGTATCTAAAGTTTTGAACGAAGATATTTTTCAAGATGACTTTCCAAGCTGTAGATGTTGGCAAAGAAATCGCTAAGTGATGACAAAATGGGTTTCTGAGCTTCAAGTGTTTTTTTTAAGCACACAATTTGATTGGAATTAAACAACTGACAAGAGGACGAAATTGCCTGCTAATGTTCATCAATCAGTCTGTTTTATCGTCCTACGGTATTCCATTTATAGGCTACGTGCTTTAAAGATTGAATCACGAAAGCCGTTTGGTCAAAGCAAGCATTGTATTATAAGTATTGGCAAAAGTATCAAACCATCAAAATTCTGAGACAAAACTGGAATTGATTAAACATGGGACTGTCCAAATGCATCAAGTAAAAAAGCACATTATTGCTTGTAAGGTAAACGTAACTAGTAACTACGGAAAAACAGCGCTGTCCTACTTGTGGTAACTTCACTTTTCGAAACTCCTCCTTGGTGGGTCGCTGGAAAATCAAATCTTCATTATACTACGAAATATGCAGTAGGGTGGGCCAAAAAACACTTTTTTTGAAAAGTCATGCTGCAAACGCTTTTTCCCGTTACACTTTATTAAACAATCATCCCTGCAAAATTTCTTCGAAAAGTAGCCTATTATCGTTTACCCTATGCGCAATTCGTTTTCAATTTTTAACCAATTTTTTTGATAATTGGGGGTTTCCCCATCGTTTCAGCATGCCGTTATATATGCATACTTTGGTTTAATAGTGCAAGTTTTTTATGTGGGGACAAAGCTTGTTTTCTAATTGTTGACCCAATGGGTAAGCACCGGGGAAATCCCCCAAGTAGTCATCTAAATACCGCAGCCAATACTTGTAAATTATTCTGATCATAACTCAAATAATGGTTTAAAAACATTATGAAACAGGTTTCAACAGATATATAAATACTGGTTAGCCGTAAATGTATTGATTGGCTAATCCCTCGTTGAGCTGTAATCAGCAACTGGCTTGTTTATATTACACAAGAAATCCTGCTTTGGCTACCAACGCACTAGTATTTTGCGAATAAAATTGCAGTGAATTTGTTTGGAAGCGGAAGCTGCTGTTTGCATATATAGCCTACCGCTTCCACATCCCTGGTCATAGGTTGGGTTAAGATTGGCAGACAGAAAAAACGTGAGGGCCAAGGCCGTATTTCGGGGGAGATGAAGAGGGTTGAACCCCCTCCCCCCGAAATATTTTCATAAGTTAGAACTGATGCAGTCCAAGCCCTGCAATCGTTAAAATATAGCATAGTACGCAGTAGTAGGATGTAACATTTTGACCCGCAGGACAACGTTGCATTATGCGTCTCTTCATAAATCACAAGGGTCAGCGCTCCAGGCGCGGGGTGTCGTAGCATTTGGTACATTTGCCGTATGTAGGGATAGATGTGAGGGATCACCCCCCTTCCAAATATTCCTGTAAATTTTAACTAAAATACTACAATTCCAGAAATCGTCAAAAATGTAGTTTGCAAGTACTGTAGTAAAATGTAACATTTTGTCCCTCGAGTCATTGTTGCAATTATGCGTTTCTTCATAAAAATGTTGAGCGCTCCAGGCACAGGTGCCGCAATATTTCGTACATTAGCTCTATTATAATAGGGCATCCAGAAATATAGGCCTACGTAACTTTGGCAAAAATCTGCACCTCAAAGTTCGCAAAATTCTGCGTTCGGGTCTGGGCTAAGATTTTGCTTAAGTTGACAGCCCTAATACAATAACAAGTAACAACCATGCATGCAAGTACATTTGTGCATTGAGAATTAAGATACCCTCACTGCAAACCACATATGTAGTGTGAGCAACGTAGCTCACGCCTTTGATGAAAAATTCCGTGGGTGCTTTTGATTGGTTTTTATTACGGGTCTTGCACACTTGACCACGTAGGGGGCGTACATACCTGGGGGATGCATCTCCCCAATATTTTTCGAGGGAGGATGATATTGCATTTATCACCCCCAATATTGAAAGAAATTGTTACGCGATTACTATAAAACATTAAATGTCAGGTGGCGGTTGGCAAAGGAGGGAGTAATGGCAAGCAATCGCAGTAAGTGCACCGATACGATTAAGCCGATAAGGTATTGTGATTTGCAGTGACTGCAAAAGCGCAGCGTATATTTCCCACACTACGTCTTTTTTTATTTTATAAGCATACTGAGCCTGTTTTTTCCCTCCAAAATTAAGCATATTACCAGCCTTTCCAGCTGTCATTAAGCTTAAAACTTACTCAAGAGTTTAAACAAAGTTCGAGTTATTTGCAGTTAAACTTCAGACAAAAAGATTATGACATCACCGAGCGAGCGGAGTTCTAAAATGCTGTAACATTCCTTTCAAGAGGCTGTGAAAAAGACTGGAATTGACTTCAAGTTGCTGTTAATAAGTTACATGTTAAACACGGCTACGAAACCTACTTTTCATTTTATTACAAAAGATCAACTGGTATTGTAGACTTCGCATTTCGTAAGTAATGAGCAGGGCCGGTGCTAGGAACTGCGGGGTCCAATTAGAAATCTAATAGCGGGGCCCCTCTTTTCATAATAAAATGTATAGACGTTTGTGTCTCATGAAAAAAAACGTGTAAACGAACCAAAAAAATAGACATTTAATACCTGCTATAAAACAAATCTAAGAGCCGGCGCCAGAGCAGTCGTCTTAGGGGAGCCAAGCCTTTATCAAAAAAGGTCAAACATTTAATCAATTCTGTAAACTACAAAATAAGCTTTCACGCCACAGTCTTCTTTATCAACAAGAACGTTGCAGCGAGCTGACATTGATTTGAACTTTAAGATGCCGTTCCTGTGCAAGTGTTATATATCACAGTAATCTCATGTTGTTTTACGAGTTCGAAGACATAAGAAAAGCAGAGGAACACGCTCGTAGTTGCTTGTGTTGTTGACAAACGCAATTTCCATATTTGATATTCTTAATTCGAACGAAACGCAAAACAGTTCCGGCGAAGCTGTTTCAGCAATACATAAAATGTTTAAAATTATACTTAAAAGCCGCTGTCTTCAAAAAAGTAAGATTGTCGATTGGAGGTTAAGAGTGGGGGTGGGTGGGGGGCAAGCTTGCTGTATGTGGGGGCCAGGTCACCCCTTTGCGCCGACTCTGCTTTTATTGATTACTGTACTTTTAACATCAAGAAAGCCAGCCAATTAGTTAAATAATTTTAAATTTCAGACAAGCATTATATGGTAATATCTTGAAAATTATGCCACAACGCAATAATTTGCGATTATATTTTTTTGAATTTGGAACTTCTTCAAATAAGCCTAAATACGCCAACAAACAATAAACAAAAACTACCGGAAAGATTTTTCAAAATGCACTAAAATTGTACTAGTTAAACAAAAATTTTAATAAGTTTCCGAGAACGCATGGCCCCGGACTTCCTAAAGATGGTTTTGTCCATAAATTGCTTCAAATGAACTCGACCTGATGTTGCCACTGTGCTATTGACTTCGTTACTATAAATCTTGAAGGTTTCTCACAGCTTTTGCTTTTATTAAACAGAGTATACTTTACAATTTAACTTAAGTGTCAATTGCTTTGGTGGAGAGCGTGCATGCTTAAACAGACGCTAAAAGCTGCAACTGAATTTAACATGAAACCCCCCTAAAACTACCTCCAGGCGTTTACTTGTGAACAGCAAACCCACGTGACCAAACAACTGCGTAACTTTTTTCCTTACCAGAGCTTGGTTTCAGAGCCGGATTTAGAGAATGAGAGGCCTTAGGCTTAGATTATGTTGATATCAGGTAGGCCGCTGGTGATCATAGGTCGCTGATCAGACTTATCTGTAAAGTGGCCATGGTTGATCTGGAAAACAAAAAGGTCGATCCGTAATCGCGTCGAACCCTTTTGCTTGTGACGAGGTCCCTTTGTTTCTCCGAGGCCTTAGGCTTAATTCAGCGTGCTTTGCCTAATGGTAAATCCGACCCTGCTTGGTTTGACCAGCTACCGAGTTGCCGATTTTTTCTATTTAACCTAACCCCAATTAAAAAGAAAATAGAAATGATTTATAGATGTTATGCGCCGCTTCAACTTTTGGCACTTTCGCTTATTTTGTATCTCACAGTACAGAAAGGGACTCCCGCTAGCGCGGGGCCTAAAACCGGCCCTGGTAATGAGCAGAGATGGGCACGGTGCTTTTTAAAGCACCGGCGGTACCGGTACTTTGTTAAAAATACCGGTACTCGGTACTTAAAATTAAAAGTACGGCGGTACTTTTTAAAAAAAGTTCCAAACAGAAAGTACTGCCCTATATTTGGTTGAATTTTAATTAAAACTGCACTGTTTCATAATAATTAGGCCTATAGCTACTAGTTACCTAAATATCTAATTACTCAATATGGTAGTGTTACGGGAGTACATGGTACGGCATAATTCACGAATCACAAACTTTGCACCAATCTTCAAAACACGATACAAAATAAGCTGTAGTTAGTGGTTAGTGCAACAAAAATCAGAAGAATGATGCAATCATTTCCCTCGCCCATAGGAATGGGCCGCAACGCACAACGCGAAAACGATTTTTATTGGGGACCGCTTTCAGCGCAGATTGTGGGATTTTGAATGAATGGGGACCCCAGAACTAGAAATAGCCTACGCTGGTAGTTTTCAATGGAAAGAGTTCGTCATAAATCGTAATGACGTCAACCTTTTAGGGAAGTCATTAAAATAAAAACAGGTTTTTAACATCGAAGTGTGTAGAGCGGGGTATCCAATTATTTTTTCAGAAATTCCAGGTTTGATAATGTAAAAGTGCTCGAGGAGTCGAAGGCCAATAACATTTAATGGCATCCTACGTTTTTTTTTGAAATTTGTTGCACTCCGGATCTTCACGCAGAGTAAATTGTTTTAACTTTTTCATGACACTTAATTTTCGTGTCTGTGATTATCAGAAAGCACTCAAAGTAGTAAATTAGATTCATGTGATCATAATAATAGACAATGCTTTGTGCGACCACGGACGAGGACAATATGAAAACTCATCGCGAGACTGGAGATCCTGGGTGTAGAGCAGTGATCCTCAAACATCTTTGTTCGACCGCTTCGTTTTGGAAGTTGGAGACTTTCATCACCCCCTAATCAGGAAACAAATTTTAAGAGGGGCACACACCGTACGTAGATATTTTTTAAGATGGGGTCGCGTAAATGCGAAGACACGTTTTGCTTTGTGAGATAGCATGCCATTAAGTTAGTTGGCGCAAAAATGCGTATGCGCGTTGGGAGTGAGGATTAAATCTTGTAACGGAACTAACAGAAAGGGAATAAGCTTCAAAGTAAGACGGTGTTCAGCACCGAACCTATCTTTTTTTTATTACCGACTTAAGGTTTCAAACCCGGTGTTTAATATTTTTCTTTTTCTCAACGTTTGTTCACCCTTCAACGATTGCCCGTCACACTTGACTGAATCTACTTGAATAAGATTCTATTTGAATAAGGTGGTATGTAATATGGTAAGGATTGTTTAAGAAAGGATTTTCGGGTGCTGCAACCATGCTTCTCATGTTACTTTTCTTGATCTTCCATTCTCCCCTTGCATGTTACAACGTTCATCGTTTTGTTGCTTCTTCCCTTTTCTCGTGCTGTCCAATTATACTGTATGTTATTTATGCATGTTATTCTTGTGTTGACGGTACGGAAATAAAAGACACTAACTAACTAACTAAAGAGGTTAACTTAAAGTATTGAATCAGTAGTAACAAATATTGTATCAATTGACTGATAACTGAAGTGCTAAATTGCAATATTAAACATTATAGATGCTATTTCGGAACAATTGAAAGAAGTTTTGAGCTCATTACAAGATGTAAAAGTGAAGCAAACTATTTTTGAAAGCAATTTTATGCAACAGCAGTCAAATCAAGAATTCGATTTCACATTTGATGAAAATGAAATTGATGAAAAATCAGCAAATTCTAAACAGGTGGCTGAAGTGAATTCTTTAAGGAAAGCCATTAAACAAATGGAAAAGAAAGTTCATTATCTCAGATCAATTATACAGAATTTTGAAAAACAATTGGATGATTTGGAACAATATGGAAGGTCTAATTGTCTTGTTTTACATGGCAGTGGTATAAATAGCAATCCAAACTACAACTCATTTGTGAATGAAATAATAAAGAAATTCAATTAAAAATTAAAACTATCTCAAGAAATTGTAAAGCAAGATATAGACATTGCACACTGTTTACCTTCTACGAGCAAAAAAACTAAATCAGGAAAAAATTATACTCCTCCAATAATCATTAAATTTACCAGAAGGTCAGTTAGAAATGAAATTTTTGCTTCAAAATCCAACTTGGTTGGATCTGGGATATCAATCACAGAGTCTCTTACCAAAAGAAGGCTTTTACTTCTAAAAAAGGCTCAACAGAAGTTTGGACTGAGAAATACTTGGACTATGAAAGGTAATGTGTACGTAGCTATCAAAGGCATTAAAAAAACTATTAGAACCTATGATGATATTGATGATTTGGCTGAAGATTTAGCTGAAGATCAACATACCGGTAATCAACCTGTTTACTAATCATTAAAAATTGACTGTTGAAGCAACAGTTGATACACTGTACTTTCTCAACATTGTGGAGTCAATATTATTGTAGCTTCAAAATTATCAATATCCGTGTGCTTATATAGCTACTGTATCAAATTTTATTCATTGTTATTAATCACACAATTGAATCAATCAAATGCAGTTTGAACGTATTCAGAATATTTGATAACAATGATACCCCAAGATTGTTAGTGTTAGCTTAGAAATTATCAGTCAATGATACTCATTAAACCTGTGTGATTGCTTTCAAAAGTATACATATAAATAATTATAAATTAACGTGCAAAATTTTAGTTCTAATCTTCAATGAAATTTTGTAGTTCATTTGCTTGAGTAGATTTAGTTAACTTTGGTCATCAGAAATGTATATTTACAGTCATATTAATATTACTTTCCTTAACGCTTTACTTACAACCTCGTGTCTTATGTTATACTGCAGTTTTCACTTGAAATTTTGAACTTGCATCAGACATTACATCACTGAGAAGTTCGTGTGTCTGACTATCAATATTTTTTTTTTATTTATCTTTGTTGTTAATTTATAGCAAATTTAGTAGCCTAACTAATGCCCATTAAATACCCATGCTCATCCTGTCAGAAACCTTGTAAATCCAATCAAAGATGCACCTGTGGTGATGTTTGCCAATTATGGACTCATTTGAAATGTACTACCCTAACTCCAAAAGAATTTGATATACTGGGTAATAGTGATCTAACATACTTTTGCCAATCATGCATTAATGATACCTTTCCCTTTTCACTTATAACTGATGCAGAACTACTGGATGAAGTAAATTCAGGTAAGCAAACATTTCAGAAGGCTCATCTACCTAACTTTGGATCACTAGATAAGGACAGTAGCTATATTTCTGCAAATGACTTTTACAAAACATACCGGTATGCAGAATGCAACGATTTTTTTCTTTTGCACCTGAATATTCGTAGTTTAAATAAAAATCTTGATAAACTGGAGGATCTGTTGACGCAGTTAGGGAAACTACCCGATATAATTGCAATAACCGAAACCAAACTAACTTAGCAGTTTTTTACTAGGTTATAAATTTGAACAAAGCAATTCCAAAACCCTAGCAGGTGGAGTTGGTTTGTTTATAAGAGATTCTCTAGACTATCAGATAATCAATGATTATTCGTTGAATGTAGAAGACTGTGAGGAGCTTTGGGCAAAAGTTAAACTATGCAACACTGAAATAATCTTTTGTGTAATATACAGACACCCAATCCCAAAATTTAATGAATTTCAATCATCCTTAGAATGTTCATTGGAAAAATTAAATCAACAAAAATCAGATTATTATTTTTGTGGTGACTTTAATATTGATCTGTTGAAAAGTAATACTAATCCTAACATCAACAGTTATTCAAATAACTTGTATAGCTTAGGCTGTCTTTCTTTGATTAAATCTCCTACCAGGATCACACCTACCAGTACCACTTTAATAGATCACATTTATTCCAACAATTTAACACGTAAAGCCACCACCCACATATTAATTGAAGACATATCCGACCACTTGCCAGCGATGCTTTTATTGAGTAACTTGACATGTAAAACAATACACACAAACATGTTTACTTATGATACCAAGAATCTAAATCCTAAAGAGTTTCTAATTGATTTGTACAACCAATACTCCAACTTTTTTTGCAATGACTGCAATCTAAATCAGCAGTTTGAGCATTTCGTCTATATATTGCGTGATACATTTAATAAGCATGCTCCACTGAGGAAAAAATCTAAAAAAGAACGAAAACTTTCAAAAAAACCATGGATCACAAAAGATATACTTCAAGCAAGCAAAATTAAAAGCAAACTATATAAAGCTAGTTTAAATGGCACTACTGAAGATCTTCAACGGTACAAAAGTTTTCGAAACAAGCTTGCTCATGATAAAGAACAAGCTAAACAAAAGTATTACACCAAAACAATAAATGAAACCAAACATAACATAAAGCACTTATGGACAACTATAAATGACATTGCCAAATACAAAACTAAAGCTAAAGGTAACATAGCTTACTTAGTAAATAATCAGGAAGAAAAAATCACAGAACCAACTGACATAGCAAATACATTTAACACATTCTTTTCAACTGTTGGACAGAGGCTGGCATCAAGCACTGAAGACCCAGGTGATTCGTGTACGTTCTCCTGCACCTCATTGATACCTCCACAAAACAACTCCTTCTATCTGAAACCAATAACATTATCTGAAGTGGTAATGTATTTACAAAAATTAAACCCAGCAAAAAGTCCTGGGCCCAATGGCATTCCATTAAAATACATTAGAATGAGTGCACAAATAATAGCCCCAATATTAGTCAAATTGTTTAACAGTTGCATTCAAAGTGGAACATATCCTGAAATTCTAAAAATTAGCCAAATTATACCTCTCTTTAAAAGTGGTGCTAAGGATCAATGTTGCAATTATAGACCCATTTCTATTCTTAGTCCTATTTCTAAAATATTTGAAAAGTGTCTATACGAAAGGTTGTATAGTTACTTTGAAAAAAATAAAATATTGTCACCACAACAATTTGGCTTCAAACAAAACAGCTCTACCTCTGATGCTGTAAGACAACTGTATAACATTTATACAGAAAATTTAGACAGCAAAAAATCAACATGTTCAGTGTTTCTCGACTTAAAAAAAGCTTTTGACACAGTTGATCACAGTATTTTGCTTAAAAAATTTGAAAGGTATGGTGTCCGTGGCTTGCCTCTTCAGATCCTTCAGAGCTATCTCTGCAACAGATATCACTATACTGAAATAAATAATGTCAAATCAAGTTATTCGCCTGTTAAATGTGGAGTGCCTCAGGGTTCTACTTTGGGACCTCTCATGTTTCTTATTTATGTTAATGACTTACCTATGGCTTCAAATTTAGATACCAAACTATTTGCTGATGACACTGTCTTAACAATGTCGCACCAATGCTTGACCACACTTCGACATGATATAAATGAAGAACTTTGTAAGATTGATAATTGGATGAAAATTAATAAACTATCAATAAATTATGCTAAAACAAAGTCAATGTTAGTCACTGCAAAGAAAAATCCCATTAATATGAATATACGCATAGGAAAACATGAAATTGAACAAGTATCGCAACTGAAATATTTGGGAGTGATAATTGACAATAAACTCAATTGGAAGCAACATATTCAGTATCTTTGCTCAAAGCTCTCCAGTGGTTCTTGGGCATTGCTAAAGCTTAGAGCCTATGTTAACACATCAGTTCTAAAAACAGTATACTACAGCCTTATCTATTCCCATTTACAGTACTGCAGAACTACCTGGGGATCGGCCAGTTGCACTGCCCTGGATCCACTGGAAAAACTACATAAACGCATTATTAGAATAATCAGCAACAGTTCCTATATATCTCATACTTCACCACTATTTCACAGATTAAATATATTAAAAATAGAACACATATATTATCTTGAAGTACCTAAAGTCATGTACAAAATCTTCAAAAACCCTTTTGGCACAAATAAACTACAACTTGCCTCATGCACTCATCATCATAACACAAGATATACAGCAAAAGGAAACTATTTCATCCCACAAACACGAACCAACATAGGTAAAAAGACTTTTTCCTATGTGGGACCTAAGGTCTGGCAAGAGGTCCATCCTGAAATTAAATTGTGTTCTTTTCCTAGTTTTAAATTTAAATTTAAAAAATATTATGTAAATAAATACGTAACTATTAATTAGGTCCTAATCACTCATTGTATATATTTTTTGTTACATACAGCAGATGCACAAACAGTAAAATTTATTATTATTTTTTTCTCTTTCATTGCCTTACCTCCTTCCTTATCTGCCCTCTCACCCCCCTCCCCGACTTGAAATGGCTAACTAGGTTTGCAATAAGTCATATTATTGCTTTTTGTATACTTTAGTTGTTGTTATTTTTTTTTTTTTGCGTCGTAACTAATATGTAAATATGCAGGGGGTGCGGGCTAGAAGACCGTGCGGTCATTACCGACACCTCCTTGTGCTAATATATTAATTGTGAAATAATTACTTTGTTGCTTTGAGCACTAAATAAATGAATCTTGAATCTACTTAATATCACGCCTCTCTCAAACTCTATTGCGATTGGTTTACTCCAAATTACGTCATTGTTCACGTAATTGTTGTTTATTTGCCACATCTATTTTGCGAATTTCAAAATTAGTATTACGTTTGGTTTTATGGTGGAAGGACGTGCTTTTAACTGAAAGATTTTATTGAAGTTTTAACCCGGTAAAGCAAAGTTAATTTTTGCCGCTTTGTGCTGAGTCAAGAATATCTTCACACTGTTTACAAATAATCAATATAGAAGAAAGAGAATTCGAAAATTGTTTGGTATTGGAAGACAAGTGGATACACAGTTACGAAGTGGTGAAAGCCCAGGCGCTCCTCTTGGGCTAAATATTAACTAGCTATAGTCACAGGCGAGCTTCAGTCTGTAACAGACGGGAATAGCTGCTGCAATAGACGGTCATAATCAGCAACGATTATTTTGAAACATTATAAATACTCGTCGAAATGACACGAGTAAATGCAATACCAGTATCGAAAATGTAGTATGCTGTTAAAGTAGGCCTCAGGCCGGTAATGTTTAGGATATAGGCCTTTAAAAAACGAAATTGATTTTCGCTTGCTAATGATAAGGTCTACATCGATCGGATTTTCAAAAAAACTACACAATTACTTTGTATTTTTGCATCTTTTTAAGGAGATTTACTAAAGAAACAAGCTGTATTAATGAGAGTTGTATTTTTTTTTTTTTTTATTGTCACAATTTTTTACAAGATATACAGAAAAAGAAAACAAACAATGCGAAGTGACGAGGAGGCGCGAAAGACCGTGGAAATGCAAGTCCGTGGAATTCCCACGGTCCGTGGAAAAACCGTGGAAATTGTAAGTCGGTGAAACATCTAGAAAAAGCATATTTGAGAGTCAAAGTCGAAAAAATTAATTTTGAAATCTGCAAAAAAAACGTCTTAAAACTACTTTAAATTTTTTGTCGTCCTTGTGCTCATAGTTAAGTTTAGGTTTTGAGTTGCATTGAAGTACGTAACAATCGACCAATCTAATCCGTAAGCCTACAGAGATAAAGTAAACATTTCTGAACCGTATTGAACAAGAAGAAAAACATTTCGGAGGGCGCATCCATTTCCCTAGGGCTACACATTGCGCAACTCTGTTTAACATTAGCCTACTTAAACCATGTTGATGTTGTACTCAGGCTATTAAAAAATCTACCCAGGTCTTAAGACTTTCTCTTACAATTACAACCTTATCAACAGACGGTGACGCAAAAAAGAGCAGCCGAAATTATTGATAAACTTTTATTCTGAATTGCCTTTAAAGCATTTGGAAATGGTCGTCTGAAAGATCATTCCTCTTCTGCTTCAAAATATCTTTTCCTGGGAAAAGAACCTTTTTATTGCCGTGTTTGACGGGTTGGCAGCACTGTATTCTAAAAACAAATCTTTCAAACGATTAATGTGAAAGGTGTATAGGTGCAATTGTGCAGACTTCACCTTTTTTATTATTATTTTTTTTAATGCACAAGATTTTGCAAAAGTACCGAGTACCGCCCAAAAATTGAAAAACAAAAGTACCGGCACTGCGGTACCGATACTTTTTTTCCAAAGTACCGACGGTACCGGTACTAAAAAAGTACAGCGGTACTGCCCACCTATGATAATAAGCATACGCTAAGCATATTTGAGCCTAAAATTCAAAACGAGCTAAGCATACGCGAGCCTGACCCCTTGAATTATATATATGCTTATAAAAAAAAACGTGTATATTCATGTTTTCGCGACAAAAATCATAACTTCCTATCTGACATAGTTCTCACCTTTGCTGACTGTTAATGCTTCGCCAAATCGCCCGTCAGTCCTAAACTGCGAGCCGAGTTAATGAGGTGGCTATCGTTGTGATGTACCCAAAGTTTAGCATGTGACTCTGTGATTATATCTGAGATATTGTGATTTCTGAAAATAACTATTCTATTTGAATAAGGTCATATATAATTGAATAATAATAAACTCCAGAAAGACTTGTGCTTGTTTATTGGAGTCAGATCATAGCGCATGTTACATTGGTGACCCCCGACGTTTTATTTGGATTATTTCCATTTGGACACAAGCAAAAATGTAAGCACACTTTTGTTGATTCTTTTGTCCGTTTATGAAAACTTCCCGAAAAATAACTTCTCTATTAAAATCAAAAACAAACCCAAAAGCTGAAACACAGTACCGCATAAACACTAGAGCAACAAACAGACACCCGTTAAACATGGCGGAAGCTGAGGATGACCTGGCAAAAAATAATCTGAGTAATTCGCAGAGATGGGCGCGATACTCAGTTTTTGAGTAAATCAATATCGATACACGATACTTAAAAATAGAGCTAATCGATACCGATACACGTTACTTTGAAGAGATGTTAAATCGATACCGATATCCATGCTCGTATCGCCAATACAAGTATCTCGATACAATATTGGGAAAAAAAATCAATTAATAAAATTGGTTTACAAATAAATTAACCAAACTGCTACAAGTTTGCAATCTGCGGACAATCGCAACACGAAAAAATATCACGTATTTTTTTTTTTTTTGTTGCATAGGTTATGTATCCTCCTATTACAAGAAAGCGATCAATGCGCTGTACGAGCTTGTTTAGGCGTTGCCAGCCATCTGTCTACCACACCAAGATGGGGGAATCCCGCTAAGTGCTTTTCCCAATGGCCTAACAAGAAAACTTGCCGGCTTGTTCTTCACACTGTCCCTTTAATGCTGAGCGTCAAGCAGGGAAGCTGTGAATACCAATTTTAAAGTCATTGGTTTGACCCGACTCGGAATTAAAATCCAATCTATAGCTACCGAGGCGCACACTCCTACCACTCGGCCATCTGGATCTGAGCTGTTAATTGGGACAGTTAACGTCGTTCAATGGCCTTACGAAACAGTTGCAAATAGGCTAGTGATAAGAGAAATTTGCGGACAGTACGTCGCTTTGAATCAATGAGGGAATTGAGCTTAATTTCACATTCTTCAGAAGCCTTAAATGAACACGCAGTCAATTCCTGATAAAATTGATCATGCTCAAAAACAGTACCGAAATACTTGGATCGGCGATGCACAAAAACATGCTTAATCGATACGCGATACAGCAGTGAAACACTTAATCGATACCGATATCGATACAAAAGTATCATGCGATACGTATCGCCGGTACAAGTATCTCGATACTGCCCATCTCTGGCGATTCGACAGATTCGCAGAGTTCTATGGAACCAAGCACTTCAGCAACCAAATCTAATCACCAAACAGTGTTCCCTCTAAGCTGTGCACGCGCACATGGCTTTCAGAGACTGCGCACACGCATAAATTTACTGCGCACAAACAAACATATCATGATGAAGCAATGTTCTCGGTTGGCAAGATGGGTAAAATTGTTTTTGGACTTGCTGAAACAGAGTTTCGTAACCAGGGGTGTGGGGTTGATGAATGAAAAATTGGACATCTGCGGACGTTATGACTTTCTTTTTTAGTTCTCATTTGATTTCGAGTAGAAAATTGGACATCTGCGGACGTGAAGACCTTTTTTTTTGCTCATGGGTAGTTGCACAAACGTTAGTCATTTCTGAAAAAATGCGCAACTCGCCAAAGTTTGTGCGCACACAAAATACAAAAAATTAGAGGGAACATTGGTCACAACGCAGTACATGAGTAATGACGTTCGACTATTTCACTATCTAGTAATAATCAGATTATTACGTTTTCATTGATTTGCTTTTTGTGAGGTAAAAATTTCGTCACAATTAGTGACCATTTTGATTAATCAATATTATTTGACTTCAATAAAAAGATAATAGCTAGTATATTTACAATCATACTCACAAACGTTTCGGTAAAAACTTATACCATCATCAGTGTGAAACTACATAGGCACTAGGCTAAATAACCAACACAAGAAAGAAATTATTTTAAATGCAGCATGACTATAGGTCTACGTCATACACAAAGTAGTTGGGATTTGCATAAAATATAATACATAAAATCATAAAATCTATCATAACATTGGGATTTACATAAAATAAAGTAGTTGGGATTAACATAAAATCAAAGAAAAAGATGTTTGTCAAACCGCGAAACCAGTCGTAGAATTGGTTTTTACAGCGTTTATTTAGTAAGTCTTCAAGGCCTACCATTTATCCAGTTGCATAAAATATAAGTTAACTAAAGGGGCAAAATAAACAATTACGTGCAACTGGAGGGACGAGATTAGTAGCAGGATTATTTATGAGTTCAAGTACTGTAGGATTAATTAAATCGTAGCTAAGAAAAGAGACGCTGAATAGGCTATAAATGGAAAATAAACACGTTACTGATTGCGATGTAGGCCTGCACTAATACTGCACGAAGTGAGTTAAATGTTAGGTAGATGAAGTTGGAAGAATCGGACTAAAATACACAAGGAAGGTCAGTACTCGAGTTGAGGGGGGATGCGGGGGGATGGCGTTTTCCTGGAAAACAACACCATCCTTCATAAAACATTTTAGCGTGAGCCATTCTTCTATAAATAATGACCATCCCTCCTTTACGTCTGCGTGAATAGATCGCACCATCCCCTATAAGTGTTTGTACAACTCGAGCACTGAGGAAGGTACTCCACGTCGACCAATTCTGGCATCCTGTGACAGTTTTGCATATGTGTTAAAAACTGAACTTTCGAAAGCTGAGGGTAATCGACTTTTTAGACTTCTTCCCAAAGATGTTAAGTTCAGCTTCAACTGTTTAGGCGTAACGCCTGAAACGTCACTCCGCTGGCATAAGACGAGATAAAAAGTATAGTTTTCTTCTTTAATAACCAACAAAAATAATACCAGCAGAGCAAAAATTAATCGGAGGTTAAACCGATTGAATTTCTACTCAAACGACTTGCTTGAACCAAAAATACATGACTTGAAAAATAAAACGTCTTGATCGCTCAACTGCATGAGAACAACTGACTCAAAGAAAAAGAACGGTGAATAAGAAAAGGACTTGCTTGAACCCAAAATATATGACTTGAAAAATAAAACGTCTTAATCGCTCAACTGCATGAGAACAACTGACTCAAAGAAAAAGAACGGCGAATAAAGTTTAACTCATAACGTGCAGTGTGCAAAATTACAAAATTACATTGATTACGCGAAGAAAACATGCATTACACAGTTTGATAGATTACGAGCATGCGAGGTCTAAAGAGCCTTGCACAATGACTTCAACATACTTGACTTCATTCAAAGGAAATTTTGGAAACGAGAGTTCGAGACAGTGGCAAGGCGAGTAAATTAAAAGATCGTGCGTTAACAATATAAATGCGCTGTTTGGCTAAGCGAAATTTTTACTCCCCTCCGTGAACATCCTTCTAATATTAAAGACACTTTTGATTTTGTCACGCGCATTCTTAGCTCCAAACCGGGTCCCAATTATTTGGTATGTTTTGATGTTAAAAGCCTATTCACGAATATCCCAATTGATTTTGTAATTGACCAAATTTAGGAAAAGTCATTTCCTGACAAAAAAGCTTTATTTCATGGTCTTACCCACTCTCAATTTAAAAAACTATTAATTTGGACCACTAAAAAAACAACACTACAGTTTAACAATCGACACTTCAAACAAATTAATGGTGCAGCAATGGGGTCCCCACTTGCCTCATTACTCTCAGACGTATGCATGAATTGGCTCATTGATCAAAGCCAAAAAATCGTAACCCAGCCTTTGCAACTTTATACATACGTTGATAACTGCTTTGTTACATTTGAAGAACGCGCCCACTTTACCGAATTTTACAAACATCTTAAATCTATTCACCCAAACATACAATTTACCTATGAACTGCCCCAGAACAACCAATTGGCTCTCTTGGATGTATGGAATAGCAATCAAGATGGAAAACTCGCCCTAAAAACTTACCGTAAGCCCACTTATACCGGACTTTACATTAAGTGGCAAAACTTTGTGTCTCTGAAATATAAGATTAATTTAGTGAGAACCTCTTGCACAGAGCTTATAATATTTGCAATTCCTATTCACTTATCCTCGAAGATTTCAAAATTATTTCCATCATGCTAGAGAAAAACGGCTACCTCACTGGATTTTTTTAAAGCAAATTCGATTTTTTTCAACAAAATGCATGAAATAGTAAAAACTCCAAAAGTCGAAGAGAGGCCAGATACTGAAAACAAAACAAGACTCATATTCTCGATTTTAAAACTACCGTATATTGGAGACATGTCTTATCAAATTGAAAAAGAAATTCGGCAATTTCTATTCAAAAACCTTTCCCAAAAATCAAAATTTGTTATGGTACATGAAACAGCAACTATTGGCCAAAAATTCAGGTACAAGGACCGTCAAACACTGCTACACAGCTCAGGAGTTGAATGTAATCCATCAATTGCTCATGCGGACAATCATACATTGGACAAACCAAAAGAAACTTGAAAATTAGAATTAATGACCATATGCCAAAAAACTCAGCTAATAATGAAACAGATGTGTCCCAATACTTGAAAAATAATCCAGACCATACGATGAACTTTCGTTCCCCCGAAATACCAGCTCACAGCAATAACATCCGGAAACTCCACATCAAAGAAACCCTACTCATCCAAAATCTTCAACCACAATTAAATATTGACGATTCTTCCAACCCCATCTACTTATTTAACATTTAGCTCACCTCGCGCAATATTCGTGTAGGCCTAAATCGCAATCAGTAACGTGTTTATTTTCCATTTATAGCCTATTCAGCGTCTCTTTTCTTAGCTACGATTTAATTAATCCTACAGTACCTGAACTCAGTGGCGTAGCCACGGGGGGGGGGTATGGGGAGTTACAACTTTCCCCAATTGATCCTCAAATGACGTCATACATAATTGAAACTGTGCGAACAAAATCCATCATTGGTGAAGCAATCAAAGTTAGGGGCCAAAAATATGACAAACTTTCCATAAAAATTGTTCAAAAAGCACAAAAATGGCCATTGCAGTAGGCCTATGCAAATTTTCAAAAATTTTCCGGGGGAGCATGCTCCCGGACCTCCTTATAGTCGTTTTTGGCACATAAGTTGCTTAAAATTAACTCTGCCGGAAAAAATACACTTGAAAAAAGTGACGAAAATTGGTACCCCCTCTCTCAAAAAATTTTTGAATACGCCCCTGACATGAAAACATTTTCAAAAAGCTTGCTTACGCCCGTTTCCGAGTTTAAACGTCTTTGCATTTAGTTAACATTCAACCTAATTCAAAATTACATGTACCCCACCAAAACTTTCTGGATCCGCTCCTGTACACAACGTATGGTCAAATGTGATGTCATTCTCAAACCCCTTCCGTTGCAAAATCCTGGCTACGCTAGAGCTTGAACTTATAATCCTACTACTAATCTAGTCCCTCCAGTTGCACGTAATTGTTTAATTTACCCCTTTAGTTATATTTTATGTAAATCCCAACTACTTTGTTTATGACGTATAGTCATGCTGTATTTAAAATAATTCTTTCTTGGGAGTGAGAACCATTGTGATGGTGAGGAGAATCGCCAGTAGTTCAGAAATATGCAATCGACGATTTCGCATCAAAATTCAAATATTGTTTGTGGAATAATAGGTAATACAAAATCAGTCAATAATGTTGCTTACATTTCATTTATTGTTAAATGGATTTCGGTTTATAAACCATACTGCAGTACAAATACGCAATAAAAATTTTAAATAGATAATAAGTACTGGAAAAATTAGATTAGAAATGGCCTGCTAAAAACGGAAATTGAGGAAAACAAAGAGTCTAAGAAGTATTATCTGTAATGCGGTCTTGAGTGAAAAAAGAGAAATAAGAAAAGAAGATATCTATAGAATAAATCGACATTAAATAGACAATGTAGTGAGACAAATAAATGAATAAAAATATAAATGGAGGGAAAAGATATAATGAATCCGTAGTAAATTATAAAGAATCCGCAACAACTATAAACTTAATTGATATTGAAATGTCTTTCTTGTGCTGGTTATTCTAGCCTAGTGCCTACGTAGTTTCACACTGATGATGGCATAAGTTTTTACCGAAACGTTTGTGAGTTACATTACTAGGGCCATTTTTTTTTGACCTAAAAAATATATATTTTTGACTTTATTTTAGTAAAATTTTGACTTTATTTTGACTTAACCGCTTCCGCGTATTATTGATGTCTTGTTGCGCTTTATTGATTAAATATGTTTTATAATCTGCAATTTACATAAGTTTCTAAAGAAAAAGGTAGCCTACTTCGAACATTTTCTCACTTACTCAGTGTTGAAGCTAATGCAACAAAGCGACGCATGACGTTAAAACCTAGGATAACTAGCCATTGCGTGTACCGGTATCAATTAGTGTGTAATACAAAAATGGCGTTGCAATCGCAATTGTACTGTACACTAACAGTATGTCTATGATCTTTTTAACGAAAGCCGCGCAGTATAATTACGAGGACGTTTTATTGTAATACAGCATCATATATTTTTTTACGTCCTTAACATCAAAATTTCTGTCTTTTCTCAGTAATTTATTGAGCATAGAAAACGACCTCTCAACAACAGCCGAGGTTGGCTGGGCTTTTTGCAATAGTGCGTAGCTTGTTGGGTCAATGGTCAAGTTGGTACAGTTTATTATTGTTTCTAAATCAGAGTTGGATAGTCGTTTGTTCATGTAGTCTTTAATCGCGCAAGGATCATCATCAAATTGTATATTCTTCAGCAGTCTGTATGCTTTGGTTATTGTGCAGGCACTTCCTTCTAAGAACTCTACGTTGGCTGCTAGAGTCCGGTATTGATTTATTTTAACCAAGTCCGACACCAAACCTTCCACATTGATAGCGTCTTTTGCTCTGCTGACTAAGAGGCCTGCACTTGTCCAATTGTTGACAATGGTACGAACAGCTGGAAGGTTCTCACTATAATATAAGGCAGCTCTAAGCCAAGTTGCCCATCTTGTAATTACAGGGTCAGGAGGAGATGGCAGACCAGCGTCATGAAAATCTTTCTTGCGATCTTTGTTTTTGATTGTTGCTGCCTTGATCCTTGCTATTACTTCATCAATATTTTTAAAATGAGCACGCACACGCATAGCGCAGTTATGTAGTAAGTGCAACAAAGAAGGGTATAATTCCTTGTCTTTCCCGCCGAAGACATGTACCGAGCAGCATCAGTCAAGAACAATGAAAAATTCTCGCGCTTTATTTCAAATTGTCGCAATATGTCATTCACAGTGTGCAGAATAATACTGCTATTAACATTGCGACCGCTGTCAAGTGGATGGCAATTAACGAGGAATGTCTGATTTGGAGTATCTAAGCTGCCCACAAGCGCACCAATATACTTTTGTTTAGCAACCTCTGCTTTATCCACAATCAAAAAAATTTTTTTGTCACGAAGCAATTCTTGAATTTGTTCCTCTTTTTGGGATGCCAATTTAGCAACACATGCCCGGGCTGCAGTCTCCGAAGGCAATACTTTTCCCATTCTAGCAAACAGAGACTTTAAAGAAGGATGGTTCAGTTTATGAAGTGGGATATCTGCAGCTAAGAATGAAGAAACAACTTGTTCCTTGAAGTTTACTTGATCGAAATGTAAAATGGTTTGCTTACTTTGAGATTTGCTCTTCGTCTCCAATTTTCCTTGGTGTTGCTTACTTTTTCGGTGGCTTTCCTCAAAAAACTTTTTGTCGCATTTGACTAACACGTCGCAAAGGTTGCATCGCAAGTCGCCGGCAGGAGTTGCCGAAAACTCATCCGGATATTCCTGGCAAGTTTGCCTAACTTTCGCTACAGAAGATTTGGCTTGTTTTGGCACTCTTTGCTTTGCAAGCTACAACTTAAATGACGACGTGTCAAGAGCGCAAGGCTTTTATAGGATTACCGTAAAACCTCTATTTCACCGCCATGGCGCTCTGTTTTTCAACTCTTCTATTAGAAGTTGCGTTCTGTTAAAGGTGGCGTTCAATTAGAGGGAGGCGCTCTATTTTTCGACTAGCTGGTCAGAATTTTGAAATGAAATTTATTAATGAAAAGAAAAAACATCGAACACATTTACCGGTATTTTACCGGTATATAAGATATAAGGTCTTTGGAGTCGCTTGCTTGAAGAGCTAAAACATGACAAAGACGCCTTCAAATGAGCCTCGAGCTGTGCCTTTTGTTTCATCCAATCTTTGACACATGAACGAGAAACCTTCTTGATTTTCGCAGCCTTTGCTTTATTGTATTTTTCAGCGTATGCAACAACTTCCAGCTTAAAGTGCATGTCGTAGTTTCTTCTTTTTGAAGGAGTTGCATCTTCAGATTCAGAAGTGCTTGACAAAGCTGCTAAATTTTTTACCAATATGTTCTTATCGGACTCGATTCGAAATTATAAAGTGCAGTAACAAAGGAGAAAAAGGTTCCAAAAAGCGTGTTTTTGTGGTAAGTAGAGGTCAACGAGTACAAGGTGCGAAGTTCTCACGAAATAATGCTAATTTGGAAAATGAGTTCGAATCTAGGTGATGGTTGGTAGGTATCTTTTAAATGGCTGCTTTAACTGCTAGATTGTGAAAACTTAATCAATTTTACAATTATCAGTGGGGACCTGCTAATACGGTTCCACCGCTAAAAGTGGCGTTCTATTAGAGGTGGCGTTCAATTAGAGGGAGGCGCTCTATTTTTCAGCCCTTTCTTAAAAGAGGCGGTCTATTAGAGGTGGCGTTCAAATAGAGGTGGCGCTCAAATAGAGGTTTTACGGTAGATTAATTGTCTAACAATTATGTATTTATGCATCAACAATGACGTTTCATGCATAATAAGTGCTATTTCCTTCTCAATTACCGCACGCATTATTGTGACGATAGTGCAAATATTGCAACTATTTCAAAAGTTTAAAATCAAATAAAACTGCGCATAAAATTTTAATAGCAGCTCAAAAATTCAAAAAAATATTTAAAAAATATAAATTTGTTCGTTTTTGTAAGGAAATTTTTGATAAAGACAATTGTGACAAATTTTGACTTTATGCAAAATTTTGACTTTATTTTAACTAATAAAATCTACCAAAACAGACTCCTGAACACCTGAAACGAACGTTAGTACACATTTGATCATGTAACAAGGTTCTGAAAAAATTTTGACTTTATTGACTTTAGCGGGCCCTAATGATTACAAATACTCGTATACTAGCTATCATCTTTTTATTAAAGTTGAGTTTGAAAACCCATCTTAATGCTCCTAATATTATTTGATTCATCACTTTTCGCAGCAGCTATGAGCATATTAGAATATAAAAATATGTAAAGAATATAAAAGATTTTAGATAGAAAAGTATAATGATGATTAAAAATAAAAAGATCTTAAGTGAAACTGGACTAATGCGATTGCGTTATTCGCAATCGCGCACACACCAAAAGACTATAGCCATAAGCCATCTCATAATTTGTTCGCTGACTCTTAATACAGCCCAACAACTTAGGCTGTTAGGTAGCCTAATATCTGCTTAATTTTTTTACTGATAGTCTGATATATATATATATATATATTTTTTTTTTTTTTGGTACAGTTGTTATTGGTTATTATCATGTTATTCTTGCCTTCCGTGTAGTTCCTGTCGCTTGAATGATGTATTTTTTGAATGATGCAATGACAGAGTTCGTGAAGTAACTAAACTTGCGTATTTCAGTCTTTTGAACCTGCAGTATTTTGTTTTTCTTAGTCTTTTTATTTGTAACATGTAGTTAAATTACAATCTAAAATGCATCTTGTAAACTTCCTGAGATCACTAGCGGATTTTTTAGTTATTTAATACTGTCGTCAATGGGACTGTTAGTTGCATGCTTTGTGCCAACTCGCTGGTTTGATTAGTGCACTTATGTTCGATCCCAACTCTGGTAGAATTGACAATGGGGAAAAGCGAGGTGACCGCTTGGTTGAAAGTCAGGCAAACGCAGCAATTTTTGATACACTGGCATTAACTGATTTAATCCATCAATCTTTTAGCAACAATATTACTTCATGCCTTTACCATGACGTAGATACTACCGTCTTAAATAAAATTAATGAAAACATATTTATAATTCACGTAAACATCAGGTCCTTGCAAAAACATTATCACACCTTGTTAGATATTTTAAATACTTTCGTTGCATACCCAGGCATCATATGCTTATCTGAAACGCGATTAAAAGGGGAACATTACATGAATGTAGCACTTGAGGATTACGACCTTATTTAATCTAACTCACCAACAAATGCTGGTGGCGTTGCAGTGTATATCTCAAAAAACTTCGTGATACAATCAATTAGTAAACAAGATCTACAAGTTGAAAATTGTGAAGACCTTTGGCTTCGCATTAGTGTGCGTAACATGCCAATTCTTTTTACTCTAGGTGTATTGTATAGGCACCCGCATCACTCAACGAATGAATTTATAAAGAGTCTTAATGACAAACTTGCTAATTTCAACTCCTCAAAAACGACTTACTATATTCTTGGTGATATCAATATTGATGTTAGCTCAAATGCTCAGTCGTCGAACAAACGCAATTACATGAATATGCTGGAAAGTATGGGAGCAGTTTCAATCATTACCGAACCAACTCGTAAAACACCAACTTCTCAAACGACATTGGACCACATCATAACAAACGACCACCAACACCAAATTGTACCTGGTATTTTTCAATGCGATATTAGCGATCATTTTCCGTTTTTTTGCAAGATCCAAAACCAAAATCCAAAATAAACCATGAAACCAAAATCACGAAAAAAATGTATATAAGAGACTTGAGTAATTTTAAAATCGATTCCTATTCTCAAGAGCTAAATTTAATGATGCAAACTTACTTGCAAAACTTACCTATAGCTCGTTTAATTTAAACCCTAATTACGAGCAAGCATTTCAAAAATTTGTTCACATTGTAAAATCCGTTGTTGATAAGCATGCACCTTTAAAAATTGCCACTCGCACACAAAGCAAATTAAAAAAAAAACCATGGATTACTAAAGGTTTGATGACCTCGATTCGTAAAAAGCAAAAATTATATAAGACACATCTTTTGAAAGGAAGTGATAGTGAAAAAATTTTTACTGACATTATGCAAATAAACTTAACAAATTAAAATATATTTCGTAGAAAAATTATCTGAACAGAGAGCTTGAGGAAAATAAACATAACCCACGCAAAATCTGGAAAACTATTAACTCCCTTTTATATAAGAAAACAAAATCTGTTGTTGATTTTCCACCTGAAATTAAAGTTGACGAGAGTATAATCGATGACCCAACAGAAGTAGCAAACTGTTTGAACAAACACTTCTGTAGTGTCGGTAAAAAGCTAGCGCAGAAAGTACAAAATCTTAACGAAATAAATTATACTACGTACTTAAAAGACTCTATATCGTCGTCCATATTTTTACATCCTACACAAGTATCGGAAGTGTATAACGCAATAATGTCTTTAAATTCTTACAAATCACCTGGACATGATAATATTCCTGTGTATTTCATACGAAGCGTAGCAGAAATACTAGCTTATCCACTTTCGATACTTGTAAATCATTCTTTCGAGCTTGGCTACTTTCCCAACTGCCTAAAAACTGCCAAGATTATTCCCTTGCACAAATCCGGAGACAAATATTTACCTACAAATTATCGCCCTATCTCTATTCTAACGTGTTTTTCAAAAATTCTCGAAAAATTGATGTATAATAGATTAACGAATTTTATTGACAAGCACTCTGTAATTTCTTCCACGCAATACGGATTTCGAAAACATCATTCGACTACACACGCTACTGCGGACGTTGTAACTCTGACTTACGATAATATCAATAAAAATGAATTTACTGACTTGGTGTTCTTAGACTTAAAAAAAGCGTTCGATACCGTTTCCCACTCAATTCTTTTAGGCAAATTAAATCATTACGGCATTCGAGGACAGGCACATAACCTGTTAAGTTCTTATCTCGAAGATAGAAAGCAATATGTCACAGACAACAACATCACATCAACAACTGAATCTATTGAATGTGGGATACCTCAAGGCTTTACACTCGGGCCATTGTTATTTTTGATATATATAAATGATATTGTTAATAGTACATTTTCACCACCTACGTTATTTGCTGACGATACTTATCTCAACATCAATGCAGATTCACTTTCAAACCTTGAACTCATCATTAATTCGGAACTTAAAAAAATTTCAGAATGGGTCAATGCAAATCAAAATCAAATCTTCATTATACTCGCCGTATTACGCCGAAGCGTGTAACGAGTTGAGGGGTCCATCTCCGCGGCTTAGCGCCTGGGCAGCACAGCTCCGAAGAAACGTCGCAGCGGTGGCGAGTCGTTGGCGGCACTGTGCCGATTTGACCGGCCCGGGAATCGAACCCCAGACCTCCCGCACCGATAGCGTGCGCGTAGCGACTAAGCTAACGGCCGGTCTTTCAATGCAAATCAATTAACTATTAATTCGACAAAATCGAACGTACTTCTTGTCCCACCAAAGCTTAATCGCGCGTCTAATAACATTACCTTTGCCATCAACTCAACGCAAATAGAAGTAGTTAAAGAAGCCAAGTATCTTGGACTAATACTGTAATTGATAACAAGTTAACCTTTGGATCACACATTGAATATTTAGAATCTAAACTTTCTCGGGCAGTTGGCATAATATCAAAACTCAAACATTTTTTCCTTCGTCTGTACTTCTAAAACTTTATTACGCGTTATTTCACTCAAATTTATTGTATGGGTTATTAATTTGGCACAATACTTACTCAACATATACTAATAAAATATCCAGACTTCAAAACAAAGCCATAAAGCTGATTACTAATTCAAAACATACTGATAAATGTGCTCCGATTTATGAAAAGCTTAAAATTTTGCAACTTCACGATCTTCACATCCATGAAACAGCGACATTCATGCATAAATTCCATAACAATAAACTACCTGTTTCTTTTTCGCAGTATTTTAACCGAATTGCTGCAATTCATTCAGTTCATACAAGAAGCAACACCTCTGGACTTACATACTACATTCCACAATACAAAACAACTCGTCTACAGCGCTCCCTAAAATATACTGGTGTGAAAATATAGAACAAAATATCTACCTGGATCAAAACTAAAAGTTACAGTCAGTTCTTAAAACACCTCAAATTATACCTACAATGCAACTAAACATCTCCTCTTTCTTTTATCTTTATTTATTTATTTTTCTTTTTTTTTTTTTTTTCTTTATATTACAGCAGATCCTATACGAATCAGCAGAATAATGCACAGCAACTGAGAAAAAAATTATTATTTTTTTATATTTTTTATTTTTTTAAAAGCAAGGGTGGTTGCTTGACTCGAAGACCCTTAGACGGTCACTTCGCAGCTTCCCTATTGCATTCATTGTAAACTTTATTTTTCTTTTTCTATATTGTGTTATGTTTCGTTGTTGAACTATATTTTGCTCTTGTTTTTATTTACTATAATTGTTTAAATACCGTATGAATGCAATGAAATAAATGCATCTGAATCTGTTGCAATGCCGACTGCCTGCTGTTTGAAATCAATCAGTTTGCATTTGTTTGTGTGTTATTGATTTTTGTTTTACCTTCAAGGCTCTGCCATTCATGCTAAACTAAGAAGTGGATGCAGTAGACTCGGTGAGCTATGCTTTTTTACTGCATTCCACGGAGCATGGTGAAATGATGTTTGTGTTTGTTTCATCTCGTACCAAAAAATTAACTTGACTTAACTTGACTATTAGCTTTATCGTTGCTATCAGCTCGTAGCTTAATATAATTTTGGGAGAGAGGTATCATATAACTTTGGGAGGGAGGCACCACATAATCATAGCTTAATCTAGATGTATTGTAACGACGTAGTAATCCGCCTGCCCTTGTTCTACCGTCCTTACAGATATTTACGCGGCGACGACTAATAGCCTGACTACATGTCCAATTTATGTGGGCTTTTGGCACACATTCATATGGGCTTGTTGCTGTGGGCTTGATGTCATAATCACTTTTTTCAATTATGACATCAAAAATTTAATTGTGATGCAGAAAGCCTACAGGAACAAGCTCACGTAAACGTGGGCCAAAAGCCCACATAAATTGGACATGTAGACAGGCTGTAAGTGAACTTAGATTGTATATTATTCGCCAAAATTCACCAACGTTTTCTAAAAATTTAAACACACTTAGTATCTGAAATGAATTCCTGGTTGCCAAGGCATGCAAAAATGAATCTAATGCACTTTACCGGAAACAGCTAAAATAATAGCATATTCGCTAAACGCTACAGCTAAAATAATGACATATTCGCTATACTATTATAAAAACAGAAGGGACAAACGTCTGTAGTGGTAATACACTTACAATACTTTATGTGCTGGCTATCAATAAAGTAGCGAATAGCATAGCTTACCTACCGGACCACCTCGGCGGCTTAGACTCTTCAAGCCGGATAAGTAATGACAGTGACGCGGCCAGCGAAAAATTTAGGGTAGTGCTGTACCCGGATTTAGGCAAATCATCTAGGAAAAAAGTCTTCTTTTCTAAAGAATATCTTCACAAGGAAAAAAAGGGGGGGGGGCCTTCCTCCGGCTACGCCAATGAGTAATGGTTAAAAAAACTGTAAAAAATATACAGTATGTGAAGCAGAACCAGTGTAAAGAATAACCCTCCTTCAAATGCTTCGCCGAAACGCTGCATTAAAACTTTTGCAGGGCTGCCACTTACTGGTATCGATTGCTAAAATCTCAAAAAATCATCATAACATACAGAAGTGATTCAATGGCCATCTAAACTTTTCATACTTAATTTGATTAAATTTGAAACCGAAGGGGTCTTTTTTTTTCAGGACGCCATTGACAAACTTTTTATCACTGATCGGGGGGCCCCCTTTCTCGGGGGGCCCCAGAGCTATAGCCCCTATAGCCCACCCTTAATCCGGCTCTGCTTGTCGCTATCAAACAGAATTAATCTCAAACGAAGGCAATACGAAGAAAGATTACTACCGTCAGGTCGAAAATTTCGCTGATTCATAAGCCGCATCAGTTCAAACGAAAAGAAACAGCCTTCCATGCTCAATATCATTGTCTTGTGAGCTGTTTCTTTGTGTCAATTAACATCAAATGATGATGAAGCAATACTCATGTATGACGCAATCAATCAATCGAGCTACGTGATAACTAGGGCGATTCACGGTCAATAAAGTCAATTTTCTTTTGGATGTAGAAAATAACTCTAAAAATGTAGAAACAAAATTTCACGGTCGTAGGGTCAGTATTGATGAAATTATAAAGTCAATAAATGTCAATTTTTTGTTTTTTAGATCAATTTTTTTTATTAGGCCAATTTTTGCTTTCTTGCTTTTTTGCGCGTTTCTACTTCATAGTCAAAAAGAGATGACTCAGATCATTTAGAGATGGAGGTTCGTCACTGTTGGTGGTACCAGGGAGGTGTATGCTGTCGCAAGACTGTTAGCGGTATTACAGTTTTGCACATGCTTAATTTTTTAATGTAATGTTTGATATGATTTGATTGATTTCGATTGTAAAGATCCGTTCAGACAGCTTTGCAAGATTGCAATCTCAGCAAAATTGGTTTATGATGAAATAAGCTTTTCGTCGTGTTTTCATTTGTTACACACTTTTGTCGCTACGTGCCGGTAGTCAAAAACATTAGAATTGAAAAGACGATAGCGTTAGTTATTCGAACATACTTTGATGTTACAAAGATTGCAATACAGCGAATAGCAAAACACTTGAATTATATGTGCGTACATTATAATCTAAGCATTAACTGAAGTGACTTTGGTGTTTTTTGTATTTTTTCTTATGGACTGGTTCTTTCATTTTATTGTTTCGTAAGGTCAATAAAGTCAATTTTTTGATAAAATAAGGTCAATTTTTTGAGATTTTTAAGTCAATAAAAAATCGCCCTAGTGATAACAATTATAATAATTGTTTAAGATGATAACAAACTGCTTTCGTGCTTTGCTTCACAATGTTTGCATTGGCTTATGTATTTCAGCAAAAGAACGCTTCCATAATGAACAATTGTTATAATCACCTTTCCAACGGAACTATTTCTTGCTTTTGAGGAATTGGACATGAAACAAAGCGACAATTCGCCTTTAACTTCTATTGGACACGATTTCACTAACCCACACGATTTCACAAACACACATACGCGCACTACATACTACAATCAACCATTCACACATTTCGCCCGTGGTTACGACTGATAAAATAGATAGTAGTTTTTGTTGATCCTGTTTTTATTAATTACCGTGGTTCTTACTGGACTATTTTTCTGATAAAATAGATAGTAGTTTTTGTTGATCCTGTTTTTATTAATTACCGTGGTTCTTACTGGACTATTTTTCTTTTTCGCCTTTCACATGCCAATTGCTAGGCTACTTTATGCTCCGTTTCATTTGTGAACGAACTCAATCTGTGTAGGCATAAATAATTTGTTTTTCAATCATTTGCTGTTTTTCACTCATCATGATTAGCAATTTTTTTGGCAACCTAGGAAAGAATGTAGTGATATCAATGTCCGTTAGCAAAAGGATTACATAATACGGATATTGCACAACACGGATTATTGAAAACGGATATTGCCTAAATTAGTAGGCTACTATTCGCTTAAATTATTATTTATTATTATATTGCCTAAATTATTATTATTAAATTACACAATACTCCTGTTCCCACGAACAAGCAGGAAACGGCATCTCTATACCTCTTATTCTTTCTGTCGGAACATATACTGAAATCTGTATAACGATGTTGCTGCGTCGTGCTACCTACCATCTAAACAAATGAAGTTCTGAGATCAATCGGAGTCCCATCGCGCGCCGTTACATTTGGTGATCCCTACAAACTCACGTGATATCCGTTAAGGCTACTGCTTTATTGCAAAGAAATTATAATGCAAAATAAAAGCCAAGAAGGACGTTGCTTTATTACTTTTTATCTTCACCCTGGCTGCACAGAGATTTAACTAGAGTGTGACGTGGCCGTCCACTTCCCACAAAGATAAAATTCTCTAAAGGATATTTATCCGGAAGGATCACCACTCTTTCGTGAAGTGAGTCATTTGAAAGAACGCACACATTCTCTCCTGGGGAGGGTTGAAGAGTGGCTAATCGCCCGATACAGCGCTGGAGGTGTTTTCACCTGTCGGTAATGGAGGCTGTTGTAGCCCCCGAACCGGCAGCAAGATGTCGCCATGACTTCCCTTTAAGTAAGCCAGAAAGGACGTTGCTGTAGAGCTTACGCGAAATAAGAGAGCAACGAAAGATTATCAATTTTTCGTTTTTTACTAACAACTCTTTTTATGAGCAAAATAGAAGAAAAGTTTCTTTTAGAGCAGATATAAACAAGTTGCTTCTGAACGTTTTGATGTAGAATTTAGCATGTTTCGATATAATAAAATTTTGACTTCGGTTGCTATGGAAACGCCCTGTCCGACCGTAAAACGTTATTAATTTTGAATACAATTCATATTTCGGTTTCGCTTGACCACCTACAACTTTGTAAAAAGTTCAAAGGTTCTACCAAAAAAAGAATTTTTCGCCATTTTTGGCCCAGTCTACCGATTATGTGTTGAGAGTATCTGATGATATTGACGCTGTGATTTGGTTGAAAAATGCTTAGATATTATCGTCGCTGTTTTTGACCTTAATCGCATGATTAGAGATTCCTCTCGCGCGTAATTTCTTTTAGTTTAAACACGTTTCGGTAGGGAGGGCAGTTTTTTCTCATGCTCCACTATCTTCGCTTTTCACGACAGTCATGGGAGGAACTGCCCTCTTTATAATGAGTGCATATCAAATGTTCATATCAAGGTTTATTGTTCATAATGAGTGCATATTTAATGTTCATATGCAGTTGCAAAACGGGTTAGCTAAAGTGCAGAAACTGGTAGGGAGATCAGCTATAGGTTGGGTCAGAAAGGTTTTCATATTGAGGAGTTGCTATTTTACTGCGGAGTAATTTTATTTTCCACGTTTGACCATTGGCCATCAGATCGAACTGATTTTCCGAGTTTTGAAGTTCATGAACATATCTTCAACATAAGCCAGAATAAGTTGTTTCTATGGTTCTCAGAGATTCAAGATATCTTATTGTGACCACGATGTCATCTTGTGTGGTGATGTAAATCACTTCATGCCTTCAATGTTGCCCAGTTAACATAGCGTAGTTAATGGAATTAAGTGCACAGTTTTAATCGGTCGTTCCTCTTTCTGATTCCTGTCATGCTGCACTGATGAGATTTTTCGAAACAGTAGTAATCTTCGCAATTGCAGAGGCTGCAGTTGTCTGTATTACTGTATCACTATATCAAGGTTTATATGCGTTGTTTAATTATCAATGTTGGTTCTTGAAAAAAGATTTTTTGGAGGGAAGCAGTTGACTTATTTACCCCCCTGGCTACACCTTGTTCGTGACGTTGCGAAAGCTAGCCTAATTTAGTCACTTAACCTTCCTATGGCCCAAAAATGAAGTCAACTAAAATTTTTTCAACAAATTTTTAACCAAGGCTTAACAGCTTGAACTTCTGTGAAACCTTTTCTCTCCTTAAATGAAGCGCAAGGAATCAAGCAAAAGTGTGAATAAAATATCTTGATTGCTTCCTTCATTATGGCATTATATAGCTTAATCATGGTTAGCTGCATTTGCGTAATAATTTAAACTAGAAACATTGCAATCCGATGCACTTTAACACCTCTGAACTTCTGTAATTGTAGTATCATTACGTCATCGCGATGTGACGTCACTGAACCCTTCCCCATTGAAAAATCCTGCGTACGCCACTGCCCTCCGCTGGCCCTGTCGTTGTTGTAGATTATAGATCACACCTACTCGTCATTCAATCAAATGCGCAAAAGCCAATTAAAGTTGCATCCTCCTTTCATTTATTTTCATTTATTTTAGCCAAGCTTCTGCTTTTAGGCATTCCCGGTACCAAGGCTTTTAAGTAAGCCCACTGGAATATTGTTGTACTATCTATTAGAGACTGGCCTAACTGCAGGTAGGCTACGGTACGTCCTTTTTTCATGAAAAATGTGCTTAAATGAGTGCTTTTCATGTGAAAACCGTAAAAATCTGTTAGTGGCTGGGGGCCCCACCACAATCCTTGGTGCGCCACTAAACAGCGGTAGCAGTGACAAAGAAAAAAAATTAACAAGCTATGCCAGAAAGCGTTAATATAGCGTACACAAAGTCGTAAAAATTTTGCAATATCGGTAGTGAATATTCATACCACCACCCCCACCCCGAAATATTTTTCTAGATACGGCCCTGGTTGGGGCTGATACTTTAGACATGACCCTAAATATGCAACTAAATACATGGTAGGAGGAACGCATAACTGGATCAGGTATCGGTACCAGTATTGTAGCCTACTATGCCTGTCACACTACGCACTTTCGTCACGCACACTCACTTGGCCATCTACGTTAGGACACTGCTCACTGACCCCACTCACCAAGAGTCAGTGTTGGAACGAGTCCATCCATTGAAGGACTCGAGTCGAGTCATTTGGGACTGTGACTCGAGTCGAGTCCGAGTCCATTTGAAAATGCTCGAGTCGAGTCCGAGTCCACCAAACTGGAGTCGAGTCCGAGTCCACCAAACTCGAGTCGAGTCCGAGACCATCAAACTTGAGTCGAGTCCGAATCCACCAAACTTGAGTCGAGTCCAAAACCACCAATAAAAGTCCTTTCGAGCCCGACACCAAAACTCTTTGTAGTAGCATTCTCCATGAAATATGGCAATCTAATGAATCTAGTAGTAAAAGGCCTACCCTTCTGACCGACACCACAAACTTTCTCTAAAAGTAATATTGGTACTTGCAATGCGCTTGGTACAAGAACACGAAATAGGCTATTATATTATGCTGATCGCAGGTATAATTTATGGCTATGGCACTAAATCATAAATGGTTTCTCTGCTGCACAAGTAGCCTACAGTTGAAACATCTATCAAAAAGCTTTAAGTTTAAGTAAGCATAGGCAGCTGACCAATTTTCATCAACATGCAAAGAAGCCGTTGATGCTGTCAACATTGAGCCAATATGGAAAATGAATGACAATCATTTTCAAGATGTTTGGGTTATCACTAATCGATGGCATGCTTTTATAAAGCCCAGAAAATTTTACGACTTAGACTATGTGCACCACTAGTAGCACGATAGATATTAACATATTGATTGGATTACCGAAAATCCGTTCACGGAAAAATAAAAATCAGAACGGATTTTGCCTTTCAACCAACTTGGACTTGAGTCTGAGTGGATGACTAGAGTCCGAGTCCATAATTCTCATTGAGAACTCGAGTCGAGTCCGAGTCCTTTGTACAGGGGACTCGAGTCTGAGTCCGGACTCGAGTCATTACAACACTGCCTAGAGTCAAGACACCTGAGAATGACAAAAAAGAAAAAATCCCATCTACGGTATTGTGAAAATGCTTCAAAATTTAGCCTATTGCAAAATTACCCTTTGTAACTAGTTTTACTTAGCGTTAGAGTATCCGTTAGCTACTGCAGTTGTAGCCTAGGCTTATAGCTAACAGCCAGACTGCTTAACCTTCCTCTGCCTAAAATCTCACATTGCACACGGAGTACCGGTAGTAAAATGGGGTCAAATTTGACCCCAATCGTTTTTTTGTTTTTAATACGTTATTTAGGCTCATAAATCAAATGAAATAGTTAAAAGTTATAGGCTACTCATAGACTTTGAAGTGTTATTTTGAGAAACAAAATTCAATACAAAGTAAAATAATGACTACAAATAGTCAATTACAGTTCACACAAGTTGTTGCATTGGGGGCTGTATGTTTAGGGCGAATGAACGCAGAGCATAACGAACACTGAGAACTATATTTGTGTCTTTCGCCCTAGGACAGAATGCACAACAATCAATCAAAATATTTATTTTCATGCAGCACAATCCAACACAAGGTAACAAGGCAAAATGAAATAATAAAAGATTAGAGGTAGTGGGAGTTTTTTCGTGAAGTGGCTGAATGAAAGGAGACTGCAAAATGACCGTTGAAGGTCTTCAAGTCAAGCAGCCACCTCAGTAGGCCTGTCTAACGTCTTTCGCTTAAGTCGCAATGATGCTAGACTAGTATTAAAATTTTTGCAAACAATTAAGTTATTGCAAGGTTTCAAAAGATTCGATCGCTTTCCAAATTATCTACCATTACACTGAAGCGTGTAACGAGTGGCGGAGCCCGTCTCCGAGGCTCATCGCCTGCTAGGGTTTTCCTTTTTCCCGGATTTTCAACTTTGCGGGAAACGGGAAATTTTCAATAAAATTCTCGGATAATTCCCGGGATCCCGAAAATCCTAGGGATTAGAGAAATTTTCCCGCGCATCATTATTTCGCCATTTTTTCTGATTTTCAGCATTTCAGATCTAAATTGTAGCATTTTGTTTTGACAAGCTTAGTCGGAGTTTTTTCATTTTTTCGATAAATGGAGGAAAAATTTTTGGTAAGCAAAAAAATTAAAATTTGCAGTAACGCATTTTTAGGTCGAAATGATAGATAACAGTACCACTGAAATCCTTACTAACGTAACAAAAATTCCCGGGATCCCGAAATAAATTTCCCGTTTACCGGGAATTTCAAAGCCATAAATTTCCCGTCCCAACTTCCCGGGAGTGGGAGAAAACACTAGCGCTTGGGCATCACAGTGGTGACGAGCTGTTGGCGACACCCAGAAGCGGATCCAGAAAGTTTTGAAGGGGGGGGGGGGTGTAATTTTGAATTAGGTTGAATGTTAACTAAACACAAAGACGTCCCCGGAAACGGGGGTAAACAAGCCCTTTGAAAATGTCTGAGGCGAATTCTTCAGGAAGGGGACACCAAATTTTGCCACTTTTTCAAGCGCAGTTTTTTTCCGGCAGAGTTAATTTTTTAACAACTTAAGTAACAAAAACGACTTCAGAGGGATCCGGGGGCATGCTCCCCAGAAAATTTTTGAAAATTTGCATACTGTAATGGCCATTTAAGTGCTTTTTGAACAATTTTCAGGCAAAGTTTTCCATATTTTCAACCCCTAACGTTTGAGTGCTTCACCAAATATGATGCATTTTGTTTACAGTTTCGATTATGCGTGTATAAGGCGACTAGTGATTAAGGCATATTGTTATGAAGAGGTTCGAAATTATGAAAATTTTTATCTAAAGCATTGTTGAAAATGGCTGGTGGGGGAATGCATCCCCACATCCCCCTGACGACACCGTGTCCTATTTGACTGGCCCGGAAATGGAACCCCAAACTTCCCGCACAGATGTCTTCACCCGCGCTAACTTGCCGGTACAGTCGTTAACTTTGTTGGGCAATAAATGTTCTCGAACAGGAAGCGCATGCTCACTGGCAGAGTCAATGACGCGGATTGGCCAGGCATGACAGGGCCCAACGCGATAGAGCAGAGCCAACGACAGCAATCCTACGCGTCGCCAAAAGATGCAATGCGGTAGAATTTCGCACGTATCTTGTCGCATTCAGCTCTAGTCAATCTCTAAGTAATTAAACAAACATCTTATAGTACTGTATTGAAAAAACTTAAATAGTTACGATAAAAAATTGTAAAATAATAAATAAACGTTAAGCAAACTCCTTAAAAAAGCAAAATTTCGTTATTCAAAGTCAAACGACTATTTATTTTAAGTAAAAATTTGTTTTTAAGTACGCAAGTAGGAGTTGACAGCGCGTATCACTAAGTTCAATTTCTTAAGGAGGAAAAGTGAATTTGCTTGAGGAAAAATAAAGCGTAAGTAAATCTGGAAAACTAGACGTTTCGACAACATGGATTCAGCTGTCATCATCAGCAGCAGTTAAGCTATTTTCGTCCCATATTTACGAAAATTATGGTTAATCAAAATTGAATTCCAGGCTACTCTTTCCGACAACACAAGACTTTATCAGTTCCATTGCTCCCCTGCAGTAGCACAATTTGTAAGTTCATAACGTATTTAAAACTATTATATCTCTTGAAAAAACTTATGAAATGCTAAAAGGAGTACTTAATTTCTGCCGATATGACTGTTACCAAATCTCATAATAACATTGGACTTCAATCATTTCAGACTCGCATTCCACAAAAGCGACTACACTACACTGTAGGGGCCAGCTACCTTCGTTAAAACATTCAGTCACCAAGTGGTTAATAGCAAGTAACAAGGTTAAATTAAAAAATTCCATCATAAAAAACAAATAAAAAACATAAATTGACTGAAGCACGTTACGGTCAGCAAATTTTTTCGATAAAACAGCAAAATCCAGATTCAAGATGAGTCACCATTGTCCAAACACTCAGCTGCCATTCAGTCGACCGTGCGACACTTATTTACCACACTAGCGATTCGGCCTCGAAAAGATTTGCAAAATAAAAGAACATTTTTTCAATCTTCATCGAATTCTAGTTGGTGTAGGGTCGATAAAATTGTCATCTTGAACTGCGACAACTTCTTAGGTGTGAGATTTTTCATTCTAGGTGCAAGTGAGGCCAAAAACATTCTGTCGGGGTCAAAATCTGTAAGGCAAGTAGAAGTGTTCGAAATTTTTGGAAAAAAAGCTTTTGAAAAATACAGCATAATCAAACGCGAAGTATCTTTTGCAAAATGCATGTTTCAGCTATCAGGGCAATAAGTTAACGCAGCACATAAGCAAACGAGTTTTTTTCAAAATATATTGACCTGAAAATTCAACTGTAATTGAAGGACACTGCGAAGTAAGCTTGCGCCACCCGGTATATATATGTCAAATGCAATCGGTTCCAGCCGTGAATCGAACCCGTGACGCAGGATCGGTAACCTGCGCGCGGTGCTGCTGGTTGAGGTTACTGACCAAATAGAAAGTATACAATACATTAGACAATGCACTGTATGTAGAGTTACTACAATTATAGGTAAGCAGCTGGATATTCCAAAAAACAAATATAGATATAGGCCTACTACAATTCCCGCAGAATGTTGATGCAAATTATTTTCTGCGATGGAAATTTTGCATGTTTTTGCAATTACCGAATTACTGCAGATAACAATAACATGCGAGCAAAATGAGAACGTACGATAGCGGTAACGTAAAGGCAAAGATCACTTCAGCAAAAGAGGACTATTTTTATAAGTGGCTCATGACGACCCATAGAGTGGCTTCAAAATGCAATTGAAACCTTGATTACGAGGCAGGCTTTCAGCAATAAAAAAACAACAACTTCGTTTTGCAAAGAAAACTATGGTCAGTCGTATCCACGATCGCAAAAAATTAATGTTTTTTTTAAGAAATGTAACACACAAAATTTTTTCAAAAGAAATAGTCATTTTATTTTACCAACTTTTTGCAGTGACATTTTCTTTTCAATCCCAAACTCTCGCTTGTTTTTCTACCAAAGCGATTGAAAAATTTTACCCCATTAGTTAGTAGATAATAACGTATAAAAATGAGGCTTCTTTAACTGCTAACTCGACACAGAGTTTACTTCATATTTTCAATAATGTTACTGTCAATGGTCTTATTTTGCTCACTTGTTACCGGCAGTAAATTACACTGATATATTCAAAAACATCGGTTAGCTCAGATGTTGAGTATATCGCTATCGGTGCGGCAGGTCTGGGCATCAATTCCCGGGCCGGTTAAATCCGACACATTGTCGCCAACGGCTCACCACCGCTGCCATGTTTTTTCGTAGCTGTGTTGCTCAGGCGCTAAGCTGCGGAGATGGACCTCGCCACTCATAACACGCTTCGGCGTAATGCCGGGAGTAGAATGAAGATTTAATTCGATTTTTTTGATGGCTTTAAAAATAAAAAAATTGCATCAACTTAAAAAAATATTCTTTTAAAACTATGAGTACAAATTAAAAATTGCTGAGAAGGAGCTCTTCCACGTCGTATCCTCCTGCGTCAAAATGTTAGCGTACGCAAGTCTCGCGCCAACATACTTGATTTCACTTCAGAAAATTAACTATAGTACAGTTGCAATGACATTCCTAAGCTAGTCGGCAGTGCTTGTTCAAACATAACACTGATATCATAAAAGGTAACCGCACCTTTATCCACATTTAGGATCATTTTAGTCATTAAGTTGTCATGAGCGATTTTGCGTTTTTTCAGAAGCGGAATTTTGTCCATTGATCGCGTTGAGTGAGAACCCAATAACGTTGGTTGTGGTGTTGAAACTGAGCTGCAGCTGTAAGGTCCTGTATCTCTTGTTTCTGACGCTCGTTCTATTATTGCACTGGTAGAAGCGCAACCCAATTCAAACGATATAGAATCGTTTTCTGCGAGCAGCTCCAAGTCATCAACTTCCAACGAATCACCAGTAGCCATTCCAACAAGATCTCTATCGTGAATATCAGAAGCTCCGTCATCATAAGCAGGAGTTGCATGCCGACTAACACCTCTATAAATTAATAAAATGACTTCGGAATTAATTCAACAAAACAACCATAAAACATGATTATAATAGTTTCATCCTGGCTACAAGTCTCAGAAAAACAGCATAAAATTGTGTGACATAACTTCTAGACTAGAGCAAATTTGATAAGCTTTAAACAAATTCTTTTACCTAATGATTACTTGTCCATCAAATAGATTTTAAATTAGATTTGGGCCAACGATTGTTAGCTCAGTTGTTAAGGGCACACGCTATCGGCGCGGGAGGTCTGAGATTCGGCGTGGTTTATCCGGTCAAATCGGTCCGGATCACGACTTTTAGGCGCGGACGGTTAGTTGCCAAGACGATTAGGCGCCAGGACAGTTAGGCGCCAGCTGTATTTGTATCCACGTTCTAGCGTCATTAAAGGGCGCAATTAAGTTTTCAGAAAATGTAACGACTGGCGGGGCTCATCTACGCGGCTAAGCGCCTGGCCAACACAGCTTCGAACCACAGAGGAGAAACTTTGCAGAGGCGGCGAGCCGTTGGCGACACTGTGTTTAGTTTGAATAGCCCGGGAATCAAACCTCAAACCTCCCATACCGAAGGCGATGCTAATACGAAAAAAATTTGAAGCTTAATACATCGAAGTGACAAATAATTGCGCTCAGCAATACCATATTTGATATTACAGAGTAGTACAAAGTGCTCCCCGTTAACTACGCGTGTTTAAAATTACTAACAGTTTTATGAAGTACTTTAAAATTCTAATTGGACAATGTGTCGCCTACGGCTCGCCACCTCTGCAACGTTTCTCCTCCGTGGAACGAAGCTGTGTTGGCCAGGCGCTTAGCCCCAGCGATGAGTCCCGCCACTCGTTACATACTGTGACGTAATGGGCGATAACAATTAAGATTTTTTTGACAACTTAATTGCGCTACCTAATGACGCTAGAACATGTTAATTCCGTCATAATTTCGCATATTCATAAAATCAATTTTTTGCGTGAAATGTCTCTGAATTTAAAATAGCTTTGATTTGAAATAGAAATTTGTTCTACATCTGCTATAAAATGTCACGTTCATAACTTATGCTACAAACATACAGGGCAGGATTGAGACGATAAGAGACCCTAGGCTATTTTTGATTTTTCCACTAGAAATCGGTGAAGACCAAAAAAAAAGGTCTTCGTTGTTCATGATGAGGCCCTTCATTTTCTGCGAGGCCCTAGGCTTCAGCCTACTTAGCCTATACGTAAATCCGTACCATTTACAGAGCACTGCTGCATTTTTCCTTAGCTTCCTTTAAACTAAACCTATAAATTTTAACAAAAAATTGCATGTGTCGAGTTTAGAACGTTATGCGTAGAGATATAAATAGAACTGGCGCCTAACCGTCTCACGACTAACCGTCCGCGCCTAAAAGTCGTGGACTGAAATTGGTCACAGTATCGCCAACGGCTCGCGGCCACAGCGATGTTTCTTCGGAGCTGAGCAAATGCGCAGCCCAGGTGTTAAGCTACGAAGACGGACCCCGCCACTCGTTACACGCTTCTGCGTCATCCCGCAAGTATATTGGAAATTTGATTTTCTCAGCCAAAGATATTCATAATTAATATACCGACGTGTCTGTCCACAATACGAGGGATCTGCATTTTGCGAACTTAGAGATATCTATGTTTTTCTCTAGCGATGGTAGGTGCAACTGTAGGGATGTCCATTACCGAATCTCAAATCGAATCCTAAATAATTCGGAATCTTTTTTGATACTGCCGATTCAAAATGAAATGCGATGCGTTTGCGGTGCGTTTGCGATGCGTTTGCGGTGAGGCATACACGCGAGTAAACTGCACACACCTACTGCGCAAGCTTATGCAACCAACACATGCAATTGTCAATGACTGCTGGCTGTTTGTGACGATCGTGCGTATTAAAGGCGCGTTTACCGATACGAGACACGCGGCAACTAGACCTAAAATTATAATGTAAGTAAGTGTAGAAGGATTTCGCACGTTTTCGCGTGATCGGTGAACAGTAAAATAAAAGAAACATGGTGCGAAAATTTTTTGTCGCGTGCCGCGTTTCACGTATCGGTAAACGCGCCTTATGGCGTGTTTACCGATACGCGGCTACCTGGTTTTTTTGTTTATTTCATTTTGACGTTGAATATTGGTACGGCAACGCAGTAAAAACGATGCGATATCAAGGAATTGTACCGGTACAATTTTTACCGCTTCATCGCTCGGTATCAAAAAACATTTGAAATAACCTTGACGACGGCAGTGAGACAATGCACGTTTAATTGTTACGACATCATTAAACAATCAGCTTGCTTGACGCAGGCTAGCAAACTTTATATCGCGTTAATAGCAGGCCAGTATGATTTGTAATAGTAATCGCATTGCCGCGTATCGGTAAACGCACCTTTGTACCTGCTTCCTCAGCTCCGTCAGAGAGAGCTTTTTCATGCGCCGGCCTTACCGTAACAAAATTACGAAACAGACTGACATCCGAACATGTGGAGGCCGTAACCTTTCTTCATATGAGTGAAGATGGGTTGCAAATAGGCTTATCTGTTAGTGTATTTTGTGCATTTTTTAAGCACACTTGCTGATGATTTTGCAGCATTGCATTGTGCTCATTTTCTTAGCCTCCCAAATTTGGGATTCGAAATTCTGGATTCGACATTTGTGATTCGGATTCGATTCGGAATCAGCTAAGGTTCGGCTACGGCCATCCCTATGCAACTGCATTCACTGGTAGCTCCAGCTGAGAAAATAATGAAATACAGGTATAGCCTAGCATCACCAAAACTGAGTACTACACTGCAGACCAAGCATAATAATTTGAATTTATCACTCCGGCCAACAATAAATTGCTATTTACAGAACTTAAAAACAGTGAAAAGTTTGAAAAAACCTTTTCCCTGAGGTGCATCCGTCCAAAAATGCCATACGATCCATAAGTGACCACTTGGCACAAGCATACTCATGTTCTCCAGCACCGGAATCTTCAAGAAACTTCAACTTTTTTTTCTGACGATTATACTTGTCTCTCATTGCTTTCCATTTGTTTTGAGCTTGATCAACTGAAAATAGACATGAAAGCTCCTAAACTACAATCTTTTACAAGGTCGTTTCTCGTTTGAATTGCAAATAAACACAGCATTTTGTTTGTCATTCATAACAATTCCAGAGAGACAAAAGAAATTTATTTTCGGTAACATTGTTGCTTTTTCTATTACAGGTTTGAAAATAGTTTGTGCAGATTTACATCGTCATAATTTTAGAAAATAAATAACATCCTTATTAAACCTTAAAGGTTTAATAATAAACCTTATTATTAAACCTTAGCTAGCAAAAATAGCATGATGATAGCTACGTTAAATTTGAGTCTAGCTTATTAAATGATCATGGAGTTGAAAAGTGACTTTATGGCGCGCTATCCCGTCTTAAGCAAGGAATCGCCGTGAACAAGCAAATTCAGTGATGGTCTCGATAAAAATTATCTTGAGTTAAAGCAGTGTTTCTTAAGCCTTTTCTTGCGCAACCCAAAATCATTTGAGAATACTATCTGGAAGAATAGCTGCGACCCAACTAAATTGAGCAAAAGTAAATATAAATAAAAAAAGAATACCTTGACACACAAAAAAAAATTTTCCTTCAAGAAACTTTCGAAATCGTGACTTAACATTGTTCAATGCCAAATGCACTGGATATTCTGCCCCAGACCGTTTCTACATACATGCCAGAGCAGAAAACCCTATCTCACACTCATATACCTTGGAAATGGATTCATAATTTTCAAGTCCTCTCCATACAAGACTGGTAATCTTGTCAATATTATTAATAACTTGCACTGCTATTCACAGCATATATTTTGTGAAAAAAAGCTTCGACTAATTTCTGCTTGATTCAAGACGAAATAGACAATATCATAAAAAATTCCTATGACATAAAGACTTGCCATCAAAAACCAGACCAATGTTACATGACGTGCAGACAATTTTGTTTTAAATCTCAGACACAAGAATCATAATTTCTCGAGATTTTGAAAACACGAAGATTAGAAAAGCCATGCCTAACTAATGATTTAAAGATGAGCCAAGCACGACACAGTACCCTTCCTGTGTCAGCGACCCATCAATAAAATCTTCGCAAGCCACATTTGGGTCACAACCCATGGTCTGAGAAACGCTGAGTTAAAGGATAAATTTATGAAAGTAGTTGAAACGAGTGAAAACTGGCTGAGAACATCAACGACTTCACAAAAAAATCTTTCGACATCAGAGCCAACAATTCCTAAGCTTGTTGCGAAAGCGTAAGAGCATCCTTTTTTTATTGAAAAATAAGTGGTAAAAAGCTATTTTGTCTGTTATCATACATTTCTATAGCACTTTAGAAAATTACTAGAGCCCATATACAAACACATAAACATTTATATATTAATTGAAATTGTGCCATGGAGCAAACATGTTTGGGAAGCACTAACTTGCAACAATATAGCTTGACACAGTGCTTTTCAACCTTCCTGCTGGAGCAGAACACCAATGAAACATTCCAGAGACTTGAGAAACCTCTGTACATTAATTTACTAAATAATTTGCTTAAACTCTGCTCGAAATTGTAAACTTGCCAAATCTCTGGACTGTACTGGCGGAACTCTAGGGTTCTGTTCTGTGGCACCCCAGATGAAAACCAGTGGTCCAGCACAACGCGTTTGCAACATGATTTGCAATTACGATAGTTCAATGGTATATTTTAAGGTGCCAATAACTATTATCCAAAGTGATGATTCAAGTCGCAGCTTCAAAATATATACTCGAGACAACTTTCATTTACATATTATTGGAAGAACTTCTACTTTTTTAAACAGATAAACTATAAAGCAGTGGTTTTCAACTTGGGGGTCGTCCGGCATTTTTGTAGTGGTGGCAAGCAGTATTTACCAGAGCTGGAACGAGGACCGAACCTATCGAGACCGAGACGAGACATCATAGCTTCGCGAACGAGACGAGACTTTAAAGTTACGAGACACGAGACTTCATAAACCAAAAATTAGAAAATATAAAAACGATAGTAATACTCGGGAGTATGGGCTCTACTAAGCCAAGTTATTGAAATAACTTTATAGCAAAATGACATTAGCAAAAACAAATGAAGCAATGAAGCCGTCGCGGTTATGAACTGATGTAGCCTATCATAAATGTGCTATTGGTCATATCCTTTTAACGATTACAATCAATGATTTAACGAGTTCACCATAATAACAACGAAACAGCTTATTATCACAGAAGATTTAAGTCCTTGTAGCTTCCAAGGCAAGCAATACCTCTCACAGACGATTACACGGCCCAATATTCTTTTTTAATCTAACGAAAAAGATGTCAAGAAAACTTTAAACAAAAAGTCATTGGTAGGCTATGTTGGTCTAGACCAGAAATGTCGGCATTGCAGCCCACTATCCTCTGTTAAAACAATTTTTAGCAAGTTTATCAAGTATTGAGCACGAGAGTGTTCATGAAATTTTATCAAATTACTTTATATTTAATAAATAACAAATTAATTAACATAAACATTTTAAAGTCATTGTGACACCATGCATTTCATCTATCTGGTTAATAACTTTCTCATAAAAAGAGCTAGCTCAAATCTGGAAGCACTTCCCATGTCGGTAACCAAATTTCCTGCAACTGTAATCCCTGCACTTTTTTCGATTTGAAGCCTTTTTTGGGCCTCGACTACTTTGAATAATCTTTTGATAGCTGTTGTAAACCAGACGAGAATAGCATCTTTCATAGGGAACAAATTTGTAGAAATCTTAATTTTATGACATATGACACGTTACTCTCTTGAAAATTTTTTGATTTGACACACCGTTTGCCCATAAAAAATAGGCCTACATCAATTTTTTAAACGTGGCTAGCGGTCGTTATGTCTTTGAGTAAAGGCCATATTGTTAAAAGTTAAAACTGAATTAACATTATTGGATTAATTATTACATTAATTAATTATATTAATGGATTTTTTAATTTTTTTTGTTGTTAAAAAAGATGCATTTTTAGCAAAATGCGGCTCAGTACAAGGCCTACCTATCAATGGTTAATTTTTTTTTCTTAGAACTATAATATGAAATATTGGAATTCTGGTCGCTTTGCGGCCCAGTTAAATATTTAATTTTGCAATGGGTTCCTAATAAATTAAAAGGTTAGACATCCCTGATCTAGAGTAGATTACCATCGAATGCATGTGCTTAGTGGTTGAAATAGACCAGTTTTCATATATGCTGCTCACAAAAAGAAAGCAAAAGCCTGCAATTCTGCAGGCCTGAACAACAAAGCAAAATGGTCTAAACAATATGTGGCCAACTGTTTTTACAAAGTGCGAAATCACGCACAATGTTTTACTTTCGAATACATCGGGTAAATATCATTGTTGCTTCCGTATCAAAGACCTGAATGCTGTTTCAAATCCAAAATTTTTTCATGTCTCGATCGAGACATGACCATTTTCCGAGACTTTCAAGGTCCGAGACCGAGACGAGACATTGGCATAGCGAGACCGAGACACTCAAAAACATGTCTCGAGACGTATCTCGAGACCGAGACACGTCTCGAGACATCTAGCTCTGGTATTTACTGTTTGTTAGAAACCCCTTTGTCCCAGACTCACATGTCGTTAACGTGTTTTGTGTTCAGTAAAAATAATGCAACTCCAGAGGAATTTATGGCCCTGAAAAATGACTCGACTACGAAGGATGCCTTCAAACACAGAGAGGTCTTTGCCTGCATATTGGTCAGCCATGGTAGCTTTATCTTCTAGAGTGGCAAGCACAGCGATTCAACTTTTGATCCTTTTTTCATCAACCTGGCAGTATAAGGCATGCTTCCCAGCATTACTGGAAATAAACAAGGCCAGGAATAAACTAATCGCAGAGCTAAATCAAAGATGCCCTCTATCCACTTCCGAGCCACGCATTGACAAGCTTGTCACCAAAATGCAACACCAGCCATCTCATTAGTGCAGCTGTCATGATGTGTACAATTTATTGAGTTTTTAACACAGTGATATTACAATACTTACGTTAGTCGTTTTTATTGATGCAACTAAATATTTACACAGAACACGTTACCAACGTTTAACAGCTCAAATGGTCAAGTGGTGAGAGCGTCTGCCTTGGGAGCTGTAGACTCGGGTTTGATTCCAAGTAAGGTCAAACCAATGACTTTAAAATCGGTATTCACAGCTTCCCTACTTGACGCTCAGCATTAAAGGGGCAGTGTTAAGAACAAGCCGGCAAGTTTACTTGTTCTGCCAATGGGAAAGGCGCTTAGCGGGATTTCCCCATCTTAAGTGTGGTAGACAGATGGCCGGCAACTTCTACGTGAGCTTGTATAGCGCATTGATCACTTTCTCACGATAAGAGGATAAAAATGCAACTAAATACAACTGAATGTTCCTAGTAATCGTAGGCTAAGCAGTAATAATTTTTATTGCTGCTGTGCATGCGCAACTGCAATATATGTGTTCAATCACTCATAATTTTGGAAGGGGGTCGTTTGGTTGTGTCGGATTGCAAAGTGGGTCGCTGAATATAAAAGGTTGAAAACCACTGCTGTAGAGTCGGGTAACGTCTAGTATCAGCCCCCAGGTTCAGTTTGGTTAGGATTAGGTTCGATTAGGGTTAAATTTAGTTAGGGTTCGATTCAGTTACAACCCTAACCGAACCTGATCCTAACCAATCCTAACTACAGTATAAGCGAGCCAGGGGGCTGGTACTACCCTGTAGAGTCTACCTCAAAAGAAACTTATAATAGTAAATATAATGTAATCAGGGTTACCATTTCGTGTGTATTTCTAAGATTTGTGCGTATTTTCAAGGGCAATGTCTTAGAAAACGTGAATGTGCTTATTTCCAAGAAACGTGCTTATTTTTGATTTTTTAGTGGAAAAAATAGAATATTGCGGACGTGAAGATCTTTTTTTTGGTCTTCACCAATTTTTAGTGGAAAAACAGGTGAAGACCTTTTTTTTTTAGTCTTCACCAGTTTTTAGTGGATTCACAATAAAGAGCTATTGACTTTTTGGTAACCTAACTGCAGCGTGCTAATTTTTTGGTGAGGTCCGGTGGAAACCCTGAATGTAATGCAAAGCTTTTTTGAGTACCGGTACTGGTGCAATATATGGGATTGAAAAATGAAAAACATGGTAGCTACTTCAAATTATATTGAACAAAAATTCAACAGTAACCGAGGGAGTCGCGAAGTGAGCTTGCACATGGAGCAGTCAAAGTACCAATCCCTTTTGTTTTATCCACCATGCAAAATTAAGGTACGGAAAAAATTGTTCCACTACAAAGTGATTTTGGAATAATATGTATTCAAAAAAGTTTTTAAACGCCTGACCTATAATTAACTCAAAACAAAAACCAAACAAACCAAAGGTTGCCAGAGGATTCGCCACATGGAAGATTCGCCACACAACGGTTGAGACATTTGAATGTGACCGAGAATTTGAGCATAAACGTCGCACAAACGTTTGCAACAGTGTTGATGTGGAAGATTTGTCACATAGAAAATTCGCCACACAACGGTGAGACATGCAAACATGATCGAAAATTCGAGCGTAAACGTCCGACAAACATTCATAACAGTGCCAACGAAAAAAATTCGCCACCTGAAAGGTTCGTCAGCAGAACCAATTTATCTGTAATTTTCATTGTCCTAGAGGCAACGGGCTTTGGTAAACCAACAAAGTTCGCATTATTTGATGTTGTTGGATAGTTAGTGAGAAGTATTTGGAAATTAAAACGCGAGCTTTTTCAGATGCATTGGGTTTGCGCAGCCCTGATGTGAACATCATAGGTAAGTTTATTTGCCAAAAGTTGAGGAGGGACCTATACGCTACACAAAAAGTTGAAAACATATCTTTAAGACAGAAATGTTCATTTGTGGAAGACATCAGCCCGTTGAGTTTTTTACCTTTTAGGAAATATATTTCTTTCATTCTTATTCTATAAAACCAAATATTTTAAGCGTACAAAAAAGAAGCCTTTAAAACATGTAGTTTGCAAGCATGTAACGAATGGCCCATTTCCACAGCTTAGCATCTCGGCTACGCAGCTCTGATCCAGAAACGTCATAGCAGTGGCAAGACCTTGGCGAATTTTCCTCGTCGGCACTTATAATTTTTTTTTCAGACATTGTCCGAATTTTGTGCTCAATGTCTGAAATATTTGAAGCCATTTCGGACAAAGTGTCCGAAAAAATTGTGCTTGTAGCACAACAATATGCTTATGGCGGCTCCATGCTCAGTAACTAAACTAAAATTTAGCGACTTCCTTTTTGCAACTAAACCGTCGCCACTGTAACATGTGATAATTTTTTTTGCAACATGCGTACCTATTGAAACTTTCTCGCTTGTCGCAAGGAGAAATTGTTTTTACGTTTCACCATATTTGGGAAGATGTCTACACATTTAGAACGATTATGGCTCCTGCGATATTGCACACAGGCTTCGTGATTTGGGCTCCCTCAAGACTTTAATGACAACTTGAAACAATTTGCTGCCCTTCTGTTAACAGCTCAGACGGCCAAGTGGTAAGAGCGTCTGCCTGGGGAGCTATAGACTTGGGTTTGATTCCGAGTCATGTTAAACCAAATGACCTTAAAATTGGAATTCACAGCTTCCTTGCTTGACGCTCAGCATTAAAGAGACAGTGTGAAGAACTAGCGGGCGAGTTTACTTGTTGTGCAGTTGGAAAAGGCACTTAGCGAGATTTCCCCACCTTGGAGCGGTAGACCAGTGGTTTTCAACCTGGGCTGCACAAACCCCCCAAGGGGGTTGCGAATGATTATAAAAAGGGTCGCAAGGGCTAACGGGTCTGCAGTACCAGTGTTTATTAATCACTAATGTATCATATTTTTACAAATAATCTTTTTGTGAACATTATAAGAATAGACCTTTCTTTAGCTCCTCACCGATATTTTCAATGGAAAACAGGACATCTGAGGTAAAGATGGCATGAGCTCACTTTTTTGCAACCCAGGCCGTCCATGGCATGGAACCTCTTGCCCAGTAGCGGTAACCGACCCAGCAACTCATTCCAAAAACAAAGCCCAGCCCGCCCAAAACCCATTCTTTTACAAAACTTCAGCCACATTTGAAAGAAAAATGAAAATTGAAAAAGATTTCAAAAATTGGTAGCGGCTTGTTAGCGGCCCAATGAGAAGCAAAAGATAGAACCGGACCATCAACTTACCACTACAAAGACCGGTTAACGGCTCGTCAGCGGGTCTCTTAGCAGCTCATGCAGGGTTCCCACACAATTTTTAAAATCAAATGCCATGACTTTTCTCATGACTTTCCATAACTTTTTTTATGACTTTTAGAACAATATTATTGCACCTGTTTTACGTTATTTTATGTAAGCTACACTCCCACGAATGCGAATTTTGTGGAAGTAATTATTTTTTAGCGGAAACAAAACCAAACTCGGGTGTTGTGTCTTCAAAGAGAGCTGGAAGCTGAAGAAATAAAAATTTGACTGCTTTCACATCCCTGATGCATACGTCTCACATTTGCATATAAAAACTTGTGCAATTAGCCATGATTTAACTTCTGCAAACTTGCTCGTTGCACATTGGCGGTGTAGCAGGTCAACCAAACCAACATTACTAGCTACATTTACCTGAATGACATCAAATTTACCATTCCACTATCGCACCAAACTAGAAAACACCATGTATTGTAAACTATAAAACCAGGTCAAAAAACTGCAAAAAGTAATGTGAAAGTGACAATAGTTTCAAGAAGAGGGTCAGTTAATTATGTTATTCAGTTATTTTTAACCACTGTGCAGTGGTACAATTGAACACGGACAACTGACCACCATGCAAACTGACTGCTAAAAACAGCTTCAAGTGCTGTGTCATAGCAAAAACGCGAGTGGTGCGCTGCATAATTTTAAGGCTCGAAAACAGGCTTACAGCGGGGCTCGAAAAAGCTCAAGAGACAATCACAGCTTCGTGCGCAGCATAATTTGACAAGGCTTTTACATTCTCGACAAATTTCTCAATCAATTTCGATGTTTAAGTTAGGGTTAAAGGTCGAAATTCGCAGCCTCAATTCTGAAGTTAGGAACAGGCTAGGGTTCGATTAGTTAGAGTTGAGTTCGATTAGTTGAGTAAGGTTCAGTTAGAGTTAGGTTAGGTTTAGGTTCGGCAAGGGTTGGTTTTGGTTAGGGCTAGGTCCAGGTTATGTTCGGTTAGAGATAGGTCAGGGTTATGTTCGGTTAGGGTTAGGTCTGGGTTAGATCAGGAATTGTTGTAGTTCCACGTGACGAAAGTCTTGTTAATAAATTGGGCGTTTTTGGTGGTCAGTTGTTGCGGCGGTCAGTTATCCTGGCGGTGAGCTTGCGGCGAGCAGTTGACTCGCAGTCAGCTTGCAGTGGTCAGTTGTTGTGTACCGCAGTACAGTAGTGTTAGAATGTCATTGGTGTGCCGCATGATTTTGCTCATAAAAAAAAGGTTGAAAAGCACTGGGTTTTGTGACTGCAAACAATGCGTTTACAAGTATGTAAAGAACTTTTCCGTCTCATAGCGTGAGGTGTTGAGTAAACCATGCAAGGTCATTATGCGTAAAACAGAAAAAACGATGTTAATGCAAAGATGTCAAGAATATGTAAACACTATCGCCATGCTATTGTTGCGGTTGCAACGTAGTAACTAAAATCCAAACTGCGCTCTTAATTACTTGGCTGTCATTGTCACCAATTAGTTTTGACAAAAAGCATTAGCAGTTAGTAGGCTACACCAGCCTATGTAAATTATAAACGCGAATGCAGTCAAAACTTAACTTTCACAAGAAACAACAACTCTAGTAGTTAATATTAAGCCAGTTTGGATTTTTGCTTAGGCTCTTAATTATTGGAATAATATACAAGTGAGGGGTATCAGTAGCTATAACACTCACGAATATTGGCAAGGTGAAACTCTAGTCTGACAAAGTAATTCTGTTTCTAACCCTTTTGGCCTCCAATAAAACTAACCACATATAGCCTATGACTTACTAAGGGCAGAACACGAAATTTAATCATCCAAATTCACCAATAAATCAAGGAATCTTAACTAATAAATCATGGAATAGACAACACCAAAAAGGTTTAGCTGTATGATATTCGGTACAAGGATAGCTAATGTTATTGTAGTTTAGGGATTGCTGATTAGCATCAGAGAGTGGATTGAGAGACTTGTTTCAGTTTTGTGGTTTACAGCACCAGTATTGCGAAACACAAAAAGCAAAACTACACCAACACAAACAACTCCTTTAATCTCGGTGGTGAAAAAATAGTAATTCTTTTACCACGTATCGCTCGAGAAAGCACAGTCATCAATGTAGGTATCTAGATTCTGGAGTACAGAAGAATGTGATGCACAGTACCGCTGTTCCCTCTAAGATTTTGGCAAGTGCAAATTTGCCCAAATATAAATTAAAAAAAAAAATTGCTCAAAGATCTAGAGGGTTTGAAGAGAGTTTGATCCAATTTTTTGCCTCAAAGTTGAGTTTCCAGATTATAAAACTTTCATTTTGCACTAAAATATCGAACACTTTGATTTAAATTCGGTCAAATACTAACATTTCAGTTGGCAAGCTTAAAAGAAAAATCAAAAAATTTTGCCCAAAAATTCTCATTTTTCTCAAATCGTACTTTAGAGGGAACAGTGCACGGTACTCAAAAACGTATGAAACAGTTCTATCCTTGATGCATCCCTAATTTGCTAGTAGTAATATCCGAAAAAGCAAAAAAAAAAACAGTCCACTAAAAGTTAATACTTCGTACTGGCTATCAGTACTGCACACCGCTATCTAATGATAGGATGGCAAGCGTTACCGGTATCAGATGGTTAATAAATCTTGAATCTACCAAGTGAATTTATACATTAAATTTCGATTTCTGACCTAAAAATGAAATTGATAAATTCAAACCATTGGTCCTAGAGTTTCATTTATGCATAGGATATGCCCCAGTGCCCTAAATTAACATCCTATTCCTAGGGCCCATTTATTGCTTCAACCGTCCTTTCCTGAGGTCCTTTTGCTCTAAATTAGGCCTGAGACACATTTACAGTTTACCCTGCGGGCCAATCACCCCAAATTTAACTCTTTATATGGGCCTTTTTACTCTAGTGTCCTAAATGTTTTATCTCCCAGTTCTGCCATACTATACTACAGTGCCTTACTTACTATTCCATACCATGCCATACTCCTGATAGGCCTACTATTTCATACTACAGTACTATGCCATACTATTTCATACTACTACATAAATAGAGTGTTCTCTATTTATGGAATAGTGAGTGAGTGAGTGAGTTTCTTCATCTTTATCCTCCTATCACGAGAAAGCGACGGAGGCGCTATGCGTAGGACGAATCCAGACTCGCTTAGGAGTTACCTTTGTTTCCAAGTTTTCCACTTGAATTTTCTTCTGACTTCTTTAATTTGCTGCTTGCCAGATTCCACCAAGCAGAGATAATCATCGTGAAGCATCTTATCCAAGGACGCAACAACGAGACTAGGTTGGGAGTGGAACCATTAACCTTGCGATCATGGTCGTCGTAAAAACGACGCTCCGAACCACTACGCCACGCTGCCGATAGTACGGCATACTATTCCATAATTAGAGAAACTGTCAAAAAAGTGATTACCAGTACCCGGCAATATATGATACACTACACAATAAGCAGTGTCAAGAGCACCAGCCCGGTTTCCATAACGAAAACGCTGCGGCACCGGACTGCTTCTTTGTCTCTATAAAAAGTTTGCTGGTGCTTTAGACTTCCTACACACTGCACAGAAGCTAGAACTAAGAACCATGGGCCTAAAACCCACTTAAATTGGATACCACAGACAGGTACCGCTAACCAACTTTTCACAATGAGGTCAACAGATTTCCATAGCAATTAAATACTGATACCCAACAGCCTAAGTAACAAACTACCAGTACTGCCAACTGGTACAGCAGTACTGGTACTAAACTACCACTACGCAGACTCAATAACCAGATGACTTACCAGAAAGGTTCATTTCCTCTGCAATCTTTGCCCAATACTTTTCTTTCAGGGGTTTGTTGTAGTAATCTTGTGATCTCGTATCATACAAAGGTTCATATCGATGCACAGAGTCAATAAGTTTTTCATGAAATGACATGCTTTAATTCCTTTTCTGCTACCTAACAAGACAACAGATAACAGTAGACTACTTACGCATTGGTAAACCCATTGACTTCTTACTAGGCCTATAATAGACTCACAACTATGATTTCGCGCTAGCATTTCACGCTTGATTGAACAGCCTCTAAGCGCGTCGTATCAACCGTGTGCAGCGGAAGATTGCAGTAGCCAGACGGCTTTGGCCTATGTATTCATATATCCAGCTCAGTGTTTTTTAAGCTTTGGCTTGTGAAACTATTAAGCAATTTTGAAAGACCGCCAATTGAATTTATGCATTAAGCAATTTTAAGCAATTATTAAGCAATTTGAGTAATCTCTTTAATGCAATTTGAGTAATCTCTTTAATGCTTGTTACAAGAGTGGGTATTTTCCTGCTGTCTTAATATGAACAAAAATTATTCCTTTACGCAAATCTGGCAGTAGATACACAACAAATAACTACAAGCCAATTTCTCTACTATCGACGATATCTAAGGTTTTTGAAAAATTGTTATATGTTAGACTTGAAAAGTTCCTCAGACGAAATAATGCAATTACTAAGCACCAGTTTGGGTTTCGTCAAGGTTACTCAACGGATATGGCTGTTGCCGATCAGAGGTGTACGGAGTCGCCTTTTTTGGACTCCTGCTCCTGTTTTGACCAACTAGACTCCTGATCCTGCTCCTGGTCAATGTCTACTTTTTATACTCCTGCTCCTGTTCGACTCCTGTTTTTACGCAAAAGTGTCTGTTTAGGAAGGGAAATGGACAAATAATTCAGAAGGCTATTTTACCGCAGCGCTGCAACTGCTCAGTGGTTTATAACATTTCTAAGTACTTGGGAAGAAGCAGAAAAAGATCAATTGCTAATGCTCATGCCCTTTTGAAAGTCAAGCACTTCAGAGATACTCAAGTTGTATTTTCATATAAACACACTGCTGAATATAAAGACTTAAATTTTCATTTTGGACATGCGAAACTGTCCAAATGAATTCAATTCAACTTTGATGCGTACCAATAGCTACATGAAAGTTGAAAAGCAATTTAAAATTGTAATGTACCGGTAGTTATTTTGAAAGAACCAAATACTGCAGTTTAAAACGAAACAGCCTTTGTACACTGATCCTAAGCTGTGTCTGTAGAAGTGCCCACTGCCTAATTGTAATATATAACTAACAAGCTCAACTTCTAGCATTGCAAAAGTGGGATTACAAACATTTTAAATTCAAACTTTAGTAATTAAATTAAATAATTTAAATTAAAAACTCAGAGCTATTTTAAACATTCAGCAGGTAGATAACAAGTAAAGCAAATTTAAAGATCTATGCAAAAGAAATTAACTAAGTGAGCACTTAGTAGTGCAAATCTGAATGAGCCACTGATTTCAGGACCAATGCCTTATATATGTATAATGTGCTGCCTTCAACAGTCATGTTTCAATATTGCTTCTTTAATGACAAGCTTGGCTTCGGGTTGCTACCCTTAAATTAAGGGTCATCCTTTTTTTAGGATCTTAAGAATTCTTAGGATTTTGCGGACGCAGCCGCAAAATCCTCAGCGTCCTAAAAAATGACCACCAGTAGGGGTAGTCCTTTTTTTAAGATCCTGTAAACGGTTTGCTTTTTCCCACATTGTTTAGCATTGTCAGCTACATTATGATGAGTTATAGCCAATAAACACCGGAAATGATCGATTTTCTAACCGCAAGATAACGAAAATCAGTTTTAAATGCGTGAAACGAAACGCGTCCTAAAAAATGACCACCAGTAGGGGTAGTCCTTTATTTAGGATCCTGTAAACGGTTTGCTTTTTCTCACATTGTTTGGCATTGTCAGCTCCATTGTGATGAGCTATAGCCAATAAATACCGGAAATGATCGATTTTCTCACCGCGACCTAACGAAAATCAATTTTGAATGCATAAAACGAAACGCGTCCTAAAAAATGACCACCAGTAGGGGTAGTCCTTTATTTAGGATCCTGTAAACGGTTTGCTTTTTCCAACGTGTTTTAGCATTGTCAGCTCCATTATGATGAGCTATAGCCAATAAACACCGGAAATGATCGATTTTCTAACCGCAAGATAACAAAAATCAATTTTTAAATGCGCAAAACGAAGCGCGTCCTAAAAAAAGACCACCAGTAGGGGTAGTCCTTTATTTAAGATTTTGTAAACCTCGCAGCGGCGGTGGCGAGACGCTGGCAGCAAGGTGTCCGATTTGATCAGCCAGGGAATCGAATCCTAAAGCGCCTTCACCGATAGCGATGTCGTTACCACTACGCCAAACGGCCGGTCACCTCACACGATTACAAGGTAATGAAACTGAAAAAGCAGTTTTAGGACGTTTTGGTGCAACTCGGCTACGACGTCAAATTGCCTATAACGGCATTTTTTTAAAAATCCCACAGAGGTGCCGTTATAGACGAGTTCTACTGTATTTATTTCGAAGTGCTATGATACTTTGTCATTGATAATCCAGTTTTGTAATTGTCGTAATAACAAGAATTGCGTAGCGTTGTATGCTGAATTTTGTTCTTTGCCGTTATACTGAATGAAGCAATGACGCAATTTCTTAGCAGGGCAGAGCCGCTTCTGCTCATGCAACTGCCTTCGGCCCCTCAGACCTTCCGTAGAAAAAAGGCTAAACGATTTCAAGCGAAAATGATGTACGTACTGTAGCACAAAAAAGAACTAAATCGCTAACATTTCAATATCGTTTTATTAGTTTCATTACAAAGGATTCCTTTGACTTCCTTGCAACCATCGTGCCTTAACTGCTTTCGGTAGTTCTGGTTTAAAACATCTCTCTTAAAATTTGTGGCCATCTTTTGTTATTACACAACCAGGGGGGGATGTTGCGTATGCATTCCCCCACCCGCCATTTTCAACAATGTTTTGGATAAATAAAATTTTTCCATAATTTTGAACCTCTTCATAACAATATGCCTTAGTCGCCTTAAGCACGCATAATCGAAAATGTGCGAACAAAATGCATCATATTTGGTGAAGGACTCAAAGTTAGGGGCCAAAAATATGACAAACTTTCCTTAAAGATTGTTCAAAAAGCACTAAAATGGCCATTGCAGTATGCAAGTTTTGAAAAATTTTCCGGAGTAGCATGCTCTCGGACCCCCCCTAGAGTCGTTTTTGTTACTTAAGTTGCTTAAAATTTAATCTGTCGAAAAAACTGCGCTTAGAAAGTGACGAAAATTGATGCCGCCTCCCTCAAAAAAATTCTGAATACGCCCCTGACATGAACACATTTTCAAAAGGCTTATTTACGCCTATTTCCCGGTCTAAACGTTTTTGCATTTAGTTAACATTCAAACTGATTCAAAATTACATCTACCCCACCAAAACTTTGTGGATCCGCTCCTGTATACAACGTATGGTCAAAAGTGATGTCCCTCCCCCCCTATTGCAAATTCCTGGTTACGCTAGTAGTTTGACCTCTTTCGTGCTTCAAAACATGAAATATAAATGAACAACTAAGATTATTTTCAAATTATTGTGAACTGAAAATTCAACCGTAAGAAAGGGAGACTGTGAAGTTAGTTTACGAGTCAGACGCCAAACGATTTACATATGTCAAATGTGATCGCCTCCAGCCGCGAATCGAAACCGTCACATTGGATCTGTCACCAGCGCACCGTACCGCAAGGACATGTCGCTAACATGTAGGCCTACCAACTTACGAGTGTTGATGTTACTGATGTTGTAGTTGCATTTACTCAGAGACGTCTACTACAGGAACAGGACACTACTACTATCACTGCCTACCTATACATGCTCCATCTAACAGACAATTCGAAAAATGAATCAAGAGAATTCAATGAATAAAAACGAAATGAAAGCAATTGTACAATGCGAGGTAGGTATATTAACATTGAACGTGTTCACCACAAAACCTACAACATAGTGCCGTTTTCCATAGCAAAGGAAGTGGTAAGACACTAAAAACTAACTTGCAAAATTTTCAATTTCTTTTGGTTTTAATAATTCTGCATTTATTTTAGTTTGAGGACATGCGGTACATATTCTTTCGAATAGATGCAATAAAAAATGAATCACATTTGGATCAGTGACTGCATTATAGATCGATTGAAATTACAGTACAATGACACCCACACTTTTTTTAATTACATTAGAGTAGCAATTACTTAGTAAAGGTGCACTCGAAACCGCTTTTATTCCAATAAATTCGGGCAATTAAAAGTAGTAAAACTTTGAAAACGTATTGAAAGTAGAAAGTACGCGTAATTTGGCCAAGGCTATACAATTATTTAAAAGTTACAAACCCTAATTACTACAGCAATTGCATAAAAAAGTGTAATTAATTACCACATGAAAAAGTGAAAGTAATTACTACATGTAAATTAAAATACAAACGTAATTGATCCAACTCTGATATAGACATGATGCAAACCTTCAAGATCCAAGAACATATATGACTGATGATGTGTATCCATGAGATGAAAACATAAGTTAATGTATCCAAGGGGTGCAGTGCTGAAAAAACAAACTAGCTTGGTTGCGCATATTTTTTGAAATAACCAACGCGGGCGCTTTCAACGGCCAAATTTTCAAAACAATTTAATGTAGTCTAATTAATGAACAAGCTCATAAATGCACAAACTTACGAAAATTTATAAGGCGGGTCTTATAATCGCATTTTTTTTTCAAATATGACACATTTTTGCACAAAACGTATGTTGGAACGTCGTTTTTTCATGAAAACAGTATGGAAACGCCGTTACCACTCCGCTACACCCCTGAGGCCTGAATACATATCGAGATTTTTGCCGTACATCGTAACTTGATTGTTTTAACGGCATAAATTTTGTATGCAAAATGCCCTTTTCAAATAAAACCATCAAACTGACCGTGTTAAAAAGTTCAATACACGGGTGCTGCAAATATAGCGTAAACAACGTTGCTTATCATTATTATGCAAATATTTTCACAGAAAAATTAGGCAGGGCTACATGCTTATAAAAAAAAACATTTAAAATGTTGCAGATTGCGCTTGCGCACTTTAAACAAATTGTGGTTGGGTATTTTCATTCTTAAAATCATGAGTGCGAACTGGCAGCGGATTAAAATGGTAAAATGTAGTAGTGGAATTGCAGTTGCACATGAAAAAGTTTAAAATCTAGGATAGTTGGGGACTTGCAAATTTCGGACTTAAAAAGAATTGCAGCTCTCAGCACTGGTATAATAGTGCGGCCACGCAGTCCTCCGATGCTAGTGGTCCGTGTGAGGAAATATTAAGTTTCTTCAGCCTAGTTTGACAAAAACTACGTCTCATCACAAAAATATAAAGTCGGGAACATCAAAATTGCAGTAGTTTCACGCTATTGAGAAAATACAACATAATTATAGGCCTACACACTATTTTAAGCCCAGGATTGGTCATTTTTCAATACGTACGAACCACCCTTACATGATGAAAGCATACAGCGATGCATAGGTCGCATTTTGATGGTATTCTGTAACAACACGAGTATCTTGTTTATGTTATTTGGAAAGTTATCCGACGATATCTCCAAAAGCTTCCATGAATTTCGTCTTTTTAATGCTTTTCATCTTCAAAGGTTACTGAATATCAGAATTTTTTTCCATTTTACGTTTTGTTAAAGGTTTGCAAAATGCAGATGTCTTCTTAGAAACAAAAGGTTGTTGAACAGAACTTTGAGGTAGAAAACTTTGCGATGCGTTGGTTGCCAAATTAACTTTAGAAAGAAATATTGTGCGATTAGATCTTGGACGAAACTTTTGACCTTTTTTTTCCCCGATGAAGGATTTGCATTCACTCTCAGCTTACCATCACTTAATTGAACAACTTTAGCAACTGCGCCTTGCCCGTGCAGCCAAAAATGAGTCAGTTTTCTATGTTGGGCGTTCGGTGTCATATTATTCCAAATGTTCTGGCTAATGCCGTAACCTTTCCACGATTTAACCAAAGCAAAATCCCCAATGCCGAACAAAACACCTTTCATGTTGCAATCCTGGAGTTTACTTAGTGTTTCCAGGATTGCAATCAGCTGCAGTAACGTTTTCTTCTTCCAATCAGTGCCTTGTTTCAGTACTTCATCATTTGGTTGAGGTTCAATTGGATGGACATTGGACGATTTATTTGGATCTGTATTACTTTTATAAATACAAAATTTTTTGTTTATTATTACTACTCTTTTAAAAGGACCATCTTCCTGTCTTTTATACAGTAGTTTGTGACTGGAACCACGCCAAGCCCAACAATCATCCCTATATAATTTTGGTCCTTTTGTCTTTGCATTTCTTGTATTGTCTATCATATAAAACATGTTTGACTTGTTACCATCTGGAACAGATTGGAGAGGTTCACTTGTAAAGCTTTCAATCTTCTTCACTGCTTCATCTATTGGCATCATAACACATCCAGATAGTTCACCAAACCTTCCCATGACATCATTTTTTCCACTTTGTGCATTCAGTTGATTCATAGATTCTGCATCTTCACGGTCAAAAACTTGGCAGTCATCCGAATCACTGAAAGACGAGACTGAGCTTGATTCGTCTGCATTGATTGCGCGAGAATGATGTCTAGATGCTGCGGCTAATACATCATATTCTCCACGCACTCTGGAAGATAACGCATCCATTTTACCTTTCAGAGGCCTTGATGCTATTGATGGTATGTCTTCATCACTTTTTAAGCTAGTTAATACGTTTGATACGTCAAGGTCTTTTCGCACTCTGAAAGAAAGCGAATCCACTTCACCTTTCAGAGGTCATGATGTTATTGATGGTATGTTTTCATCACTTTCTGAGCAAGTTAATACTGTTGATACACCGTGGTCTCCACGCACTCTGGAAGATAACGAATCCATTTTACGCTGCAGAGGTCTTGATGTTATTGATGGTATATCTTCATCACTTCCCGAGATAGCTAATACTGTTGATACGACATGGTCTCCACGCACTCTGGAAGATAACGAATCCATGTTACGTTGCAGAGGTCTTGATGTTATTGATGGTATGTTTTCATCACTTTCTGAGCTAGCTAATACTGTTGATACACCGTGGTCTCCACGCACTTTGGAAGATAACAAATCCACTTAACGTTGCAGAGGTCGAGATGTTATGTCTTCATCAGTTTCTGAGCTAGTTAATATGTTTGATACGTCAAGGTCTTTTCGCACTCTGCATATAACAAATCTATTTCACCTTTCAGAGGTCTTGATGTTATTGATGGTATGTTTTCATCACTTTCTGAGCAAGTTAATACTGTTGATACACCGTGGTCTCCACGCACTCTGGAAGATAACGAATCCATTTTACGTTGCAGAGGTCTTGATGTTATTGATGGTATGTCTTCATCACTTCCCGAGATAGCTAATACTGTTGATACGACATGGTCTCCACGCACTCTGGAAGATAATGAATCCATTTTACGTTGCAGAGATCTTGATGTTATTGATGGTATGTTTTCATCACTTTCTGAGCTAGTTAATACTGTTGATACACCGTGGTCTCCACGCACTCTAGAAGATAACCTGTGAAGCATAAATTCAAGAAAAAACACTAAAACAGAAAAAATGTACACCATTTGTTCTAACTCTATCAAAAAACAAGGGACAGTATATTTTATACTTCTCAACTTTTGTTGCACATAACGCAACGCGTTAACTGTGTCATCATCTTTATGATACGTAGAGCCAGTGGTGAAGTGCAACCAAAATATTAGGGGGCGAGTCGAAACTAGGACTAATTTTTAATTACAGCCCTTGCCAGAGCCAAAAATGTTAGGCATATTCCAAAAATTGCAAGCCCATAGCAAGTGCTGCTACGCATATGCTTTCATCACTGTATCTGCTTACTTAAAATTGTCTACTGACAAATATATACACGTTAAATCAGCAGTGACTAACGCCTTGATGCCTGCTACCAAAATGAATTGCGAATATCGTCGATTTTTATAGCTTTGAGCTCAGCTCCTCATTTGCTACCAGCATTTTCACCAAATCATTTAAACGTGTTTTTCCCATTGTGTTTCTTAAAAAGCTTTTGGCAATTTAAGAGTCGAAAAAGCTGGCTCACACGACGAAGATGACACAGGTAATGTGAGCAGTAATACCAACTAAATCATAAACAGCTAGCCAGCTTCAAAACTTCCTCTTCGTTTTATTATATTGGCATTTTCAAGAAAATGTCGCAATGTTGGTAATTCCATCCAATAAACAAGTTATAGCAAAGGTACAGGCATAAGTTTTGCATTTGACTTTTATCAGAAATTGTATTAAACCGAATGCGCGGCATGTTACTCCCTCCTCTGGCGAATGTCAGCATTGGTGCGTTTGTAAATGATTTCGGCAGCTTTTCATACTGGACCAACAACAAAAACTTTTGTGGCAGATGCAGTTGATTGTCACCGGGTGAAGCATTTAGAGGCGAAACCAAAGCTAGAGTATAGGCTGTACACCAGACCATCTCTCAGTGGTTCTTACACTGGGTTCGACGAACTCCTATAGGGCTCAGCGGAGTTGTTTTTAGGGTTCGGTGGAAGTACCTAAACATTTTAACACTGTAGCGTAGAAAATTTTGTACCACATGAAAGAAGCCAAACCTATTATTTTGCCAGCCAACCCACCCAAAAATACTTCAGTCGAATCCCAACGCACAATGGGCAGGGAGTCGAACCGAACCCGAACCGGTAAAAACCGCTTTTTTTCGGTGAACCCGAACCGAACCTGAACCGTTTAAATTTGAGATCATTGAACCTGAACCGAACCTTTAATACTTCAAATCTGTGAACCTGAACCGAACCCGAACCTTATTTTATGCAAGTGAACCCGAACCGAACCTATAATATTTTGTGGACATAAACCTGAACAGAAATCGTTTAGTAACAATGTTTGAACCTGAGCTGATTCTTAAAAAATATTAATAAAAATCGCCAGACATGATGTACTGTGATGAGTAACATTCTTTCTGCTTACTTGAAATTTTTTCTCGTTCTTCCGGTAACTTTACAATAACTTCAACTAAATTTCGTCAGTTTTTTCATTTTTGGACGTTTCGTTGGTACTGACGACCAACATCATCAGAACAATAAAACACTTACCTATTCCAACTTTTGCAACATTCTTTCTGCTTTTCAAAATTTAATGAATTTTTACATTTTTATTTAACCTTAATTGATTCGGGCATGCAATATATATTTCGTTATTTAATTGATGTAAAACCCTAATTTAGTTTTGGGCCAAATTAAAGATTTTGAAGTGAACCCGAACCTGAACCACGAACCGGTAAAAACTGCTTTTTTTCGGTGAACCCGAACCGAACCTGAACCTTTAAATGTTGGATTTAGTGAACCTAAACCGAACCTGAACCTTAAAAATTTGGTTTCGATGAACCCGAACCTTTAAATTTTGGTGCAACTGAACCCGAACCGAACCTGAACCCAAATTTTTGAAAAGTCTTGAACCTGAACCGGAACTGAACCGTTAAAAATAAAATTTCTTGAACCTGCACCGGAACCGGAGCGATATTTTTAACGGTTCGACTCCCTGACAATGGGTCCGAGACCCGCTGAAACTTAATCTGATCGAGCTTAATCTAATTAAAATTAATCTAAGCGCATTTGATTTAAAATAAAAATTTTCGACATGTCTGCTACAATATGGGGTTCGATGGAACTTCGATCAGAATTCAGAGCTTCCACAACAGGCTCGACAGCGATGGGTTGCTGCCGCTTATTATCTATGTAAGTAATACTCTTTTACGTTATTAAAATTATTTGCTAGTTTCATCGGATAACGGCTAAACCATAAACCGAGCACCACTTTGGCACTATAGTCTGGTTGACTTTGCAATAAAGGTTTTTGTTTCTCTTTTTACATCTCATTCCGCTTCCTTCTCCACTCTTAATTATTATTTAGTAGCCTCACTGTCTACATTGACGAATTTTCATCTCTCAGGCTCTCAACTATCCTGTCTGTCGGCAGTTCGGTACGGAACAGTGAGTTTTGTCTATATAATAGCCAAGTAATAGCGAACTGTTGAGTTGTCTTAAAATGTGTCGCTGCAATGTAGCCTAACAAAAAAATTGTTTTATCATAATAACAGACTACAAACGAAAATCTGCGGTGTAACTAACACTACCGGTACCACAATCATACAAATTATAGCAGGCTTTATGTAATGAGAAGTCGAAGCGAACAAATCAAGCAAAATTGCAAACAAGTATCTGTGTTTGAACAAGAATACGGAGGAGGGGTAAAGAAGATTTGTAAATATTAAAGATGAAAGGTCACATAACAGTTATTAATCTTAATTCTTTTTAATCAAAAAAAACTTAACAAAAAAAAGCATAAAAATTTTTGGGCTGGCGGGCTCCCCCGGGCCCCAATGGCACGACGCCACTGCGTTGAGCGCGACAATAAAATTGAGCAGTATGCCGCCCAAGAAGTTGCAAGAGCTGTAACAAAAAAATAGTCCTGGCATTTCTACTTGTTTTTTTGTGTGTGATTTCGCCGCATTAAGATCTTTGTTTTTGCTGATAAAGTCATACAACTCATCGCATGACACCAATTATAAAATCTACCTGCGTTTTCTCAATCGATAAACGAAGTCGAATGATCGTCTCAAATTAAGGTGACTTGTGATTCATTCTCAATTTTACGATTGTTTGACTTATTTGATTGTTATATCATCAGGACGTCACAGTTCACGAAACGTCTTTCCACAACATTACTTTCAACTCATTTTTATGTGATTGACGCATACAGAATGATGCAAACTGCTTTTAGTTACACAAATATCCGCGTGAATTACATCCGTTTCCAGTTTTGCGCGAGGCCGACATGCTTGCGTGGCCTTGCATGTTAGAACGCCTTGTTGTCGGTAAATTCCGGGACAGACGTAGCCCGGTCGAGGACACAGGACGCCAGACGTCAATTCCGGGACTGTACCGGGCATTCCGGAACGGTTGTCATAATGGAGCTGACAATGCTAAACAATGTTGAAAAAAGCAAACCGTTTACAGGATCCTAAATAAAGGACTACCCCTACTGGTGGTCATTTTTTAGGACGCGTTTCGTTTTACGCATTCAAAAATTGATTTTCGTTATCTTGCGGTAAGAAAATCGATCATTTCCGGTGTTTATTGGCTATAACTCATCATAACGGAGCTGACAATGCCAAACAATGTTGGAAAAAGCAAACCGTTTGCAGGATCCTAAATAAAGAACTACCCCTACTGGTGGTCATTTTTTAGGACGCGTTTCGTTTCACGCATTTAAAACTGATTTTCGTTATCTTGCGGTTAGAAAATCGATCATTTCCGGTGTTTATTGGCTATAACTCATCATAATGGAGCTGACAATGCTAAAACACGTTGGAAAAAGCAAACCGTTTACAGGATCCTAAATAAAGGACTACCCCTACTGGTGGTCATTTTTTAGGACGCGTTTCGTTTTACGCATTTAAAACTGATTTTCGTTAGGTTGCGGTTAGAAAATCGATCATTTTCGGTGTTTATTGGCTATAACTCATCATAATGCAGCTGACAATGCCAAACCATGTGGGAAAAAGCAAACCGTTTACAGGATCTTAAAAAAAGGACTACCCCTACTGGTGGTCATTTTTTAGGACGCTAAGGATTTTGCGGCTGCGTCCGCAAAATCCTAAGAATCCTAAAAAAAGGACTACCGTTAAATTAACCTTCAAACTTAACTAAACACTAAACTCAAAATTCCGCACTAACCCAATTACTTCAAAATAGTGAGATACGGTATATAATAAAAATATTACCGGTAATAACTAAGGAATTATAGCCTAATAAAAAACTCAAGTTGAAAGAACAGATCGACGAGGAAGACTAGGTTGAGCTTGCGCTCTTCAAGTCAACAGCCACACAATCATGAGTGAAATGTGGTCAGCCAAGTCGTGACTTGAACCTGTGATGTTTGGTTTCAAAGCCCAACGCCAATTCTGCTCAGCCATGTCACTTGATGATGGTTTAGTACATAAAAATTAAACTAACAAAATAGAGGCAATTACTTTTCCAATCATTAGCAAAACATGGTCATTTCTAAAACTATTGGCTATACAAACAAAGCAATCTACCGTAACCCTAGCAGCAACAAAAAATTTTATACAATTACTCAGTAACTTTCAAATTTTATGGCAAACTTGTGGGTTGTGCAAAACTTGAATTTAGAACTTTCGGCCTATGTAAAGTGAAGAAATGTTGGTTTAGCAACTGCTGGACTAAGTCAGCCTATCTGCAATCTACAAAGGGTTACTGCAAGACTGCTTTGTCTGTTTGTAGTCTGCATTAAAACACTAAACTGCGGTACACAAATAATTTCACATCGCTTACCTGACTACCCCTAGTACTAGTACCCTTACCCAAACCATACACAGTCATAATTAGTCGGTTAGATGAGGCCTGCCGCGTGTGGTCTTTCGTCTGGTACTACCCGCATCTAAATTTTTAATTCAGTTTATTTGCCAAGTGATTGCATCATGCTGCTAACATCAGAAGAACTTGTTTTACTTAACTTGTCTTGTTTTTAGGTATACTATGGCTGCTATCTATCAATACAGATGTGTTGGTAGAATTAAACCACACAAAACAAGCAAATTATCAGAACCAAATTATGGCAAATTTGGAACAAATATCACAAGAATGCGGTAATTTTTCACTCCGGATCCTGCTCCTGCAACAATTGGAAACTTATGACTCCGGCTCCGGCTCCGGCTTAAACATTGACACTCCTGCTCTCAGGGGTAGAGATTAAATGACTATGTCCCTTCCTACCCCTTCATCACACAGACAGTTTCAATGTATGTAAATACTTTAGTGATGTGTCCTTTTTTATGCGCGGTGTTGTGTGATGTGAATAAATGCCTCTCTCTCTCTCTCTCTCTCTGCCGGAGTCGACTCCGGTACTCCGGTTCAGTGTTGCCACTGAGGAAAGTGCAAATAACATCAGATTTCGTACACCTTCAACATCAGATTTTTTACGCCACAGTTTTGTTACAAACTAAACAGCTAAACACATTTCGCCTTAATAATCCTGCAAGAACAGTAAAAAATAGTTCAGATGGTTCCATAAACCTGCAGGAGTTATATCTCACTGTCTTCTCAGGCAACAATTTGCATGTTCCATAATAAAACACGTGGGCATGCGACACCTTAGCAATTGAATAACACATGACTAAAACAGGATTGCTTATACCGTAACTCTACAGCTTGGATATCACATCAAAAGTCAAACGACAGAGTAACCACTGGTAAAATTAGCTTGCTGTATCCTACAAATTTACAGCACTTAATCTTCAAACTCAATTAATGACTACCCACATATTTTCTGCTACATTCTGTCACAACAGGATTCAACAAGCAACATTAAAGTGTTGGCTGATGCACATCTAAACAATTCGAAGTAACACCTCATTAAATTAGCCAGATATTATATACCTTGCTATCATTGAAATTTGCAAATTACGCTCACAATAAAAGGCAATTAACTTCAACTAACACTTAGCAAAATGCTCTCAGTAAAGCTGCAGAACTTTGCAGTAATTTGGTCATATTATAGCAATATCACTTTTGAATATTACAAGGCTTATTATAACAGTAAAAATTTCAAATTGAAAAGTGACATGGGCTAAATACACAGCCTGTAGTTAAAATTAATAGTCCAGCCGTTTAACAGCAAATAAAGGAAAACTTCACCAAAAATGAAAAGATAGTCAGTTAGTCACCACCCACAACCTCACAACTATATACAAGAAAGGTCCAGTGAAGCATTGGTACAAGAATCTTGTAATTGTAATTTATGTAATGTCAATTACAAGATTCTCGTACCAATGTTTCACTGGACCTTTTCTTATACCTTTGGCTTGGGCCTCCATTTACAAGATCTTTCAATAGTTCATTAGGAGGTGACCATGTGATGCCACCATTTCTTGACACAAATTGTTTTGCTAGTATCGGTATCCGGTAAGTGACCTTTTGCTAGTTGTAGTAAGTGACCAAAATGTGAATCGTTTATCGTTATGGGCATTGGGCAATTTTTGGTTTTTCTACGTATAACTCAGTTATGCATGAAGTTTTTTTTTTTTTTCATTCCAGGAAAGGGAGCTTGATTAAGGAATTTGGTGGGAAAAACAGTCAGTGGCACAATACACAATTTCGATAGCAGAAAAATAGTCATAAGAAATTCAAAAAATTTTTATTTTTAACCAACCTGTTTTAAAAAATGTTTCAACATCAGATTAGTAGGTCAAAACATCAGACATCAGAAATTTTGCCCAAAACATCAGATCTGATGTAAAAACATCAGGAGTGGCAACTATGCTCCGGTTTGTGTACACCTCTGTTGCCGATCTCTATAGCATGTTGCAAAGAAATAATAATGATGGTTATCTCACTTGCTGCATATTTTTAGATTTGTCGAAGGCATTCGACACAGTTAGACATGATATTCTGTTGAATAAACTAGAAAAATATGGCATCAGAAGTAACATGCACCAACTTCTTCGTAGCTATTTGAATAATCGTAAGCAATACACGGAATGTAATAGTGTAAAATCTGACTTAAAGACAGTGTTGTGTGGGGTGCCACAAGGTTCCACCTTGGGCCCCTTATTATTTTCTTTATACATAAACGATTTGCCATTGCACACTAAGTTTCATGTTCATCTTTTTGCAGATGACACTGTACTAATGATGAAAGATAAAAATATCAGCAATCTTCAGATAGCAGTTAATCAAGAGCTCTGTGATGTTGATAATTGGATGAGATATAATCGCCTGTCTTTGAATTTCTTAAAATCTTCCTTCTTTATTTCAATCACAAAACATAAACAAAATTCTGCGATTAATTTCTGTGTCAATGTCGGCGATCATACCATACCATGCTTAGAATCTGCTAAATATTTGGTAGTAATGATTGACATGTAATTAACTTGGAGCAATCACGTTAATTCCATTATCAATAAATTAGCTAAAACCTCTAGAATACTATCTAAGGTTCGGCATTACGTGAGTAAAGTTACTTTAGTGAAATTGTATTATAGCTTTGTATATCCTTACCTCAAATATGGTATAATAGCGTGGGGTAACAGCAGGAAAACTTTGTTGCAAAAGGTCCAAGTAGCACAAAACAAAATTCTTAGAATTATCAATTTTAAATGTTTAAAAGACCGCGTAAAAATGTCGATTTTGTACAAGGACATGAAAATTCTGCAAGTTAAAGATATTTTTGAAATAGAGGTGGCTAAGTTTATACATTCATTTCATCATGGCAATCTGCCATGTATATTTGACAGCTACTACACATCTGTGGCAACTCAACATAATCACAATACAAGATCCATTGCTAATAAAAATTATTATTTGCAAAGAATGCACTCGCAGTCTGGACAATCTGCTTTAAACTATGTTGGCGTGACAATTTGGAACAAAATTCCCCTTCATGTCAAGTTGCATTCAAAATACCTATTCTCTAAGCAACTCAAAAATATTCTCATCAGTAAATATTGAAAACATCTTTTGTCTTGGAAACTATTTGTATTGAGTAACTTCTTAATTCAAAGCTTCAGAAAAATTCTTTTTTTTTTTTTTAAATCCCCTTGAAATTCAAAAGTAAAATACATAATGGAATTAATATTGTTCATCACACAAAGGCTCTTCGGTGATTTTATTTTATTTACTTTTCGTTTGTTCTTTCTTTAGTAGTTGTAGTGATTACTTGTGATGTTGTTTTGTTGAGCAGGTGGCAGTAGACTCGATGACCGCACTGTCTATTCGCTGTCTCCTGGCCAAGTGAACTAATGACATAATTAGAGTGAACACATCTACACTGTAAATTGCGTAATTACGTTTTAATTTTGCTGTTACTGCATGTTCTGTATCACTTGGTGAATAAACAAACAGATTGATTGAATTTATAAGGTAGAACATGGCTTTGTACACTATTGCAGAAGCAGATTTTGCAAGACCGGGCGACAATTGTGGGAGACCATTTTGGTTTCTCAAAACGCCTTAAAAAAAACACTAGCTGATCTACCTGCTTTTTCTATCCATCCAACCAATGACAACGACATACACACCAGATACCAAGAGACAGGGCCGGATTTAGACAATGAGAGGCCCTAGGCTATTCGATCAATAAGGCCCTAGTGAGCAACGATCAGACTCATCTCTTCGCAGTGGCGTAGCGAGAAATTTTGAAAAGGGGGGGGTGCATAATTTCCACTCATTTTTTAAGCGTAGTTTTTTCGGCAGAACTAAATTGAAGCTAATTGAAACGCAGAAAAGGCTCTAGGGGGGTCCGGGGGCATGCCCCCCGGAAAATTTTTGAAAATGTTCATGCTGTAATGGTCATTTTAGTGCTTTTTGAATAATTTTCACGCAAAATTTGTTTAAATTTTTTGACCCTAATTCTGAGGGCTTTGCCAATTATGATGCATTTTCTTCGCACGATTTCCTATTGCTATAGAAGAGGTTCAAAATTATGGAAAAATTGCATGCATCAAAAACATTTATGAAAATGTCTGGTGGGAGGATGCATACCCCTGATCCTGCCCTCCTAGCCATAAGCTACAAAAACCATCAAAAGAGTCTGGTTTATTTTAGTCACTTGGCACCATTAATTTTCTTCTTTTTTACTAAAAGGCAGAGTCAAAGGAGGGGGGAGGCATGGCACAATGCTCCTCCCTAAATACGCTCTTGTCTCTACGTTTAGGCGGCTAGGCTTATAAAGGTCTTTACGGTCGATTTTCAAAAAAAAGGAGTTGATGAAGGTTTTGAAAAAAAAAAGGTTTGAAAAAAAAATTTCAACAAAAAAGGTCTTCATTGTTCGTGACGAGTCCCTTTATTTCACCGAGGCCCTAGGCTTCAGCCTGCCTAGCCTATTGGTAAATCCGGCCCTGCCAAGAGATCTCTTCAAGTCGAAAGATTTTCTGAGAAGAGAATTTCTCCACTCTGCATCGATATCGAGCTACAGTAGACTAAAGTGAGCAGTGCTCACTGTAGTCGCCGTAGTGCGAAGCTGGATGTGTTTGCTCTTGTTTTTTATACAATAACAATAACTGTAGTTTCGGTGTGATTCTGGTAACTTGCTCGAGACCAGTGTTGGGCAGGATAAACCTTTCTGTACTGAAGCGATAATGATACTCGATAAATTTTAAAAAAGCCATGGGCGATAACGATGATCGATAAATCTCAATTTCTTGAAGCGATATCGGTAATCGATAAACTATCGCCGATAAATTTTTCCGATAAATGTTGCGGTAAATTTTCATGTGTTTGACGAAGTTTTTTTTTTTATCAAGAAAAGAGAGGGGTTCACGGATTCTGCCGCAGAGATGGCGTGGGCCGCTAAAAGACCCGTCAACGAGCAGTCAACCGGTATTTTTAAAGGTCCGCTAACGGCCCAGTTCTATCTTTTGTTTCTAATTGGGCCGCTGACGAGCCGCTACCAATTTTTTAACTCCCTTTCAACTTTCAGTTTTCTTTTGAATGTGGCTGAAAGTTCATAAAAGAATGGGCTTGGGGCGGACCGGCTTTATTTTGGGGATGATTTGCTGAGTCGAAATTATCGCTATTGGGCAGGAGGTTCCGGGCCATGAGCGGTCCGGGCTTCAAAAAAGTCAGCCCGTGCCATCTCTACTCTGCCGTGGCATTAAACAAAACGAAGAGCAATTTTTTAAATTGCAAGAAGAATTAATGAACACCGTGTATTTTGCCATAACGCTAACTCACTAATTTTGAACACTGTGTGCATAAAGAATTATCGCTATAATTTATCGGCGATAACAAAATATATTACAAAAGCTATATTGGTAATCGATAAATCCACACCAAGATGGGGGAATCCCGCTAAGTGCCTTTCCCAACGGCACAACAAGTAAACTTGCCGGCTTGTTCTCCACACTGTCCCTTCAATGCGAAGGGTCAAGCAGGGAAGCTGTGAATACCAATTTTAAAGTCGTTGGTTTGACCCGACTCGGAATCAAACCCGAGTCTACAGCTCAAGAGACAGACGCTCCATACCATTCGGCCATATGAGCTGCTACAATTATAATAATGATAATAACATATTTATATCTCGCCTTAACACTTGCGTTGGTGCGAGCACTCTAGGCCTAGCAAGGTTATCTAGGCGGACAACAATAATTTACTGCGACATAACAAGAGAAGGATAAAATGAAAACAGGAGGATAAAAACGTAAAATAATGCAATAAAACAAGGCAGAGGCTAAGGCTACGAGACCCTAACATTTGTCTCTTTGGTTTATTTTATTATCCTTTCACGCTTCCCTGATTGTACGAGAGCGTGACGAAGTAATAAAATAAACTAAAGAGGCAAATGTTACGGTCACGTAACTTTAGCCACTTCCATAAAACAAAGTCGAGTACTAGTGCTTAATAACAAAACAGTGAAGCACGTTAGGCCCAGCAACTGGTGTTACGGTACATTCAAAAAGCATATGACAATAGAATATGATAATACAACATTCAAATTTTCACAGGTCTACCAATTAGTAGCACAGTAGTTATAATCATAGGTGGGCACAAATCGCTAATCCGCTTATTAGCGAAGCTAATTTTTTCACTAGCGGATTAGCTGTTCAGCTAACGTTCAAAAAAGTTAGCGGACTGGTTATCGAAGCTACTTTTTTCAGCCAATCCGCTAGAATAAGAATGGTTGCTACAGCGGTTTTAGTGAAGAAAAGCCTTTAAGCTGCCATATTTTCCGTTTTTTATGCTTGAGAAATATCTACCGGCACTCTTCTGTAGCTGAGCGCTTAAATCAAGCAATAATAACTCCGTCAATGACATAGGCCTAATGCTGAGCTTGCGCAATCGTTATTTCGACATTTTGGAGCTGAGAGGTTATAGACCGGCAGCTGAGAAGGATTAGCACACCTTTTCTATGTTACGACCTTGAGTACTACGTCAAAAACCACCGGCGAAAAGTGATTTCTGCCGAGTCAGATTGGATGCGTTTGGCCTTAATCGGGGCTCAAAAAAACGCTAGCATACCTTTTTTTGGTGCCAAATGAAACCTAGTGGAAACGAAAGCTTACATTGACCAGATCACGAAATGGTATGTGACAGAAATTTTTCGGCTGCTCCACTCCCGACAGAAGCCTCCAAAGTTCGACTGATGACGTCACAAAGGTATTCTAGCGTACGGTACCTTTTCTAGGTACCACATAAAACTTAATGCAAACGAAAGCTTACATTGCACTGATCACGAAATGGTATGTGACAGAAATTTTTTCGGCTGCTTTACCCCCGGTGGAAGCCCCTAAAGTTCGAGTTATGACGTCACAGCAAAAATGACGTCATAACTCAATCTTTGGAGGCTTCTGCGGGGGTAAAGCAACCGAAAAAATTTTTGTCACATACCATTTCGTAATAAGTGCAATGTAAGCTTTCGCTTGCATTAAGTTTCATGCGATTTTTAGTCAAAAATGTTTCGGTATGACGTCATAATTCAAACTTTGAAGGCTTCTGCTTGGGGTAAAGCAACCGAAAAATTTCTGTCACATATCGGTACCATTTCGTAATAAGTGCAATGTAAACTTTCGTTTGCACTAAATTTCATGCGATTCTTAGTCAAAATTGTTTCACTAAGACGTCATAATTCAAACTTTGAAGGCTTCTGCCGGGGGTAAAGCAACCGAAAAAATTTCTGTCACATACCATTTCGTGATCAGTGCAATGTAAGCTTTCGTTTACACAAGTTTCATGTGACACCTAGAAAAGGTACGCTAGCTATATTGTGACGTCACCAGTCGAACTTTGGAGGCTTCTGCCGCGGGTAAAGAAGCCGAAAAAACTTCTGTCACATACCATTTCGTGATCTGGTCCATTAAAGGTTTCGTTTCCACTAGGTTTCATATGGTACGTATCGGGACGTAGGAAAGGTATGCAAGCGGTTTTGGGTTTTTTTTTGTTTACAGCCAAACGCATTTAATCTAACCCGGCAGAAATCACTCTTCGCCGATGGTTTTTGACGCAGTACTCAAGGTCGCAGTATAGAAAAGAAATGCTAATCCCTCTCAGCTGCCAGTCTATCAAGTTCCTTGCATTTCGCAAAGACGCGATAATCAGACATGGCCAGATTGGTCAGACCGACGCATTTCAGTATAGGCCTACTGTGCTTATTTCCCTGTTCTACTTATTTCGGCGATGTGCTCATTTCAGTACTGTGTTAATTTCCCTGCCGAGTTTATTTCAATGCTGTAAGTTTTTTCAGCGTGTGCCCGAAACCTTGACAATATGCCGTGCTATTAAATAAACTTTTGGAAATTGCGTTGGTACGATATTGTTTAGACTTGGTGGATCAACTGAAAAGCGCGACATTAAAGTGATTGCTACAAGTTACAACGTTGATTTTTCGTTGTTTCTGTCTCAAATTATAATCTTATGATTAATTAGCGGATTAGCGGACTAGCGTTAGCTTCCGCTAACAAAAAATTTGTGTTATCGGATTAGCGTTAGCGAAGCTAATCTTTTTGGTTATTGGACTAGCTGTTAGCGGAGCCAGTTTTTGCGTTAGCTGTGTCCACCTATGGTCATAATCAGTGCTTGGCACTTTCTCTGGAACTGCTGAAGCGCAACGCTATAAAGCGCAACCATTGCGGTCAGCAAACAAAGCAATTTACTTTTTGCCAGTGCGCAGCACAACTTGCACAATCTGGCTTCAAAAGTAAGTAACGCGCAACGTAACTTCCGCAATTGTACTTAAGAAGTAAATGAAGCGCTGCGCAACTTCCGCTACACATTTTTGAAGTGGAGCGCAGCGCAACTTCCGCAACAAATTTTTAAAGTGGAGCGCAGCGCAACTTCCGCAACATATTTTTTGTTACTTATGGACGTCACTCCGGTAACGATATTAAGCAATTAATCACTCAGCTACGTTACAGCACAAAGAGTCACATTTTTTTAAACTAACATAATGGTACTAAGCAATTAAGTACTTTCTTACATTACAGCACAACAACTAAAACAAGTTCAGTTTATTAAAAAACTTAACGGTACTTATTAACCTTCCATATTTACACACTTTAATTGGGTATCGTTGTTTCTTTAATTTAATTGGGTATCGTTGGTTCTTTCATTGGGTATCGTTGTTTGGGGCCAGTCGCCTGCCAAAAATTGGGCACAACCTAGAAAAAAGATGAAGTCGAGATGTCCAGGTAAAGCAATGCAAAAAAAGAGTCTTTACAGTCTGGAATGAGTTTAGCCTGGATTGGCTGTGCGTAGCAAGGCTGACGAGACTTTGGTTATAGTCGATACACACTTTAAGTTTTCCTTTATGAAAACAAAACGTTCGAAGTGTTTAGATGTTAAACTTGACCCCTTTGGCCGTAAAACATCAGACCTGATGGAAAACACCCTCTCCACAACTACAGAACTCGGAATGCTGGTGTTGTATTTTAGGAAGATGTTTAAAAAAGCATATTTCTGGTATTAGGGAAAAGCTTACTCTTATACGGCATTGTGCCGTTCATTGCACCTCTTGTCTAGAGTTTTCCTTAGAGTGGCCTGCCGACTTTGCCCATTTTGAGGAATAGTTTGCAAATCCTGCAATACTAACATGCACATCTATTATTAGTCATTAATTTTTCATGGTGCTGAGCCGAGCACAGGGTTGGTAATCGATACCCAAAAAAGTAAAAAAATAATCGATAGTTCTTAAAAAAGTAAAGAAATAATCGATTTTGATGGTAGTTAAAAAAAGTAAAGACTAAACTATATTTACTATATTGTAATCGATATTAAACTGAGCATTTAGCGGTGTACGCCAAGCATGTTTTGTGATGTCCTCACATTTATGCGGTAACTCACAGACAAACGACGGGCAGAATCTATATGGAAGCAACTTTGCTATTAACAAATATTTTTTTTTTGGCACACAAAAAAAATTATCTGCAAAATTAAGGCAATGACATACTGACGATTATTTTAAATTTAGACATACTTAAGTGAGATAAAGTAACCTCAGTAACTGGACAAAAAGAATCGAATATAGAATTGCGCGGAAGAAAAGTTAAGACAAGGCCATATTCGATACTCATTCAAAAAAGTAAGGCTGCAGTGCGTTCGATGAACAAAATGTAAAGAATATCGCAATCGAATATCGATTTTTCCCAACCCTGGGCGAGCAGTGATCGAACTTATTCCTGCCTGGTTTGGGTTCTGGTAAATAGCATTAAAAATTATTCTTACGTGGCAACACAGCTCGAAACAATTAAAGAAACAGTGAAGTAAATTCATGAAGCTTTTATAGCATACAATATGCAAGGCATGCGTACAAAACATATCGTAACTATGTATACTATATTTGTGCGTTCGCTCTGCAGACTCTGCATTTATGTCAGGGTTTGGTTGGAGAAAAACTATTAAACTGTATGATTTTAACAAGAACCAATTAAGTCATGCATTGCCAAGGAATTTGTGACATTTTAAAAACTTGAATCTAAAACTGTAAAACCATCCCAAATTTTTTTTTTCAATTTAGTTGCATATTTATCCTCCTATCACGAGATAGCGATCAATGCGCTACACGAGCTCGCTTTGGAGTTGCCGGCCATCTGTCTACCACACCAAGATGGGGAAATCCCGCCAAGTGCATTTCCCAACGGCACAACAAGCAAACTTGCCGGCTTGTTCTCCACTTTCCCTTTAATGCTGATCGTCAAGCAGTGAATACCAATTTTAAAGTCATTGGTTTGAATCAAACCCGAGTCTACAACTCAAAGAGACAGACGCTCCATACCACTCCGCCATCTGAGCTGTTATCCCGCCTTCAGTCGAAGGAGGTGCGACTATCGACACATCATCATCCATTTCTATTTGACTGCTTCCACCGGTACTTATCCCTCTGCTCGTGGTAGAGTAACCGCTAATAGAACTGCATTTTGCAAACGCGGAGTGAACCCGGCCTGACTCTCTAATCTGATTGACTGCTCAAATCAACAGACCGTGACCTTACGCCTCAGCAATATTTTTTTTAATTTAATTTTTATAAAGAAATATTATTTTGCTTCTTTGGCAGTTGCGCTTTGAGCTTAAATAAGCGCAAGTCTTATTTTTACCATCTGTTTTGCAACGCAATAAAGCGCAACTTCCTTAATATTTATATTGTACGCAACGCAACTAAGCGCAAGAAGCATATATTTATTTCAAAGCGCACCGCAAAGGTTAAAAATAATGCAGTTAAGCGCAGCGCAAGTTCTGTAATTACGTAAATAGCGCTTTTGCGCATTAAATTGCGCAATACCCAGCACAGGTAGGCATAGGGCCGGATTTACGTATAGGCTAAGCAGGCTGACACCTAGGACCTCGGAGAAAATGGAGGGCCTCATCACGATCAAGACCTTTTTTTGTTCTCTTCACCGATACTTTCTCGGGAAAACAGAACATCTGAGTACGTGCAATACTTTTTTTTGCTCTTCACTATACCAATATTTTTAGTGAAAACAGGATATCTGAGGACGTGAAGACCTTTTTTTGCTCTTGCAATCAGAGTGATCAAATAGCCTAGGGCCTCTCATTGCCTAAACCCGGTCCACAAGAGCGCATTTAGAAGCGGGGCCATTGTGCCATGCCCCCCCTTCTGACTGCCTTTTAGTAAAAAGAACAATGTTAATGGTGCCAAGTAACTAAAATATGCCAGATTCTTTTGGTGGTTTCTGTAGCTTATGGCCAGGGGCGAATCCAGAGAGGTAGGATGAGGGATATGCAATAAACAGCTCAGATGGCCGAGTGGTATGGAGCGTCTGCCTCTTGAGCTGTAGACTCGGATTCGATTCCGAGTCGGGTCAAACCAATGACTTCAAAATTGGTATTCACAGCTTCCCTGCTTGACGATCAGCATTAAAGGGAAAGTGTGAAGAACAAGCCGGCAAGTTTACTTGTTGTGCCGTTGGGAAATGCACTCAGCGGCATTCCCCCATCTTGGTGTGGTAGACAGATGGCCGGCAACTCTTAAGCGAGCTCGTATAGCGCATTGATCGCTTTCTCGTGATAGGAGGATAAATATGCAACTAAAAAAAAAAAAAAAAAAATGCATCCTCCCACCAGCCATTTTCAAAAATGTTTTTGATGAATACAATTTTTCTACAATTTCGAACCCCTTCGATAGCTATACGCCTTACGCCATAAGCACGCATAATTAAAAATGTGCAAATAAAATGCATCATATTTGGCGAAGCACCAACAACTAGGGTCAAAAAATTTAAACACAATTTGCCTGAAAATTATTCAAAATGCACTAAAATAGCCATTACAGCATATAAATTTTCAAAAATTTCCCGGGGGAGCATGCCCCCGGATCCCCCTTGAACTTTCTTGGTTTGTTACTCAGCTTTAAATTAGTCCTGCCGAAAAAATACGCTGGAAAACAAGTGGAAATTATGCTCACTCCTATTTTTAAAATTTCTCGCTACGCCACTGTCGTCCTTGGTTGTAGATGAAGAAAATCTGGTCATTGGTTTGGGGCCCCCCCACTTCAGAAATGCTTCCGCCATCGCCGTACATAGGTCTATATCGGGTGGCTGAAAAAACGCCACTAATTTCAAATCTTATAGGCTAATTTTCGCTACCCTGAAGGTATTGAAATGAAATTTGGATTAGGCTACTTGAAGAAAATGTATTGAGAAAGTGTTGAAAATTTTATCGCGGTAACTTCTATGGTTTTGACTTAACAAAAAAATAGTAGGCTATCTTTTTTTTTTTTGTTATTTCAAGCCACTTAATTGCAGCTTAGAATTTTTGTGGTAGTGAAGTTCATGCATCATGGAGATGACCTAGTTGAGCATCGAACCCGCGAAGGTAGCTTTGGAGCCCAATGCACCAACCACTCGGCCAACTCCATGTGCAAAAGCTACGCCAAGATAAAAAGCGCCATCTGCTTTGTAAATCGAACCCGCAACTTCCAGCACCTGTGGCTACAAACCTAGCCAGTAAACTAACAATACAACTAAGCTTCTTTTGCAGAAATTTTTTTTTATGCAAACCACGACCCAGGTAGAGCGTATGTTTGTAAGGAAGGAAGCCACATTGATCATTTGTTTCAGTTCCGGTAGTGATTTTCTAGGTCACAGAAACTTTTGGTGTTTTTGATTTGCTGGCATTGCAAGAAATTTTTTTTCTATCACTTAAAATCTCAGGGTGGAACAACATTAATGTAGGCTAGTAAATATCTGTGCGAAATTTCAATTCAACAGCTCGAGTGCAGCTAAAGTGATTGAAGTTTGAAATTAGGGTCATTTTTTTTTTAGCCACCCGATATTAGGCCTACACATTTAAGCACTTTTAAATATTGCTCTTCAATGTCGAAAATCTGGCCGGTAGGCTACAATTTCGGACGTGTCCAAAAAAGCAGACGTATGACGACAACCCTGCCCGAAACATTGAATCGCTCCGTCTCCGACAAATATCGCAGCTGCGCAGATATGGACATGCGACACGAATGTCCCAGGAAAGAACAGCCAAAAAATGCTGCGTTTAGCATCCGTTGGCCGAAGAAGAATTCGTTGGCGAGATTACGTTGAAGATCTTAGTTGGAATTGCCTCGGCATTCCACAGCTAGCAGAGCATCTACCCTTTGTCGCAGAGGATCGAGATGCTTGTAGGCTCAACTAGAGCTGCTGCTCTGCGATTTTTTGATAATTCACTTACACGGATAGAGCATACTACACACAGCATACATATAGCCTGGTAGAAATAGCTTTTGCCCAAAAAAAATTAACAAGCTGCAATTTGGCATGCTAGCTAGCGTCAGCTAGTGTTCATTGCCTAGCATCCCAGCCGTAAGTCGTGCGGAAACCAAATGTTGCATTATTGGCAAAAGCTATTTTTAAGTTAATGACGTGACGTCATCATATGACAACTTGAAAATACTACGAATCAATCATTATGTGCCCATCAACTATTCAGCACACCACACAATTAGCCCACATCGCACAATAATTAAACACGAGTCCTTCTTTTGCGTCCTGTATATTTGCTGGAATGTTTAACACTCTTTCCTTGGCGACGTCGTCTTTCTTTTTTCGACTCAATCCACTCCCGAGTTCCTTTCAACGGTTTTTTTGATTTCATGCGACTTATTTTAACATTGTTTCTGCTGAAACTAACTTCATGTTGTCCCGACTCTAATCCTTTCGGAAGAACTTTCGGCGCAACTCCACAAAATAAACAAAGAAAGATTTTTTTCGCTTTTGTACTATTTGGATAATCCACCACTACTCCTCCACCAAATCCTGCTCGCATAGCGCTCGATGTCATCAGTTCTAGTTGCTGAGGAGTTTCTGGATATACCTGAAAAAAAGAAAAATATCAACGATTCAATCGACAGCACACAGCAGAAGCCACAAAAGCGTGCATTAAGATATTTGCAATGCATAACGACGATGTCCTTCCTGGTAACTAACTAAATTTCCTGTGGTGTACCCCAGGGTTCCGTGGTGGGACCACTGCTATTTTCCATCTACATCAATGATTTGCCGAAAGCTTCTAATTTTGAAACACGACTTTTTGCAGATGATACTGCACTGCTGCTAACTGACTTCGATTTAAAACCCCTCAATCATAGAGTGAATGCTGAATTAAGCCAGGTAAAGCTTTGGTTGAACGCCAATGAATTAACATTGAATTATTCTAAAACGAATTATTTACTGGTAAAGTCCAAATTCATGAAATTTTAATTTATCTCTAAATGGAATTTCTATTGAAAAATGCTGTAAGGCAAAATATTTAGGTTTAATCTTAGATAAAATCCTAATTGGAAAGCTCATGCGCAACATCTACAGAAACAATTATTATGTGCAGTCGGTATTATTGCAAAACTACGCCACTATCTAAACCCTAAAAATCTTTTGAGTGTATAATATGCTTTTTTTTTATTCGTAGATTTTATATGGAATACTTGGCTGTGGTTCTGCAACTATATCATCATTAAAGCCCATTCAAACACTTCAAAATAAAGTGTTGAGAATAATGAACAAATCCACGTGGAGTGATAGCGTTAACAATGATTTATTGTATCAAAAATACGAAGTATTAAAAATTAATGACCTATACAAGCTTGAATTAGGAAAATTTATGCATTTTTATCATGCAAAGGCTTAACCAGAAATACTTCAAACATATTTTTTGCCAATTGACCAAGCCCATGGCCATAATACACGAAGTAAATCAAACAAAAATTATTTTTTAAACACGGTAAAACCAATGACGGTAAATCTTCCATACAATTTAATGGAGTTCACCTCTGGAATCAATTACCCTCATCGCTAAAATCATGTTCCTTCTATCGCTTTAAAAAGAAATATACAAAAATATTATTACAGAAGTATAAACAATAAATTTATTATGCCCAATATATATTCATTTATAGGCCTACATTTTATTTCACAGTAAATGCCATCGCTACATGCCTAAAAAGTTACTAGATTTAATTTAATATCTTCTTGAAATGGTCAAAAGTCTTTGAGTGTTGGTGTAGTGCATTGGTAGGATGTCTGCTAGTTTTTACACATATATTAATATCACAATCGATATCATGTCCAGTTACCAAGTTTATAATGCGTATATAGACTGTACATATGTATATAATGACGTGGCGAAGTGCTACATTTTGCTTTATTTTTTTAATTGAACTGTTGTTATCAAGTAAGAAGCAATTTTGGCCTTGCATATTTTAAATGAACGTGGATGCAGTTGACGCGGTGAGCTTTTGCTCTTTCACTGCATCCACACCACAGTGTGCATTCAAATGTGGTAGCACTAGCAGCTAAGCAATTTGCTTTGCCAATTACAAGTGTTGTGCTGGATTGATTGCATACTGACCAATTTAAATAAACTTGTCTGCTGAATGGGATGTCATTACCTGAGTGCGGCTGATGAGGGCGAACATACCGAAACAGCGCTGTCCTGCTTTATGTTAAGCTACTATATTTGCAACGTGTCGATTGGAAAATTTCAATGGAGCAGGATCTCAAAAAATTCAACAAAACCCATGGACTCCATCATAAGACAACACGCTGCAACGGCCAATACTAAATTGTCTGCCAGCATTAGTACTTTATCGTCAGTATTATTCAGGAGTAATTATTTTCTGCTTATCAGCAAAGTTCGCATTAGATTCGATATTGGACCAAGTCTGCTCTATAATCAGCAGGAAAACCATTTTTCTGTTTGACATTGAAAACACAAGTTGAGTCTGACAAAAATACGCACCATTGCTTTTCATTTTACAGCAGGGCCCATGAGAGGGGGGCATATGACCCCGGGGCCCATTAGTTTACATCTAACACAATACATGGAGCCAAAGCAAGTTCAAAAAACAATTAAAACAGCAAGTGAGCTCAATATACTTTAAACAATCAATTTTAAGGACCGCATGGGCCCCCAACATAAGTCATCATGCTGTTCTAGGGGCCCATTAGCCCATATCTTACGGAATAAATACAGCAAAGAAACTTCCAAACAATCGACTTTGTAGAGCGCATGGACCCCCAACATAAGTCATCATGTTGTTCTAGGGGCCCATTAGCACATATTTATATAACGAAATAAATAGAGCCAAAGCAAATTTAAGAAACAATTAAAACAGCATGTGAGCTCAATATACTTCAAATAATCACTTTTATGGAGCGCATGGACCCCAACATAAGTCATCATGCTGTTCTAGGGGCCCATTAGCCCATATCTTTCGGAATAAATACAGCAAAGAAACTTTCAAACAATTGATTTTATAGAGTGCATGGGCCCCCAGCATAAATCATGCTGTTCTAGGGGCCCATTAGCACATATGTATATAACGAAATAAATAGAGCCAAAGCAAATTTAAGAAACAATGAAAACAGCATTTGAGCTCAATATACTTCAAGTAATCACTTTTATGAAGCGCATGGACCCCAACATAAGTCATCATGCTGTTCTAGAGACCCATCAGCTAATATCTTACGAAATATAGCAAAAAAAAATATAAAAAATTATAACATACAAGATAAGACCTAAGCCATCCTGTTTCGGGATTACGTCCCTCATCAGTGATAACAATCAGGGAGGACCATATCGAAAACCACACAACAAAATTACTCAATCTGGCGTTTGGGCATTCAATACAGTGAAAAGAAGGATAGCAGTTGCAAAAGAGAAAAAGAACAGACAAATGGAGTTAGCTAGATTAATTTCAAAAAAAACAAAGAAAACATTATAAAATAATATAGCTGCGGATAGAAATAGCAATCCACGACCGGTTTCGCTCTCATTAGAGCTCGTCAGGTGAATATAGCTAATAAAAAGCTGAGCAAGAGATACAGAAATATAGCGAAAAAAAAATATTTGAGCCAAGTATTACCAATTTTCAGGAGCGTATGGGCCCTTTTAGTAAAGTTGCATCATTTTGATGTGAATGCTATGCATAAAGGCCCATTATACGCTAAAAATTATAAAATTTTTTGCTTTATGAGCATTTCACTCGGCTTCGTCTTGATTAAAAACAATGTTGAATCATAAACATGTCCATCCGAGATTTGTGGCATCGCAACTGCGAGTATGCGATTGCGACCAGTTACAGTATTCCAACTGTAGCTTGAGACTGGAGAGATCAGTGGAATATTTAGGTTTCATGTATGCAGCGCTAGAAAATTTTAATCGAGTAGATGTGGCTCAAGTATAGGCTAGAGTTTGATTGAAGCACAAAAACAGTTTCACTTGAAAATTACGGCATTTTAAAGCGAAAAGATATCGGTATTTAAAGCATATTATGCTTAAAGTAATCGGCAAGGCGAGACAACAAGACAGTGCACGACACGAGGTCAACGAAACACAATTATAATTATCCGTGAGTAACATAGTTTTATTGTGTACGGGTAAAAACACTTTTGGTTCGAACAATTGTTCAAAAATGGTATGTGGCTTTGACTAGAATGCAGTTAAAACAGTCCAGCTTCCATGGCTCCCTTGGTCAAAAAGAGTTGCCTATCCCCGGACTGAAGCATATCTTTTCGACGATCACATGCGCAAAAAACGGACCGTAGGACTCAATGTTTTTTAAATAAATGCTGTCGATTTGATTGATTTGGTATAATAGGTTTTAAAAAGTTCTTTTGGAATACATTTAATTATTCTTACAATTGATAGTAGGTATATCTTTGTAAATCCATGTTGAGAAGTGATAAAACATAAATCCGGTGCACAAACACGAAAGATCTTGTGAAGATGCTCCTGACCAGGAAACTGCTAATGAAGTGTTAAATGTCAGCGAATGTAGTCCAGGGAATGATATTGAAGTTTCAAATGTAAATTTGGTACCGGTATCTAATCCGAGTGATGCGAGTGATGATGTAAGCAAAGTCGTAATTTGAATGTCAATATTGTATAGCTGATGAAGCAAGTGTAAGTTCCCCTAATCCAAGTGCTTATACTGACAATGGAGTTATTACTGTGCGCAGCACTGGTAGCGAGATTCCAAACCGCACTATGACTTTGACCTTGTCCTTACTGAATTTCCATCTACCTTGTAAATACGTAGCGCGATTCATCTTGCTCATGAAAAGAATCCTTCAAATTTCCCTGGGGATGAAACAAGCGAGCTTGTTGTATTACTTTAATCGCTTTTTCGCTATAAAGGGAATAAATAGGAAACCAACTAACTTACTGAATTTACTAAAATGTTGTCTTTGTGCCTAGCGACTGCAAAAGGTAGGGGGCCCACCAAAAAATCTGTCCCGGGCCCATTGGCGGCTCTCGGAGCCCCTGTTTTACAGCGCTAGATCAAAACAGCAAAAGCCATTGCTAAGATCACTTCGTTTAAAAACACGAGTATGCCCACAAAAACAATCTCAGTATGTGTACTGTGCAGTGTGTACCCCCACCGGCGCAGCCAGACATAAAAATGTGGGGGGGACAATTTTTTTCCATTGCATTACTGGTACTGAGGTTTCAGTCTGGCCTATCGGTTAATGTTGAAAAATAAGTGATTCAATTTCATTGTTGCGCTACGAGTAATTCAAGTTTTTTATGCCTCTGCAACAATGGAACTGTTAATGCACAAGTGTTAATTAAAGGTTTACTTGTTTTAAAAACTGCGCTCGAATTTCTCCGGGAAGTAGCCAAAAATCGCCCTCTTTTTTTCTCGCCGCTTTTCTGCACTTGTGCAACAGCGCTAATACCACTGATGCGAAAAAACTTACAAATAACTTGTAAGTGTGTTAAGAATAAAGGAATTATTCTTAAAAAGTTCTTTTGTAAATATTAGTGACAACTTTTTAAATTTTTTTTCATAACTTTCAACTTTTCGCAAGTTTTCCATGACTTTCCAGGAAAATTTATTTTTCCAGGTTTTTCCATGACCGTGGGAACCCTGTATGCTGCTGTGCCACATTCATCAATATGATCAGCTCTTGCTATTAATCGTTGAAAAACACTCAGCAGTTTCAAAAATACATATTCCAACCGATAATTTTATGTCAGGATTTGACAAAGGGGGCATTTTTTCTGAATAGACTGAAGCGCAGCACAAGAAAGCGCAATCTGATTTCTTGGAGTGTTGAAGCGTAGCGCAACTTTCGCAATTAATTGTTTACGAAAGTAAAAGCGCAACGCAATTTTTGCAATCATTTTTTTTTTTGAGCGTTGAAGCGCTGCGCAACGTCCACCACGAAAACTTCAATAAAGCACAATGCATAAACAATAGGCGATTTTTCTATTTTACTTGCACGCTGTGAGCGGCAATGCGAGACTAATTATCATATTTTAGTAAATCATGGTTTACTAGGTCGATAAACAAAGCATAAAATGATGCAAAAATATTGCAAACGTTAGTGTTGCAATGAAAGCACTTCATTGCAGCGAATTATTTGCAAATACGATAAATTTCAAATCAAACTAACAAAATATATTTAAAAATTAAGGGTAATCGTCTTTTTAAACATTTGCAGCACAATTTTTTCTCGAGTAAATCAATACAATATTCTAAAAATTTTAGAGGTCGAAGCTCGGACATTTTGTCCTTAAAAAGCTGTCTTATGTTAAGGAGCGTTTACACCGAATACGATACGATTTTTCGCAGGAAAGTGACGGTTAGCGCGAAGGTAAGCTGAAAAACAGTAAGAGGTTATGACGTAAAACTACGTCACTTTACACGGTATTGTAGGAAGCAATCGTGAGGTGCTCTGCAGAACAGCCAATAAAAACCGTTTGAATTTGAACTCTGTGGAAAATACTTCTGTCAACTCCGTACGTCAAAAACCGCAGGAAATTTCGTAGGACAACTAATCCGGTAAAATTTGCATTTGCTGTCAATTGACCTTCATTCAGTCAATGAACCGATATACCGGTTATTATTAAAACAATCATTACTTTTTCTAACTTGAGCAACTTGCGCTTACAAAGCACAACCAACTTTTCACAGTTCGCTACTGGAAAACCGAATGACTTCACTCGGGTAAGTAAAATCTATTGGCATAAAAACTGTACAAATTGGGGCAGATACCGATTTCATAAAAACATCCTCAGTTTGCAAAAATAGATAAAAGATAATGAGCTGAAACACTGACAACTGAGTGAGAGAAAAAATAGGTAATAAAAAATGATTGTTCTCTAAACGTAAGCCAAGGTCTGATCTACCTGCTGACTGCTTGTCGACTCCTATAGAAGTGAGCAAATACAGCAGCTAGTAGAGAAACAGCAAAAAAACGCCAGGAGACATTTTTTATAGTTCGCAACGCAATAAAGCGCAAGCATCATTTACTTTGTTTGAAGAGCCATGCTAGTTGAGCAACGACCGAAAATAATACGCCAAAGTGTAAGTTGCGCTTCAAATTGCGGAATGCCCACCTCTGGGATTTGCAATATTCTATGCTCACCTTGCATTCTTGCTACAACTAAAATATAACAACAATCACATTTGAAGAATTATACAATATACATTAGGGTTATGACAAAAACAATTTGAACATGCCTGTTATGGGAAAAGGTGAACTTTTTAATGTGTATTATACCTCGACTCTGACATCGATTTTTAAAGATGTTGAAAAAAGTTCTCGCACCTAACAATATTTCTAGACCCACCTACCCTATATCTGGAATTTTTAGGTCTCTATTAGCCTATTTCCATGTCCAAAAATCGTGGGCTTTGCTGAGTCATGCTTTTTGTGGGCTAATTTCAGCAAAATCGTGAGCTTTGTTGGCCGCATCTAAATAGGTGGTCTAATAAGAACGTGGGCTTTTGCAAAAAGGTGGGCTTTGAGAAAGTTGTTGCGTGAGCTCTACTGCTTAAATTGTGATACAGGTTGTTGATATCTAAGAAGTTGGCATATGATTACCTGATAAATGTAGGTTTGGGGCAATTTCGCTTCATAAAAGTTAAAATTAGAGTTAAGCAGTTGATAAGACAGTTAACTGGTTGGGTTGGTGACTGAATTCACCTATTGGCCAGTTAGCCTTGTTTTGCTATTCTGAAGTACTGGTAAGAGTGAAATCAATTTACTGTTCAAGTTCTGTTTGCCTAGTCTAGTTGCAAAAACAGCTGGTACCGATAGGCAGTATCGGTTCGTTCTTACTTGATTCTAAAGGGGTCAGCCTTGGCCTTTTTGCATGTCGCAGCATTGAGTGACATAGGTAATGCTATGCAAGCAACTTTCGTACCGGTACTGCATGCTACCAGCATAGGCCTACAGTACTTTATTCACCAAATTGCGAAAAGTATTGTTAGTGTTGCAGTTGCTTTTGATGACCTTAAACAGTTGAATATTTAAAGGCAGCACTGGCTATTTGTACAGGCCCATACAAATTGTACATGCCTGTACAATTTGCACAGGCCCATACTATTTGTACCGGCCCATACAAATAAGCACTTGGTTTATTCTATTATCAGATTATCGCTTTACGCTAACCCCGATCCAGAGAGCATGACGAAGTAATAAAATAAACAAAGTTCTTATTTGTACGAGTCCGTAAGAATAGCCACTTCGATATTTAAAAGCTTGATTGTGGGTGATTTAGCCCACTGACACTTCTAGTATCTAGTACCTTACCCATAGCTAATCTTGACCAGTATGTATTAAAATTGGTGGCATTTATCACAAGTTGGTATTCACTACCAGTAGCCTAGTTCTTTAATGGTCATAATTTGCTACGTCCTAACTTGATCTTATTACAAAAAATTATGTCAGTTGAAAAGTGTTGATTTGTCTGTTAGTCATAGACTCAGAGACTCTTATTCCTTTCACGCTGAAACATGCAAACTGCATGCTCGCATTTATTCACTTAAATAACATTCTAATTGTCATTGTTCAATTGTGTTACTGACACAAGCTAGCAATAGACCATACCCTGACAAATAGCATAAATAGCCACAAGTTAAACACCAACTAAAAAATGTATACCGGTATCATTTTGTAGCTGGGTTAGCGCGTGCGCTACATTTTCATGATATATTTTTTGCCCAAGGGCTTAGCTATATTTTGTGCAATTTTAAGGGCTTTTGTTTTGAATTTTTGTCAGAGGAAGGCACTATGCAAAGACATTAATATTACAGAATAAAACTCACTGGTACCTTACTTATGTTAAGAATTGGTATTTTCGACATGATGTCATTGCAGAAATAAATGAAAACAATTTGAGGCATATGCAATATTGATGGTATTTAAATAGATTATCTCCTTAATCTTCCAATTTCAGATCATATGGTGCTACTAGTATGTTTCAGAAATCAGAAAACTTGCTAATTGCTTATTGAAATTCTTGAAAACATGTTACGGAAGCCAGCAAGTGAAGTTTTTGACTTACTTGTTTTAAAAATGGATTGAAACGTTGGTTTTATATTCTTATCAGGATAAAAAAAATTGCGACAAATCTTGGTTAATATTTTATGAAGCTTTGCTTAATACTTTATAAATGTGTTACATGCAAACTGCAGGGTGAAATTTGCTGCTAATTTGATCCAATGAATTATCAGTGAAATAAATTTTTGAGCAGACTTTGATATTTGCGCATGAGAGCTACTTTCACTCTTGGTAAATGCAATTTTGTTGTGTTTGGCTATACAACATCTGTATGTACTGTATGTTGTGCTATTTTGCAGTCGTAGTAAATAATAATTGTATATACTGTATTACTCTGCAACAGCTATGATGTCATCAGCAACAGCTATGATGTACCGAACTACATTTTTAGTCTTAAATTGCAGCAGGTACAGAGTGCAGACAGCTGATAGCTACTTGTTTGTGAACATCTGGTGGCCAAGTGGACTGTGGGACTCTGGTTTGACTGGTCAAAGCAATGTTATTAAAACTGGTATAGACAGCTTTTCTGCTCAACGCACAGCATTAAAGGAACAGTGATTTGAACAAGGTAGCAAGTTTACTGGTGTTGTTGGGAAAAACTCATTGGAATTCTCCACCTCTTAAGAGGTAACCAACAACTCCAAAGCAAGCTTGTTATAGCATCTTGATTGCTTTCTCAGGATGGGATGATAAATATGCACTAAGTATATAACGACTACTAAGCTGTAACATTTCAACAGCTTATCGCAAAGTCTTGATTGTAATTCTCTTCAATTTTCGAAACTGATGAAAGATTTAATCTAAAAGCGAGATATACTGTTTTTGAAATTGCTTTACCGCTTCAAAGAACCAAACTACCAGCAAAAGTATGCCTGTAGCTTACTATGCAAACTTACATCTTATTTTTTTGCATTTTAGTGCCAGTGAGATGGATTTTGTCAACAGCTGTTTGTAAAAGAAACGCATATGCAACGACCAAGATGCTCACGTAAATTGCACATGCAAAGTGCAAATGAACTGGCTTGCTCCCAACTAAACTGAGCCCAATGTAAGAACTTGGTGGAAAACTTCCTGGTTACCTTATTCTTTTGAAGCGGGATTTCCCAGCATAAGCTTTGCTGAAGGATCGTTCATTGCAAAAAACTGAAAGTGGAAGCAGTAAAGACCGACATGATGTTACATGGCTGACTCTGAACAAAAATATCTTCTAGACAGGGCTATTACGTAGCCTAATATGGACTTTTCAAACGCAATGCTAAAATAATTTTTTCTGTTGTGGTTTGCCTGCTGGCAATTGAAGTTGCATCTAAGCACAAGGCTTGCTTTCCACCAGATTACGCAAGCAGCTCGTTTTAAGCATTCATATTACTAGGTGTTTAAGTGTATATTTAAAGGTTGTGAACGAGCTCTTATAAATTTTAAGCTTTTTAAATGGCCAAGTGCATTCTAGATTGACTGCCTCTGGCGCCGTACACGTAAGTTCAATTACAAGTCGGGCAAAACCAGTGAATTGGTAATCATTGCTCCCTAAATGATATTAAAAAAGTTACTTGTGGCGTTCCCATTTAACATTATTTCCCTCGTTTTGAGTTGTAACCAGGTTCCATGCATTTTTTGATTGAGTTCGTTAATAGCACCCCATCGCTTTTTCCCAATGGAAGAATAAAAATTCAAATTAAAATAAAACATATTCTGCTTGGATTTTCACATACCTCCATCTCGAGGTCGTGACCATAACGTTAGAGTATGCTTGGAGTAGTTACCCCCAGTGCAACTGTTTTGATGAAATCTGCAGATTTGTTTTTTAAGTAATTCATGCAATGTCTGTGGTTGGTGTAGAGATTGTTTGGTTATAATATTATCAAAAAAATTTTGTTAGCAATGATCCAGTTGAATTTGCTGCTTATTATTTTGGCGTAATAATTGTGGACCACACTTGATCTTACACCCAGGGGCGTGCCAAACTTTTCTGCAGCGCGAGTTTTTGAGATTGTTGCTTCACAGCGTCCTCTGAAAAACGTCTTCAAGAGGTTTTTTTAAAAAAAGATCTTCCATCCCAACAGCGTGCTGCTCCCTTGCCTCCTCCAGGCACGCCCTTGCTTACAGTCATTGCAAACAATTTACAGCGTACATTATTGCTTTTTCCTTGCGTTTGCTCGTGCCATCCCAATTTATTCTCATCACGTTATTATTTCCGGTACTCAGAGGTTGACGCTGCAAAATAAAAGGCATTTCCAGCAGTTATGCACTTGTGGATTTTTATTCTTTAAATTGTTGCACATCATTTTTCTTAGCGGTATGCGCAGCACCACGCCGAGAGCTTAGACTTACCTGAGACAGCCTTCAAGTTAAGCAAATAATTTTGTTTTCTGGACGACGTATAACGTTTATGTCATCGCTCGCTTTCAGCTATGGGGTTCAGCGTGGGAAGACTGCATTTTTTGGCTTGTGTAGGCTAGCTTGTGACGATCAACCGGTTAATTTCTAGGTTGGCAATGGGTAGTTGCAGCTATTTCGGTTTTGAAAACGATTTTGCAATTGTCACGGAAAAGGATGAGTTTCAGGCGAAGCATTTCTATAAACTGGCCAAAATTTTCACTCTCTTACTATATGTTTTTGTTTTAGTCGGAAATTCGTCATCTTAAGGGGGGTAGCTAGCTCGGTCTCTAGTTACTCCCCTGAGTAGAGTGGAATTAGATTGATGTAAAAATAACGCACGACAAAGAGATAAAAAGACGCGAAAATCTTCAGTTTGAGCAATGACGATGACGAAGTTGACAATTGGTATACGACCTTGCCAAGCAGCTGTGGGCACCAAGAGTGATCTTTTATTTTAGTTGCTAGCTTATTGGCTGGGTACACCTGGTGCAGGCAGTGGACCTCTCCCAAAAAAAAGCCTACCGGTACTGCTGTAAAACCGGCTATTGAGATTTGATTTCATCATCTTTGTCCTCCCGCTACAAGAAAGCGACGTAGGCGCTATGCGTAGGACGAATCCAAACTTGCTTAGGAGTTGCCTTTGTTTTCAAGTTTTGGATGCAACAACGAGACTAGGTTGGGAAAAGAACCAAAAACCTTGCGATCAAGGTCATTGTAATAACGACGCTGCGAACTACTGTGCCACGCTGCTGAGATTAGTGTTAACTACTGGTACGCATACTAACCAGCAGCTCATTTATTGCTAATACCTAGTAAAAATGGCGAAATTTGTCCACAAATCTGTAAACCACTCCCTACCAAAATATTTTCAAACGTTTCTTCACAAGGTGTCATTAGCATATAAACGTTCTACTAGGTCTTCCTCTAGTGATAATTTAGCAATCCCTCTGTTTCAAACAAGCCATGCGCAAAGGTCTATTAAGTATCAGGGGTCGAAGGTTTGGAATTCGATACTGCTGTTCAACGTTTAAAACTTCAAAAAATTACGCAAATATATCGCAAGCAAATATTGGTTGCATGTAAAAATTAAGTCACTAGATTTTATTTTTAGTTCTCTTAATTAGCCACATACTAAAAGATGTGGCTATCTTATTGCTCCTACAACGAGAAATGTGAGCATCATTCTGCTCATGAAAGCAAACAAAAGGTAGTCGTTTGACTCGAAGACTTCACGTCCTTTCACGGCTTCCTCATATTGCAAGTAAATGAGCTTCAGTTGCATGTTCACATTAAATCTACTGTTTTTTCTTTTTAAAGTTTTTTTGAGTGCTTGTAGTTGTAATATGAAAGTAAACTTGTCTGTCTGTCTATCTTTTACTGCAGGTTTTTGTTTTGCCGCTTATCTTTCTAGTCTACTCATGTATGCTAATGTTTGTAAAATCCGTTGCATCATGTCTTTCAAAAGCAAAATATCGGAATCAGCTGTGGGTTTGGCTAAAGCAAAATATACCAGAAATTTCAAGAAAACTACAACTCGACATCCAAACATACTAGCAATGGAAATAGCCCCAAACGAAAGCTTGAGCAAGGTACCCTCAAATAAAAACGTTGTTGGTAGATTTTTTGGGTTGCATGCAGAAACAAAAAATGGCGCAAACCGCATAAAAAGAATATCTGAAGAAATACTTAAACTTTGGATTAAATTGAGCACTACTACTATTAAGCTCTTGCAGATCTGCTGGGCTTGTCAACGCTTGCATCAATTTCCATGGCCGTTTCAAAGAATGTATGGTTAATAAAGGAGCCACTTTTTCAATTGTGTAACCTACTCTGCCTTCTGATTCTATTTGTTAATTATAAAGTTCTTGGTTTTCATTACAGAGCCAGCTTCCACGTTTGTGATATCAAAAACGCGAGGAAGATTTTCTTCAAATTGTTTATTTTGTCTCTTTCTGAGCTTTTTCAGCAGTTTTATTAGCTTGTCCACCTTGAACAAAATTTGCTGCTCAGAGAGTGAGGAATAGCTTACTTTATTCCAAAGTTTAAGTATTTCTTCAGATATTCATTTTATGCGGTTTGCGCCACTTTTTGTTTCTGCATACAAACCCAAAAACCTACCAACAGCATTTTTATTTAAGGGTATCTCGCACAAGCTTTCGTTTGGGGCTATTTTCATTTCTGATATGTTTGGATGTCGAGTTGTAGTTTTCTTGAAATTTCTGGTCTATAGTGCTTTAGCCAAACGCACAGCTGATTCCGATATTTTGCTTTTGAAAGACGTGATGCAACGGATTTTACAAACAGTAGCATACATAAGTAGACTAAGATTAGCGGCAAAACAAGAACCTGCAGTAAAAGATGCGGCGTTAGCTTTTTGATTTGCTATAAAATATACAGTTAACTCTTCCACAACATGGTAGTTAGCTCATTGTATTGTAGCTATGTAGTATGCAATGCAGTCAATAGCCAAAGATAGTCACATGTCTACTCCTCCATCAGTGATAGAAAGTTAGAAACAATGTCTTAACAAGTTATTGTGTTTGCTAACATAATACAGGTGCGCACCCATGATATTTCAAAGGGGGGGAAGTTCTAAAAAAAACTTGATCCTGCACTCAGGAGTGGATCCAGAAAATTTTGGTGGGAAGGGAGGATTACATTTTGAATGAGGTTAAATATTAACTAAATACAAAGGCGTTGGACCTAAAAAAGGGTGTAAAAAAGCCCATTGAAAAATGTTTTTATGTCTGTGGCATATTCAGAATTGTTTTCAAAGATGGGGCACCAAATTTTGACATAATTTCAAGCGTAGTTTTTTCTGGCACAATTAATTTGATGCATATTGAGAATGAAAAAGGCACTAGGGGAGTCCGGGGACATGCCCCCCTAAAAATTTTTGAAAATTTACATACTGCAGTGACCATTTAAGTACTTTCTGAACAATTTTTAGGCAAATTTTTTGCCCCTAAATCTGAGTGTTTCACCAAATATGATGCATTTTGTTTGTACATTTTCGATTAACTTATGCATGCTTTGGGCGTAAGGCTTATTGTTAATTAGACAAAAATTGTATTCATCAAAAACATGTTTGAAAATGGCTGATGGGGGAATGGATCCCCCCCCAGACCCGCCCCTGTTTGCACTGATGTCTCTTCATGGCACCAAACAGCCGGTTTGACTTCAGCATGATGTGGGGCATATTGTCACAGCTGTTATCAACTAACAGTGCATACTGCACTTGCATAGTTGAAACACTTCACTTTAAAAACAAAGGTTCAGTTTCAAAAGGGGTGTCGACCCCCCAAACCACCCCCTGGGTGCGCCACTGATGCAATATCACATTTAACATGATAGAGAAATACTCAATGTGAATGTCAAAAATCGAAATCTTAGTGCTTTTGCCCTTTGGTGGTGCAGTTGTCGTAAAATAACAAAAATAATGAACTTGGCTTCTTGAAAAAAGTTGGTTTAAACCTTAATTTCAATTCAATCGCTCAACTATATCGAAAGCAAAAGCTTTTTTTATTTTTTCCGCTAAGTGGCAGCATAATATTTTGACCACCAAAACACTCATATCTGAAATTCCTGTTGCTTGATTTTGCCCATTTTGCTTTTGAAATGTGAGCATGCATGAAGGGCATGCACAAAGTTTTAGTAACACATAGAGACCTAAAAACTCCACAGAAATAGGGGTAGGTGGGTGTAGAAATATTGTTTGGTGCGGGAACTTTTTTCAACATTTTTAAAAATTGATGTCAAGAGTCATGGCACACACTAAAAAGTTTGCCTTTTCCCATAACAGGCTTGTTAAAATTTGAAAAAAATTGTTTTTGTCATAACCCTAATAAACATGCACTAACTTTCTGATTAAAGTCAACTTCAGTAATAACAGATTAAAATCAAACTTACCTGAAAGACAGCTCGACTACCACGTTTTAAACAGGCATATAAAGATGAGAAGAATTTATATAATCGCTTGTGAGGTTGCTGTGACTTTTTGTCTGCATTGCACAGCCACTGCAATGCTGAAATACTTATGGCACCATCAAATGTCCCTGGACGAAAAAAAAGTCCTTCACCAGCATCACTGAGAAATACATCTCCTTCTACTTCTCTTTTTAGAGCGACATTTAACATGGATTGACTAATATCAACACCAACCCATTCATGTCCCTGTTCTGTCAAGCAATCTCCACTCAACCCTGATCCACAGCCAATATCCAACAAAAAGCATGAAGTGTCTTCAGGAAGAGCAAGCAACTCTATGGCTCTTTCTGACATCTCACTTTGAATTTCTATTATTCTTGAACTTGTGGTGTATTTTTTGGCTTCATCATCATCATAAAAAATATAAGGAGGGGCTTGATGTTCAGGACGATGCTTTGATGACATGGTACAAAAACAAACCCGACTTCTAAAAATTTGCGAAAACAAAGCTCAGATACTAGGTAGGCTTATGTCCACAACAACTTGCATTAAACTAAGAAAGGCTTACATACACAATACACATGTACCATTCCAAGCACTGCCTGAAAAAAATGCAAACCAAATATAAGTTAAGCTCATGGTGAAGTATCATCCACATCCATCATCCACAATCTTTACTCAATGTAGATGTGTGTTGGCTGGTTGAGGGCATTGGTAAGCACAATTTCGCCATTAACAAAGCTATTATACTTTTTGATTAACCAGTTAATTTGTCAACATACTTTTTGAAATTAATAGACTACTTTAACTTCCATTAAATTGTGCATTAACTTAAACACTCGGTGCTTGTTAACTTCTTTAACATTTGTCAATGATCATTACCAGTTTACCACACCTTTATTCAATGACTTTCAAGAAAACTTTGCACAAAACACCATTCTAATAATGAGGTCAAAAAAGGACAATAAATGCAACAAAATACATTGTTTGTGAGAGAAAATTTGCTTACACAGACAATAATATTCCCAAACTTTAATTTTTTTTTTGAAATGCCATTAAAAATGAAAGATCAGAAATTTAACAGAATCAATCAACTTCCGTTAACTAAAGCTTGATTTTACAAATTAAGTTTAACACAATAAAAAATTTGTGAATAAAGCTAACAATGGGCATTAACTTGCCCATCTGGCACTAAGTCATAGCATATCATCACAAGCACTACCAAGGAAACATGTTACCAACCTGAAAACTACCTGAAAATTAGTAACTTATAACATTAGCCAATTTTATTATTTATTTATTCATTTGAGCAATTATTGATACACAATGGAGCTTGGTATCACACCATAGCATACTAACATGTGAAAAAAATATACAAAAATCAACAGTAAAAAGGCTGAAATAATGAGTAAATTAACACAAAAGAAATTAATAAATATGATAATTTACAGCGTGCAAATCTATTTTTCTCAGACGCTTTTTAAATACGTGAAGACTGGTGGCAGACACTGAGTCATAAGGTAGGTTATTACAAATTCTTACAATTATGATTAAAAAAGAAATTATGAAACTCATCACAACTGGCATAAAATTTGGATTGAATGACCAACTTATGGTAGCATGAATTATACCTTCTTTTGGAGTGAATAAAACAATCATCACATTGTAAATCAGAAAGATTACCGGTATAGTAGATTTTAAGTTTTAGAAGCCTAGGCCTATGCATGAGAGAATCAATTTTCATAAAATGGCCAAGCCAATGATTCTAGTTGAAAAATTGAAACTTCTGAAAAATCGAACCACTTCACTCAATCAGCAAATGAAAATGATGAAAATCTCCAGCAAATGAAAACCAAATGACTTCACTCAGTCTGCAGGTGGATCAGACCTCGACCTACGTTTGGAGAACTGTCAACAGTCATTTTTTATACCACTGTCATTCTGGCAGAATAAACGAGAGCACTTAATTCGAGCGGTTCAATTCGAGAGAGAAAATAAACAAGAAAGAGCGTTGCTGCTATCGCGCGAAATTTTGTGCTGTTAAAAAAAGCGTCCAAGCACAATGCGAGAAACACCAGCAAACACAACATTAGATGGTTTTTTTCTTGTTTTATAAAGACTTGTTAAAACTTTTTAGATATAAAAAAAAGCTGCAAAACACGATTACGTAAGTTTTGTGAGTGAATGTAATTAGTTAGTTAATTAGTGTCATTTATTTCCGTACCGTCAACATAAGAATAATATGCATAAATAACATACCGTATAATTGGACAGCACGAGAAAAGGGAAGAATTAGTGGTGTGATTCAAATTTTTCGTCAGCCGGTTCTATTGCAGAAGTTATATAATATTGTGGCAGCACTACTATTGCATGCATTGTTACGTAATAACCGATCCTTGACTGTAGGCCTATATAAGCAGCGACGAACTAGTTTTCGTTCCTTTTTTTGCCTTTTCTCTTTTTGTTGTGGTGATCGGAGAGAATGACGATGATTTAAAAGGCGAATCTACCACGTGCTTTTTTTTGGAACCGAATTTTGAATTTAAATTATAAGCTTTTTAAGTGAGTACAATTTGTGTTATCTATTTGTTTAGTCAGTAGCAGAACTTCTAACGTATATGTAGTGACATTCCGAGGCAATTGTCGCTACATAAATTGGCTCCTCCATGGATTGGCTCCTCCATGGATGCGGATTACGTTGCACGAACAGACTGTTCCGCGCGCACGCCGTCCGTCGTTTATTATTGTGTTTGTTTCGCAGGTCTATCTGGGTGTTGACTGCAGGACCTTCTCCGTAAGATCCGAAGCCGTTGTTACAACACCGTTGTTACAACACCGCTTCGAATCTTGGGCGGGGGTAATGTGGCAGCACTACTATTGCATGCATTGTTACGTAATAACCCATCCTCGACTGTAGGCCTATATAAGCAGCGACGAACTAGTTTTCGCCCTTTTTGCCTTTTCTCCTTTGTTTGTGGTGATCGGAGAGAATGACGATGATTTAAAAGGCGAATCTACCACGTGCTTTTTGGAACCGAATTTTGAATTTAAATTATAAGCTTTTTAAGTGAGTACAATTTGTGTTATCTATTTGTTTAGTCAGTAGCAGAACTTCTAACGTATATGTAGTGACATTCCGAGGCATTTGTCGCTACATAAATGTTCACCAGGTGAATGATCAGGTTCAAATAGGGAGGGTAAATCAGGCTCAAGTTGCTGGTCGGCGTCGTCATCTCGGAAGAAAGCACCAAGAAGAAAAGCGGGTTTAAGACGATCAATGGAAACACTGTCGTCCCGACCATCTCGATCCAGTACGAAATATTTCGGATGTCGCTCTAAAACTTTATACGGTCCTTCATATGGCCGAGAAAGGGGGGGCAAGACCCGGTCTCGACGAACAAAGACGTGGGTGGTGCGGTTTAACTCCTTGTCCATGTAAGTTTTTCGATGGGAGGGATGACGAGGTAAGACAGGCTTGATTGAGGATAAAAAGGTCACAAGGTCATGGGCATAAGCGGACTCAGAAGTAGTTAAGAAGTCAGTTTGTTCAAGAAATTCTCCAGGAAGGCGGAGCGAGGAACCCAAAGTCAATTCAGCGGCAGAGCACCCAATATCCTCCTTTACCATGGCTCGGAGGCCTAAAAGAACGGATGGGAGATTGTAGTACCAGTCTTCGGGATTTTCTTGAGTTTTCAGCGCCACCTTCAACGATTTGTTCAAACGCTCATTCATTCCATTGGAAGCCGGGTGGTAAGCAGTAGTGTGTTGGATTTTAGAACCCAAGAAGCGAGCCATTTCAGACCACAAGTATGAAGTAAACTGGCTACCCCGATCGCTGGTAATGATGGTGGGGGCGCCGAAACGAGCGACCCAGTTGAGAAGAAAAGCAGAAGCACAGGTCTTAGCAAGAATGTTTGGTATGGGTATAACCTCAGGCCATCTAGTGAAGCGATCAATGATAGTGAATAGGTAAGAATAACCCTCAATGCTCGGCAGGGGACCCACAATATCTACGTGGACATGCATGAAGCGCCGATTAGGGGGCTGAAAGTGTTGCAATGGCGCCGACACATGGCGCTGAATTTTCGATGTCTGACAATTGGTACACGTCTTGCACCAGTCGCGTATTTCAACTTTCATACAAGGCCAGACAAAGCGGTCAGAAATGAGACGTTGAGAGCCCTTAATTCCAGGATGAGACAGGCCATGAAAGAGGTCAAATATTTGGCGACGGAAGGTAGAAGGCACTAGGGGGCGAAACTGTCCAGTGCTGATATCCCCTAAAAGTTTGCTTCCACTGCCGTGAACGTCCTGCTCGGCTATATCCAAAGAGTGATTAGACTGGAGTAACTCGTTGAGAGAGGGGTCATTGGCTTGGTCGGCTGCTAGCTTCTGATAGTCAAGGCTAGGTGAGATGGGGTTCAGAAGACCAGCAACGGTGGGTTCGATGCGACTGAGGCAGTCAGCGACGACATTATCGGTACCCTTGAGATAGCGCAGGTCAGAAGTGAACTGGGATACATAGGCCACGTGTCGAAGTTGACGAGGTGTGGCATTGGTCATAGGGTTTTGAAACGCAGCGACCAAGGGTTTGTGATCAGTGAAAATCGTGAACTGACGACCTTCCAGAAAGTGTCGAAAATGACGTACGGCGAGATAGACAGACAAGAGTTCCCGGTCGAAAGTGGAGTAGCGTCGTTCGGTGTCTGACAATGCACGAGAGAAAAATGCTAAAGGACGCTCAATTCCATCTACCAGCTGCTGAAGAACTGCGCCTACCGCGACGTTGGAGGCATCTGTGCAAATAGACGTGAGGGCGCCCCGCACTGGGTATGCAAGCCTTGCTGAATCGGCTATAGCACACTTGCTACGCTCAAAAGCTTCTTCCGCTTCGGGAGACCACTGAATCAAGCGGGTGCGCTTGACCTTCCCGGCCAAAAGGCTATTCAAAGGCTTAAGAAGCTCAGCACAATGAGGAAGAAAACGCCTGTAAAAATTCAACATGCCTAAGTAGCGTTTCAAAGATGCAAGATCACTAGGTTTGGGGAAGGATACGATGGCTTCAACCTTTTCTGGCAGGGGACTAAATCCCTCAGAAGAAATCCTATGCTCAAGAAAGCGTAACTGTTCCTGTCCAAAGAGGCACTTGTCCTTATTCACCACAAGACCGTAATCATGTAAGCGACGGAACACTGCACGTAAGTGTTCCTGGTGCTCCTCAATAGAGGAGGAATAGATCAATATGTCATCCACATAAACAAAGACAAAATGCAAATCACGGAAGATCTCGTCCATCAATCGTTGCAGAGTTTTCCCCGAGTTAGTCAAACCCATGGGCATGCGTTTGAAATGATATGATCCTAAGGGCGTCACCAGAGCAGTTTTATGACGGTGTTTGGGAGCAACGGGAACCTGGTAATAAGACTTGTAAAGATCCAGATTGCTGAAAACGGTTGACCCATGCAAGGAACTGGTGAAGTCAGCCAAAAAAGGTATGGGATAAGAATCCTCGGTAGTCTGTCTATTCAGGAGCCTATAATCGCCAGTAATCCGATAGCTTCCACCTGATTTAGGGACAAGGTGAACTGCGGAGCCAAACGGACTATTACTAGGTTCGATGATATCTAGATCAAGTAGGTGATCAAGCTCTCTCTTCAAGTTGTCTCTCATTTCCGGTGAGAGGCGTCGCACACGGGAACGAACCGGTGCTCCTTCAGTTTCAATGAAGTGTAAAGTGTTATGTTTGACCGGCCTCAGGTAAGTTCCTAAATCAAAGACAGAAGGAAACTCCGCTTCTAAGCGCTCAATGATCTGGGGTTTGCTTCGTGCAGAATCGCCTTCAGGGGTATTGTCAATTTCCAATGAGTTATGGGCTCCGGACAAATTCCCAGCCACACTAGCAACTGGGTCAGAAGAAAAAGGTTTAATTCCCGGCAAGGGACCGACAAAAGACTTAGGACTCACCAGCTTAGTATCAGTGTTAGCTTTGTCGACTAGGTCTATTCTGGAATTGAAGAAGGTATACGAAGGAAGAAAGTCGGGAAATTCTTCTAGGACCGGGTTAGCAGATTTTACAGGAAAAGAAGGCTGGACAGGAAGCTTTGTGTCTACATCTGCAGTCGACTGGAAAACAAGTTCTCCTAAAACCGTGTCGACCAATAAGCCGAAGTGTTGTAAAAAGTCTATTCCGATGATTGGAATAATAGTGTCAGCAATTTTGAATTCCCAGGTGAATTCCCGTCCTAGATTAAGAGTGACTGTCAGATGCTCGTGGCCATAGACATTCACCTTAGATCCATTTAAAGCGGTAAGTTCTTCAGTGGCGTTACAATGCCCAGACTGGGTGGTAGGTAGCAAGCTGTGAAGGCAACCAGTGTCCACTAAAAACCGGTAATTTGTGCAAGGATCGTTGACATAAATTAGGGAGGGTGCTGTTTGCCTCGGCTCCAGGAGAGCACCCGACTGTTGGCCTGGAGCAGTCTCGTTTCCCGACGCAGCCAAGGGACGATTACGCCAAACACATGGAGGTTTACAGTGACGTGCTCGATTACCGTAGCGTTCATGATAGAAACACAAATTACTGTCATAACGTTGCTCAGGTGGTGAAGGGGTTTGCTCTCTCCCTGGCCGCTGAGAGCTGGGGCCGGTACCAGTACGTGATGCTGGTCCTAAGTAGTGGCTTACTTCATAAGCTTCGTCTGCCCTTTTCGCCAAATCATCAAGGTTTACGTCCCACATAGCGCTAAGCTGCCTCTGGATGTGAAGCGGTAACTTATTCAAAAACAGGCGCCTCAACACCGCTTCTCCTAGCTGCAATTCGCCGGTGGCCATACGTCGTAAACGGCGCAGCATTAAGGAGGGCCGGACACCAGAAAGGCAAGATTGGGTTAATAACTGGTCTAACTTCCTTTCAGATGATAGCTCAAACTCTTTCAGGATTGCCCGCCTGAACTCAGTAAAGGTGGTGTCCTCATTGCGAGAGAGTATGAATTCCTCTAAACGTTCCAGCTGACGAGGGGCCAAAGCAGTTAAAGCCTGTTCAATTTTTAGATGGTCCCCGACTGTTTGAGTCGCCTGAAAATGGGAATCAAGCAAAGCAAGCCACATCCTAGGGTTACCCTCCAAAAACACGGGAGGTTTACTGGTAATCTGGGGATTAACTTGCAACCCAAGGCCTGAATCATTCAATATCGAAACATTGCTGGACCTATTACAATTTCCCGCAACAGGAGTAGGCTTGACTTCGACTGGTACTGGTATACTAGGATTAACTTCAACAGGTGTATTATGAGGTTGAACTAAGGGCCTGGTCACCCTAGCAACATACAGAGTGGCGGCAACGACAGAAGCGCCGAAGAAAAATATACTAGCAAGAATGATGACAAAAATTTCAAACAGCATTATTTATGTAACTGAGAACTTCCTCACTCGGGGCACCAATTTATGTAGCGACAATTGCCTCGGAATGTCACTACATATACGTTAGAAGTTCTGCTACTGACTAAACAAATAGATAACACAAATTGTACTCACTTAAAAAGCTTATAATTTAAATTCAAAATTCGGTTCCAAAAAAAAGCACGTGGTAGATTCGCCTTTTAAATCATCGTCATTCTCTCCGATCACCACAACAAAAAGAGAAAAGGCAAAAAAAGGAACGAAAACTAGTTCGTCGCTGCTTATATAGGCCTACAGTCAAGGATCGGTTATTACGTAACAATGCATGCAATAGTAGTGCTGCCACAATATCAACCAATTCTCTTGCAACTAATCGTACAAGTATAAGCAGCAATGCTAACCGATTCGCTGTTCTAATAAAATTCCCTGAGACGGTTCTATAGAACCGGTGCGAACGGGCTAACTCCCACCACTAAATGCAATATGTTTAACCATGAAAAATAAAGCAACGACAAAAAAACACTTGTCAAAACCAAAAACTTACCAACAACCATTTTTTTTCTTCGCAGAACAATGCCACCATAATATCAAATGCAAAAACGGGAATCACCCATCAGAACTCAAGTCAAAACCCGAAAACTTTTGATTTTTGAAAACATGGAATAGTCGTAAAAACCGAGGTTGCGTTCGTGTCAAACTGCGAGTTTTTCCGCATCGTGTGTCATTTCATGATGACTATTATCGTGTTCTACGACAAATTTCCATCAAATTGATGGGGGCCAGGTGAGGGGCAAAACCGGGGAACACCCATCAGAACTCAAGTCAAAACTCGTGAGCATTTGATTTTTGAAAACATGGAAAAATCGTAAAAACCGAGGATGAGGTTGTGCTAAACTGCGAGTGTTTCCGCAGCGTGTGTCATTTCATGATGACTTTTATCGTGTTCTACGACCAATTTCCATCAAATTGATGGGGGCCAGGTGAGGGGCAAAACCGGGGAACACCCATCCAAACTCAAGTCAAAACTCGTGAGTATTTGATTTTTGAAAACATGGAAAAATCGTAAAAACCGGGGATCAGTTCGTGCTAAACTGCGAGTGTTTCCGCATCGTGTGTCATTTCAAGACGATTTTTATCGTGTTCTACGACAAATTTCCATCAAATTGATGGGGCCAGGTGAGGGGCAAAACCGGGGAACACCCATCAGAACTCAAGTCGAAACTCGTGAGTATTTGATATTTGAAAACATGGAAAAATCGTAAAAACCGGGGTTGCGTTCGTGTTAAACTGCGAGTGTTTCCACATCGTGTGTCATTTCATGATGACTTTTATCGTGTTCTACGACAAATTTCCATCAAATGGATGGGGGCCAGGTGAGGGGCAAAACCAGGGAACACCCATCAGAACTCAAGTCGAAACTCGTGAGTATTTGATTTTTGAAAACATGGAAAAGTCGTAAAAACCGGGGATGAGTTCGTGTTAAACTACGAGTTTTTCCGCATCGTGTGTCATTTCATGACGACTTTTATCGTGTTCTACGACAAATTTCCATCAGATGGATGGGGGCCAGGTGAGGGGCAAAACCGGGGAACACCCATCAGAACTCAAGTCGAAACTCGTGAGTATTTGATTTTTGAAAAACGGAAAAGTCGTAAAAACCGGGTGTAGGCCTAGTTCGCGTTAAACTGCGAGTGTTTCCGCATCGTGTGTCATTTCATGATGACTTTTATCGTGTTCTACGACAAATTTCCATCAAATGGATGGGAGCCAGGTGAGGGGCAAAACCGAGGAACACCCATCAGAACTCTACTGCTCCCCTCCGCGCACGCTACTCCATATAAAAAAACAAACTTCAGAAAAGCTTCTTCGTAAATTTCGTTTTTGTCTTGAGGCATTTTAATTAGTAATTTGTTGGCACTAAATTTACCTTACGACTGCTGTCTAGAAATAAGATACTTTCCCCCCCCCACTCTTATTTCTACCCGGACTAGACTATGGTTTACGAAACAAGAGGATTTACAAGAGACCCTTATTAGCTTTATAGTTCTGAATTATGATTTAATAGTTGTAGCGAACTCGTAGTCTCGTATCATCTTTTTTTCTGATGTCAGCTTTTTGCTTCGCATTTGAGGTTAGTTTTTCTCATTGGTCTAGTATTAGACCAAAGTTCGGCAAATTTGCCACTGAGTTCACACATGTCAAATCTTCTATGATTTTTGGACGACCTACTTGCACCTCATTACCGGCTTTGTTTGATGTCGCTACTTTGATCGCCTTTTAATAATGTCGAGTTTTACCGCCTTTTAAATATTTTCGATATAATGAGTTAAGGAGGAGAATTGTCGAATAGAAAATGCTCGCGTAAAGTATTTATGTATAAAATAACAGAAAGCGCGGTGATGATGATACACTGTGAAAGTTTTAGAGTTTTCAGCCTCACACAATAACGATGGCAAAAGAAGTTACTTCTTTTTATTTTTTGGAAAAAATAGTAGAATAAAATCCAATATATACCCACAAATTAAGTTAAGAAACACTGGTCTTGGCTAAACTAAACGTTTCGGCGAACCGGATTAAAAAAATAAAAATAATAACAATATCACATCCTCTAGACATACGGTCTAGAGGTTTCAAGAAATTCAATGAGGGCGGTGTTTGCTTCGTCCAAACTTTTCAACGATTGAAGAAGCAACAACGAAAAGACTGTGTTGCTGTATGCAATGACTTGTACTGTAGAACAAATAAAAAAATTACTGATTAACTTTTTTATATAAGGAGGAACTGAGGGGGCGCGGGCATTGGAGCTCCCCCTCTGCGTACGCTACTGGGTTCAATAAACTACCAAATGAAATTTGCTTTTACGGATTTCAAAGCACAGAAAAAACTGAAATATAGTACTTACATGAAAATAAATAACAGTATTTATTCAACAAAAACAACGAATATAAAAAGAAAATGCTATGCGTATAAACATAACACATTCCGCGAATTGAAAGCTCACTGAAAATTAACGCAATTAGAAACTGAAAGTTAGCATAATTGATAGAGTAAGCCCACCAGACTACAGGTACACGCTGACATAAATATAATCAGTGAAACATTGAATTATCAAGCATGAGTCATAAAAATAGGTAAGGAATTAGCCATCATTCATTAACAATTACATAAACTTTTAGCTACAAGCGAACTTCAGCTGGTGTCTAAAATTTGCCAAACACACAACATCTTACATCATTGGCTCTCACAAATTCTTTGGCTATAATATCTGGACTAGATATTTCCATCAGTATATTTCAATGTACTTTAAAAAAATGGTCTTAGACCAACACCATCGCCGTGTCACTGACATCAATACATACGAAGCGGCTTGTTGGTCAAGCTTTGCTTTAGAAATATTTTACTCCTCTACTGGCGGTGTGACATACAGTATTATACGTGTGATTGTATATCGATACATGCTCTAAATTTTGGCAACAAAAAGTGTGAGGGGGACAAAAGATAATTGTTCCCCCTCGTCCCCTTCTTAAACTCGGTCCATGATTGCCAATGTCGATGTTTGTTTTCACAAACATTTTCTTCTATACATCCAATACAATCCCAAACCTTTTAAAAAGTCTCTTTCCTGGCTTGACGTTAGAGTGCATGGAGGGGTCATGAGACCCTTTACGGTGTTTCGTCTTGCGTAGTTTCTACAGTTTTTGATCGATCAACTCCCAAATTTTGACTTTTATTATTTTGGACCGAACGTTGTTACATAAAATCTCGCAACAAAGCTAGCAATTTTAAAAAAAGTTAAATTTATCACATTTCGGCATGGCCGGGGTTTCTCAGACCTTCATAGGTTTCTTATGATAAAACCGCCGACAGCTTCCGCGAAAGATTTTGGATTTCCATATTTGGTCATCCAAAAAAATACTCATTGTCACAACTGTGTCTAATTGCCGCATTTGGATTTTTTTATACGCTTCTCAGCAGAAAGAAATTTTAACATATAGGCCTACAAATAAGGCAATCATATCGACCATTGCCAATTGCCACATATGTGATGATAAGGCAAAAATTTTCTCACCTAAAAAAATTTAACATGTGACTTTATTTTTGCAAAATTGTAACGAAAATGTGACTTTATTTAAAAAATACAGACGACTAAAAAAACAGCAGTGGTTTATACAAAATGCAAGAAAATAACAAAAATAATCTTACGCTATAGGTGCTCCAACTATAAAGAACGCACACGACAGCAATCAACAACCTTTGGTTTCTGTCTTTTGCAATAGCTACGAGCATGGAAAAACTGCTTATGGTGCTTACAGCTTGCACTACTGAGAAATAAAAAGCTAGTGGAAACGCTCAGAGGCCCACGTCGGAGATGAATGACTTTAAAATCTAAAAACAAAAATCTATAAAAAACTTATATCTTTAAGAGATGTCTTTTGATTATACTTATGTCTGATCGAGGCCTCAAAACCACCTAAGCGGCATTGCATGACGGTTATCCATTAAAATCAAAACTTTCACGAGTTTCGACTTGAACTCTAAAGAGTGTTACCCGGATTTGCCCCTCACCTGGCCCCATCGATTTGATGGAAATTGGTCGTAGAACACGATAAAGGTCGTCTCCAAATGACGCACGATGCGGAAAAACTCGCAGTTTAGCACGAACTCAACCCCGGTTTTTACGACTTTTCCATTTTTCAAAAATCAAATACTCACGAGTTTCGACTTGAGTTCTGATGGGTGTTCCCCGGTTTTGCCCCTCACCTGGCCCCCATCCATCTGATGGAAATTTGTCGTAGAACACGATAAAAGTCGTCATGAAATGACACACGATGCGGAAACACTCGCAGTTTAGCACGAACTCAACCCCGGTTTTTACGATTTTTCGATTCTTCAAAAATCAAATACTCACGAGTTTCGACTTGAGTTCTGATGGGTGTTCCCCGGTTTTGCCCCTCACCTGGCCCCCATCCATTTGATGGAAATTTGTCGTAGAACACGATAAAAGTCATCATGAAATGACACACGCTGCGGAAACACTCGCAGTTTAACACGAACTCAACCCTGGTTTTTACGATTTTTTCCATGTTTTCAAAAATCAAAATACTCACGAGTTTCGACTTGAGTTCTGATGGGTGTTCCCCGGTTTTGCTCCTTACCTGGCCCCCATCAATTTGATGGAAATTTGTCGTAGAACACGACAATAGTCATCATGAAATGACACACGATGCGGAAAAACTCGCAGTTTGACACGAACGCAACCCCGGTTTTCGCGATTTTTCGATTCTTCAGCACTCAAAAGTTTTCGGGTTTTGACTTGAGTTCTGATGAGTGATTCCCATTTTTGCATTTGATTTATGGTGGCATTGTTCTGCGAAGAAAAAAAATGGTTGTTGGTAAGTTTTTGGTTTTGACAAGTGTTTTTTTGTCGTTGCTTTATTTTTCATGGTTAAACATATTGCATTTAGTGGTGGGAGTTAGCCCGTTCGCACCGGTTCTATAGAACCGTCTCAGGGAATTTTATTAGAACAGCGAATCGGTTAGCATTGCTGCTTATACTTGTACGATTAGTTGCAAGAGAATTGGTTGATATTATATAACTTCTGTAATAGAACCGGCTGACGAAAAATTTGAATTACACCACTGATTACATTCACTCACAAAACTTACGTAAACGTGTTTTGCAGCTTTTTTTTATATCTAAAAAGTTTTAACAAGTCTTTATAAAACAAGAAAAAAACCATCTAATGTTGTGTTTGCTGGTGTTTCTCGCATTGTGCTTGGACGCTTTTTTTAACAGCACAAAATTTCGCGCGATAGCAGCAACGCTCTTTCTTGTTTATTTTCTCTCTCGAATTGAACCGCTCGAATTAAGTGCTCTCGTTTATTCTGCCAGAATGACAGTGGTTTTTAGGAGAGTCTTCTAATCAAAGGTCACCATAGGAAATAAAGAGAAACAAACAAGTGGGAAAAACAAAATTTGGAAAAAATGCAAAATAAGATAAAATTTAAAAAGATGAGTATTACTACAAAAATGGTAGTAATGTGAACTGAAATATCAATCCACGACCGGTTTCGCCCTACTTGGGGCTCATCAGGTGGATGTAGATAAGAAAAAGATTAAAAGGGAAAAAAAGTATTTTTAACCTACCATAGAAGTGGCAGTAACAGATATAGAAAACCTTTCAATTGGACAGCACCAACAGACTATAGAAACTTTCTTTCATTGATTATTCCGTAAGATAACGTCACTCTTCATATCTTGAGTGGCATTCAAAGCACAACATCAAATATGAGGCCAATTCAAGCACAGCGAGTTCACCAAAAAGGCAAGTTAGAGATCACTTCCTCATGTCAGTCAAGGAATGGATGTGAAGAATCAGTAAGGGATCTCCAATTTTTCTGGGATCTTCTATACTTATCAACAAAATCATAAATGATGAACAATAGGATTCTAGTTTATGAGACTAGAGATTTTAGGAGAATCTTGTAATCAAACGTCACCATAGGAAATAAAGGAAATAAAGCAGTTTTGCCCTAGCCTTTTGATTATTTCTAATTATCGCTTTAAAGCGTCTGAGAACATGCTCTGGAGCGTCGAGATACGCTGTGGCACCGCTTTAAACGCTTTTTTAGATACAAAATGAGACCGCTTTAAGCGAGACTTTTCAACGGGATCAGGTGCATAATCTCACTATATTTATCCCGCTTTACAACAACTCGAACTCAACGATCAATAAAATATACAGGTGTCAAAGTTTGAAATAATATTCTGCACAATATTAAACAATTAACGTAACAAAGATTTATTACCATTTATTACTGCTTATAAACAACAACTACTACATCAATATATGTAAATCCTTCATTTGAATGCGATAGCTTATTTTCTGACATTGTTATAACATTTGGTGCGTTTTTGCTCACTGTCAATCTTTTGAATTTTGCAATCGATTGTGATTTCCCACCCTTTTTTTTCTAATCTACTGAATTTTAGTAAATACGTCCAAACAAATGAAGCATCAAGAGTGATCTAATATTGGTAAGAAATGCCAAATTCACTTGTACCACCAATCAAAAGTGCTCAATAATCTTATTGTCTAAAACAAAACATCAAATCAAATCAAATCTTCATTATACTCGCTGGAATACGCCGAAGCGTGTAACGAGTGGCGGGGCCCATCTCCGCGGCTTAGCGCCTGGGCTACACAGCTCCGAAGAAACGTCGCAGCGGTGGCGAGCCGTTGGCGACACTGTGCCGATTTGACCGGTCCGGGAATCGAACCCCAGACCTCCCGCACCGAGAGCGTGCGCTTAGCAACTGAGCTAACGGCCGGTCTAGAACAAAACATGTTCAATCAATTTAATCGCATTTATTGGCAGGCTCTGGCGATTCGCTCTGCGCTTGTGCGATCGTGGGGGAGTCTTACACAAATAGAATTCTATTTGAATGGGATTCCCAGGTGGTTACGCGGGCGTGGGGCGGACTGTTGGAGTTTGCAAGTGGCTAATTATAAATTAATGTCATGTATTTTTGGTGTAAAAAATTCAATATGAATCTATCTATCTTCGACGCTGAGGCTTCAACTTAACCAGTTATATTTACGACACTAAATTTGTTTATACCAGTAAATTGGCTGCTGCTTGATCCAAAAACCATTTGTCCCTTTGCAGCTGCATGTTGCGTGAATCACTTGTTTATTGATGTGCCATACTTGCTATAATAATTGGTATATCAACTATAATGGTACAGAATCACATCCCTTCTTTTCAGTCTATCAGAAGAAAAGGCATGGCTATGTTCTTAACAAGATGTCTTTTTTTTTTTATTATTATTATTACTTTGAATGGATCTCTAGTAGGTCTGACGACAATAAATAAATATAAAAATATACCTTGTGATTAAAGCAACAATAAACGTTCTGTTCTGTTCCAAATACTCTTGCGCCTCCTTGTGAATACGAGTTTCTATGGAAATTTTGAAAGCCTTGTACCGGTAGCCATAAGAGCAGGGCTGTGTTGGGAGAAAACTCGGAAACCTGCACGACAAAGAGTGAATTCGGTTCAAAATTATGTGGATTTGAGTATTTTTTGATTGGCCTACCTTCCTTTGTGTGATTTTTAACAGTACATAAGATCTCGCGTACCTGATTATCAGGGCTAGACCTAACTAAACTGCTGACTGTATTGTGTACCAGTAAGTTAGTGATTGAATAGGCTATTCTGTACTGATGCCGGTATAGTGTGTGGTTTACTTAAACTGGTTTTAATACGGAAGAAACTACCTTGCTATGGCAGTGTGATCTAAAACAATGCATGTCTGGTTTATGTGAGACTGTATTGGAGAATTCCTGTTTGCCACTTTAAGGGTAGGCCTACGGGCACCTATTGGTGTACTAGGTAAACCATTCCTGTGATAAGATGCGGCTTAAACAATGAAGAGCTCTGAGCTTCTTTGCTCCTAGTCCATAGCTCCATTATTTTTAAACCAAGGATTTGTGAGATTTTAATGTTTTTTGATGCTGTAATCACTTTTGGCAGGTGCAATGTTAAAAATTTGATTATGATTCAAAAAGTTGATGGGCCATTGACGCACAGAAAAGGTGTATACTAGTACCTGTACACATGGGGGTGTAGTGGACGTTCGATTATCAGTGTATAATCGGTTGTCAGCAAATTTCTTGTATCAGATTCTTTTGACGTAAAGCGATGTAGAGCAACTAAGGGTAATGGTTGATCCCATAATCCTAACCCCTTATCTTCGGAAGAATGTGAAATGAGAAAAGTTGTGGATGATCAATTGTAGCTACACAGTACACTAGTATTTCTAAAACCTGCAGGAGCACAAGGCGCACAAGGACCACTTTCGCAAGTGAGAAGGTACAAAGGAATGTAGGTTTTTCTATAGACCTATCGGATAACATATAATAATACCATTTGGCGTGCTTATTTTGCAATTTGCAGTTGAATGCTGCAGTTCTTGTTACCACTTTATAAGGTAGACCTATCTAATCTCTTGTCATCTAAATTTGAACTGACTAAAATCTCTAAATAATGGGTATATTTTAACTGCTCAAGTTTTGTTTCCAGCTAAAATAACTGTTTTTGACTACTGTGCACTAAAGATGTTCGCTCCTTAAAGGAAAAAAAAAATGAAACAAATAAATGAAATAAAAAAACGCTTCTTAATTTTAATTGTACTTTCCAAGCAACTTCTATGAACTACCTCGGATTGTGACCAAATATATCAAGTGATTAACGTAGAAACATCTGCTAGTGCTGTGTAGGTGTAATTAGAAATACTTAAGGCCATTACAAAGCATTTACATATATATATGTATACTTACAGAATTTGATTTGCTGCATTAACAGTTTTGAATTATGCCTTTGACTTTCCCTTGCACAATTTGTATAAAATCTTGCAGATCTAATCAATGTGCCATTTACTGTGAGATTTGCCAAAAATGGACTCACCAAAAATGGTCCGAACTGTCTATCAAAGATTTTACAAAACTGGATAAATCTAGTTTGCCATACTTTTGTGTCAAGTGCTATGAAACCATTTTCCTTTTCACCACCTAACCAAAACTGAATTTTCTGAACTCAACTCAATTGAGGAAAAAAGTTCTTTGTCTGATTTGCAAACGTTGAATGATCTTGGTCATCTATGTGACTTTCCAAGCAGCTACATTACACCTAAAAATTTTCACAAAGATCATGGTACCACTAATGATTTTTTCATGCTGCATACCAACACAAGAAGTTCAAACAAAAATTTTAAAAAACTAGAGGAATTTGTCACGCAACTTGGAAAGTCACCTGAAATAATAGCAATATCTGAGACCAAACCACACACAGAGTTTAAACTGCAACTGCAAGGCTATAACTTCTTTCAAAATAATTCAAACACAAATGCAGGTGGTGTGGGAATGTTTATTATAGAAACTTTGACTTTCCAACCTTCACCTTAATGTTGAAGTATGTGAAGAGTTATGGATAACTGCTTGTATAAATAACACAAAAAAGGTTTTTCGTGTCTTATATAGACATCCACAATATGATTTCACAAAATTTAACAAATCTTTGGAACTAACCTTGGCCACTTTGAACAGGGAAAAGACACAGTATTACATTTGTGGTGATGTAAATATTAATTTGTTGGACTATGAGTCAAAAAGAATCTCAAAGACTATGTGGATATGCTTTGTAGTTCTGGATGCCTCCCTTTGATCAAACACCCTACTCGAATAACTGCAACAAGCTCCACACTTATTGACCACATCTACACTAATGCTATTACACAAAACATCACATCTCATAATATAATAAGTGATCTTTCAGATCACGTGCCACGAGATTATCAAGTCTTTTGAGCCAGAAGACTTTGTAATGGATCTATCTGCAGAACTGAATAAAATAGACTTTAGCTTGGATCTTCTTCCATCTGGTGATGACTTTACAGTTTTCCTCCAAATCCTTGTCGACACCTTGAACAAACATGCTCCATTAAGGAAAAAACGAGAAAAGAAGTTAAACTTGACAACAAGCCATGGATCGCTAAAGGGTTACTAATTTTGAGCAAAACCAAAAGCAAACTGTATCAAACAAGTCTCAGTGGGAAACCTAACGACATTAATCTTTACAAAACCTATCGCAAAAAGCTGTCCCACATTAAAGAACTTTCAAAAAAAGAATATTACTCTCAACTTGTCAAAGACTCGAAACACAATGTAAGAGCGCTGTGGAAGACCATTAATAATATCACCAAATTCAAGAAAAGATCAAAATTGCAAATTATCGAATTGCTTGATGAAACAGGGATGAAAGTCACTAATCACGTTAAAATGGCAAATTTGTTTAACGATTACTTGTCTGAAATGGGACAAAAACTGGCAAACAAAATTGACAAACCATCTGCAGGTAACACCTGCTTCACAAATCTCTTAACTGCAAATAGATGTAATTCTTTCTTTTTTAAACCAGTAACTACAGCAGATATCCTAACCCTCATCCAACAATTAAATATCAATAAATGTGCTGGCCCTCAAGAAATACCCATAAAGGTTGTTAAAATGTCTGCACCTGTTGTTGCTACCGTCTTGGAATTACTATTTAACAAATGTTTAATTAGTGGAGTTTTTCCTAGCTCTTTGAAAATTGGTAAAATAATTCCAATACACAAAAAAGGTTCAAAGAATGAATGCTCCAATTACAGACTTATAACACTTCTTAGTCGACTTTCAAAAATTTTTGAAAAATGCATTTATGACCAAATGTATGCTTATCTTGAAAATTTTAATTTGCTAACCCCAAACCAATTTGAATTTCGACAAAATTGCTCCACATCAATAGCAGTGCGACGACTTTATGATAATTTTTTGGAAAGTCTAGATAAAAAAAAGATCACTTGCTCAGTGTTTATAGATTTGAGTAAGGCATTTGATACTTTAGACCATGAAATCTTATTTAAGAAATTACAAACATATGGCTTTCGAGGACTTCCGTTACAGCTTATACAAAGCTATCTTACCTATAGATACCAATACACTTTCGTGAATAGTACTAAGTCCAATTTAAATATAGTCAAATGTGGAGTTCCACAAGGTTCTACGTTTGGCCCTTTACTATTTCTCATCTATGTGAATAATCTGCCAAATGTATCAAATTTCACTACTAAACTATTTGCCGATGACACGATGTTAACCATGAGCAACTCCTGCATGAGAACTTCGCAACATGATGTGAATAAGGAACTGACAAAAATCGATGAGTGGATGAGATTAAATAAGTTGTCATTAAACTATAGCAAAACCAAATATATAGTGATAACAAATAAAACAAGTTCAGAAGATCTGATTAACTGTAAAATTACCATAGGCAAGCACAAGATAGAACAAGTAACCTAAATCAAGTATTTAGGAATAACTTTCGATAATAAATTAACCTGGAAACCTCATATTCAAGAAATCTGTTCAAAACTTTCTTCTGGGTCATGGGCAATATTAAAATTAAGGCAATATGTTGACCTTCAAACAGTCAAAACTGTTTATTTTTCCTTGATATATTCACACTTGCAATATTGCATTTCCACATGGAGACTCGCGTATGCAAATGCACTCAGTCCTCTAAAAAATTACACAAACGTATCATCAGAAACAGTCCTCATCTTGAACACACCACTCCACTCTTTTTCAAATTAAATTTATTAAAAATACATGATATCTGTAATTTGGAAGTTGCAAAATACATGTTTCAAATAAAAAACAAAACGACACTGCATAATAGTCAAATCTTCCGTCTGGCATCCCACATGCACAACCATGACACAAGATTTTCATCTAAGAGTTACTACTTCATTCCTCGGAAACGGACAGGGTTTGGTAAAAAATCCCTTTCTTTCGTGGGACCCAAGGAGTGGCAAATTGTACCCGAAGAACTTAAATTATTAACTTTCGATCAGTTTAAAAAGAAACTGAAACTCCATTTCATCAGTAAATATTCTTTTGATTAGTGTAAAATGAGCTTGACATTATTAGATTCGTGTAAATAATTGATCTGCAAATTGTTGCTATTCCTTTGTTTTGTTTTGGGTTATATTATGTGTCCGTGTGCAAGTATTTTCTTCAGTTATGTGTCTGCATACTTTCTTTTATTTGTGTAAATATGATTCAAAACATACTTCATATTCCCGCAATTTGTGACAGGTGGTGGCTGACTTTGAAGACCGCATGGTCATTTTCACCATCTCCTGGTGCTGTATTTCCTGTGTTTCTTCGTGAAATGTGATTTTTTAAGCACAAATAAACGTAATTGATTGATTGAGTTAAGAGCACAAGGGACTGCTAGGGGTGCTAGTGAGTTATTACTGAGAATTAGGGTTTGGCTTAGAGTCCTTAGTAATAACTCACTAGTGCCCCTAGCGGTCCTTGTGCTCCTAACTCACTTGCAAAGGTGGTCCTTGTGCGCCTTGTGCTCCTGCAGGTTTTAGTAAAACCCCAGATGGTTGTTTGTTCAACCTACACATGGATGGAGTATACTAGAAATGCGAATGTATGTTTAGCAGTAAGACAGTGTCTATGTTGCCATTAATGGCAAAATATTGATATGCTGATTGGCTGAAAAATATAGGCGTGTATGCGCATGACTGTTGAATTGCTTGTGTCTTAAAGGACTCTATATACTCACGCCTGGTTTTGAGAAAATTTGCAAATCAGTATTTTGCCGTTAATGGCAAGATAGACACTTCTTATAGGCTATTTAATAGCTAATAGAAAAGAGAGTAGTCCCCTGATAATAATGGTGGTGTTTTAGAATGTAGCAAATATAGTTCAAGTTCGGTATTTGCTCATAGTATAGTACTGGTAAACTGTGGTTTAGCAGCTCACTTATTGTTAAATGAATTGGTTTGATCTGTGATGCTGCAAAGTTTATTACTTGGTTAGTATGTATTTACAGAAATTTAAATGTTTTAGCACTTGTAGTCGCCTTGACTGTCATTATCGTTCATATTTTTTTAAAAGTTATGGGAAAACGACCAGATAAAAATCTTAAAGGTGGTGGAATTAACTCGGCTACATCCAGAGCTGGAGATGATTGCTGTAAGTTTGTCACGTAGCAATAACTTATCAATAAAATTTAAAATTCTAGTGGTATGGTGAATTATAATATTTTACTATTTATTAGACTATACAGGTTGTTAAGGGGCCTGTTGTACATACTGAACAGGTAACTCAGGTTCCTAAAAAGGTTGCCAGAACTTTCATCACCTGGTCTTTTTGTCACATTGTACTGTGCTGTGAGAATCTGCTCACACAGATAAAAGTCCGAAACTTTTTCAAGCTGAACTGCGCCCCCGAAGTTTAAAAATTTGGAATGAATGATAGAAACAAAGTAGAGATGGAACAAAACTTAGCTTTGAAACTTTAGCTTTTTCATCCCCATATTTTACATGAAAACTCAGATAAGCCATAAGATTTCAAAATTTTTTTGATCATGGCCAATCCTGATGTGATGAAAGATCTGTGACAAAAAGGCTCGGTGGCTAAAGTTCTGGCAACCCCTAGAAACAGGAGAAATCGTGGTGCATAAGTAGCTTTTTTGTTTTTTGGTTTATTTTGGGTGCTTAGCATCTTTTTTTATGATGTACAGAGTATTTGTTTTGACTTTTTATGAAACTGTTATCTTTATGCCAAGTAATGGACATTTCATCACCGACTTTCTTCACTTATTACTTAGCATACTCAAAATTATGTTAGGCCTGGCATGAAGAATGTGACATATGAGCAACCAATGTACTGATACACACTGCTTTGACAATAATAATGATAGTAATAATTTCTATAGTGCTTTTTCCTGACGTTAAGTCAGATCAAAAGCGTTCGACCAAAATAGCAAAAAAATTAACGTAACAGTGAGAGACAACAGAATTAACTACAGTAGATAGATCATAAATGAAAAAAAATGAAAATTTCGAAATAGAAAATAATGGTCTCCAGCATCAACTTAAATTGGCAAGAAATGGTTACAGTTCAGCTGACATTAAACATAGAGCAACAAATATAATACTACCCTAGATCACCGAGGAAAAAAGAAAAAAATTGGTGCAGTAATAAATTCCACACTTAGCACAAACGCTAATGGTCGGTTCACCGTCAGAGCAAATAACAGTTTGATAGCGCATAATATTGTCAGCAACGTGGCAAAAATCATTCCGAAAATCACAGAAAAAGATTCAAACCAATTTGATGTCGAATGTTTTGGTGTAACAATGCGTTTTCAGCAGGGTTTTAAGGTAGAACACCCATGCAAAATCACGAAATTTAAAAAGAAATTGAAATTTTGTTTTAGGGGATTTTTTTTGAAGTTCATTCCTTCAGAAATAACTTCCAGGTGGATTTAAGTTGAAATTCAGCTTTTTTGGTGGAATAAAGCTAGGTTGATGCAGGGCGCCTCCTTAGCAACGCCCATAGCAACAGAATTAACACTGAGTTATTTATTGTTCAGTTAGGTCTAGTTTAAGTAAACTTTACCCAACATTTATTGTAGGATTTCTCTGAAGTCTTTGCCTGAGTTTGGAATGCTTTTTGTAGAGTTTTTATCCTTAAATTATTTTATTTCATGGCTAGCTATACCACAAACAATTGTAAGTGGGAAATCAAAAAAACAAAAAAAAAACGAGCAAAAACCAAGTAAAAGGTTGTAAAAATACAACAATTAACTGACAGTGCCCCATCTCAAACTAGACCTGCTAGTACTATTGAACTTCCAGAAATAAAAGCACCCCTCTATTTCCTCTATGCCTCTCTATTTCTCAAAAATTTTATTCAAGTCGCATAGCAAAGTCTTGGCGAAAAAGCTCTGCTGGGGCTAAACAAAAAAAAACAACTCTCAGAGCCATCAAAAAAAGGATTTCAAGATGAAAAACAAACTGAGGAAGGAACCACATATGCAAAAGGAGAATTTTAGAGTCAATAAATTATGTTTTAGTATACTTTAATACATGTTAATCTGTGTCTGCACGGTTATTATTGATTTTTTCGGAATACAAAAATATGCCTTTTTTTGATTTTTAAACGTAAATAATTCAGCTATATGTGAATCAATCTCTCTCAAAATTCCAATATTAGTCAATCATACAATTAGCCAGAGCTTCTGCGTAAATTTTTTTTCAAAATTGGATTGGTTGAAATCTTGTGACCATATTTGTTGAGGTTGCGTAATAAAAATGTAAAAAAAATTACAAAAAATAGCATAACTTTTTTTGCAGTTAAAGTATTGAAATTTCCTGCCATGGATCTCTGATTGGGGTCCTTGAAAACCTTTGATTAAAGTTTCACTGAAATTGAGTGTAAGAATGGGGAAATATATTTGTGTGAAAATGTAATGCGATTCACCACTAGGTGGCAGTTTTGTGACAATGTGTTTATTTTTGAAAATTTTTTTTAGGATTTTTGTTGATGTGCTGTCAACTGAATCATTTTGCAAACTAGAAATCTTTGGTAAAACGCCAAATAAAAATTTTTTAATTTGCATGGGTGTCCTACGAGATAAAGTTTCAGCACATTGAGGTCCACAAACACTAAATCTACGATCACCAAATTTTAAAAAAGTACGAGGCACGACAAAAAGATTCGCATCACTAGACCGCAAATAACGAGAGGGAACATGCTGTGAAACTAGATTGCAAGGTGTGAAGGAGAATTGCCATTTACCACTTTATACATATTATGCAAAAAGATTTTGAATTTAAGTCGATACTGAATAGGCAGCCAATGTAGATTTATTAAAATGGGAGTAATATGGGCAGATTTACGAATGCAAAAAACAGTCTAGCAGCAGTATTTTGAACTCTTTGCAATTTGTACACTATACAATCAGCAAACCATAATAATAAGATATTACAATAGTCGATGTGGAAGAAAAGATTATTTACTAACATTTTACAATTTTTTTCATTGATATATTGTCTCATTTTGCCTACATTACGAATTTGGAAATAGCATTTTTTGACAGTAGATTTGATTTGTTCTTCCATAGACATTGTATACAATCAAGAAGAGCATCTGAATTCTTAACACATTTTAAAGCACTAATATCACAAAAATCATTGCCAAGTACATCTTCAGCAAATTTGGATACTTGGCAATTAAATAAAATGTACTGAGTTTTGCTCGTGTTAAGTTTCAATTTGTTGAGACTTAATCAATTTTCTACTGCTCCCAAATAATTTGTAAACACTTTACAGTTGGCACTAGCAGCGTTAAAAATAAAATAAATTTGCACATCATCAGAGTACTAGTGGTAATTAAATCCAAACTGACTAATTATATGTCCTAGTGGTTTCATGCACAGATTAAATAAAATTGGAGCAAGCACTGAGCCTTGAGGCATGCTAGAAGATAATTCGAAAGAGGAAGATACAATATTGTTCGCAACGACACTTTGTCTACGATTACACAATTATGATTGCAACCAAGCAAGTGCTGGATCTTTCATACCAAAACAATATGAAACCCTGTCCAGTAAAATATTATGATCCACGGTTTTAAAAGCAGAAGAAATATCAATCATTATCATTGCAGTAGAATTTTTGATGTCAAGGGCTTGAAGAACGTGATCTTGGATAGGAGATATAACATTGCTTAGATACGTAACTTCAAGCAAATATATGACAATGCAACATAAAAAGTAAACATCAAAATTCGTATGTTCTTAAATTGTGATTTTTGCTGATCATAATCTTCCTATCAATAATATGGTAACTTGCTTTGTTTTGCCTGAATTTTTAAGTTTTAATTCGTTATGAAATTATGTGAAGGAAATAGTGAAGCTCAAACTTCTCTGTCATGCGTTGTGAACAACAAATGAAATCTTCATCGTAGTCGTCGTATTACGCCGAAGCTTGTAATGAGTGGCTGGGCCATCTCCATCTTCGCGACTCAGCCATCTACGCCCCTTAACGAGTAGCTATCTTCGAGGCTTAGCGTCTGGGCAACACAGCTGTGAAGAAACGTCGCAGCGGAGGCGACACTATGATCGACCTGAGAATGAAACTCAGACCTCCCGCACTGATAGTGCTGCGCTGACTGGCCAGGGCGTTGTGAAAATTGCTGGAATCTTACTAAGTTTTGGTGTTTTTTTAATTTTTTTGTTGTATCTTAATGTTTTTCAGCCACTCCTGAGCCATACACTTGCACAGGAAACTTCGTCGACGACTTTGCAGAATTATGGCAACGATCAGGACTCGACAAAAACTCCATCCCGGTGATTCGAAATCGAGCAAGTTTACCTGCTTTAAACCCTGATGATACTAAGATATCATGTAAGAATGTAATTAGAATAGATACCGGTATATATAATTCATGTGATGACATGCACTGTATTACTGCATTTTCTTGTCAAATGTTGAATCATCCTGAAACAAGTAAAAGTATATAATTGATTGCTTGCTAGCAGAGTGATTTAATTTCTATGATACATTTTTAATTCGTTTCTTTTCTGCTACGCTGCAGTTTATCACGAGTTATCGTCACCATCTTTGCTACTTAGCATCCAGATAACACACCAACACAGTCACTAACCTAAAGTAGGCCTAATTGAAGTGAAAATGACACTCATTAACTTACTAATAGTTTATTCAGCTTAAACCAACTTAAAAGTCTGCATATCTAAAACATAAACATAATGGATTAAACGCGGGCATTAAGCTTCAAGTGCTACACAATACTAAACTAAAATACAGCTGAGCAGTACTGAGTCTGACACAATCTGCGAGTTGAAATGTGTGGTTTTAAGACGCTTTATAACTACTAAGGTCCTTTCGCGCCAGGACTATGTTTTGTCAAGAAATCACTGACGTATGTTATTCTCTGTTCATTTCATCCTCCGCGCTACACTTAATTGCTGAGTGTTTAGCTAGTGCAACAGCAGAAACCAGTTTTAAAGTCTTTTCTTTGACCCGACTGAGAATAGAACCCAGTCTGCCAGCTTCCAAGGCGAACGCTCTTAACCACTAGGCCATGGAGACGACGGTTGCTGCAGTTTACACAGTCGGTGATTACAACAAAACTACGAAATGCAAGTTACAATAATTGCGTTCATCAACAAAAGCTGTGTGGAAACAAGACGGCGTAGAATAATTACGTCACACTGGCAACACTGTGCTTGCGTGTTGTCTTCTGTGGTGTTGCTAGTCATCTGTTATCCTTGCCAAGATTAAGGAATCCTGTTAACTGCCTTTTCCCAACGAAACACCAAGCGAACCTAACGACTTGCTTTCCATGCTGTCATTTTAGTGCTGAGCGTAAGCGTAAAAGCTGTGAATACCAATTTTAAAGACATTAGTTTGACCAAGGCCAATAGTTAAAGAATGCCTTGGCTTGACCAGACATGGAATCGTACCTAAGCTTACCGTTCCAGTAGCAGACACGCTAACCAATCGGCACTTTCATCGACTTTGGCTGTTGACTGCTTACTTACTGTAATATGCATTTCAAGGCTTGTCTGGCTTGGTCGATTTTCAGCTAACGTTACTACAATAATGTCGGCCTCTGAGCTAGCGCGAGGGTAAAAGAATCAGGGATTTTCTTGCACACAGCACTTCAAAAGTAAAAAAGAAAGTGTTTTTACTTCAATTCACCTTGAACCTACCAATGTTGAAGAAATCATAGATATTAATAACCTAAATCGAAACAAAGCAACTGGTTACGATGGTATTCCTGCAAATCTTATAAAAGCAGCCAAACACTATATTCTTTCTTAGCAAATATCTTTAACAACAGTCTAGAAGCCGGTCATTACTTTGATGAACTTGTGATAGCACGAGTTACACCTCTTCATAAAGGAGGGTCCACAACTGAACCGAAAAATTACCGTCGTATATCAATTCTCTCCACCTTCACTAAAATCCTTGAAATAATGATTAAAAAGAAACTTTTAAAATTCTGGGATACGTACAGTGTGTTTGTTCGAACTCAGTTTGGTTTTCGAGAAAATTATTCTACATCTCTAGCGATAGCACATCTGCATGAAATAGTTATTACTGAACTTGATCAAATTAAGAACTTATGTGCATTACTTCTGGATTTAGCTGAAGCATTAGATGCGGTTGATCATAAAATACTTCTATTCAAGTTAGAACAATATGGAGTGGGGGTGTCGCTAATAATCTTCTCCGATCGTACCTCACTGATTGGCAAACAATTTGTTTCTGGAGGAGGATTTTTCCCCACAGCTAAATATAGATAAGAGGATAAAAATTCAACTGAACTGTCAATAGTTAACTGGCTTGCCAGTAGAATAAACAAACAACTGAGGTTATTTTTAAATTACATTGAGCTGAAAATTCAAGATCAATTGAGAAGACTGTAAAATGAGCTTGCGATCTTTGAATCAGCTTCCACCTGATAATTTTGTCAAATGCGATCGGCTCCAACCATGAATCGAACCCGCCACGTAGGATCTGTCACCTGCGCGCGGTAACACTGGAAGCAATCGTAAGTGCTTGTAAGGTGAAAGAATTAAGTGTCACAGACTAAATGTATGTGATTTTGTTGTTATTCTCAAGTGGTAAATGGTAAAAATATGGATAAGACAGTTTTAAACCATGGTTTTCAGCTGATGAAGACAGCGAAAAAACTGCAGAGAAGTTATTGCCTACCACATATTCGGTTATTGATAACACCAAACTTCGACGTCCTGCAATCCAGGTATACATTCGGTATTTGAGATACAATGCTGGTTGCTAGGACGTAGTCTCCAGAGGTTGAAGGTGTTCACTGCTCACCTTTAAAATATACTCAGCGTACGCCACTGGTTGGTTACGACTTCTTGCTATCTGGCGGAAAAGTGTCGACTGATAATGTTACAATCTGAAAAACAGCAATGCATTGATATGGGATGCCGTTTGAAAAATATGATAGTTGCTACATAGGCCTGTGTTTTTTCACACAATTTAGAGTAAAATGCATCCAATTTATTAATCGAAAATTTGCAATTTATTCATTAGTCGAGCTGTACATACTTTGGGAAACCAAATAAGTCGGAAGTTTTTCACTTGTACATCAGAAATTTCTACCTTGTTTTGTCTGACTAGTTGTGCCTGTATTGGACCAAATAGACATGCATTAAGTCAAAAATTTTCCAGTATATTTTTTATGTCTATTTCAAATTATATTTGTATTTATTGGCGTAGTGATGAAAGACATCGCTATCGACGCGGGAGGTCTTGGGTTCGATTCCTAGACCGCTCAAATCGAACACCGTCTCCAACAGTTCTCCACCGCTGCGACGTTTCTGTTGCCCAGGCGCTATGTTGTGGAGATGGAGTCCGCCACTCGTTACACGCTTGAGCGTAGTACTGCGAGGATAATAAAGATTTGATTTTTTTGATTTATTATTCGAGGGCAATGAGTTAGATTTTTCTTCTTGTTTTAGCTGGAAGTAGACATTGAAGAAACGAAGCAACTAAACATAAATCACGCTAAAGAAATGTTTATCCGCAGTTGGAAATTGGAAGACAAGATCATCAACGTGCTGCAACTCTGTTCTCTTGACAGGCTCCAATGCTTGAAGTAAGATCTACCCGGTTTTGCTAAAACAGCGTAAGGAGGAAAAGTAAAGCCACGGTAAATCTCAAAACTGGACGTTTCTACTACATAGATTCAGCTGTCACCATCAATAGTGGAAGCAAAGCACTGCGAAAATTAGTTGCTTTCAGTTTTGTGTTGACTTACTTACTCTGCTGGTGATGACAGCTGCATCTATGTTGTCGAAACGTCCAGTTTTGAGATTTACTGTGGCTTTGTTTTAATTTCTTAAGGTATTTTCATCCCATATTTATTGCATTCTAAAACAGCTTGTTTTTCGTAAAACGTTTTCATCAACAAATTGGTGGTAAATTTAAGTTTTAATTTGTGATAATCGATTTTTAATTAGTGCTCAGACCGCTCTTTGAGATCGCAAGGTACAATTACGTTGTCCACATGCCCAATTTTTGTGGGCTTGTACGCTCGCGGTTCTTGCTTCTAGTTTCTGCATTATAATCAATTTCTTGATGTCATAATTGAGTGGAAATTGATTATGATGCAGGAACTAGAAGCGAAAACCGCGGGCCTTAAAACCTACTAAAATTGTGCGTATGGGCGACCCTGTCAGTAGCAAGGTTTCGTTCATTATCTGCTGCTTTGAGGCTACATTGACCTTCTCTTGACTTTTTAGCCCTCCAATTCGTGAAATAAGTAAGAAATATAGTTTTCATGCTTGTTGCAAGCGGTTGTACGCTTGACTACCAGTTCTCTGCTACCTGATTTTCAAGTTTAGTCCACGGACATGTCGTACTTATTTTTGTGTAAATAGTAAATACCTTTGGCGGTGCAAATGCATTTCTTTCTCTCGTAACCGCAAATATTTAATCAATGGTTTTGATTTTCGCTTTTGGAAAATTTAAAGCGATAATGTGGCTCCCGAGGGTGTAGCAACGAAGTTTTCAAATTTAGTTTCTTTGACGATAAATTTAGTTCGCTATTTTAGGTTATAACAACTGCAGTTTATTTAATTTGGTTGGTTTGAAAACAATTCATTGTTAGGCAGATATGGAAATTGATTGTTTTCATTGCAGTCTGTGGAATGTTGGTTTGACCGAAACATCGTTGAAGTCCTTGGCTGCTTTTCTTTCCACTTTACCATGTTTAAAGACGTTAGTATTGGATGGAAATCCTATTCCTGAAGCGGAACCTTTTCACTTGCTTTTATCCAGCGATATCTTGTAAGTTACTACTACCTGCTTATTTTTATACCTGTTCGTATCAATTCGCTTTTCAAATTGTTGTTATTTCTTTTACTTGATTTGTCAATTTCAATTTCAAAAATCAAACGTTTATTATGTAGATATGCTCTCGGTATTACGTCAAAGTGTGTAACGAGTGGCAGAGCCCATCTCCACTCCGAAAAAACGTCGCAGCGGTGTGTTTGATTTGTCCGGCTCGTTAGTGAAAACCCGGACGCATATTTCGGAAAGGTTGTATAGAAAATTTCCACTTTGCTCTCCAGCGATTTGATTTGCCAGCCGCTTGAGCATTTGTGAGAATGATAGGTCTCGACCGAGATGACTATAACTAGAAAAATAGTCCACAGCGTTGGCAATCGCGACGTGGCGTAGGGTTTACTACGCTGGGCTGCTGCTCCTAGGGTGTAGGTTCGACGCTGCTCTAGGTTTTATTTTATTTTCAACCAACTTGGTGTCTTTAACGTGTAATTCGGGATGGGGTAGAGTGGTGGTAATTAGAGCTCGACCAATATGATTTTTCTAGCCGATACCGATATATTTAAAATGTAAAGGCCGATACCAACAACCGATATGATATCTTAAGACTTTGCTTCCACCTAAAAACTGTTCAAAAATTTGCAAAATCCTGTGTATTGATACAGTTTGATGGTGATACTATGCCCAAAACATGCATTCCGAATTTCAGATGTGAAAACACACTATAAATGAGTAACGAAATTAATTTAGGAAAACCATCCCTAACAGCAAAAAATGTAACAATAAAGGACAATGCTCAATGGTCAATATAAGTGTCTAGAAGTTGCTAAATCCAAAGCTTTTTTCTTCTAGAACAGGAGCGGGCAAGCGTTTCATACGAAGGGCTAGATTTGGAAAAACTGTTGAAGCCGTGGGCCGCACGCTGATTGGAAAACAAGGTGAAAGCTTTTTTTTTGGAGGTCACGGTCACGTGATCTCCAAAAAAAAGGTTTTCACCTCGTTTTACTGGTTTTTTTTTCCAATTTTGCACCGTTGAGGCTTATTTTAATGAAAATCACTGCCATCAATGATCTCTGAAGGAAAGAAAAGGTCTTCCGCTCAATTCACGGCGGGAGTTTAAGTTTGTGAGTGCCGACGGGCCAGAATAAAAGGATCGGCGGGTCGGATTTGGTCCGCCGGCCGTAGTTTGCCTATGTATGTTATAGAAGATGAAAAAAAATAAGAAACCAAGATTGCAAGCGAATGCGAATTGTTTGATTAGCGCGCTTTCTGCATTGCAACGCACATACACTGTCTGGCTGGTATTTGAGTGTGCGTGCACGCTCTTTCTAAAGCGTCGTTTTCTTGCTTGAATGTGTGTGCACTGAAAAACCTTGCGTTTATAAGCAAAATCGAAAAGAGACGTTTTTGTTGATTGCCGATAATTTATCGGTAGAAGACGGCCGATACGATATATCGGCCAACCTCGTTCTCGGCCGATAAATATCGGCTGACCGATATGTCGGTCGAGCTCCAGTGGTGATGGAATGAACAATAAATTTCATTATTCCTAGCATACTCGAGCAACTGCTCCAGCCACTTACATCGCTGAAGAGCAAAGTGGAAATTTTCTGTGCAAGCATTCCGAAATGTGCAGCCGGGCCTCCCGCGCCGATAGCAATGTCTTTAACAAGTCCACTAACCTGCCGTTAGTCGCAGATGAGTTTCTGGGTTTATCATAAATATTGCGGTTGAGTTAATCTAATATTCTTTTGAATTTATCAAACTAAAATGTTTTCAATTTTTTCACAATGATTACAGTATTAGATTTGAACATTTCTCTTTCGCGATTAACCAGCAATGTTCTGAGCCCAACGGCGTGATGTTTCTAACGTCATTAAGTACCACCTGTACTTCGTGGTCTTCGAAAAGTTGAGAAGGTATTTGGAATTTCTTTTCTGTGTGGTCCCAACACGGTACTAAGCAATCTCTATAATGAGTGCGATTAATCACATCCTACGACAAAGTAGGGGATTGGCTTCTCTATTCACTTCTAACGTTGTTTTTGCGGCCGTGGGAAATGCAGGTCTCACTCAAATGAGACTTATTTAAGTGTTTTTTTACAGCTTATTCCGACGAAGAAGCAAAAACTAGGCAAATGCAGTGGCGCCGCCAGGAAAACATATTGGGGGGGGGCGAAATGACGTCATAACTAGTGATTTTTGCGGAGCTACGTAAAAACATGAATAAGACGATAGACGCGTTAGCTTTCCATAGGTGCAATTTAATCGGCATTCCTAAAGTAGGCTATTACACTTCTTACTGTATCATAATTTTTTTTATTCCTAAATTTCTCATCAAACCAACGTTCTAACTTTTGCAACGTCGTGACAAGAATGAACAAAATCGCAAAAACTGCTAGATTTCCTGGTACTTAAGTATACACAGCTCTTAGAGCTCTATATGATGTCACAATTAAATTTTCTCCAATTTTAACAGAAACTTCAGGGCAAGTAACAACGAAACATCAAAATATCAAATTAAAATTACAGTAGCTGGCTTACCCTAAGATCAGTAAAAATTAAAAAAAAAAGAGGGGGGTCATAATTTCCTCATTTTTTTCAGGCCGTTTTGTTTTCGGCACAACAAATTTGAAGCTGATTGAGAAACAAGAAAAGCTTTAGGGGGGGTCCTGGGGCATGCTCACCCGGAAAAAATTGGAAAATTTGCATGCTGCGAATGGCTGTTTATGTGCTTTTCGAATAATTTTCAGGCAAATTTTATTTAAATTTTTTCTCTAGTTCTGAGTGCTTCGCAAAATTTTTATCCTAAGCGAGCTCGCACTTTTCTCAGCGAGTTCGCACAGCATATTGATCGCTTTCTCGTAATAGGACGATAAATAATATGCAACCAAATACAATCACATTCGATACAACAGCTGGAAAAAATACACGGTGTCCATAAAGTCTTGTTGCAATTTAAAGAAATCTCTCTTTGTTTTGAATGCCACAGCAGAGTCTTTGGACTGTTCTCTTTTTTTTGAAAAATATAGGAAAACATTTTTGCAATTTGACTCACAAAAAAACATCGTCAAGCACATTGAAAATTTACCGCAACATCTATTGAAAAAAATTATCGGCGATAATTTATCGATTACCGATATCGCTTAAAAAATTGAGATTTATCAATTGTCGGTATCGCTTAGAGTTTTTTGAAATTATCGATTATCGTTATCGCTTTACTACAGAAAGGTGTATCGCGCCTATCACTGATAGTGGTTATGGGTCTGCAATCTGCATACTTCAACGGTTAAACATTTTGTTGCGCTTTCTTTTTTCTATACCATTTATTTTCATTCTTTGCTTACGTCTGAGTATGTTTTGCGTAGAAATAAACAACAACAAAATTGCTGAAGCACAGTAAATTACATTCTGCTTTGGATTGCCAATCAATCTATGTATAATGAATATTTGCTAAAACTTAATAGATTTCTGATTCTGAAAAGCCCTCACTTGCCCGCTGCTACTTTAAATTTCTCAAAACGTTACACTAGCTTCGTGAAATTACAGTACGTCAAGCCAGGTATGATTTCACAAAGTATTGAGATATCTAAGGTGGCTTTTATGATGCAACAGCTGGTCATTGATATGAATTGTAGCCATCGCCTTTCGCAGTAAGCAGTGATTGCTTCTGTTACATGCGTTTGCAAATTTCGAAATTAGGAAATTTCAAAATTAGAAAATATCCTAAATCCGCCACGTAAAAGACTAAGAAATTAAGATACCATTAAATTTTTGATTTATGGCGCGGCATTCAAGGAAGAAATCACTTCCATGATTAGTTTTGGAACCTACGCTGATGCTCTTGTGTTACTTGCACTTTTTTAAATCTTTTTTACTTTCAGAGCACAGCAATTGTTTCTGCGCAACAATCAGATCACAGATAAAGGAGCGGAGAGCATCGCGCGATGTATGGGGGATCCCAACATGAGATGTGCTGTCACATTCTTGAACTTAAGTTTTAATAGAATTGGAGATAAAGGTGCGAGTGAATTGGCAAAGGTCGGTGTCGGTTGTGTTTTTTGATATATTTGCATATGCAGTTACATGTTTGATTGGTTGATGTGTGAAGCCTCAATTGAGTTCATTAAAGTTGATCAACTTGGATCTACAACACAGTAAATCACCAATAAAAGTATATTTAAAAGCCCCGAACAGGCTGTTTCGCCGTGAGACTCGTTAGGGGGAATACTATTCTTCAGTGCTGATTCTATTTAAACGAGATTTCACTTTTTATACTTTTAGCACTCCCTGAAGAACCTCACAGCGAAACAGCGTGTTAGGGACTTTTAAATATACTTTTGTTGGTGATTTACGGTATTGTGTTAATGCTCTGACGCATACCATTGAGCTCTCTGTTTGCCGCAACGGTCAAATCACATTACACCAGTTTGGATTTATTAAGTTTTATGAATCCGTTAGCCCAGATTGCGCATTCAGAACCATGCTCGATACGTTGCATTGCTTTTATACGCATCATAATTGCAAGTAGTCACATCATTCACACAAACCTTCGTGTGAAAGATCTTATTGCTGGATCAGATAGTCATGCGGAAAAATATACCCCAAAATCAATTATTGGCACAGCTTATACCTCAACAACTCTTAGCTTTTTCGCACTCTCAATTGCAAGCATGTTAGGTTCCTCTAGGTTTGCTACTACCTGCAATTTGGAAAGTATCGATTGTTGCGCAAAAACAACGGAAAATCATGAGCTTATAATTTTTTTTAGTTGCACTGCGTTTGTTTTTTTACCGGAGCAAGGTGTCCGAAATTATTATGAAACCTAACACAGGGACGATGTGAAATATTTCGTAGTTTTTGAATGCATTCAGCTACTGTACTATACGACAGTGGTACCTACTTCGACCTCGTGTGACATCAATTCTTACTGTATTTGTATATTACATAAGCAGTCGGCTTTGGCTTAAGCGTATAACTAATCATAGTTGTTCGACAATTTTTACTTTATTTTGCAAACTTGAGCAGCGAAGGAATTGCGAACTACATGCTTGGTGTGAAACGGTTGACAAAGCTTGACTGTATTGCTCTTGATCATAATGTGATTACCTCACGTGTGCAAAACACGTTTTTTTCTGCGTTAAACCTATGCTAAATGCGTGTTTGCTTTAATTCGTGTTCTTGTTTTTCTAAGGTTGTACAGTATTGCTTGCAGTTTGCTCTACACTATTTTTTATCTGCATCAAATCTTCATCATACTCGCGGTATTACGCCGAAGCGTAACTAGTCGCGGGGCCTATCTGCGAGGCTTAGCGTCTGTGCAATCCAGAAACGTCGCAGCGGTGGCGATCCGTTGGCGGCAGTGCCCGATTTGACGGGCCCGGGTGTCGAACCCAAGACCTGTCGCGCCGATAGTGATGTCTTAACCACTGCAGGGTTTTTCGATCTTTTATTTTGCTCATGGCTCACTGATATGGTAAAATATGTGGTGACCAAGGGTGGAAACCAAAACCCAAACCTAAATCTGAAAACCCGGTTTTGAAGGAAATTTTTGAAACCCAAACTGAAACTGATACCTGCTCAAGCAATTTTTTGAAAACCTAAACTTAAACCGAAACCGTTTTTTCTTGAAACGTCAAAACCAAAACTGAAATTAAAACCTGTTCAGAATTTTCTAAGGTTTTGGGTTTTAAAATTGTCATCACCATCATACCAGAACGGTTCCTTTGATACTGAGCGTCAAATACAGAAGCTGTGAATACTAATTTTTGAGTTTTTGGTTTCACCGGATTTGGAATTATACCCAAGTCGACAATTTTCGAAGCAATTGCTCTCCTCACTCGGCCATCTGAGTTGCTACTTATCATCGCAATACAACAAAAACGCTCAGAAGTAGAGCACTTACATAAGCCGTATTTAAAATAAAATAGCTTTTTTGGATGAAACTTAAATCGAAACTGAAACCTAGAAACCGAAGTTGTGCGTAAGCAAAACTGAAACCTATTTTTCAAAAGCCGTGAAACCAAACCAAAACTGAAACCTGACATGTGGGTTTCAACACACCGAAACTGAAACTGACACCCTAACGCCGAGTAGCCAGGTTTCCACCCTTGGTGGTGACCCATTGACTTTTTTTAACAAAGCACAAAGTGAGCGTAGCAATAAGAGTTGGATATGCTAATGTTGCCTTCTCGCCAAGCTCTGTGGCCCATTGAAAACAGCGCCGTGGCTCACTGCTGGACCATGGCCCATAGGTTGAAAACCTTGGCACTACACCATCTGGCCAGTAGTATTACTTTGTAACTGTAGTAATTATAGCTAGGGTTATTTTGTAGTTGTTTTAGAAACTTGGTTTGTATTCCTGTAATAGAACGCCAAGACCACATCATGCACGTGATTTTTCCGTAAAAAAGAAAAATTATTTTTGTCTCGGCAACAGTGAACGCATTTGATGAGTTTCTTGTCAAAAGTTGCGTTTTTAGAGAGAGGTGGAGCAGGCATTAAACAGAAAATAATTTGATTGCAGGAATTACAATTTTGGGGAGGTTTTCTTTATAACCCACAATTAGTTACTACGCCTCGTAATCTCTTTTATCTAGCTGGAGCAGGTCATTTTGTTTTCTGGACATGTACGTTTTGAGCTCTGTAGTCGTTGTTTGCAGTGTCTGAGAATGAATCGGACTCTGCTTTCTTTGTCTCTTACATCGAATGAAATAACAGATGAGGGGTGCAAGGAGCTTGCAGGAGTTGTGCAGAGATTTCCTCTCACTCATCAGGAAGTTGTGCTACGGAGGAAACTCATCTCCCAACACGGATTTTCCACAAGAGCGACATCGGTCAGTGGCGTATGTAGATGGGGTGGGAGGCGTTTTGCCCTGGCTCCCCTTTTGATTTTGCCTTTAAAAAAAATAGAATAAAAGTTGCCTAGTAACTGAAATTTGACTCTTTTGATAACTTTTATAGTTTATCTCCTTTTAAAACTTCTTGCTCCGCCACCGGTCAGTTGATTCCTGATTCTCAGCTTGCTTGTTGCAGAAACTGGCGCCCTGCGTATATCTCAATATTTTCAAGTAGTCTGTTAGGTTGTTTGTTTGCAACTTGTTGGTCAATCTTGGTTGATAATGAGGTTGACATCTCGGATCTTTTTTGGAAAATTGTGAAACTAATGTAATGATATAACGATGCAATGACTGTTCGGGCGTCGAATCACAGAGCAGTAATCTTACGAGTCCATGTAAACATGAACGCTTCAACAGAGACAGATCATCCATCGTTTGAATTGTCTCTATTGGAACGTGTAGCTGCAAATATATCTTTTCAACCTTTACCGTAAGTTTTCTTCAGCGGTCTATTTACTTTGGGATGAGATGTTATTTAGTATTTTCCTAAACTTTTTTTCAGTGTTAGTATCATTGCTACAAGGCTTCAGTGTATTGATAGAAAAAAGAAATTTCATCATTGCTACAAGCAGATTCAGCTTTACAGAGCAGTGGCGTTTTTGGCTTAGATTTATTACTGGCGAAGAATTTGGCCTTTTCCTTTCATCTTACGGTTTAAAACTCTTTTCACTCACGTTCAAGATTAATTCAGTTCAAATCATAACGTCTTTATTAAAAAGTATGTTGGATTTGATATTGGGTCTATTCTTATTTAAACTCGTTTTTGAGCCAGCCCTGCTTCCTAAATTTCGGATTGAGTTTTGCTGCTCAAGACTTAGAGTTGTGGTAAACCGCTACGCTGCTGCTTCGCATTTTCTTTTCAAATTACGAAAACCTTCAACTCCGCTTCGTCAGCAGAGACCGACAGATGCACAATTTGTTTTTCGTAAGCGACAACAGCAAACGGAACTAACAGTTGATTATGCAACTAGCACATAAATGAAAACACAACAGCCACTATTGCTTGCAAAGAAGACTGCACTCATCGCCTTCCAGTTGAGCGGCTACCCAGGAGTGAAGAAAAAAGTAGAAAATCGAATATTGATGAGCCCATGACAACACTTGCTTTTTTCTCATCCTTGTAAGAACATTTATTCTTTTCCTCCAGGCTCCAGGATCTCGACGAGGAGACACGAAGGATCGACCTGGAAGCAACAAGAGTGGTTCTCTCGTCATCGGGAAAGCGAAGATCGGATCATCGAAGAAGAAGACCGATGCAAAGAAACCAGATGCGCCCGAGAAAACTCCGAAGAAAGAAGATCGAGGGAAAAAGGGAGGTTGGTGATTTCCGGTTTACATAGTAAAGCCAAGCATTGATCTTAACTCTTGGGTTCTAAGATTCTTCTTCTGTGGCACTCAATACGCACAAATAGACTTTTTTTTTTCAAGTTTCGTTTCAAGATACATAATACGAAATATGCAACTAAATACAAAAACACAGCGATTGAGAAAACTTTCAAACGATTACTAGGAACAGTGTGTACCATGGTCTTCTTAAATACAAAGCTTATATTGGAGCAAACCACCATGCGTGCAGCAAGTGTTATTGCTTTTTACGCATTGATTAAAGTAGTTTTGTTTTTCTAAGATTGTCTAGATTTTAGTTGTTTATTTTTTCTGCGGAAATTATTCTTATTCCTTTCTTTTCTTCAGCTGCTGCTTCGAACGAAACTGGAAAAGCTACGAAAGGAAAAAAATCCGCTGCTACAAAAGACGGAGCGAAACGAGGGACTGCTGTCAGTTCAAATGTTGACGTGGAACCAGTGGAAGCGGTGGAGTACACCCACCCATTGCTCGACCCCCAGTCTGAACAAGTTAACGGCAAGGTCTATATTTCTGGCTGCATGACACTTGTCAACTTGAATTTATCGAGTAAGTGAATCGTTTTTGTTTGACTGAAAAGTTTATACCACAAGGTTTCATGAAACAAGCCTATTTGTAGTCACAGCATTATCAAAAATCAAATCTTCATTAGAATCACGGTATTACGTTAAAGCGTGTAACGAGTGGCGGAATTTATCTCCGCAGCTTAGCGCCTGGGCAGCACTGTTCCGTCGCGGTGGCGAGCCGTTGGTGCCACTGCATCCGATTTGACCGGCCCAGCAATCGAACCAATGACCTCCTGCCCCGATAGCGCCGTTTTATTAATAATACAGTGCTAATCATCTTGTCATTTTTCTTGCGTAGAAGATGTTAAAATGAAATCACCACCATCACCTTGCATTATTTCACGACGTATAATCTTGCAGGAAACCGAATCGGAGTGACTGGCTTGGAGTGTTTGTGGACCGCTTTGCAGTACCAGGCCAACCGACAGCGTCTCCTAGCAACCGTTTCTACAGCCCCAGGCATATTGAAGCTGAGCATACAGGTTGTTTGTATTTGCTGAACATTAGGCTTACAACGCTGTCCGTACTTCTGTATAGTGGTGGTCGAATCGACCGCTTTGCTATTATTATTTTAGGCTGATCCGGTGCCAAAGCACAAAAGCACTTTGGAAGGCTGCAAATTTGGGATTATGTTGTTCATCTAATTTTAAAAAATATTAGCTACTACCGTATTTTACGGACCTTACGGCGCACCGGATTATCAGCGCAGTCTCAATAAATTTCTTTGATTTATATTTTTTTTATTTTTATTATATTTTTTTTCTTAAGACCCACCGGGCCATAAGACGCAACGGTTTCTGAGAAGTATCAGGTTATCGCGTAAAGCTCACATAACAAAAAACTCAACATTTTAATGACAGCAAAGTACTACCTGATCCATATGTTAAGCGTACGATTGACTTTCAAAAAAACAAGGATTTAACGTATGTTTTCTTGTCCTTAAAATGCGGTTAGTTACTTGAAACTCAGCGTGATGTCATGGTTAGTGCGCACTCCTCAGGTGGATTGTAATTTGCTGTGCGAAGTGAAGCATAAAATGTCTAGAAGGTGAAATGTTACGGTCGAATGTAGAAAGTTTGTGCGTGTGTTTGCTTAAAAAAGAAACCCATCAAAATTAGGTTGATTTTGCAAAAGTTGAGTTTTACTAGTTGAGGTGGTTTTGGCAACACAGTAAAACATTCGAACTGACGGCGGCGTTATCAACTTCGTTTTCCAAGATCCAGCTACGGTATGTTTACGATCAGAACGTTAGTTTTAACTCCTGGTGGTTCATTGAGTTGTTGGTTTCAGGGATTGAGGCAATGTTCTAGACTTCTCCATTCAGAGTAGAGGCACGGAAACAGCGCTTGTGTGTTTGAAAATCCCCAAGTATGATTGAGCTAGTGGTTAGTAAGCAGGGTTGCCAACTCGTTTTTGTTTTGTCGTACTGGGATCTGGTAAAGCAAAAATCCCTAAATTCGATCTCGAAAAAGTTGATTAAGTTTTGAACTTACCTAACGTGGGCAAAAATTGTTTAAACTTACCTTAAACCCGATAAAAGTTACTGAACTCGCACTTAACTCGATGAAAAATGTTTGCCAGTTCACAGCCTGTTTGTAGGGGAGTTGCACCTACAGGACAAAAATGGTGTTGCTTGCAATATATCAAAAATTTCACATTTTTCGTGAATAAAACTTTTTAAATAATGAAGTTTAGTGTCTATGTTGAATCTCAAAATTCAAAAAGAGCTCGAAGCTCGCCGCCTTCCTAGATTTTTTGAACGTTCAATATCATCCCATCGATCAAATGTCCCATTGATGCAGGAAATAAGGAACCAATGGGACACGGTTATTGCGCCTATTGTCTTAGTTAGAAAATATAGTTTAAACTTAATGTATGTAAACATTTGTGATTGAATTGAACTTAAACACTACTTTTCGATTACTGCTCACGTTTATAATCATAACAAAATCGGAGTCTACTCATATATTCATGCAATTGAAATCACACATGATTGACTGATGTGCTTCGTAGCCCTACACGCCAAAGCGCTAACTTCAACTTCAAACTTAATAACTCCTGCTGAACGCTTGGTAGTAGCAGTCGACATTGGCTTGGGCAGAATTTTCATTACGTCGGCAAGTTCAATCGAAGCGAGGTTTTCGATTTCTGGATAAAAAAGCCATCCTTAATCTTCATGGAGCGCTTCAAAAAAATTGCTTCAAAATCTCCATCTTCATCCGAGCCATCAATTATCGGAGCAACAAAATTTTTCCACTTGCTGTCCAACGAATAGACTTTGACAACCACAAAGTCATGAACTCCCAGATTGCTCACTGGTACGTTATTGTTTTGACCACTAAGATTTTTCCCAGAGTCCTGACCAACAATAGGAGCGATCCCATCATCATATTTACAATGTACCAGTAGCCTACGGTTACCAGTAATCAAATGTGTTATTGTTTTAAATTTTAACAGCAAAGAGTATTCCAATACACTTTAATTGCGTGAAGGCACTTATGGGACAGTGTCCCAAAGGTCAATCATTGCAATGTCCCATTGGTCCAACATCAGCCATTATTGATCAAACTAGTTCTATTTCTTTACGCTCACAACTTTAGGGCTTGACTCTTCTCACGCAAAACTTGTTTTACTGCCCTATCTTTCACAAAAAAAACTTGTTTTTAGGAATAATTCTTCATAGAGAAAACTAAAATTGTTTTAAACCACTAATTTTACATTTTTTTCTCAAAAACCTATTCTTAAATCTTGCCATTTAAATACAGTACAAAAACCACGAGCTGACAAGTTAGCTTGAAACGAATGCAATATCAAACTCCGCTCTGAAACGGAGTTGTTTAAATATTATTTTTACTCGTGTTCGAAATATAGCACTGTCCCATTGGTGCTGATGTCCCATAGGTGCAACATCTCCCCTAACTAGATTATTTCGAAAAGGCTATGAAGCCGATGCAAGCCTGTGTGCACAGACTTCATGGTAGACCTTAAATGTTTAGCTGTAACACGAAATTCCACGAGTTGTTTCGCATTATGATAGTGACATCAAAAATTTAATTATGATGCAGAAAGTTAAAGGGCTTTTAGCCCATTTAAACTTGACATGCGTACAGGTTCATTATGATTCTAGCTACTCTTAGAAAAGTCGGACTTATTTTTTGTTAAGCTTCATAATAAGCTGGTTTATCGAAATTAAATCTTTTTGTCTAGAAAAATCTTTTTCCTCAAAATCACGAAATATTCTTGAAAATTCGTGACGCACTTGGATCACGTGACCCGATGAGCAAGGCGGGAACCAAGAGTCCTGATGACGACGTACAGTCGGTGGTCAGCTGATCAGTTTATTTTACTTAATTTTTAGCTCTTTTTCTGTTCTTCGCTCTGAGTTACGTCGCTTTGTGTTTTTGCTGATTAAACTATTTTCTTAAAAGTCAGTTGTTGTAAGGCATCACATGTTAGGTAGCTCAGTATCTTTATTTTTCTTAAAAAAATGAAAACGGAATACAATAAATATGGGACAAAAATAGCTTTAGGAGGAAAAATAAAGCCGCTGTAAATCTCTAAGCTGGACGTTTCGACAACATGGATTCAGCTGTCATCATCAGCAGTGTAGGCAAGGCAGTACAAAACAGTGATGGAGTACTCGAACTCGTAACTCCTGGTACTCGGTGAAAAAAGCGCTGAGTACACGAGTACATTTGGCTTTCGCTAGAAGGTAACAAACAAGATAAACTTTCGATTGCAAACTACAGCCGATAAAACTCGTAAATAAATTGATTATATTGAGTTGTTTTTGCTTTATTCCGTGCAGACTGCAGCAGAGCAAACAGCTATTTAATGGTGAGAACGAGCGAAATCAAGCGTTTGAATGCGGTGCAGTACAGTATTGGGTCAAAAAGAAAAACGAGTCTACAAATATTTTTGATGCGTCCAATTTAATGTGATTTAAAATCACGACAATTTTAGTTTGTTTATTTTCTGATAACTCAGGCACTCAGCCAGTGGCGTAGCCACGGGGTTTGGGGGGTTTCAAACCCCCCCCATTGAGGCTCTAATGACGTCATAGATACTTTTTTAAGTTAGGGGCCAAAGATGTGACAATCTTTCCCTAAAAATTATTTAAAAAACACTGAAATGGCCATTACAGTATGCAAATTTTCCGGGGGAACATACCCTCGGACGCCCCTAGAGTTGTTTTTGGTGCTTAATTAGCTTAAAATTAGTTCTGCCGAAAAAAATGCGCTTGAAAAAAAGACGAAAATTGGTGCCCCCTCCCTGAAAAAAATTGTGAATACGCCTCTGACATGAAAGATTTTCAAAAGGCTTATTTACGCCCGTTCCGGGTCTAAACGTCTTTGTATTTACTAACATTCAACCTAATTCAAAATTACACCCTTCCCCCCACCAAAACTTCCTGGATCCGCTCCAGTATAAAACGTAAGGTCAAATGTTACGTTATTCTCAAAACTCCACCATTGCAAAATCCTGGCTACGCTAGTGCACTCAGCAGAACAACGCTAAAAACTTGTAATTAAATCGTAGGTATAGCAAAAAAATCTCGAATAACAAAGTAAAATCAGTCCCTTTTTAATACCGGTAATGCTTTTAGCACCTTTTCATGCTTTTGACTTTATGTAAAGGCAATCGGTTAGTGTAATTGCGTAGGTACCTAATTTGTTTAAAATATACAGTAGAATTTGCCTATATCGGCACTTCAGGAGGATTGCGAAAAAGTGCCGATATACGCGAACTGCCGATGTAGACAAATCACTATAAATCATTCCGAAAGTGCTCTTTAATTCAATATAGTGTTGCGTTATTTAGTAAGTTTTACCGCATACTATCATATAACATGAAATCAGCGTAAAGTACTGCACAAATGAAAACTTATGTGTTCATTGTACTGTATTACCGTGCTTCCTAGCGAAAAAGTCATTTATCTTTAGTTGTTTGGTTTTTGTGATAGATTTATCTGCTACGTATTGCTGGATTTTTGTTAGATGACATAACATTTCTTTGTCCTTTGTTACCATGGACAAAAACAAAATGTGCTTTCGACTATAACCAAAGTCTCGTCAGTCTTGCTACGCACAGCCAATCCAGGCTAAACTCATTCCAGACTGTAAAGACTCTTTTTTGCATTGCTTTACCTGGACATCTCGACTTCACCTCTTTTCTAGGTTGTGCCCTATTTTTGGCAGGCGACTGGCCCCAAACAACGATACCCAATGAAAGAACCTATAACCACTAACCCACAACTAAGTTACTGGTAGCCTAACTAGCCCACATCACTAGAAGCCCCCATGGCGACCCACTCATTTGCAGCTGCAGGCGCGTTTCGACCTTATTATGGTCTCATCAGTGCAGCATAGCAACCTCCCACCTTCCTGAAAAAAAAAATTCTAACCTTCAAAAGAACTACACACCCCAAATCTAAACCTCTAGGCTCGTTCTGCTCAAGGTAGAAAATTTGAAATAAAACCTTCAAGAAAATAATACAGGCTGGATTATGATGTCACAGATTCCCTGTAAACAATCGATAAGAATAGAAATAACCGGTTGGTTTGAACATTATTTTCCCGGTAATCTGAGAAGGAATTTTTTGTTTAAGGTTTGTAACTACACCAGTTACCAAAACCTGCAAAAAACCTCTCTGCCCAACCCGTTCGCCCGTAAAAAAGCGGGGGACAAGGCAGGCACTGTGTTTGCGCATGCAGCCCAGAAAACACAGTGAACGTCAGCGCTGATCGGTGATTTAAACATCAGTATCCCGGTACGTTTGTCGAACCGCATGTACAGTTACAGGATCCAGCAAGATGATACAAAGAAGGATATGTAAGTCAAATAGAATTCTTTTTTCCTACACTTCTCCGATAGGCACCCCCAAAGTCAGCCAACAACAAAACTCAAAGTGCAGGGTAAGAATAGGTCCAACAATAAGAGTACAGTCTTTTAATGGAATGGAAAATGGTACTCCCCCATACAGATGGGAATTGAACCATCCATTTTTGTCATCAATTATGAGTTAGATAAGAAATTTGCAAGGGACGAATTAATGTTTCGACTATAACCAAAGTCTCGTCAGCCTTGCTACGCACAGCCAATCCAGGCTAAACTCGTTGCTGAGACCAATTTACTTAATCAAGGACTTAACTATTCCCGCTTTTTCACGGGCGAACGTGTTGGGCAGAGAGGTTTTTTGCAGGTTTTGGTAACTGGTGTAGTTACAAACCTTAAACAAAAAATTCCTTCTCAGATTACCGGGAAAATAATGTTCAAACCAACCGGTCATTTCTATTCTTATCGATTGTTTACAGGGAATCTGTGACATCATAATCCAGCCTGTATTATTTTCTTGAAGATTTTATTTCAAATTTTCTACCTTGAGCAGAACGAGTAGAGGCTTAGATTTGGGGTGTGTAGTTCTTTTGAAGGTTAGAATTTTTTTTTTTTCAGGAAGGTGGGAGGTTGCTATGCTGCACTGATGAGACCATAATAAGGTCGAAACGCGCCTGCAGCTGCAAATGAGTGGGTCGCCATGGGGGCTTCTAGTGATGTGGGCTAGTTAGGCTACCGGTAACTTAGTTGTGGGTTAGTGGTTATAGGTTCTTTCATTGGGTATCGTTGTTTGGGGCCAGTCGCCTGCCAAAAATAGGGCACAACCTAGAAAAGAGGTGAAGTCGAGATGTCCAGGTAAAGCAATGCAAAAAAGAGTCTTTACAGTCTGGAATGAGTTTAGCCTGGATTGGCTGTGCGTAGCAAGGCTGACGAGACTTTGGTTATAGTCGAAACAGTAATTTGTCCCTTGAAAATATGCCTTGTTGTAACTTGCGTCGAAATGGAATTAACTCGTAGAAGAGATCACAGTCTGAAAGTATGAAGCAAATGCCGATATAAACGAACAAAACACTTCTGCGGAATGAAAAAGAGTGCCGGTATAGGCGAAATGCCGATATAGATGATGCCGACGAAGACGAATTTAAATGTATGTGAAACATAGGAATTCTACCGGGACCAAAGAAATTGTGCCGATATAGACGAACTGCCGATATAAACGAAGCCGATGTAGGCGAATTCTACTGTAATAGTAATTTTTGTGTGTTATCGATAGCCTACTTGTCAGAAAATTGTCACCTGCAGTTGTGCGCCTTCTCAGCATCCCAAACACTGAAAAAACATTCGTTTATGTTTTTGCGACTAACTTTGAGCTGTTATTACTTAAAAATTGTTCTTTTGCTAAATTTGTAAAAGTACTCGTACTCGGACTTTTTTAGGGTACTCGTAGCCTACTCGAGTACATTTTTCAATATCAGTACCCGTACTCAAATTTTTTTGCGGTACTCGTACCCGGAAGTTGAGTACTCGACTCCATCACTGGTGCAAAACTATAAGAACTAGAATTTACAATACTAACTGCAAGTAATGGCATAACCCAGGCAACAAGTCAAAATAAGTAGTATAATTATAACGTCATAAACATAGGTGGCGGAACCGGAGGGGCCCTTACGCGTTTATTTCTACAATGTTGCCTCTGCATGAATGCATTTGAAACTTAATAGGCCTACCATGGAAATTGAAACTCAGGAAAGAGCTTAAATCCAGAGATGTCTTGTTTAAAAATTTTGTTTGATGGTGGGAGGAACAAAAACTAGAAGCAAGAACCGTGGGTCCGAAGCCCATATAAATTGCACATGTCATTTGTGGACAGGCTAAATATGGATTGTAGGCATAAGGCCGGATTTACATGTAGGCTAAGCTGGCTGAAACCTACGGCCTCGAAGAAAATGGGGGGCCAATCAGCGTGATCAAATAACCTAGGGCCTCTCATTGTCTAAATCCGGCCCTCAGGAGCGTATTTAGAAGCGGGGCCATTGTGCCATGCCCCCCTACCTCTTTGACTCTGCCTTTTAGTTAACAAGAACACTATTGATGGTGCCAAGTGACAATAAATTATGTCAAAATTTTTTGATGGTTTCTGTAGCTTATGGCCTGGGGCGAATCCAAAGGAGTAGGATGAGGTACATCCATCCTCCCACCAGCCATTTTCAAAAGGTGTTTTTGATGCGTGCAATTTTCTATAATTTCGAACCTGTTCAATAGCTGTAAGTCTTACGCCTTAGACACGCATAACTAAAAATGTGCGAATAAAATTGTATCATATTTGGCGAAGCAATCAGGATTTGGGTGAAAAAAATTAAACCTAATTTGCCTGAAAATTATTCAAAAAGCACTAAAATAGCCATTACAGCATGTAAATTTTCAAAAGTTTTCCGGGGAGCATGTCCCCAGGACCCCCCTACGGCTTTTCTTGTTTCTTAATCAGCTTCAAATTAATTCTTCCGAAAAAAATAAGCTGAAAAAAATGTGGAAACTATGCTCCCCCCCCTGTGAAATTTCTCGCTGCGCTACTGCCGGCCCTGGTTGTGGGTGAAAAAATATGGTCATTGATTTTGGGCTCCCCCCAGTTTAGAAATGCTTCCGCCATCGCTGGTTATAAACCAAAAGCTGATAAACAGACTGACGGAGTTAAATTAACAATTAAATAAGTAACGAGGAGCGGATTTGGAATCAACGTTAAACGGATTTGGAATCAACGTTAAGCGCTAGCTCCCTTCGCAGTTTCCTTCAAAAAAAAGAAGAGAAAAATAACGTAAATCAGTGTATCATAAATTTTTTGTAATGAAAACATCGTGTAGGCCTGCTTTTACCTGTCCAAAGTCTTTTACCTGTCCTTTTACCTGTCCAAAGCTTTTACCTACACCGGCATCGTGTAGGCCTGCTTTTACCTGTCCAAAGTCAGCAGAGAAATAAACAATTTGAAGCTGATTAAGTCTAAAAGTTAGGCATAAGTCTAAATGTGTGCTACATTCAACTAGTAACGGTAAAACAGTAACAGTAGTCCTATGGTAACATCATAAATATTACTGAAGTAGGTCTATGTTTAAAACGATATGAGCAATTAGGTATGATTTCAACATTGCTTAAATCAAGGCTGGGCAAATTGTGTCCCGCGGGCCGCATGCGGCCCGCGGGCACTTACAGAAATGTAAACTCCTACAGCGAATCAAGCTGAAGACCTATTTTTGCTCCTTGTAACGACCAAGCAACAATGTCCTACCGAAACGGATCCTATTATTATTATTATTATTATTGTTAAGGGGCGGTGGTGCCAGAGGAACTAGGTTCAACCTTCTCAGGCACATTGTGTAGGCCATTATTTAGGCCCATTACAATTTTCACCGCTTTCTCGTTTATTTAATTTACTACTGGCCGTATTCAGCGAGTCTTCCGGCCTGCTTCAAATACTTAGCCAGTAGGTTTATATTTAGTTTTTCGACCACTGACTTTATGGTGGTTTTTTCTTTACCAAAAACCTTCATTCGTAGTGCTTGGTAATAAGTGCATTCTCCAACATGGTGATTTGGAGTTTCTTCTTTTAGATTACATTTAGGACATGTCGATGATACGTCATGTCCCATGGTACTTCTGTGTTTCTGTAAGTTGCAGTGACCTGTAAGGACTTGCAACGTTTCATTTAATCTAGGTCTTTTGAGCCTCAAAAGTCGTTGAGTTAACTGGAGCGAAGCCCACTCTACATTTTCTTTTGTTCTCAAGCAGTCCTTTCGTTCTAACCAAGATGTTCGCCATCTTTTGACGCTCCAATCCTTTATAGCTGCGCGACAACTAGCATATGGGATTGGAATAAAAGGTTCAGGCCCCAAGCAGTTTAATGCTGATCCTGCTTTAGCTAAGACATCCGCCTTCTCATTACCTTGGATGCCGGTATGACCCGGCGTCCAGGCAATAGTGACATCGTTGTCCTTACCCAATATATTTAGGTTTTTGATGCACGATAATACTGTGTGAGATTTCACAATATTATTTTGGACTGCCAGAATTGCTGCTTGGCTATCTACTAAAATTATTATTTTTTCATTTTGGATTTTTTCCATAATCAGTTTCTTCGCTACTTCAGCTATAGCAAAGACTTCTGCTTGGAAGACAGTGCTATATTTTCCAAGATGGAAAAAATTTTCGTCTGTTTGAAAGCCTGATGCGTATTCTATGTAAAAACTCGCACCGGCTCTTCCATTTATCTTGGATCCGTCAGTGTAGCATCTAATTATGCTTGGCTCCACCGCATTCTCATACTGCACTGCATCCTTACGTTCCATAACAAGGCATTTGTACTGTTTTCCAAATACTTTTGTTTTAGTAATTAGGTCAGCTGGCATACTCAGCAACGGCAAATTTTCCTTTGCTTCATTGCATACGTCTACATGACTTTTGGTCTTTCTTATTGAACCAATTGTCTTGGCAGGCCAAAATTTCACTCGGGATATCCGGTATGAACCCTTGACTGCCTCTGACATAATGAATTCATTAATTGGTATGATATTCAGCAGCATCTCTTAAGCTCCTGTAGGGGTGCTGGGAAATGCTGAAGAAATCATAAGACACGCTAGTCTTTGTACTTTTGAGAGTTTTTTCGCAAGATATTTTTTTATTTACTCCACCAACCCAGGATACACACGCATATGTAATGACAGGTCGTATCATTGCAGTGTATATCCATCGCATGTTAGTTGGATTCAGACCCCACGCTCTGCCCACTATTTGTCTGCATTGTAACAACGCAACAGTCGCCTTGCGAGCAATTCGTGTTATATGAGGTTTCCAAGTAAGTTTGCTATCTAGGGTTACCCCTAGTAGTGTTGCTTCTTTGGAAATTACTAGCTGACGTCCGTTTAAACGCAAGGTTCCAAACGCAGGCCTCCTTTTGTTAGTAAACAGAACTATTTCAGTCTTGTTACTGCTGAATTGCAGCTCTTGGTTGAGAGCCCAATTACTTGCAATATTTAGCGCTTTTTGGGCCCTACCTTTGATCCACAGCATGTTGGTGTCAGTGACCAAAATTGCTACATCATCGGCATAGGCTTGTACGTGAAAGCCCCTGTTGCGTAGATCCACCAACAAGGAGTTTAATACACAGTTCCATAGAAAAGGGGACAAGATCCCACCTTGGGGGTTCCCCTTTACTACTTCTCTTTTAACCTTCTCACCATTTAGCTCTACTTGAACTGTGCGGTGTCTCAATAAGTTCTCAATCCAGCGAATGAGAATTGGCGACACCTCCAATTCTTGCAGTGCACTGGCAATGCCTTTATATGTGATATTATCAAAAGCACCAACAATATCTAAAAATATTCCTAGTGCTATTCTTTTCTTTGCTAGGCTAAGTTCGATTCGTCGTACAAATTCGTGCAGTGCAGTTTCAGTCGAAACTCCTGCTCTGAATCCATATTGGAACGCAGAAAATCTTGCCTGTAAATTGAGATCATCATTGAAATGATAAAGTAATAACCTCTCCAACCATTTAAGTTGGAAAGAAGTTAAAGTGATCATCCGGAAAGACTTAACTTCATGATAGTTTTCTTTTCCGGGTTTAGGGATAAAGATACCAGTTCCTTCCTTCCATGCTTTTGGAACATAACTGTTCTTCAAGCACGTCTGGAAAATCTTTTGGTATATGTTTTTAATATTATTCCAACCTTTTTGCAAAAGCACCGGGTAAATACCGTCTGGTCCCGGCGTCTTAAAAGGCAGAAATTCGTTTATTGCTCTTTCCATCTTTTCAAGTGAGCAGATGGAATTAACAATTTCGTCTTCCATTGTTACCTCAATGTTTTCATCTATTTCTTCTGCTGAGTGAATACATCTTACCTCTCGACTTCCCGGTGCTAGGGTGTCCAAGAGGCAGTTTATAGTCTCAGCAGTTGATTTGGTGTATTCACCATTAGGTCTTAAAACGTTACTTACTCGTACCGTTTCGTTTCGTCGCATTATTTTAGCCAACCGAGCGGTTGCACAGTGACTATTCATCGATTCCGTAAAGAGACGCCAGGAATCTCTCTTGGCTTTTCTAACGGCATTTTTGAAACGCAATTGGGCCTGCTTAAAAGCTTCCCAATCCTTTTCCAGTTTATGTTTAATGGCTTTACGTTGAGCTTTACGAGCCTCCCTGCGGAGGCCGGCTAACTCTGTATTCCACCAAATATTTTCCGTCTTACGTCTAACCTTACGCATTGGACAAGCCAAATTGTAAGACTTCATTGTTTCTGATTGAACAGTTGCTGCCAGTGCTTCTATATCATCAATTGACGATATGTTGACTGGTACTCTATTCAATTCACTAAATCTCTGTTCAAGTTCACTGACATACTTATTCCATGAAGTACGTCTAATGTTCCTGATCATTTTTGCTTGTTTGGTACTACTTTGAACTGTAAACCTAATATACATGTGATCTGAAAAGGATGGCACATCACTGACATGCCAATCTCTTATACAGTCCCATGCATTTCGGTTAGTTAGTGTCAAATCTAGCACCTCTTCTCTTGTTTTAATTCTGAAAGTGGGTTTATTGCCCACATTACAGAAATATAGATTCGCACTTGCGCAGTACATGAGTAGTTCCAAACCTCTGGGATTGACGTTTGTGGAACCCCATACTGTGTGATGTGCGTTTGCGTCAGTTCCTATCACTAAAGGAATTTTTTCTTTATCACTGAAAGCTACCAGCTCTTTCAGAATTTCTGGTGGAGCTGGTTCTTCCTGAGCCATGTAAGTCGATGCAAAGATAAAACTATCTCCTTCTCTTCTCACACTTCGGGCTCTCACTGCTACCACATCTTCGTTAGAAAATTGTGGCATGAGGGAGCAAATAATATCAGGAGTAATATAAATGCCTGCTCGGGGACGTTTATCCTTGGTGTTACCTTGAAAGAGTTTCCATCCCCTGAGTTTACTTCTGATTGAGCCTCCATACGTCCAGGGTTCCTGAATTAGGACTATACCTGAACGAATGTTTTTTGTTACTTCACATAAGTTGTAGCTTGCTGCCCTACTTCTGTGAAGGTTAATTTGCCAGCATTCAAGACCAAACGACTTGATGTTATGAACTGGGATTTGTTTTTGTCTAGGGGAAATGTCTGTTGTAAGTCTATTATTCATACGAAATATGAACTTTGGAAATACAACAATTTCACTCTAGTGAGTTGATTGTCATGCTACTTCAGTTGGAGCTGGTTTCCTTCCTACCCTGGTTAGGGTTCTCAGGCTCCACAGCTCCTCCTGAAGCAACACTGACATCCTCATTCTGTGTTGCCACATGAGATGCGGTATCCATCTGTACCTCTGTGGGTACTTCTGAACACCGCTCTTTCTTTGATTTCTCACTTTGTTTTTGTCTCTGGAACTGCACCCTCCTAAATCCAGCGAAAGGTGCCCAGTCCCATTTTTCTAGTGATTTCAGCGAAGGTTCTTGGACTGCTACAACATGTAGCATTCCACCAGAACCTTTCGCGTTATATTTCAATCTAATGTCCTTGAGGTGGATGTCCGGATTGCACCGGTCCACCAGTTCCAGAACATTTTTGATTTCCAGTCCTTCGTTGTCTGGAAGCCAGACCCCGAAGGTTTCTGTTTTTACATCTTTTGGGCCCCTTGCTTCGTACCCTCGATGGTCCATCCATTGAGGCACTGCCCGCACAACTTCTTGTGCCCATTCCAGAGACTTCTCGTCATAGCATATCAAGAGAACTCTACCCGAATGGATAAATGTTCTCTCGATACGAACCGAGAAATCTAGTTTTGTCCTAAGAATCCTCTGATTGATAGCCCCCTGGATTATCCGTAAATCAGATACTTCCATCGGAGTATCACCATTGGATCCTTTCCGTGTTACCACAAGCTTCTGGTTGCTGGTTCTAACAGCTCCAGCGTATGATGCTGTAATGCTAGTCCCCGCTACCTCTGCTTGCTTTGTTCCCTTTTGCTCAGCATGTTCGGGTTCGACCCGACCACGCTTTTGCTTAGGGTTTGATGTTGGGGTCGATTGAGTACTTGAGGACTCCCTCGACCTTTTCATAGATACCGAGTTGGAAGCAGTTGGGAGATCACTTCCTGGATCAGGAGTAATACTCTTAATCCCTTTCAGCAACCTCTTTCGCTGCTTCCTCCTCTGATTTCTTTCATAGTTTTTTCCTGGACGCCACTCAGACGTGCTACCAACGTCCATACACGTTGATGGATTCTGAGGAGGAGTTCCAGAAATTTGAGCGGTATTCGACTTTTCAGCCGACGATGCCGCTGACATTGTTGCCTCCTTGACTGCCGAAGACTTCTCCTTCAACAAAGGAGATTTCCAGGCAGAAGGCAATTTTTCACTACTCCCCTCCACCCTACCTCCTTCTGAGGTAGAGGCTTCCTTGGTAGGAGTACTTACACTGCCGCTTAACAATTCAAGAACTGTTGGCTGCGACAGTGTTTCATCTCTTGTTAGGGGAACAAGCCGTACTGTCTTCGTTTTTCTTTTATTTTTCATTTCATGTTAAGTATGGTTTTTCTTTTTAACTGGGAAAAACCTAAAGACCAGGATAAAAAAAAAAAAAAAGGTTATTTTTGGCCACGATAAGTTGCGCAGCTGAACCCAGGCGACTATATGCAATGGACTTGTCATTCTGTGTAGTGGCCTCAGGAATGCCCCCCCAATACAACTGCAGGCCCCCTCCCAGTCGCCAACTGGAGCTACAATTGCATGGAGATTTCCACAAGCTCACGGAGGCAGCCCCCCCAATTGGCTAGATCAGGGGCGGGCCTCTGAACTATCTTGCGGCCGCGGTACGGAGCGCGTTTTAGACCGGTACCCTCTACATCTATGAGATTCCATCGCAGTCTCCCGGAATCCAGTCACGCTATCCCACATGTCCAATTTAAACAACCTTTTGGTGATTACCACCAGCCTCTTCGCTAATGCCAAACTCGCTTTATCCACTCCTTCCTTCACAACTCGACCTCTCAACCGTTAGGATAAGAAGTCGAAATGCTTCAAGAAGCGAATTCAGCGAGTAGGCCTTCGCTTGGACTAGTGAAAAAAAAAAAAAAAAAAAAAGTAAAAATGCCAGAGCCTCTTTAGCCAACATAACCATGTTGTTTCCACCGGGTACCGCGTGGAGGCGAGGTTGGTCTTATACCCGGCAAACGGATCCTATCTGAAGCACTAATTTGACTACTAAGAACACAGCCAGTCGAACAAAAATTAAAATTATATTAAACCCCAATACAGTCACACTCAATTGTGCGCATCAAGCGTCAGACCACAGTCCGAGAACTGCCTACTCGCAAATCGAAAGATAATAATCTATTCTAATTCCCCAATAAAAAGCCCAGAAAAGTCCCGCAGAACAGCAAAACGCTCACCGACGTAACAAACCAATAGTTAAAATGCAGATAGGCCAAGCATTTCACCATTAATTTAGGCCTAGCAGCCTCCGGATCAACTGTAGTACTGCCGATTCTAAAGATATGCCGTCTAGTGCTGAAAAACACTAACAAATTCTCGTAACATTACAATGAGCACTTTAACTTCAACGGAATAAACAATTATTTGCTGCGTCTTCACAAATCGCCAGCGAGAAAAGGAAGGAGCAAAGCAGGCTCGCTGAAGACCATCCATCAATTATCGCAAGAGGGCAGTAAATATAGAATATTTAAACGACAGGAAGGACAGCAGAGAAGCACATGGAGTTGGCCGAGTGGTTGGTGCATTGGGTTCCGAAGCTGGCTTCGCGGGTTCGATGCTCAATTAGGTCATCACCATGATGCATGTACTTTACTACCACAAAAATTCTAAGCTGCAATTAAGTGGCTTGAAATAACAAAAAATAAAAATAAAAAAAGGACAGCAGAGAAACAAACCTTACACACCGGTCCCAATACAATGCTGTCGCTACGATGGGAGGAGGGCGCCCCCAAGATTGGAAAATGATCTGAGATATCGTTTATACATATTTCACTAAGCAAGGATGATTCAATAAGTGCTTTTGACGTTTCAGCAATTGTGGTCGGCTTATCAATTAAACATTTCATCGAGGAGGCTAAAAAGTTCTCAGCGTACATACAAATGGTTTTGTTAGTTTTTAATTGCAGAAGATCTACGTTGAAATCTCCTAACGCATAAAATTCAGTTTTGGTTGATTTTATTTCAAGAAATAAATTTTGAAGTTTCTCCGTTAATATCCTCATGTGGATCGCAGTGAAAATTGGGTGACGATAAACTACTCCCACTACATATGATTTTTGCTTAATTTTGAAGCTGATCCATATGTCTTCAACATAGTCAACGTTCAGTTTTGAAGTGAAGGTAAGATTAAAAGCAAGCGATTCCATGATACATAAGCCCACTCCACCGGCTTTGATTACACTGTCGCTGTGGATGAATGTATAACCAAAAAGCTCAATGTTGTTGCCACACTTTGCATCGCATAGTTTGGTCTCAGTAACAGCAATTATACATCCGGTTTTTTATTTAATTGGGACAGATAATAGGATACTTTGTCGATGTTTTTTGCCAAGCTTCTTAACATTAAAATGAATCTTGAATAGCTGCTCATCACCAGAAACCTTATCTAGCATTGCATTCAAATCAGAGATATCGTGATAGTAATCGCTTTGGTTGAATAACAGATCATTTAATCTTTTTGTCTGTTACATCAATACTAATTGTATCTCGACGATTATAAAAATTTTGGCAGGGTTTAGTGAGATTTGAACTTGTAAGTTTAGGTTCTGAGCAGTTGGCACTTAGAGATTGAGAATTTGTGTCGTTAAAATAAGGCTGTACAGTGCTGCAACTTGCACCTTCGCCACAGCAGGTTCCCCAGACTATGCGATCAGCATCACGAGAGCAATGCGCGCTAGTATCTAATTTTACAGCCAAATCGTTGTTTAGATTACACGAATCACATTGTGCACATACGTCATGCCTTGGTAGGCCTACAGAATGATTCAAGAGATTAACCAGATCAGAATTTTTACAGGTCATTTAAGCATTAAAAGTACACTATCTTATGTTATTATCTACACGAAGGAAAAAACAAAAGCTTAGTCTTCAGAGCTAGAGCACAGCGATTTGGAATCTTCGACGGAGTCATTATTAAACAAAAAAGGTTGATAATTAAGTTTAACAAAATCAACATCAATTCCGTGTTTAAATAAGTCATCCGGTGACGTCACGTACAACCATTTGCCAATACCTTCATCCTTTAAACCTTCTTTAATCAATTTTCCAGCTTTCCGAGCAGATTTTTTCATTCTTATATTGCCGTTAAGAGTGTGGCACATCATGAATTCGTCATCACATTCATCTTTCACATAATGGAACAGTTTTGACCGTAAAGGGGTTAGATCCTCAGTTAAAAATGCATTTGGGAATTTTCGATTACCTTTCAGTTTAGACTTTGCTTTCAAGAATTGGTTTCTGGTTTTGTAATTTAAAAATCTGGCAATAATCGGTCTTAATTTTCGAGCAGAATTAGGTCTTTTACTCCCGAGGCGATGCGCTCGTTGGATATCCCAGTCTTGAAGTTCTATGACTAGTTCCATTGCAATTTTGTTCACTATTTCCTCCCCGTCATCTTTTTCAGCTGGAGCCTCAGGAACTCCATGTATTCTTCTGTTGTTTCTTCGACCATACTGGTCCAGTGCGTCCGTACTAAATATGTTCAATTTTAGAGCCTGTTTTAATTTAGTTTTTTCCATTTTTATTTCTTTCAATTCTGCTTTATTTACTTCAAGTTCAGCTTTGAGCTCTCTAATTTCGTCCACCAGATTCTTCATTGTTTGATTTATTTCTCTTAATTGTTGTTTATCATCTTCGTTAAAGTAAGATTCCCTTGTACTGTTTTTTTTTTGCTGGTGCCATGCTGTTTACTCAAAAAATACTGTTTACTGAGTAACCTCGCTGCAATTGTTGAATAGTAGAACTTGCGATCCCCCAGTCTCCCCCGGTTTCGTTGCCTATGCCTGTAAGCATGTTGGGGCCAAAAAAAGATGCTTTAGTGCTGCGTGGTATAAGAGGTGGGATTGGCTGGAATATTCTGTCAAGTTTGATGCAGCGTTTTGCCATCCTTGCCGCAATTTTGAATGTAAAGCTGGGGGAGACTTTCGAGAAATGCGTTGGGAATTAACTTCTACAACTAATATGGCTATCGCAATTAGAAGCATGCCACTGAAATGAATAAAGGATTTTCTAAGCATGCTGCCTCCAAAGAACACTTAACATGCTACAGTACTGGAAGCTGGAAAGAAAAAAGTCAAACGATCTGAAATGGGCAAAAAATTGCCTCATTTATAGTCAACACCGAAGCAATTAAAAGAAATCGCTGCTATTTTTCTACTTTGATTAAAATAGTTGGAGTTGTGAGTCAAAAAAACGAGTTGTTTTTTCTTTTTTGCAAAAAAAAACGTGTTTTTTCATTCTTTGGCTTTTTGTCATACTCGTCGGTTTAACAGATATATTTTAACAAAGTGCTTCGTAATTTTGCTGCGTATTGCTATTGCGAACATTTAGGGTTGAGAAAAATGCTGAAAAACACGTTTATGGGGAGAACATTTCGGTCACGCACTGTTTGAAATTGTATGTTAATGCGAATCAGGGTTTGATGTTAACACTCTTTTTATTTTACTGTGCCAACAACATGGGTACGCTTGGTACTATCGGAAAAGAGGTAACCTTCCTATAAACGGTTCCGTTCTTTGCTGTTTTTAATATCAAATCGGGAGAAGCAATTTGCTTTTCAAAAGATATTTTAGCCTAGAGCTACGACTTTGCTAGTTATCGCAATATAAGATGAACAACGAAGGTGATTAATTCATTGTGTCAGCAGTCAGCAGCGGTACACATAAAAGATGTTTAAAACTTGTTACTCCGAAGTGTCAACATGATAGCGAGCCACAGAAACCTTGCACAAATTGATACGTTCAAAGATCAAACCCAAATCTACATTGAGCCAGTCAAACGACTTGCATTCGTTGCAGAGCGAAAATTAACACACAAGTTACACAAGAAAAAAAGCTTTTGTCTGCAAGATTAAATCGCTTGAGCGTATCATTAAAAATAAATAAATTTAAAGGGTTTTCAATAATGGTCTTGCGGCTGGTTAGCGCCCCAATGCTAGAAAAAAGCAACCGAACTGGATCGTTACCGGACCAAAAAAAAGTCCTGTTAACGGCAGGACTTAAGCTTTTCCTTTTTCTCGGATTTTTAACCACCCGGGAAACGCGAAATTTTCAAAAAATTTTTCTGGAGTTCCGGGAAATTCCCAAAAATGTTCGTGGGAAAATTTTTCGAGCTTGATTATGTTGACGTTTTTTCTGATTTTCAGCATTTCAGATTTAATTTTTAGCATTTTGTTATGTTGTTTTGACAAACTTAGCTTGAGTTTTTCCATTTTTTTGACAAATTGAAGAAAAGTTTTGATCTTACCAGCATTTTGTCTTAAAAATTTTGCAAATTTTGAAAACTAATTTTTAGTAAGCAAAAAGTTTTAATTTGCAGTAACGCAAAACTAACGCATTTTTTATGTAGGAATGATAGATAACAGTACCACTGAAATCCCTACTAATGTAAAGACACTTCCCAGGATTCCGACGCAAACTTTCCGAAAAACAGAAAATTTCAAAACCCCAAATTTCTTGTCCCGACTTCCCGGCAGGAAACACGTCTAGCTAGACTAGTCAAACTAGCACTTAAGGTACCCGAAATGGCTCATGGTCATGTCATAAATGCCATCTTTAGCACCGAGCAATGAGTGCAGGCTATATTTCTGTTGTTAATGGAATAGTGGTAACTTGACATTGCAAATAACGTATCGGTACCATAAAAACAGCCTTGTTTTGCTTCAATCTCGAGCTGAAAACAAGTCAAAACGGGGTAGACTACTCAATTAGCAATAAAATAATCAACAACATAAAAAAAATAACACAATAAAAAAACACGAAGCAAAAAAACGATTTTTTAACAAAACTGGACATAGTTGCTTTTTTGGCAACTCATCAATTAGCATTCAGAGGAAAAATCGACGCATATGAAAGCGAAAGCGTTATACAGCTCAGATGGCCGAGTGGTATAGAGCGTCTGTCTCTTGAGCTGTAGACTTGGGTTTGATTCCGAGTCGGGTCAAACCAATGACTTTAAAATTGGTATTCACAGCTTCCCTGCTTGACGTTCAGCATTAAAGGGACAGTATGGAGAACAAGCCGGCAAGTTTATTTGTTGTGCCGTTGGGAAAGGCACTTGGCGGGATTCCCCCAATCTTGGTGTGGTAGACAGATGGCTGGCAATTCCTAAGCGAGCTCGCACAGCGCATTGATCGCTTTCTCGTGATAGGAGGATAAATATGCAACTAAAGACGAAGGGGGAACTGGGCTTTTTCTAAGTCTGTTTAATTACAGCGTTGAGAAAGACCAACGTTTACGGAAAATCAAAACAATACCACGAAATGCAACGTACACCAGTCCCGATATGCAAAATGAACTTATTGCTGCTATGAGCGCGGTTGTAGCCGAGGGTATTAAGCAAGAAATTGGAAATTCTTGGTATATAATCAAAGTTGATGGCACCAACGACCCAACTGGAGTAGAAAACATTTCTATAGTTATTCGCTTTTTTAATGAGCATTCTTTGAAAGTAGTGGAGCGTCTTTTGGTTTTATCGAGCACCGATTTGGGTGATGCGAAATCAACTACTGACGTGATTTTGGCGGAACTGCGGTCTATGTTAGTGTCCCATCACTTTCAACTTGTGCCCCACCACTTCGTTTGCTCTGGCAACCGCACTGCCCCAATATTACCATGCCAACGCATAGATGGTTATATTCAGTAATAAAAAAGCAGCAACATCACAAGACGTAGCACGCGAGCAATATCATAGTTCAAAACTGCCTTATTAAAACTTGCTCAAGAAGCGTTCGCTGAATGCGAAACCAAGACACAAACCCTTGAGCGACCAACTAGCCCCCTTTCTAAATACGAGTAGGCAGTTGCTAGCTGACAAAAACACAAGCACAAAAACATTACCTATTCCTACGCAAAAAAGGCGCAAAAGGGACACACAAACACAACTGTACAGCACATGCAACCTGTTCAAGTGTTTATATAAACATTTCGTTTTCCAAACATGGGCTATATGCACATCGCCCTTAGAAAGCAATTTCAGGCAACAGAAAGCACCAAATAAAGTCGCTGCTTAATTCTTCGAACGGTCATTCTCTTCCTCCAGACACAGTTTTCTAACATCGCGAAGATGGGAACCATCAACTGCCTTAACACACGCAGTCCGCACCACACCATCCTTGCCTGAGAAAACCTTAATCACCCTTGCCTTCGGCCAATGGCCTCGCCTCTTCAGCGTTGTGTCTTTTATCAAAACTACGTCGCCCACGGCAACATTCTGAGATGGCTTAAACCACTTTTTGAAGTGGACCAATGTACTTCTTAACCCAACGCTTCCAAAATCGATCCGACCACCAGCCCACTACTCTCCAATTTTTCCTGTAACCATCAGATTTGATAAATTCATGCATTTGCAGCGACGCATCCAGTCTTGCAAAGAGCAATGAATTGGGTGTGAGAGCATCTAGATCATCTGAATTGTCACTGATCGGTGCCAGAGGTCGTAATTTAAGAATGCGCTCAATCTCTGTAAAAAACGGAGCCAATCCTTCGTCGTTTGTCTTCGCTCGTCCGTTAAAACTGTCAGTATCCGACGTACTGAACGTATAATTCTTTGCCAGACACCGCCACGATGGCTCCATGCAAAGGTGTTGAAGTGCCAATCAATGCTGAGTTAACATTAAAAATGTTGCCTATAATTCCTTTAGTTATAGGTATCTACTCCAAATTGGCTTGAAGGTAGGATCATGCCAACTTCCACGTTACTCAGTCTGCTTAGAGGCTCACAACTAAAGTTACTCAGGTTGACGTGATTTGGGCAAAAACGACTTGGAGAAAAGCCGCAAATAAACTGCATAGAGAGTTAATATGCTTAGGCGAGGTCAAAAATACTCCACTTAAGCAACCCCCACCTCTAGTACCCACTAGGGTTTCCCTATTTTCCGGATTTTCAACTTCCGGGAAAACGAGAATTTATGTAAAAATTTTCCGGGAATCCCGGGAATAATCCCGGGAAATTTTCGGGTTCCAGAAATTGCTCGGGATTCGGGAAATTCCCGGGAAAATTTTTCCCGAGCTTGATCATTGTTTATGATTTTCAGCATTTCAGATCTAATTTTTAGCATTTTGTTATGTTGCTTTGACAAACTTAGTTCGAGTTTTTCAATTTTTTCGACAAATTGAGAAAAAAGTTTTGATCTTACAAGCATTTCGCCTTAAAAAATTTTGCAAATTTTGAAACAAAATTTTAAATTTGCAGTAACGCATTTTTATGTCGGAATGGTGGATATCAGTACCACTGAAACCCTTATTAAAGTAAAAAAATTTCTCGGGAAACGGGAAATTTCAAAACCCCAAATTTGCCGTCCCGTCTTCGGTATAGGTTGAAATAAGCTGACCTGATTAAAAATATTTAGTGTGATACTGGAAAACAAAAACGTTATTATCAAGTTGTCGCTTAGTTTACCGAAAACTTGGGTTATAAGCCATATGACCACACAGCCTGCGATATTTCGTTTAAGCCAACTGATTATTGTCGTTAGTCTCAGGTCCTTAATTAGAGTTTGATAAAGCCAAGTCAGTCTTGTGATATAAACAAAGGTGGAGGTTTTTTATGAGATAAATTACAAAAATAATTTCAAACTGAAAGATTAAAATATCAGAAACCTGACTACAGCGCGAGGCCCCTTAAACACGATGCTCTTAGCGGTAGCTTAATTAGCTTAATCGCAAATACGACACTGTTTTTATAAGTTCGCTCTTAACGATTTTCAAGTCGCGATCACAAAAGTAGCGTAATAACAATTCGTGCAAAAAAGCTGCATTATTGTTAGATATTTCTCAGCTGAGATCGAACATCTAAACGTAGCTCTGAATTAGGGCAAAATAAGTTTAAAAAACGCACTACTTTCTTGCCTAATTCAATTGCTCAAAAATTTTCCCGGATCCCAGGAAAGTTTCAAATTTCCCGGGATCCCGATCCGGGAACGGGAAATTTAATTTCCCAGGATCCCGAGCCAATTTTCCCGGAAACGGGAAATTTACAAACAACAATGCAAATTGTTTTGTGTTGGCTATTTATATAAGCAGAAAGAAAGAATGAGAAAGTATTGAAAAGTTTTAAATTTCCCGGGAAATTTCCCATCCCGAAATCTCGAAAGGGAAACCCTAGCACACACTAAGCCAGTGATTCTCAAACTTTTTTAAAATTTCGACTTAACGGTTCAAAAAAAATTTTTTATCACTCACGGTCCTTTATTTTTAAACATAAATTTTCAAGGAAAATCAAGTGAAGAGCAAAAAAATGTTACACGTCCGCAGATGTCCAATTTCCAAGCAAAACCAATTGAAGAGCAAAAAAAAAGGTCATTACGTCCGCAGTCAATCAAACACAATTTAATGGGATGATTTATTAGAAATCCGCGACCTCTTTGCGGCCCCCCTGAAACTGCTTCGCGGACCCCAAGGGGACAACTGCACTAGTCCATCTATCCAATTGCAATTGCAGACGCGTTTCGACCTTTTTAGGTCTTATCAGTGCAGCATAGCAACAACCCCCCTGAAAAAACTCGTAATAATACTAAATTCCTGCTTTTATTCCCCCCAAAGCTTCTTGCTACCATTCCTCTGTTATTTTCCTGCTACTATCCTAATTGCTAAGATCTAAACTGAATCCTTGCCACCCCCCCCAATATTCAGACTAATTTCCTGCTACCATCTCTCCCAAAATCTCTCAATAGAACTAATTCCTTGCTACCATTCCACTGAAAAAGCCTAATTATTCCGGGACAGGAGTAAAATCAAACATTTCATGTTTTTGAGGCTCTATGACGTAACAGAAGGACAATTCAATTTAACGAAAAGTTACTTTCGCACAAGGAAAATTTGACAAGTATTTCCAAACAATTAAGGAGCTGGGCTGGATTGTTTTCTTCAGTAGTGAATTGCTTTACGAACCCTTTTCACAGAAGAACGCAGTAGAACTTTTCACATTGGTCTTGATAAATATGAATCGTATTCTTCAAGCTGACCCTGACCATCTTTGCCCTGACCTAGCAATGTGCAACATTCAAGGAACAATTTGAACGGATCATGAGACTCCAATCATCAGGAACTCAGATAGGGGCAGTGATGGGCACAATAAACCTTTCTGTGCTAAAGCGATAACGATAATCGATAAGTTCAAAAAAGCCTTTGGCGATACCAATAATCAATAAATCTCAATTCTTTAAAGCGATATCGGTAATCGATAAATTATCGCCGATAAATTTTTCCGATAAACTTTTAATGCGTTTGACGAAGTTTTTTTGCAAGTCACATTGCAAAAATGTGTTTCCAGATTTTTCAAGAAAAGAGAGCAGTTCACGGACTCCGCCGTGGCATTAAAGAAAACAAAGAGAGATGTTTTAACCAGCAACTACACTTTAGGAACACAGTGTATTTTTTCCATAACGCCAACTCACTAAATTTGAACACTGTGTGCATACAGAATCGTTTATTGCGATAATGTATCGGCGATAACGAAATATATTACAAAAGCGATATCGGTAATCGATAAATCAAAACTATTTTGAGCGATAACGATAATCGGTAATAAATTATCGCCGATAACTATCGCCGATAAATTATCGCGATAAATACCCATCTCTGGATAGGAGTGATCTCCAACTTGGCTGAACAATAGATAAATTAAATAATGACATCGCCTCATTGAAGATGAAGAACTCAATAGGATCGATCACTCAAAGCATGTCAAATGCTTGAAATAACATTAAAAAGGTTGCCTAATTCCTTTAGTTATTGGTATCTACTCCAAATTGGCTTGAAGGTAGGATCATATATTTTTTCTTTTTTTAAATTGAAATTGAACTTTATTGCAGATGTCAGTACTTTACAAAAAATAAGACAAAGACTCGAAAAAATAGTAACGTTACAATCCATTACTGACACCTACAGGCAATGTTCCCTTTAATTTTTTGTAGTCTGTGTGCGCTCAAACTTTGGCGAGTGCGCACTTTTTAGAAATGACTAACGTTTGTGCAAAAACTCATGAATAAATTGAATATGGCAGCTATTGAAACCAAATGGCGCAACTTCTCTTGGTTATGTTACTGCTGGTACATTTTTCGCCCACGGTAGACGGTACAATTTGCGAATAAATGCATCTTTTTAGCAGGTCCAAGAACAATTTTCCTCAACTTGCCAACCGAGAACATTGCTGCATCATGATATGTCTGTGCGCAGTGTATTTACGCATGTGCGAGCGCACACGCGCACAGCTTAGAGGGAACACTGCCTACAGGGAGCTGCGAAGTGACCACGCAAGAGGATCTTCGAGTCAGCAGTCCCTGATTATATTACAAAAGTTACATTGCTCATTATTATTATTATGAATTTTCTTTTTTTTTTCATTTAACAATAACCCGAACAAAACCTAAAAGGAAAGCAAAAAAAACATTTAAAACAGCTCAGATGGCCGAGTGGTATGGAGCGTCTATCTCTCTTGAGCTGTAGACTCGGGTTTGATTCCGAGTCGGGTCAAACCAATGACTTTAAAATTGGTATTCACAGCTTCCCTGCTTGACGTTCAGCATTAAAGGGACAGTATGGAGAACAAGCCGGCAAGTTTATTTGTTGTGCCGTTGGGAAAGGCACTTAGCGGGATTCCCCCAATCTTGGTGTGGTAGACAGATGGCCGGCAACTCCTAAGCGAGCTCGTATAGCGCATTGATCGTTTTCTCGTGATAGGAGGATAAATATGCAAATAAATTAAATTAATTAAAAGAAAGAAATACCCGTTACTGCAATGACTAAGTTACTCAGGTTGACGTGATTTGGGCAAACGACTGGAAGAAAAGCCACCAATAAACTGCTTAGAAAAATAAACCACCAGTTGGATATCACTCCTATCTGAGTTCCTGATGATTGGAGTCTCATGATCCGTTCAAATTGTTCCTTGCCTGTTGCACATTGCTAGGTCAGGGTATGCTTGAAGAATACGATTCATATTTATCAAGACCAATGTGAAAAGTTCTACTGCGTTCTTCTGTGAAAAGGGTTCGTAAAGCAATTCACTACTGAAGAAAACAATCCAGCCCAGCTCCTTAATTGTTTGGAAATACTTGTCAAATTTTCCTTGTGCGAAAGTAACTTTTCGTTAAATTGAATTGTCCTTCTGTTACGTCATAGAGCCTCAAAAACATGAAATGTTTGATTTTACTCCTGTCCCGGAATAATTAGGCTTTTTCAGTGGAATGATAGCAAGGAATTAGTTCTATTGAGAGTTTTTTGGGAGAGATGGTAGCAGGAAATTAGTCTAAAAATTGGGGGGAGTGGCAAGGATTCAGTTTAGATCTTAGCAATTAGGATAGTAGCAGGGAATTAACAGAGGAATGGTAGCAAGAAGTTTGGGGGGGAATAAAAGCAGGAATTTAGTATTATTACGAGTTTTTTCAGGGGGGTTGTTGCTATGCTGCACTGATAAGACCTAAAGAGGTCGAAACGCGTCTGCAATTGCAATTGGATAGATGGCCTAGTGGGTTCTAAAGATGAGGGTTGCTTAAGTGGAGTATTTTTGACCTAGCCTGGGCATATTAACTCTCTAAGCAGTTTATTTGTGCCTTTTCTCCAAGTCGTTTGCCCAACAACCATGCTTTCTTAGTTTTTAAATTCTTGTGGGTTTGCATATTGTATGCTTTAACGGTTAACGTTTTGTCGCTGTTACCTTTTCTTCTGCCGTATCTTGTCATATGCGTTGTTTTTACGTACTTTGATGGTCGTGGAATAAAACAGACACCTACACCTACTCCCACTAAATCACGTCAACCTGAGTAACTTTAGTTGTGAGCTTCTTAGCAGACTGATTAACCTGGAAGTTGGCATATATGATCCTACCTTCAAGCCAATTTGGAGTAGATACCAATAACTAAAGGAATTAGGCAACCTTTTCAATGTTATTTCAAGCATTTGACATGCTTTGAGTGATCGATCCTATTGAGTTCTTCATCTTCAATGAGGCGATATCATTATTTAATTTATCAATATTGAGTTCCGATAATTTTCGTTGGATTGTTTCATCAGAAACACATCGCTGTAACTCTTCTTCGAGCATACGATTGGCTCCCACAAAATTTGAGCCATTGTCGGACACGATCATACATGGTTTGCCACGTCGGTTTACGAAACGCTGTAGAGCGAGTAGGAAAGAGCTAGAATCGAGAGAGTAACTTAACTCTAGATCAGGGATGGCGAACCACAGACCCGCGGGTCAAAGTGACCCACTTGCCCATTTCAGTGACCCACTTGTAATTTGAAAAGTTTTACAAATAAAACGGTGACGAGCATTACTAGTGAAGAAAAGCTTATCTTTCCATACTGTAGCACTGAAGATGTAAAGCTGGGTATTTCTGAGGTGAAGATCTTTTTTTTTGCTCTTGGCACAGATTTCGGTAGAACTTGGGTTCAAGTCCCTCGTTAATATTATTACATCCGTAACCCACGTTTTTTCTTTTGTCGGTCTACGACCTTAAATTTGACCCACCACTTAAAAAGTTTGCCATCCCTGATCTAGAATAGACGGCTGTAGTGGCCAGGCAGGTAAAAACACTAACATAACGTTTGGCAGCACTGCGTCCTAATTTAACCGCCAAAGGTCCCATATAGTCTAGGCTACTCCTGTACATGAGAAAGCAGGCTTTTCCGGGGTCACCTGATTTCCGGAAGCGGTGCCATAACCTGCTGCCTCACTTTCGCCTTCCTAACTCGACATCAGATGCAACCACGTAGAACCGTTCACTATCCAAAACTTTTTCCGAACAGCATTAGGAGTATGAACGGTACCACAATGAGCCTCACGCAAATTAAAATCTAGGATGACTAAATCGGTCACATGGTGACGCTTGGGTAACAATTCGGGATGCCTAGTATCGAAATCAAAAATGGACCTCTGAAGACGTCCGCCTACCTAAAGAATCCCATCCACAAGTATATGTGATAGCTTACGCAAGGAAGAAGACTTAGGAACACTTCCGTAATCAACAGCCTTAACACGATTAGAGTCAATCTCAGTTAAGCATCTGAGCTCCCTTCCAAACTCACATCTCCAAACCAATTTAACAATTTCCACAGATGCAATATCTAAATCATCAACCCCCAAACGTGATTTTTTAAGGAAAAACTCTTTTTCACCGTGGCGGCACTTAACCCTAGCCCACAGAAGCTCTAAAACACAACAACCACGCTGCGAACCATGCTATTTTCCAAAAAGAAGAGTAAGTTATCAATTTTTTCACAGGACTGATCTGGTGTGACTCAACATTAACTCTGTGCCTTTTCTTAAGCTCAAAATTATTTTCAGAGACAGATAAAAATCCGTTTGCATTACCTTACAAGGCCATTCAGATTTGGGACGATACAAAAACTCGAGCCTCGTAAGAAACCTTCTTTCCAAGCAATCAAAATGCTGAAACGCATACTCACAATTACGAGTAAGGCTGACCTCTTTGTGACGCCACGGTAGAGTTACCTGACAATGATCACTAACTCGAGCTTCAGTTTTGCTTACTTACTTTTCTAGACCCGTTTATCCTTGGCCAAGGCGAAACCAACTAATATCTTCAACGTAATCTCGCCGTCGAGTTCTGGTACGGCCTCTAGGCCTTCAAGTCAAGTCAGCTTTTATTTTGTCGCGGTAAATAACGCAGAAAACATAAGAAAAATAGCACAAAATCAATTGATAACTTACGACAGGAGACCGTGAAGGGACAAAAAGTCTTCGAGTCAAACGGTCACCTTCGAAAAATAATTGTAAAACAGCACTGAAGTGTGCTTGGTTCATCGACATAGTTTTTTCATGCTATTGAAGTTGTTTTCTTTAGAGCTTTTTTTTTTTTTAAATGATTTCAGTAAAGAAAAAGAACATGCTGGACCAGTTTTTATGTTAATAAGAATTTAAAAGGGTTTCACGATAAGTTTTGACGAATTTCCTGTACGACATTAGTTTTATATGGAATGGTATATTGTTCCAAATCTTTGCACTCTGAAACTTTATTGAATTTTGTGCTCTCGCGGTTGAGTATTGTGGTAGGGCTAGGTTATGGTGTATGGTTGATCTTGTTGAATGGCTGTGTATATTTATAAATTTGTGGTAATAGTCTAAAAAGTATGGTGGAAGACGCCCCAGTAGGGTTTGTTTGACGAATTTAGCAACTTCTAGGGAGTATATGTCGTGGAGTTTTAAGATTTTAAAGCGGGCGAAGAGGGGGTTTGCCGAAGTGCGCCAGTCACAACAACCAATGGTACGCATTGCCTTATTTTGCAGACTGGTAAGTTTTGCTAAACGGGTTTTACCAACAGTACCCCACAGTACAATGCCATAAGATATATAAGGGTATATAAAGCTGTTATATAAGGTAATTAAAGCTGATGCTGGAAGGACTTTATTAAGTTTGAATAAGAGACCAACGTTGCGAGAATTTTTTCCTTCAAGATATTTGATATGATATCGGAAGTTAAGGTAAGGATCAAGATTTACTCCTAGGTAAGTAATGCGGTCATTGTTACGAATTGTCGAATTGTTGTAATGAAGATTAAGTAAAGGAGCTGTGGATATCAGTTTGTAATTTTTTGCGTATTGATGATTAATTTATTTGCGTCCATCCAATTTAAGACTTTGTTCAACTCACTATTGCACTGTTCAACCAATCGGTTTTAAGCAGGGCAGTTTTTTGGCTGTCACAGGACATTCGTGTCACAGGTCCGTACCAACGCGGTTGTGATCTTTCTAGTCGGAAAAGCAACAATTCGATGTTTAGAAACTCACGAACATCTGCACTTTTAATTTTGTCCAGCAAGCTCAAATCGTTAATTCTTCGCAAGAATTTCATTTCGGCTGCTTGAACTCGAGATCTTACTTTCTCATTCATGATCCAACACTCAAGGCCACAAGTCAGAATAGGAACATAGACGAATCTGAAAGTGGATAGCTTTGCCTTGGTGCAAAGCTCCCGTTTCAGTACCACGAATTGGTGGAGCTGGTGCATTACTGCACTTGCTTTTCCGATGCGGATATCCAATTCGCTATTTTGTCTGCCATCACTTGTGAATGACAGGCCGAGGTACTTGAACTTCGACTGTTTCAGTGGTACTCCATAAATTTGGAAAGAGCACTGCTTTAGTTGTCAGGAAGGCACATGGTTTCTGTTTTTGTTGTAGGCTGTTGATTTTCATTCCGGCAACAGAGCATGCATCTGAAACCTGTAAAGAGCTTGCTGGAAACCATTTTGAGTAAAGTCGAGTTGCACAAGATCATCTGCAAATAACAGACTTTGTACAGCGTAATCACCGATCTTTGTTCCACCACAAGACTTGCTTTTCTTAACTATTCCATCCATATAAATAAGAAACAGAGTAGGTGAAAGGGAGCAGCCTTGTCGTGGTCTCACACTTACTCTGAAAGGTTTCGTCGTTGCAGTGTCTTAACAGCTCAACTTTGAGTTCCCCCCAAAATCCGTTCAAGGACCCCTCTACTCAGCTTTCGATATAAATTGTTTAGATTTTTCCAGGGGTAACAGCTCAATGTCATACCACAATGCGAATACTGTAGTAAAACATATGCGTTGTCACTGTGAAAAAATAATGGGTGTAATTGTAAGACAAGTTTGAATTAAGTTCAATCTTCCATTCCTCGTGAAAAAATATAAAGTGTAATTTTAAGACAAGTTTGAATTAAGTTCAACCTTCCATTCCTTGAACCTAAAGATACGAAAGTTTTATTTAGTAGGGGATATGAATATAGATTTGTGCCAGGGCAATAACAACTATGAAACAAACCTTACATTGACACTATGATAGGATGCTCTGTTAAATTCATTATTAACAAACCAACCGGAATTACCCCAACTTCGAAAACATTATTCGATCATATCTATACCAATAATAGCCTTTCCAGGTTGCTACCTAACCTGCGGCATTTCTCTATGCGACGTCTCTGATCATTACGGGACATTTGTTGTCATTCCTGATAAGGAAACGAAGTTAAAGAATGATAATTTGATTTTCATCAGAGACTTAAAACGCTTTCAATTGGAATGCTTTCTTGAAGACCTGTCATCTCAAATAAATTTTCTTCATGTATCTGATTCAGAAAATGTAAATGAACTATTTCATACATTCATCGATAAGTTTGCGGAAATAGTTAACAACCATGCTCCTTTAAAAAAAGCATTCAGAAGAAAATCCAAATTAAAATCAAAACCCTGGGTTTTCCCAGGCTTACTTAAATGCATTAAACAAAAAAATAGAATGTTTAAACTCCTCCATAACAAATGCAACCCAGAACTACGAGAAAAGCATAAAAAATATCGTAATACGTGGAATCGTGCGATTGGTCGAGCCAAATAAAGCTACCATAGCAAACTGTTCATTGATAATAAAAGTAAGCCTGTTGAGCTTTAGAATGACGTCCGAGAGCTAACACATATAAAACCTCGGAAACCTATGATTCCTAAGAACTTAAATACAGCGAACGGGATCATTGATGACCATGAAAGTACAGCCAAATGTCCGAATTGTTTAATGACTTCTTCATAAATGTGGGTAAGAATCTAGCCGACGCTATTAAGCCAATCGAATCGCAACAAATTCAAGGTACTTCGTCAGTTTCATCATCGCTGAACTCGTTTTACCTTAGTCCCACTACTGATGTAGGGTTTGCTGACTTCATTAGTGCTTTATTTAACAAAAACGCTTAAAGAGTGGAAAATATTGATACCTTCTACTTGAAAATCAGCAAACACATTACCTCTCCGCTGCTCTATAAACTTTTCAACCTCGCAATAACTCCAGGTGTTTATCCGAAAGCGTCAAAACTTGCAGAAGTAATACCTATCTACAAAAAAGGAAACATAAATAATGTTAACAATTATCGGTCTATTTCCATCTTCTCTCGATTTCATAAGATTTTTGAATAATCAATAAATTGTAGACCAATCAAATTCCTCGAAACATTTATTCTTTTCAGCGATCATCAATTTGGCTTCAAAAAAAAAATATATATATATTCTACAACCTATGCTATCAACAATATACATGATAAGCTAATCAAAAACGTTGATAACGACCTATTCAGTTGCTGTCTTTTTCTTGACTTGTCAAAAGCCTTTGATACTGTTGATCACAACATTTTATTATCTGAAATGAACAAATACTTTGGAACTCGTGGAACTGCAATTGAACTTTTCGCATGTTACTTAACTAACAGACGCCAATATACTAAAATTCATAATGCTAACTCAGAACAGCAAATAGTAACTTGTGGGGTTCCTCAGGAATTATGTCCAGGTCCTACACTATTCTTAATGTATTTAAATGATCTTCCCTCGTCCTCCGATTTTGATGTCACAATATTTGCTGATGACACCTTTTTATTGTTATCGGCGAGTAATCTTGACAAATTGGAAAAGCGGGTGAACTATGAACTAAGAAAAATTGATCATTGGCTTTGGAAAAACAAACTTTCGCTAAACTACGTAAAAACAAATTATATGATTATCAATAAGCAACCTCAAACCAAAGCAAATTGTGATTTTAACTAGCGTGTAAATGACTATACTATTTCTCGTGTGAGCACCGTTAAATATCTGGACGAGCTACTTGATGACGATCTTACCTGGTCCTCGCATATCAGTCATCTGTCCTCGCACCTGGCGCGTTATTCTCGTTTATGCTACATACTACGACCTTTTGCTACTAAGGAAACTCTGAGCATGCTCTACTATAGCAGAGTTTATTCGCGAATACAATATAGAATTAGTGCCTGGGGCACAGCTTCTGAAAACAAATTGAAACAACTTCGAGTAAGACTCAATACAATCTTGAGAATCATAGGCAAAAAAGATTACAACACCCACATTACCGAGTTATATCAACAGGTAAATTCCCTCGTTTTAGATGATGTATACAAATTAGAACTAGCGAAAATCATGTATCTATTACATCATAATGATCTTCCACCAGTGCTGCATTGTTCTTTCGCAAAATTGAAATACATACATTCCCACAATACTAGGCAACTTGATGAAAACGTTTATTTTCTGCCCCGTGTCAATAAATCATTGGCTGAAAATCTTCTAGCATTTAGAGGCATAAAACTTTGGAGTACCATAAATCCCTCAAAAAAGACCTTGCACTGGATTTCCGTCAAAAAAGAAATAATAAATTTGATCTACTAGATAACTATAATTGTTAATTAGTTGTTTGCTATACAGTCTGGTCCCAATAACTGCACTCCGACCGATCTACCAAATTTTGTCTCGCTTTGCATTTTCCTCTACCTCATTTATTTTTTTTTCGTGTGTGTGTTTTTTTTAATCGTACATTGCATTGCCTTTTGCGTATTTTTTATCTTTATTTGATAGAACGCCTTTATGCTCTCTAGTCATGTCATATTCCACTCTGTAAACTTCTTTTAGGTGCTACGGATTTTTATTATTATTGGCATATTTATCCTCCTTTCACGAGAAAGCGACGAAGCGTTGTACGAGCTCGCTTAGAAGTTGCTGGCCATCTGTCTACCACACTAAAATTGGGGAATTCCGTTAAGTGCCTTTTCCAACGGCACAACAAGTAAACTTGCAGGCTGTCTCCACACTGTCTGTCTCCACACGGTTGGTTCAGAAATGGATAAAAACTTCAACGATGGCTCACACAATGCGTGCTTCGAAATATGGCTGCATTTGCTTTATCTTTATGACCAGAACCAAGGATTAATGACCTATACTTAACTATAGCATCAGACTGCGTATCATGTAGAGTGATGTGGTTAAGAAATCTGTTTTTGTACAGAAGTGTAATAACTGGATGTCATTAAGTCACTTAAACATGTATGTTTTGCTCTACTCAGCAGTCGTACTTCAGTTTATTGTTCGTATGCCATGCCTTCAGGCTGTATTCAAACTCCTATCCAAATGCACAGAACAGTTTGAAAGAAACATAATGCATATACATAATTTGTTTGAACTAAGGTCTTGGGTATCAGAAAACGCCTTATGCTGGAATCAAATAACATTTTTGATGAAATAGAGCTGAGATGACCTTTGCAGTTGAAAAAGCTGATCCAGCAGTCGTCGTAGGCTTACACAAATGAGCTAATGCTTCTTATGAACATAAATCAGTGAGAGTCTAGCGAAGAGGAAAAGTAAGATTTAGCTTTGAACCATTTAAGTTGGAGTCAAATGCGATAAGCTTTACCCCACAATCATAACGTGGAATGGTTTTCTCCCAGGCGTGTTTTTGATCACGTGATTCACATATGACAGAGGGTAGAAAGTGCTTGTCAAGATCAGTACCTTTGTTGTTCTTTCTAACTTATTGGAAGGGGGGTGTACTATACGGCTCTCTGACTTAGTTCGTACATGAGAACGCGTATCGGGAGAATTTTCCCGATGTTACTATTATAATTATAAGAAGTACAGTAGTAAAATTACGGTAGCTCTTTTTTGCTTCGCAAAAATAGAGCACGGATGAGAGTCGCTGTCAAAGCATAGTCAAACAATTCAAGCACTCGCCCACAAAAAAGATAATCAATCCGATCAAAAATTTTTGTTTTGTGAGAATATTTGCCGCGACTTTCAAAAAAAGGGCTTCTTTGAGCTATTTTTTGTAACTCAAAAAACAATTACAATGCAAAGCGTAATTACGCTCTTCAAATTAATTCCATTAAATTACGGTTATAAATCTTGAAGCGGCAGTGATATTTTCAGTGCATGCTTTCAAAACAAAAATATTCAGAGTAGCCTAAAAGAAGTTTTTAAGTTTTAATTGTCGGTAAAAATTCTCCCGAGGTTGTCAATAAAAATTCTAGGGTTAACTGCGGTCATCAATCTCATGAAATCAACGGTTCCAAAATTCGAATGACCAAAATTAATACACACCGAAACCCGTTGTGTGAGGTGACAGATGATTGACTTGCAAAGAGCGGGGGGCGCGAAAGAGTAATGCAAAAAAAAAATAAATGATTGTTAGTTGACATGAGTGCAGCACGATTACGTAATTACAAAAAACAAAGGTGTGGCGCGATGGAGTGATATGGTTTAGCAGCAAGAACGGCAAATTATAAAAAGTGGACTGTAATTTGAAACTTTATGAGCAAGGGTGGAAACTTAAACCTAAACCTAAACCTGAAAACCCGGTTTTAAAGGAAATTTTGGAAACCCAAACTGAAACTGACACCTACTTAGCCAAAATTTTAAAAACCTAAACTTGAACCAAAACCGTTTTTTCTTGAAACGTCAAAACCGAAACTGAAACTAAAACCTGTTCAAAATTTTCTAAGGTTTTGGGTTTTAAAAATTGTCATCACCATCATTATCAGTACAGTTTCTTTAATGCTGAGTGTCAAATAGAGAAGCTGTGATTTTTGAGTCTTTGGTTTTACCGAACTCGGAATTATACCCAAGTTGACAACTTCTGAAGCAATTGCTCTCCTCACTCGGCCATCTGAGGTGCTACTTATCATCGTAATGAAACAAAAACGCCAAGAAGTAGAGGATTTAAATAATACGTATTCACAGTAAAATAACTTTCTTGGATGAAACTTAAACCGAAACTGAAACCCAGAAACCGAAGCTGCGCGTAAGCAAAACTAAAACCGAAACTGGAACCGATTTTTCAACAGCCATGAAACCAAACCAAAACTGAAACCTGCCATCTGGGTTCAGATGGCCGAGTCGTATGGAGCGTCTGTCTCTTGAGCTGTAGACTCGGGTTTGATTCCGAGTCGGGTCAAACCAATGACATTAAAAATTGGTATTCACAGCTTCCCTGCTTGACGCTCAGCATCAAAGGGACAGTGTGGAGAACAAGCCGGCAAGTTTACTTGTTGTGTAATTGGGAAAGGCACTTAGCGGGATTCCCCCATCTTGGTGTGGTAGACAGATGGCCGGCAACTCCTAAGCGAGCTCGTATAGCGCATTGATCGCTTTCTCGTGATAGGAGGGTAAATATGCAACTAACTAACTAACTAACTGTTTCAACGCACCGAAACTGAAACTGACATCTTAACGCCAAGTAGCCAGGTCTTCACCCTTATTTATGAGGTCTTACTTAATTAGACTTAACTTCAATCAGCAATTGTAGTCGGTGCGCGAAAAAGTAGGGCTCAATATCTTCTGGCAGAGTACCGGTACTCAATAACTATTGTCGGCTTGTGCTTGAATTGTATTTATTTGAATAAAATCAGTAGGCCTATAAAACAACTACGGCCTGTTTCGCCGATGTCGGCTCATCATGGAATATAAGGTTGTATGATTTTATGGTGATTTTATTCAAGTAAATTATAATATATTTACTGCTTCAATATGTGTGGCATATTAGAGTCGTTCCTCGAAATATTTTACGTGCAGCAGCAGGAGTTTGAGTTTAACGGCCCTGCAGCGTAAGTTACCCCAAATTATCATATCAAAATTTTGCAGCAATAACTAAATTCCGCTAACCGTGTTATTCCAGATGGTTCTTCGGCTACGTTACTTTTTTTTATGTATGATCTACTACAATTCCCTGTAGCCGTAACTTCATTTGAGAAACCGAGTACGATGAGATCGAAGTGTGAGCAGCATTGAACCCAGGACGTATGTGTATCCATTTAGCGTACCGATATATCACGTTGCTAGTGTCAGCTGTAAATGAAATTCTTTTCATTTATCTTCACCTCATTTTCTTCAGTAAAACTATTTCGAAATATGACTTAAGAATGCACATTCCTGCTACGCATCTGAAAGTAGTCACTGCGATATTGCGATAATGGCAGCGGTCCGTATAGCTTTGATATGTTGTTTTAAGCAATCACTCAAATCCGTTAGTAATGCAGCTGTACATCAATTTTCATCGTTTTAAATTTACTTTATTAAAGGTTGGCTACTGTTGCTTCATCAAACAAGTGGGCAACCTGTCAGCGGCCCACTTGTTTTTCAATGTGTCCCGCGTTAGAACTAGTTGAGTATACAACATGATATCGAAAATGTTAAACTTTCCTAAACACTACAAAACGTTCAAATATTTGCAATAATTGCGTCGTAAAAGTCGACTGATTGTCATAATAAAGAGGATCTACTCTAGTCACGAAATACCAGACTCAATTTCTCTTAAATCCGTTGCTGCAGGCCCGTAACTAGACGGGAGCCAGGGGGGGTCAGGCCCCTCTGTCAGATATAGGCTACTTTGCTTGCTTTTTTACCTAATTACCAACGATACTGACTATAGTGCTAAAAATGTGCACGGGCAACCCATATGCGCTCAGTACACAGTAGTGGGTCTATTTAAGTAAAAGCCGCTGTGTCATAAAGATCCACTCTTGCACAACCGGGAAGAGCGAGACTGAGTAATTAAATAAATAATCAGAGCGACTTTATGACGATCGGGTTATACTTGGGTAGACCCGCAGTAGTCAGTATACTGTAGAACGCCGGTTATCCGAACCGCCTATTGTCCGAACACGACTTCAACAAAAGAAATTAACAACATGCCATGCTGCGCGTCCAAAAATGCCATGCCAGGGTTCAAAAATGCCAGCGTTCAAAACAGTGACAAGTTTAAAATAAAAGAAAATGAGTGATTACTATTCTTCCAGAGCTAACAATACGCCTGCACAATAAGTCACAATGTATCTGTACCGGTGGCGTAGCGAGAAATTTTAAAAGGGGTGGGGGCATGATTTTCACATTTTTTCAAACGTATTCTTTTCGGCATAACTAATTTGAAGCTAATGGAGAAACAAGAAAAGCTGTAGGGGGGTCCGGGGGCATCCTTCCCCGGAAAATTTGTGAAAATTTGCATGCTGTAATGGCTATTTTAGTGCATTTTGAATAATTTTCAGATAAATTTTGCTTAGAATTTTTGACCCTAATTTTGAGTGTTTCGCCAAATATGACTCATTTTGTTCGCTTATTTTCGATTATGCGTGCTTGCGTAAGGCTTAATTGCTATCAAAGAGGTTAGAAATTATGGAAAAATTGTACACATTAAAAACATTTTTTAAAATGCCTGGTGGGAGGATGCATACCCCTCTTTTTAACCCCCTGGATCCGCTCCTGGCCATAAGCTACAGAAACCATCAAAAGAGTCTGGCATATTTCAGTCACTATGCGCCATTAATTTTGTTCTTTTCATTAAAAGGCAAAGTCTAAGGGGGGGGGGGCATGGCACAATGCTCTCCCCCTAAATACGCCCCTGATCTGTACTTTATAATGTATATGAGTGATGTAAATTCGTAATGTTGCTTGTTATTTGATAATCCGAACAAATCACTTATCCGAACCATACTTGGTTTTAATTAGTTCGGATAATCGGCGTTCTACTGTAGTTGCAAATGAGCCGGTTCAAGTTAGCACTTACAAAGAGAAATTAAAGCGAGTGAGGAGTTGGCGGGCCCTAACTTCATCGACGTTCGTATTCCTCACCACTCGGTGGCCTACGAAGCAAATGAACGGAGACTTCCAATGGCTCTGTTGGTTGCGGCCACAATTACTTTAAAGAGGCGCTGTAACTTAGGCCTACTTGCATTACAGTAGCATAAAATATAAATGTAGCGTTTGAAGCCTATAATATTTTACTGTCAACCAAATAAAAAGCTTGATTTGATCATTGACTGTTATATCTGTTTAATACTAGTCAAATCAGAGCTTAGCATTTGTAGCATAGCAAAAACTTGTGTCGCAATTTATCTACTAGCCCAGTGTTTCTCAACCGCCGGTTCGCGTCTACTTTTCTGTCGGTCCGCCAAATGTATTCCAACGTTATAGCACAATTCAAAATTTTGCTTTTTATTATAACCCACTTGGCTACGCTCGCTTCAGTGGCGTAGCCACGGGGTAGGGGGTTGGGGATTAAACAAAAAAAAAAACGACACTAACTAACTAACTAACTAAACCCCCCCATTGATCCTCATTGTCTCTTTGTGACTTTCTGTTTGAAGCGTGAGATACTGTTACTACTCTTTCTTAGGCAAGTACCCGTAACTGTAGGTTTAAGTCGGTTATTTTATGTTAATTGGACGCGTTGCCAAAAACGGATCCCAATTAAGAACTCGATTTAGGGGGTGAGAAACGGCGCACTACTAAATGTGACGTCATTCTCAGCCCCTCCCATTGGAAAATTCTAGCTTCGGTACTGGCTCGCTCAATACTTTTTTCGTTAACCAACAGACAAGTTCATGCGGTACGCAAGGCCGGTTCATTGAGTTTTGCCTTTCTTGCAAAAAAAAAAACGTTGGAAGTGAAATAAACCTAGCGCATAACCACTTATTTACCACGACTTGTAGTAGTAGGCCTAGCATATAAAGTCTAAAAACATATTTGACTGAAATCAGCAGTATGATTACCAGAATTCGACCATGAAACGGAAACAAACAAACAGCCAAGCGTTTTCCTTTTCTCTCAAACACCTCATTAACGGAAATCAAGTTGGTGATTTTAGCACTTGGTTTTAACATGATGTTTTTGGTTGGTTTTTAATGTCCACCGCTCCACAAAATTATTCGGAAATTTTGCCAGTTCGCAGCCTAAAAAGGTTGAGAACCACTGTACTAGCCTACTTAGACCAAAAAAAAAAAAAAAAGAGATAAGTAAAATGACTATTTTCCCGTAAATTGCAGCCCAAAACGAATGAGCCGCAAAAGAAAAGAGCAGATCAGAAATAAAGCAAACGGTCAAAGAGCTCTATTTTTTGGCACTATTGAGCTTTCTAAAAATATTATTTTTGAGTCTTATGCCGCTGCAGATAACATTTTTAGAAGTTTTCAAATTGGGGAGCGTAAAAAAGCGACAGTCATCGTCCAGTTTTAATCCGGTTTTTCCTCGTGTCCGAAGGTGGCCGGATGCACCTCATTCTTTCGGCAATCGCTCCCACTCCCTCTCTCCATCTCGCGCTATGATACGATACATTACGCGCTATGATATATTGCGCGCTATGATACAACAATAATGATACGACAGTGTCGTGTCTATTTGAATAGGATATTTGATCAATGTTTGGCAGTTTAACCCATGACTTTTTTTGTGTCTGTTACGGCATGAAAGGGTCTGTGAGACCCTGCGTCTGAAAACTGGGTTTAAGAATGACTTTAGTTACGTTATACGGATAACTTGGTAATTTTAGCACGAAATGTAGTATCTTCACACATCTGCTTGTGAAAGGGCGTTGCAATACCTAAATGGGTGGTCAAAAAGGGTAGGCCTGCCTCGAGGTCATAAATGGTGATATAATGTCCGGAAGAATAGGTTTGGACGCTCTTCCGTTTTTTATATTTTTTAGTATGTTCATGGACTAAATTTCATGGATATAATACGTCCAAAAGAGCTACCACCTAAATTCTATCAGTTTTTAATGATAAAAGATTAGAAAAGGCCTTGTTAAAGTGCGTTTCCGGCAAAAAGTCCGTTTCCGGCATAGGTTGAAAAGCAATAAAGGCAACTGCACTGTGAACATAAATACTAACACCGGAATACAATAAACATGCGATGGAAATAGCTTAAAAGGAGGAAAAGCACAGCCGCAGTAAATCTTAAAACTGCACGGTACGACAACATAGGTTCAGCTGGGCACAGCCATCAGCAATGTAAGCAAGGCAGTATAGGCCATTTTCTTTCAGTTTTGCACTTCCTTGCTTACACTACTGATGATGACAGCGGAATCTGTGTTGAAACGTCCAGTTTAGAGATTTACTGTGGCTGTACTTTTCCTCTTTAGTCTTAGACCGCTTTGGATAAAATGCTCATACACAGTTCAGCAGTTTTTACCAGAAATTGGCGGTGTTTTACGCATAACGGACACCCCTGCAGCAGAAAGCAGTCTTTCTGTTGGGATTATGATCAACAGTGGTGAACACAAACTTGCTAACTTGCTTGAATAAAGCTCTCGATTGTAATCTTTTCGTACAGCTAGAAGTACTTTATCTCGACTATACGCGATCTTATAGTACCTAAAAATGTGGAATTGCGTTTTCTCAAGACCCTTGCAAGGGATAGGCCCGTGCAAAAAAATCATCATCTGTAGCAGCATTTCTGCCTTCCGTGACATGTCTTGTTGCATTCATTGCCACATTTTCTAAACTGCGTGGCCCGCGATCAGTCGTCTGATCCTTCCCGGTTTGTGTCGATGCGCACGAATTGTAATATGATTGAGCATCAGCTAGCGTTCTGAACTTCCAACCATATTTAGCGGGCCTTTTACACGTATATTGAAAGTTACTATGGGTATCTGCTTCTAAATGGATACAGCTCCTTATCGGCAGTCACGAGTTATCGTTGTCTTTGCTGGCAGGCCCATCATTTTCAGTCTACTTTGCCTCAGTGTAATACAGAGCCGGCGGCAAAGCAGTCGACTTAGGGGGGCCAAGCGTTTATTAGGGGGGGGGGGGGGCAAAGTTTGAAATCAAGCATAAAAGCCGCTGTCTTCAAAAGAGTAAGCTTGTTGATTGGGGGGGGGGCAATTATGTTGATTGGGGGGCAGGCTCCCATGGCTTTCCCTTGGCGCCGGCCCTGGTGTAATATGATAATGCAACCGATTTGGTCGTTTTTTTTTCTGCATACAAAACACAGAAAGTTCACTTATGGCAATCGTCCCCTTTGCCCTATTTTTATTATTTGAAACTGCTTCTTGTGGGGCGTTTCACAATATACAAATAAGGCAATCAGACATTGTTGTGACAATGGCAATTCCTTTTGATGACAAAATATAAAAATTCAACGTGTTTCACAGAAGCAGTCGCAGTTTTTTTATAAGAAATTGGTAGGGGTCTGAGAGACGCTCGTCATGCAGTAATGCAATAAGTTCAATTATTTTTATTTCTAGAAGTTGCTTTGTTTCGAGATTTGGTAATCACAAAGTTCAGCCCAAAAAAATAAAAGTCAGGAAATTTGGGGTTCATCGATTGAAGACTGCAGGAGCTACGCAAGACGTAACACCGTAAAGGGTCTCACAGACCCCTTTATGCACTCTAGGGTTAATAGAGCTGGTATAATACTTTAATCTAACACATTTTCAGCTTCTTTCAGTAAACGCTTTAAGCAAAAAATGAAAAACTTTTGAAGATGGGCTTTATTACCTTCACAATCATGCAACAAATAAGGTCCATTATAGAGACCGCATAAAAGGACATGTAATTTTTTAAGTTTTAAGCATTTTTGAAAAAAATGGAAACTCTGTCAGTATTACACAGCCTAAATTTCACATACGCTCAACTTTTTGCATTGATGACATTATCAGATGTGACGTCATAGCCAAACAATATATTTGTACTGATGAACGATTTTTAATACTTTTATAAATGCGGATCAAGTTGTGCATGTGAGTTGCATTTTAGTTTTAAACAATTGCAAACTTTCGTAAACAGTCATAAAAATAATGTCGTAAAAACATGCAATGATGTCATAATAAAATTTGACCCATTTTATGCCGCGAAAAAAAGGAACACTGCCGGTGGGCTTTATTACCAACATTATCAGCCTTCAACATGTTTATCAAAAATTGATATGCTAGCAAAATTTTTTAGAATAAAAGGTTTGGCTTAAATCTACAGCTCTTCTACTTTCTACCCATATTAGAAACTTTGGTGAAAAAAAATGAAAACTAAAAATCTACGGTCCGCAAAAAAAAATCAAAAATTACAAGAAGTTTTGAAAGTGAGATACAAAGAGTTTATTCTCCCCTAACTCCAATGATTTAGCAAACTCAACCATAAAACTATACCAGTTTTCTTAGTTGCAGAACAGCTTTCTACAGAAAACGGATTGAAGTTTTAAATCCATTCTATATTCAAGATGTGGCGCATGGGCCTTATTGCATGCAGGACCTTATTAGCTGCAGTATTTATCCTCCTATCACGAGAAAGCGATCAATGCGCTTTACAAGCTCGCTTAAAAGTTGCCAACCTTCTCTCTACCACACCAAGATGGGGGAATCCCGCTAAGTGCCTTTTCCTACAGCACAACAAGTAAACTTGCCGGCTTGTTCTCCACACTGTCCCTTTAACAGAGCTGGTGAAAGGGGGGGATAGGGGGTACAAAGTCCCGGGGCTTGTTATGTTTTGAGGGGCCCCGCTCTTATAAAATTTTTCTTTAGGGACATACGCAAAGAAACGCTGGAGAAATTACGTCTTGGCTATGTTAAGACCTACGTCCAGTGTGCGAAGTAGGGGGGGATGGGGGGACATGTCTCCCCCAGTAAAAATAATCGTTCCCCCAGCAAAAAAAAATTGTCCTGGGGGGAAGCCAAAACGTCCCCCCCCCCCGTTATAAGTATCGTAAGAAGTTAAATGTTTTTTATATCAACATTACAACACGTCAGCAGTTTTTTATAAGCGTTAGTGGAAGCACTAAAAATATTTTGAAGCAGCGGTTCCCCAACTTTTTTCAGATCATATTTGAGATTGAGAGTATGAATTAAGAAAATGCTAGCCTATACCTTGTGGGGATCCGCCCCGGACCCCGCTGGGGTAGCTTACTACTCTCCCCTCAAACCCCTTGCTTCATTTATAGAACAAAAACCTGCCTAATACAAAGCTAATGAAGTTTTCGAAATTCTATCGTTGATAATTTTTGTTCATCATGATGGTGGCATGCAAACACGCAGTACGCCCTCCACCACTTTTTTAATTTGGTCATTGACCAATGACATCGCCCCAAGAGCGTATTTAGAGGGGGGCATTGTGCCATGGCCCCTCCCCTTTTGACTTTGTCTTTTAGTCAAAAAGAACGAATGGTGTCAAGTGACTGAAATACGCCAGACTCTTTTGATGGCTTATGTAGCTTATGGCTTGGAACAAATCCAGGGGGTAGGAATGGGATAGGGTATGTATTCACCTTACCAGCCTTTTTCAACTATGTTTTTGATAAATACAAATTTTCCATAATTCCGAACCTCTTCGATAACAATATGCCTTATGCCTTAAGCACGTACAATTGAACATGTGCGAACAAAATGCACCATATTTGGTGAAATATTCAGAATTAGGGTCAAAAAATTTAAACAAAGTTTGCCTAAAAAATGTTCAAAAAGTACTAAAATAGCCATTACAGTATGTAATATTTCCAAATTTTCCCTGGGGAGCATGCCTCCGGACCCCCCTAAAGTTTTTCTGTTTTCTAATCTGTTTCAATTAGCTCTGCTGAAAAAAAACTACCCTTGAAAAAAAATGGTGAAATTATGCTCCCCCCCCCCTTTTTAAATTTCTTGCTACGCTACTGCATCGCCCCATGAACAATAAATACCCTTTTCGCACACATTGTCTTGTTATTTGGGTTCAGAATTCAAGCAAAATTGTACACAAAAACATCCCTCTCAGTAAAAATTTTCTACTTCGCACACTGCCTAAGGCTGCGTCTGCGTGATGTCAAGACCTTTTCCTTTTTAGAGAATTAAATTTTGATACCGAGGGGGCCCGCATCATATCTCTGCCCCGGGGCCGGGATTTTCTCTCGACGGCCCTGCCCTTTAATGCAAAGCGTCAAGCAGGGAAGCTGTGAATACCAATTCTAAAGTCATTGGTTTGACCCGACTTGGAATCAAACTCAAGTGTGCAGCTCCCGAGGCGGACGCTCTTACCACTCGGCCATTTAAGTTGTTAATTGTTTTCAGTATGCAAATACACTAGAAAGTTTATGATACCGTAAGTGCGGTAACACAGTAGAAGCCAGATAATATTCTATACAGTGTTTAAATTAATCCCTTTAACTAAGTTTGATTTAAGAATAATACTTCAGTAGGTAAAACAGACGGCATATTTTACACTTTAAAATAGGATATATTCAAATTGCAACAAAGTGAGCTCAGATTTTTTTGATAACTTTGCTTTTAATACAATTTTGACTAATTAAAGTTGGACGCAAGAGAAAATGAAAGCAAGCTGAGCTGAAAGCAATTTAATTTAAAAAAGTAAAAAGTTTTGTTGGTTGTTCGAACATTCCAAGTACGATCATGAACGTACCAGCAGCTAATTGCAGTCTCTTAGCGTAAAACATTTTAGCTTTTCTCATACATTTGTTGCAAATCAAAATCAAATCTTCGTTATTCTCGCCTTATTACGCCGAAGCATGTAACGAGTTGCGGGGCCCATTTCTGCAGCTTAGCGCCTGGGTGACACAGTTTCAAACATCCGAAGAAATATCGCAGCGGTGGCGAGACGCTGGCAACATTGTGTCTGATTTAACCGGCCCGGTAATCCCAAACCTTCCGCTCTGGAAGCGATGTCGTTGCCACTACGCCAAACGGCCATTGTTTCCAACTTACGTATTAATCGGTAATTAATCTAGTAACATGAAACACAAATTTAAATTTTGCAAGCTTAGATTGATGTTGACTGTTTTCAAAGTTGGTATTTTGGGGAGTAGTCGAAAAAAGTTTGCCCCCCTTGTCAAAAAAATGCCCCCCCCTCGGAGCTCAGTTTCTGGTTGCAAGCCCGCGTTGCTGTGCGCAGGTTGACGCGTAGTATTAAAGGGACAGTGTGGAAAATAAGTCGGCAAATTTACTTGCAGTGCTGTTGGAAAGACACTTAGCGGGGTTTTCCCATTTTGGTGAGGTAGGCAGACGGCCGGCGACTTCTAAGCGAGCTCGCTATAGCTCTTGATCCTTTTCTCGTGATAGGAAGATGCGATAAGATGCGAATAAATACAAAATTATTACTTTTTTCAAGTGCAGCAGTAAATTTGTTCTCTTTTTTAGCAAATGGTAGGCTACAGTGTAACTTATTAACTGTTATTATTTGTGATTTGATCAACCGCATTGCATTAGCGCAAAATGCATAAAGAGAATAAAACAGCAAAACATTTCATGGACGCTAAAATAAAAACAGCTTACGATAAACTGAAATGGAAAGTAAAAAGAAAACTGAAAATATTTCGTTTTAATTTTCAAGATTTGATTTCTTTCACTCTCGCCATACTTCTTTTCTGTTGTCTGTGGAGTTATCCTCGTACATCGTTACGTGTTGAGGCAGAATTTCGAATTTTAGATCGTAGAATTTCACTTGAGTCGCGATCATCGCTCAAAACTAACAAGTCTCAGGCCTCATGTCAATTGCCGCGCCAAGTGCCATTGCAATCCAACCCGCTAATAAAAGTTGATCAAGAAAGATTCTTGATTCCTTTGCTCATAAACGGCCCAAACAACCAGGTAATTGGCCTACGTGATTCAATATTTCTGACTATATGTCTCAACAGGACGTTGATCTTACCTCGTTTCTATCGACACAAATCTAACGTAACAGTGGATCCTGAACTGAGAATTGACTTACAGAAACTTTCTTCTCTGATTTCAATAAGAAAGTCAACTGATGTCAACGAATTGTGTAAAAACGAAAAAGTAGCGCTTTTTATCACTGATCGTTCATCATGGATGATCCTGCAAGGACCGAGTTATCGTAGACTTGCTTATTTAAGTGGCATCAAAAGTTTGCATGGAGGTTCCAAAAAAGACATACCCCTGTACCCCAGGGAAAAGAGAAAAAATCTACAACTACAACATGGTACCCTTCAGTTAATAAAAGAACTATACTCATCGGAACATCGTTGTGCTGTGTATGTTTATCCTTTTAGAAGCGTTGGGACGAGAGAAAGTGCTGTTGCTTTAAGAGAAGCCAAAACACTTATGTCCAATCCTGCAACACAAATTAATCCAACTAAACTGAGCCCTGAGTTGCTGTATTCACTTGGTTACGTCAATAGTCCAAAACCACTCTTTCTCAGACAACTTGCTGCAGAATTTCGAACTGATTTTCTGCGAAACCAGAGCTCGATCGCAATTCATTGGAGGTTTGATCCTGAAGACTGGATGCTACGATGTGAGAAACAAGATAAGTCAGATGGAAAACAAAATGTCATCGACATGTGCAATAAATTAGGAAAGATAACATCTCAAGATATTGCTCAGGGTATTATACAATTTTTAGACCGTTTGAAAGACCACAAAAATATTACTGTGAAACTTGTATATTTTGCTGCGCCATTAACTTTGTGCAAACTTATTAATGACGTGCGTGATGCTATTATGTCAGCAAATATCAAAATATTTACGTACAGTGATGTAGAAAAACATTTAAAGAAACATTCCGACTGTGATTTCGTGAGGAATCATTTTAACGACATTCTTTCTTCAATAGAAATGGAACTATGTCTGCATTCCACGATATTCCTTAGTTCTGATACATCTTCCTGGTCTTCAAATATCATCAGGGATCGCACTGCTAATAAATGGAGCAAAGATGATGACAGTATTCTCAATATTGTGTGGGATGCCCACCAAATAAGACAAAGCAAGATTATTGTCTTGACTTGATCACTTTTCAATTTTTCAGTTTCACAAACTCATTGTTAATCGCGATTCGACGACGTCGCAGAAGAAGGCGGTGGTTAGTCTGAAATCACTTTTAGTGATCGTCACAGAATAATCTTGCATCATTGCTTCTTCGGAATGGATCACGTTTTTAAGTTTCTGTAAACATTTGTTAACAATTTTCACCGTTTTGATATCGTCCGCTCTAATTTAACTCATCAAAGATGTAGCCCTAAAAGAATTAGATCAAATCCTTATTAAGTTATTATACTCGCAGTATTACGCTAAAGCTTGTAACTAGTACAGGGTCCATCTCCGAGGCGTAGCAACAGTGGCAAGCCGCTAGCAAAACTGTGCCGATTTGACCGACCCAGGAATCGAATTCCAGACCTCCTGCACCGATAGCGTTGTCATAACAACTGAGCTAACCGATCTAATCACTCTAATCTGTAGACATTTTAGATGACCTCACTCAAACCTTATGGCTTTACTTTTCACTTGTCCTTGAAACAACATTTAGTTTACGTGTTTGTTATTATTTAGTTCATTTTTTTTTCTGCATCGCGACGAAACTTACAGAACATCTGGGATTGCGTTGATAGCTATACAAATGACAGATCATATGGCCAAATGGAAAAAGCGTCTGTCTCTGGAGCTTCAGACTCGGGTTTGATTCCGAGTCGAGTCAAACCAATGACTTTAAAATTGGTATTCACAGCTTCCCTTCTTGATGCTCAGCATCAAAGGGACAGTGTGGAGAACAAGCGGCAAGTTTACTTACTGTGTCGTTGGAAAAGGTACTTGTATGGGGCGCCGTTGTGAAAAAAAAAACGATTTAGCAACTTTTGTACAAATTTTCAGCAACATTTGCACAGTTTCACAGCTATTTAGTTAAAGTGAGGTGAACTGCAGCTAAAACGCTTCGAAAAATGCAATAACAGCCAAAATGTAACGACATTTAATAAATAGCAGTGACATTGATATTTATTAAAAAGTGATATTTATTAAAAAGTGATATTTATTATTTATTAAAAAGCGGCGATATTGTAATAAATAACGCGACATTCATTAAATAGCGGCGATATTTAATAAACAGCAGCAACTTTAAATAAATAGCAGCGACATTTAATAAACAGCAGCGACTGCTAATGAATAGCAGCGACGTTTAATAAATAGCAGCGACGTTTAGCTAAAGTGCAACGAAAAATTTAATGTACTGCGGTAATATGCTAATGAGATCAACAGTGTTTCCGTTTCTTCATTTTTCGTAACATCAAATCGCGGTTGTCTCTAGAGTACAGCCACAGTGTACATAAAATTCTTTTAGTGGACCCACTCAACAAAAAAGCATTGTTACGAAGCCTATGTCCACAAAAACGTTTAACTTTTTAAGAAGCTTAGATGTTGTGCTGCCATTTTTTTTCAATTTTTTATGAAATTTACTAGGAGATTTTTGTGTACTTGATTGCTAGACTAAATTTGGCAATAAATGAGCAAAGTGAGAAATTTTGGCATGGGATTAATGATAAAGCAAATATGGGGGAGTATGGGAAAGAATTGGAAGATAATGGGGAAGTATAGAGAATTTGGTAGCGTATGGATGGTGAGGGAATTGGGGAATTTTTGGTAGTTTAAGGAGTTGGGTCAAGTATGGGGAGAATATGGCAGGATTGGGAAAATGTGGGGTAGGAATGGGGAAGTGTGTTGGGGTGTGGGGGAGGTGTCGGGGATGCGGGGATGTATGAGGGAGGTGTGGAAGAGTGTATGGGGTGAGTGTGGAGGTTGTGGGAGTGGGGGAAAGTGTGCTGGGATGTGGGTAAGTGTGCAAAAGTGTGATGTGGGGGCGTGTGGGAAAGTGTGGGAGGAGCTCACACACTCTTCTACACCTCTCCCCAGTCCCCACACTCACCCGACACCTCTCCTACACCTCTCTCCCATACTTCCCACACCCACCTGACACGTCTTTCCACACTTTCCCACACTCACCTCCCACCTTCCCACACTCTCTCACACTTCCCCACACCCATTACACCTTTTCCGCATCTTTCCCCATACCCCTCCCCCACACTCACGTCACCTGACACCTTCCCCTCACCTCCCCTAACACTTCCCCACACTCACTCCCCACACTTCCTCACAACCCCCACGTCTCCTCCAACACTTCCCCATACTCCCCATACTTTGTCATTTACCCCAAACCAAAATTTCTCACTTTTCTCATTTATTGCCAAATTTGTCTAACAATAAAGTAGACTGAAAACTCCTTGCAAATTTCATAAAAAAATTTGAAAACAAAAAATTAAAAATGGCAACACAACATCTAAGCTCTGATTTTTGTTCCTGAGCACAGAGAGTGGTTCCACAATTAGTAATATGGATACACTGTGCCGATAGTGCTTCACTGATGATCTCATTAGCATATTACGTTGTTTTTTTATTTTTTGTTGTTTTTTTTATTTTTTGTTGTTTTTTTTATTTCTTTGCCACATTATGGCAATGAGGAGCGTGCAGACTTGACGACCGAGCAACCGGATCAGTTGCATTTCCACGGTCTTTCGCGCCTCCTCGTCACTTCACATTGTTTGTTTTCTTTCTCTGTATATCTTGTTAAAAATTGTGACAATAAAAAAAGACTACTACTACTACTACCGGAGCACTTTAATTTTTCGTTGCACTTTAGCTAAACGTCGCTACTATTTATTAAACGTCGCTGCTATTCATTAGCAGTCGCTGCTGTTTATTAAATATCATTGCTATTTATACAATGTGGCTGCTGTTTATTAAATATCGCCGCTATTTAATGAATGTCGCGTTATTTATTACATATCGCAGCTTTTTCATAAATATCGCTGCTATTTATTAAATGTTGTTACATTTTGGCTGTTATTGCATTTTTCGAAGCGTTTTAGCTGCAGTTCACCTCACTTTAACTAAATAGCTGTGAAACTGTGCAAATGTTGCTGAAAATTTGTACAAAAGTTGCTAAATCGTTTTTTTCCTAACTTAGCGGGATTATGCATCTTGGTGTGGTAGACAGATGTCCGGCACCTCCTGAGCGAGCTCGTTATAGCGCTTTGATCGCTTTCTCGTGTTAGGGGGATAAATATACAACTAATAAAAGCATCTAGCTACCGTTTATTTGGTCTATTTTGGTCTAATATTGCACTTCATATTTCACAACGTAATTCTTGAAAATTATTTAAGTTGTTTACACTGGCGTTAATTTCGAGTCTTGCGCTGTGAAGTTGGTACAATTTTAACGCAGAGACATTAATAAATATTTTACTGATGCATTATCCTGAATGTAGCGGTAGTTCAAAAACACCAAAATCACGCATTCAACGCATAATTTTTAAAGCATCTTCCAAGGGATGCATGCCCGTATACCTACTAAAATAATCAAAAATAAATATGCCACGATATACTACTGGTTCCACCAGCATTCACAAAGTGAAATGTTTCTTCGCATTTTTGCGCCTTCCCAGGACTCTTAATTTTTTTCGTATGCACCCAAACGCTGTGGTCTGGAGCGGTGGAGCCAATGAAAGATGGTCTTCTTAATGCTGGAAAAACTTTGCACAAAAAGAAAATTGGGTAGAGATTGTATTTTGTGTGAACTCAACTTAGTTAACGCATGCAGTGCATTAAATTTGTTGAAAATCGCCAAAATGAAGTCTATTTTTAGTTCCCTACTGACTGCGACTGTTAGGTGCGATCACGCTGCAGTAACTGAAGAGACTTCTCAACATCTTTGAGAACTTTTTGGTTTGTTTATTATTGCTTAACATTAGTTGCATCATAACATAAAATAAATAGAAAATGCCTTCTTAACACTGAAACGTCCTAGTTAGTATCCTCGCACCAGGGCTCTCACTTTTGAGGAAATTTCCTTAGTTTAGAGAAATTTGGAGGTGTTTGAGAAAGTGTTGTTGAGAAAGTGTTGTTGTTTGGGAAAATTCTTGCTTCCAGATTTTTTAAACGCGCTCTTGTGGTTGCAGATCAGTAGAGTCCTGTCAGAGATGGGCATTTGTGGAGACAATTTATCGGCGATAGTTATCGGCGATTTATTACCGATTAAAATCATTATTGCTAAAAACAGTTTCGATTTATTGATTACCAATATCGTTTTTGTAATATATTTTGCTATGGCCGATAAATTATTGCGAAAAACGATTCATCATGCTCACAGTGTTTAAAGTTAGTGAGGTGGCCCTATGAGAAAAAAAAATCGGTTTCCATATAATCTTAATACAAATTAAAAATGTTTTACTGCATTTAATGTCCCGGCAGAGTTCGCGTAACCTGCTGCCCTTTTTTCTTAAAAATCTAGAAAAATATTTTTGCAATTGTAGAACTTAGTTCTAAAAGTTCTTAAGTCACATTTCAGAAAAAATGAGTTAAGAGTAAATATTGATTGTTTTTCACGCATTCTACTGTATATGTTGAATAAAAAAAATTTCGAAGAAAAAGTCCGCAAGTCCTTTTTAACTATTAATCGCTGCGCGTGCAACATATGGTTTCACAGTCATATGAAAAACTTTAAATGCCATTATCTCAAAACTGTATTTTGTGACTTAAGTACTTATAGAACTAAGCTCTTCAATTTGACTTGCAAAAAAAACTTTGTTAAAACGCTTTTTGATGTAAGAGCATTCTTGTAAATCAGTTCATTTTGTAACAGACTTCTTTTCAGCTTTGTATCAGGACGATGGGGGCAAACATGTTCGGATATTAAGCTGTCAAAATACTGGACATGGTCACCCAAATTGAAAAGTTGTTTTAATGACAGTGTAATAACACCCAAATTGAAAAGTTTGTTTTAATGACAGTGTAATGAACTTGTTTTACTGGGGTAAAATGGGACAAAATTTTTAGTTAGTGATGTAATGCATCTGAATGTTAGGAAAGTTGTCAAGTCTTAGGAAAATGTTAACTTATTTGTTAAATAACATCAAGATGGTGGACTGGTGGGTTAGTAGTTGGCTGATGTCTATTTGCAGTCTAGAGTCTACCAGGGGCCGTACACTATGCTCTTCGCACGAAAAAAAAAAATCTTCCGCAGTTTTTGGTAAAAGACGCTCGCGAAAATTTTGGTATACTGTGGTCAAGTTTGGCGAATAGAATTTTAAAAATCTTCGCCAATTTTATTTTGTTCGCGCAAAAATTTTAAAAGTTTTCGAAAAAAATTTTTTCATTCGTGCGAAGATTTTTAAAATTCTCGAACTAAATTTTTTATTTGTTCGAAGATTTTTCAAAAATTCGAACAAAATTATTTTCGTGCGATTATTTTTTTCTTCGCACAAACTTATTTTTACCCTGAAATCTTCGCCAAAAGCAGCATTTTTTTCGTGATTTTGGCGAACACTCTTGACCACTCGCGAAATTGGCGAAGATTTTTTTTTGTCATAAAGTCCATACGTGTGTCAGTGCTAAAAAGTGAAACCTGTTAGTAGAAAATAATGGCTGCTCGATTCTTGATGGTCAACAGCAGTGGCAGAAGAAGATATGAAGCCGAAGGCCGAAGTGAAATTTTGAGAGAGAAATCAGAGCTGGATATAATTTGAGAATTTCGAAGGAGTAAGTCGGACGTTGGTCAAGTTTGTGGCATGGTTCGAGAGAAATTGACACCCCTTGGCTACAGAAATGTTGATTTAAATCTGCAAGAAAAAGTTTTCCTGTGTTTGAAAACTCTTGGAACTGGAAGTTTCCAAACTTGCAGCAAAGATTTTATTAAAGTTTCCCAACCGACTGTAAGCAGAATTTTGTCATCATTTGTGGATGCTGTAGTTGATAAAGTCCCTTTGCATATAAAAATGCCAAGCAGCAGCAGTGAGATTGCTCTAGTAAAAAATGAATTTTATCAAGTTGCAAGATTTCCTGGCGCTATTGGGTGCATAGACGGATCACACATTCCAATTATTGCTCCCTCCGAGTTCGAGTTCGCGTATATTAACAGGAAAGGGTTTTATTCCATCAACGTTCAAGGTATTTGCGATGCAAATCTTTTATTTCGAGATGTTGTTGCTCGTTGGCCAGAATCAAGTCACGATTCTTTTATTCTAGAAACATCGGGTATTTACGAAATTTTTGAGCAGCGCCTGTTTGGCGATAGTTGATTGCTGGGTGACAGTGGATATTATCTTAAGCCATGGTTACTTACACCAATAGCAAATCCTAGATGCGCAGAGGAAAGTAGGTACAATGACTTGCATCGAAAAACTCGAAATTTGATTGAGAGAGTTTTTGGAGTGTTGAAAAGTCGGTGGCGAATTTTGGACCACACAGGGGGTAGCTTATGCTATAAGCCAGAAACAGTATGCAAAATAACAGTAACTTGTTGTGTGCTACACAATATCTGTCGTCGAAACGGGACACCAATTTTCAACACACAACACACAGCCTGAAGTAGTTGGTAAGCTTTTTCGTAAATGTTTTGGCACTTTGCTTTTTATCTGTGATGCTGACGGGTAAAGAATTCCAAACGGATGGGCCGCGATAAAAAATTGACTGTTGATTTAACTTGGTTGAGTAACACCGAGGGATAACTTGCGATTTATTTCTAGTGTTGTATCGGTATGATTTGGCAAGGAATGAATGATTAAATGCAGAAGGGTTTAAACCAGCGTTTTGCTTAAACATAAATATAGCGGTAGAGCTGGGCAGCCGCTACTTAAATAGTAGCACCGCTGTCGCTGCCGCTATTTGAAGAAAAAAACAAAGCATACTGGAATTAAAAAAGTAGCGGCGCTTCCGCTGCCGCTACTGCACGCGAGAACAGCGGGCGCTGCCGCTATTCGCTGCCGCTGCTTTAAAATTATGAAACAGCGAAAGTTTTCGAAAAAACTAAAAAGTTACGATTAACAATGAGACACAAGTGAATTTTCTCAATCACAGTCAATGATACTTTCATGAAAAACAAATGCTGGTGATAAAAAACGTATTGTCACGGGAATCTGATTACTGGCGTAGCTGGGGAAGGGGGGGCAGGAGAAACAAGGAGTGAATTTTAGTCAATGATATTTTCATGAAAAACAAATACTGAAGATAAAAAACGCATATTCAGAGGAATCTGATCAGAGACGTAGCTGGAGGGGGGCAGGAGAGACAAAGAGTCAATTTTCTTTTGCTATTTCTTTCGATCTAATTATTTAACGAGCTAAAATAGATTAAGCTCAAGGCAAATCCTCGCCTCATAAAAAGTGATGAGGATACTTTCACCCAAAGCAAAATGACTATCATTGGATAGTTCAAACCACACAATCGGGAGTAAGTACACGATCGGGAATATGTAAATCAATATGGCCTCCTTGAAATTTTCACCTGGCTACGCCACTGATTTGTTATAAATCAATTTAAATAATGGTTATTATTTATCACACTTATCTTTACTAGACCTACTGTTTGTTATGCCATACTGTCTTTACCATTTTAGTATAAAATATACAACCATTTTTCAATGACTATTTTACTAATACTGAATTTGTTCAAAAATCTCGAGCTAAACATTGAGTTTCGTATTTTTGTACATCCTTTTTAGTCTTACCACCGCAAAGACTGATTACTGATTTTTTTCTCATTAATTGTCTCATCAAACAGACAATACTTTCGCTTTTTTTCCCTGAACGGGTCCTAGAGTTAATGAGGTAAAACGATACAAGATACTCGAATCAAAGAAGTGAGAAGTCAAACCAGCGGGGGGCATTACCGAAACGGATTTCTGCTGGCGAGATGCAGCTTTGTTTGCGAAACAGCAACTGTCAATCAGGATTAGTGTCTGGCGATGAGAACAATGAAAATGGTGTTAATGAATTAATGGAACATCACTTGCGATCTCACGCTATCACGCTTCGCTTTACGTTTTCGTTTGTTAGTTTCATGGTATTAATTTCAAGCTGAGCGAGTTTAGATTTAAGTTGCGATTTTATTATTAGATTGCTGCATAATACACAGTCTTCAAAATCAAAATTTTTTTTGCAGCAGCGGCAGCGGTAAGTCAATTATCTTCACAGAAACGCTGCTGCGCTGGTCGCTACTCCACCTCAAAAAAAGCGGCGCTGCCGCTTTTCGCTGTTGACAGAAAAAACAGCGGCGCTTCCGCTACCGCTGCTGAAAAAATATAGCGGTAGCTTTGACGGTCATCTGATCCAAGTTTAGTAGGTTATGTTGGATCATTGCGTCCTTAACACTGTCTCTTCTACCCAAACCAAACGCCATTCTTAAAAATTTATCACTAACTCGCTGCAATTTTTGACAGAGCGTTTTATTTCCATAGCACCAGTTTTGTACGCAATATTACAGATGATCACTAACCAAGGAATGATAGAGTTGCAATCTATTTAATAATAATTAATAAGGGTTTCACTTTACTTACGGCCCCCAAGCTGCATCTCAGTTTATTTAACAAGTGTTTCATGTGGGTTTTCCACGACAGATGTTGGTCCACATAAACGCCTAAAAATTTTGTTGGTGTTACTTTTTCAATTTGTTTACCTCTTGAAGACACAACTAGATTCACTTCAATCTCTTTACTTTTTGGAGGACGAAATAATATGAAATTAGTTTTCGAGACATTTAAGGTTAACTTATGAGCTATAAGCCAATCATCTACTCTGGTTAACTCCTTATTGCTTTTTTCAACTAGTTTTTTAGTATTCTTGCCACTGATGTAGAGGCTCGTGTCGTCAGCATGCATGATGGCTTCGCTACAATTTAGACTCTTATGAAAGTCGTTTACAAAAACTAAAAATAGCAAGGGGCCTAAAATTGAACCCTGGGGCACCCCCGTTTAAATTTTATTGGCATTAGTGGATACTACTCCTGAGCAGACAACTTTTTGAAACCTATAGTCTAAATAACTTTTAAACCAGTGAAGGACAGAGCCTTTTATACCAAAATGGCTTAGCTTTTGTAGCTAGATTGAATGGTTTATTGAATCAAAAGCTTTGGACAAGTCTAGTAATATCGCCAACGTCATTTCCTTTTTGTCAAACGCCTTAGATATTTTATCTATCATAAAGGTAATAGCGTCAGAAGTGGAGTACTTCTTTCGAAATCCAAACTGCAAATCATAGAAGAAATTTTGATGGATTAAAAACCGAGTTAACCTTCTGTACATTATTTTTTCAAGAATCTTTGATATGCAAGAAAGTAAACTTATAGGTCGGTAATTATCCATGACATGAGGGTCGCCTTTTTTAAAAACTGGGAAAACTTGAGCAAGCTTAAAATCGTTACTGAATTTACCAGCGCTCAATGAAAGGTTAAAGATATGAGATAAGGCAACTAACACAATATCTGGGAAAGATTTTAGTACTTTGGAGGGAATTTCATCAAAACTAGCACTTAATTTAGGCTTAAGTTCTCGAATTATGTCTATAATCTCGCATGGAGACGTCGGTCACAGAAACATCGAATCTTTGCAACGGGGTCTTAAGTAATTACTGAAGTGAGAGTTAGAAAAAGGGAGGGAACTAGTAAGATTAGCAGCAGCAGTAGCAAAATGGTTATTGAAGTTGTTTCTATTTCGGTAGGATCATTAATTAGATTATCCTGTATTTTCAATGAGCTACATTCATTTGATTTAGCTTTGCCGAGAAGGAAATTAATAGAACGCCACATGGATCTAATGTCCGATTTATACTTCGCAAATTTAGTTCTGTAGTATTCTTGCTTCTTTATTCTAACACAACGAAAATAATAATTTCTGATTTTTGTGAAGGCTTCTTTTGTATGAGAGGTCTTTTGGTGCATCTAAATCTTAAATAATTTTTCTTTTTTTGATAGCAAAGCCTGCAACTCAGTGTCAAACCATTGAGCAAAGCTTTTCGTCTCTTTGACACGAACAAGGGGAAAGTGTTTGTTAAATCCAGTATTATACAAACACATGGAAAACTTAAAACTAAGATTGGGGTCACTTTCATTTAATACTGCGGTTATATCCAGAGACTCAACAGATGCATTACATTTAGATATATTTGTATCTAAGAAGCACCTTCTGTACTTAAAACCAGTGGCTTGGGAACAACTACTTAATCTAAAAGATAACAATACTGGAAGGTGGTCTGATGTCTCATAAGTAAGAATGCCTGCTTTGACACTTTGGGATGAAACAACATTAGTCCAAATGTGATCTAGAAGAGTAGCATTAGTGCTAGTAATACTGGTTGGCTTTTTGATTACAGGAAAATATGCATGTTCAAACATTAAATCTACAAATTCTGAAGGAAGGTTATCTTCAGTATCTAATATTTTGTAATTGAAATCACCAAATAAAAAGCAGTCACTACTCTGTTTAATTTTGGTCAACGTAGAAGTTAATAAATTTATGAAACTAGAATGTAAATCCTGGTTTCGACTAGGAGATCGATAAATTGTTCCACAAGTCAAAGTTTTAGGGCCAATTTGAACATCAAAAAATAAAGACTCAAAAAATTTTTCAACCATTATGTTTACATCTGACCTGATTGAGAATTTTACTTTACTATGAACAACGAATCCTACACCTCCTCCTCTATGTCTAGATTTAGACTTAGTGACAAACGTGTAACCATGGAGAATAGGTTGGTAAGAAGATTGAGATTGTCGAAGCCAAGTTTCAGATACTGAGATAATGGTGGGGGAAAATTTAAGGATGACAGCAGAGCCTCTAGCTAGGCAAAGTTTTTATAGTTATTGATAGATCTGATATTGAGACTTAGGGCTGTAAAATTGTTATTATTACATTCAAATTGCCGAAAAGAAAAAGCACTATCACTAGTAACATACTTAGTTTCATCGGAAGGGAAAAGAGTGGTCTCTTCATCATCATCAGAAGTACAGTCAGGGTTATCAGGTAAAAAATTAGAAAATAATGAGTTAAGTAGACTCGCGTCAGGAAGTACTAAGTTATGAGATTTCACATTTGCTTGGAACTGATTTGCAAAATCATTATCAGAAATTGAGGAAAAAGGAAAGGAAAACTTGTCATGGTGAGACATGTAGGGATCAAAAAGTGATAAAGGGTTCTTTTTGAAAGTTTCAGAAACTAAGAGCTACAAGGCATAGAAATTTGGATAAATTCAAATATTACCAGGCATAAGGTAGAGAGCACAAGAAGTTAACATAACCAGAAAAGCAAGGAAGCAGAATTATTCTAAGCAAGTTGTGAGGTTCATGGAATAAAAAGCTACCAAGGCAATGGGCTACTCTAGATAGGACCACAGATCTTAGTAATGTCTGTGAAATCAATTATACTAAAACGGTTATCTTGATAAGAACAAAACATATTACCGTTTAGGGTCCAAACACTTTTAAATCCAAATGCTCTTGCCTCGGACAACAGTGAAAAACGACGTTTAGTGAGGGATTCTGTGAGTGCAAGTTTTTCCGGATTTTCGACACTGCTCTTGAGATTCCTTTTCCTTTGATAAACAGCCTGACGAACAGATCGACGTACAAATTTGATGATGATTGCATGTGTATCCTTCCGCCTAGATGGAAGAATATGACAAGTATCAATGTCTAAAAAGTATTAACTTTTGGTATGATGTGTTGTTCTTGTATTTCAAAGCAAGTAAAGGTTGAACCACTTGGATGCTGAGGATAGAGTATGCGAGCAGGAGTGAGTGTGACCAAACAATCTGCAGTATATCTTGAAAAGTTCACAAAACACATGCAAGATTGTTGGTAACATGCTCATATTTATACAAAAACACCAAAAGTATTTAATGTGATAAACGCCACATCGTCACATGCTGACGCATACACAAATCTATGTATTAAAATATTCTTTTCTTTATTACACTGCGTCATTTTTCTTATAGGACCAATACGAGCAGCAAATTCTTCATAATAATTCTAAAGCTTATGATGAAAGTCCTTGCTGATAAAATTGCATCAAGATGCCTAAAAATTCTTTTGTAGCAGTGTCACTTGTTTATTTTTATTTATTTGAATTTTATCCTCCTATCGTGAGAAAGTAACTATACGAGCTCACTTGGTGGTTGCCAGCCATCTGTATCCCACAACAAGATGGGGGAGTTTTTTCAAGCAAACCTTTGGTACTCCCATGGGTTCTTGCATTTCTCCTATCATTGCTAATCTTTACATGGAACACATTGAACGCACAGCTATCACTACGTTTCATACTCCTCCCAACCTTTGGTTGAGGTATGTGGATGACACGTTTTGTATTCTCGACAAGAAACACATTTCTGGATTCCACTCTCATCTTAATTCTATTTGCTCTCACATTCAGTTTACTATGGAAAACGAACACGATTTTTCTCTTCCTTTTCTTGACGTTCTGGTATCCCGTAATGTCTGCAAAGAGAACCACACCACAAACACATCACTCACTACAGCCATATACAAAAAAACCACCCACACGGACAGATACCTCCACTACACATCACATCATCCCAAACACCACAAACTCACTGTGACAAAGACACTACTCAACCGCGTTGAAACACACATCTCTCATACTGATAAAAACCAAAAAAGCGGTGAGTTACGAAACATACGTTCTACTCTGCAACTTAACGGATTTTCTACCAGAGCTACTTTTCTCTCTCGCAAAAACAAACGCTCTCAAACTCACAACTCTCAATTCAAACAATTCACTTCTATTCCGTATTTGCAAGGTACATCAGAAAGAATTAGACGAGTTCTGAACGAGGCAGAAGTCGGTGTTGCCATGAGACCTGTAAAAACTATTCGCCACATTTTGCCCTCCCCTAAAGATCCGTACACTGCAGAAGATAAGAGTTGTGTTGTTTACCAGATCCCTTGCTCTGACTGTGACTATGTTTATATTGGTCAAACCAAACGTGGCCTTAAGTCACGACTGGCCGATCATAGGCGAGCCACAAGCCAGCTGAGACCGGAACTTTCTGCACTTTGCGAACACGCGATGGACTTTAACCATACCATTGATTGGGAGAAATCGGAAATCTTAAAAGTGGAGAACAATTATTCTAAACGACTCATCTCGGAAGCTTGGTTCATCAATGCCCATCCTAAGGTTATGAATAGGTCTGATGGCGACAGTTTTCCAAATGTTCATCGTTCATTGGCTAAATGATTTCAATGCAATTTAATCTCTGTAGTTTATATACTGGTTTTTACGTATTACACATAACAGTTTGATGATTATTCACGCATTTCGCCTTTTTGTGACGCAATAGTTAATCGGGTTGATTCAATTTACACTTCGTAATTTTTTAATCAGTTCAGTTAAATCAGTGCTACTACGTTTTACTGTTCTCGACCTGGGTTGATTTCCTTCCCAGGTCACTGTATTTTCTGATGAAGCTTGGCGTTCATTGCCAAGTGAAACGTCAAAAAGAAAATTGGAGAGTAGATTTTTTCTGTCTCCGTTTTTTACCGTACCGGAAGAACAAACAGCGCAGAACTTGAATGGGGGAGTCTAGTTAAGAGCCTTTATCAACGGCATAACAAGCAAACTTCCGACTTGCTCCACACTGTCCCTTTTCTACTTAACATCAAGCGGGGAAACTGTGAATACCAATTTTTAAGTCATTAGTTTGACGTGACTCAGAATCAAACTCCGAGTCTACCGATCCAAAAGCAGACGCTCTATCCACTCGGCTACTGATTGTTGTGGCATGGGCAATTGGGCATTTATCTTAAATTGGGCATGCAACTTGTCTTTTCCAAATTGCTAGTTCAGTCGCTGCATAAGCGTTAGTGATTTGTTTGTTAAGCATCAACACTGAACGAGTGGAACAAAGCGCTTTACCTGATGCATGATCTGTCCTGGTCAAAAAAACCTTAAAAATGAATGATCACATCACATATTTATCTAAAAAAAACAACCAAAACATGCAACTTTAAAATATAAGGGAGTTTGCAAATTTTCAGGAGGGATGTACAAAGAGTTAGCAACAACCCAGACGTTATATTTTTGCATCATGATTCCGTTATGGGATAGCATATTTAACGAGTGGATTTGAATATAAAAAGTATTTATCTCCCCCTCCCATTGCTTTACCTGCTTAATATGCCAGTAACAAAATCATCACCTAATTGTCTACAGCAGGTGGGCCGCGAGTCACATTTTTTTGCCGCGAGAAAATGCCCAGACTCCACAGAGGCTCACGCCGGGGGTTGGTGACTTTTTTTTTTCGAAAAGAAGGTGCCTATTAAATATTTGCTTAATTTTCTAGAGGATGCCTTTTCATTATACCTATTTAATTTTTTTTGGTCTATATAAGCCTCAAAACCACCTTAGCGGCCCTGATGCTCATGCGTTATCGTGTAAAAATTTGTAGGCTTGTATTTAGCACATAAACACTTTGATGCGGTATGCAGGTTGTAAATATTATGTTCCAACGGAAGCAATAAAAGATAAAAAATGTTGGAAAATATGGCAAAAATAGTGCAAAAACAATGTTACCTAAAACATAAAATATACCCCAAAACACGAAATGCTACATTTTGTACCCTTATAACTTTTTAAATACTGACCCCACACCTGTGAAACTTTGTTTCCATGCTTTTTGCTATCGGAGCCCGCAAAAAATTGTAACGTTTGTGACCAAAAATCGCCCACACGTCAGCTGTTTCCAATAAATCACGTGAGTTTGCAGTGAACCAACCCTACACTTCCTGGAATATTTTCAGTACATTGCATCACGCTAATAACCACTTTGGCACAATAATGACTCGATATTAACAGCTCACGAGCTCGGATACTTAAAATTGAAAAATAAATCTATAAATAATTTGTCTACGCAATTTCGAGCAGGAAATTTATCATCTAATATGAGCAAGCAGTTTTTATGGAAGATCACAACCATATTCTGGTTCATAAATTGACAGCATTTGAAGTTCACAGTAATTATGAAACATGCAGCTGGTTATCTCTGCAGCCGATGTTTATTTATAAGTTGCGATCAGTAGTACGAAGAAGCGATAATTGAGCAGCTACAATAGACAGTTTTAATGATTTATTTTCTCGAACACGAATTTTATGAAAAATTCACTTCCTTTTTGTGTTACCGGTAATACGTGATGAAGTTTTCTTTTCATGTGATATTTCTTTAAAGAACACTTTGGTTTTGATGAAGTGCAGTAGCACAGCACTTGCTTCTTCCATGTACCGGTAATTGATGATGAATAAGTAGGCTGAGAACCGTTCTCGCCTTTCTTTATTAATAGCAGGCCTACTACTGTATTACAGTACAAGATGTTAAAGTAGTAAAAAATGAGAGAACGGAAAAGCTATAACAGCCCTTGTCAGTGGAGAATAGAAAAGCCCAGCCAGTATAGTAACAAAGCGGTAGCTTTCCCTGCAATGCTCGTAATCTGTAAGTTCGTGACATAAGTTTTTAAATCTTTTTGCAGAAAGTAAAGCACAACCCTCGACCAACTCGCGGACATAAAAAATATTGCTCAATAGCAAATTTTGTAGCTTGCATTACCGCTCAAACCGGCCCTTAGCTCAGTTTTTAAGCACGTTGCTGTCTGTGCGGGAGATCTGGGGTTCGATTTCCGGGCCGGTTAAATCCGACACAGTGTCGCCAACGGCTCGCCACCGCTGCGATGTTTCTTCGTAGCTGTGTTGCTCAGGCGCTAAATCGCGGAGATAGGCCTCGCCACTCCTCACACGCCTCGGCGTAATACCGCGAGTATATTGATGATCCGATTTTTTGTTGGATAATACCGCAATGTTTGCAAGAACGTCTTTTCGAATTCTAAAATCATTTGACACACAACTTGTTGATTGCTAAGTAACCTTGGCTATACCTGTTACCACATCATATTTTACTTAATTACTGCTCGATAATATTTCATATACTTTGTTGGTGATTCGGTGTCATTCGACAAAAGTTACTCGAATATTATAGCTAAACAACCGCGTTCGTAAATCCGTAAAAATATATCTGCGTTGACAAAGCTTTGGAATGTATTGCGAAATCATCAAAAGAAGTCAAATTTTCATTATACCGACGGTTATTACACCGAAGCTTTTAACGAGTGGCGGGACCCATCTCCGCTGCTTAGCGCCTGGGCAAAATAGCTCCATAGGAACGTCACAGCGGTGGCGAGCTATTGGCGACGCTGCGTCCGATCTGACTGGTCCGGAAATCGAACCCCAGTCCTCCCACCCTGGTAGCGATATCTATAACCACTGCGCCAGCTGGCCGATAGTTGTATTGAGCTTTATTTGTTTATTCACGTAATATAATGTTTTTGCATCACTTAAAGATAAGCTTATTTTCTACCAGGTCGTTGCTACAATATTCTCCAAGAAATCCTACTGTATACCGGGTACTGTATAATTCACTGGCTTAATGCCTGGTTTGATCACTATGTTGAAGCAGAGATCTTAACTGCAATGATAGGGAAATTCCTGGCGAGATGGCCATCGAGAGAAAGCGGGTATCTGCAGCCATTTTTTAGTTTTACGTGTTACGCAAAATTGACATCGTCTGTTTCAAATCAGCACATGGTGCAGCGATATGTCTGAAATTTATTAAATGTCTTGAAATATAGTCGAAATAATTATTAAGGTAAGGTGAAGACTTTTAGCAGGGTATAGATAGCAAACAGTAATGTTTTTTTGCAGGCGTGTTTTCATTCTGTAGTCTTCAGATTAGAGAATTTACATGTTCAAGAATGCAATCACATATATCAAGTTCTTCCGGAAAGTTGGTTATCGTGTAATCATGTGGGTGGCCATCTCTCCTTAAGTTGTTTCACAGAAGGCCACCCACTGGTGAAGGTTGGATAGCTTACCTTCTTACGGCTTATGCTTCTGTGAGCAAACGTCACTGTTGATATCATGGCAAAAAGTTGATGAGTTTCATGTTACAGCATAGCGTTAGCAAGCTTATATCCGGCTAGCATGCCTAACTAATATTAGCGTTCCAAGTTGTCACAAGGTACTCCTCAATTCAGGTTTCATTTGTAGTAATGCAAGAATAAAACAGCGTTATGATAGACTGAGCGTCATATGCGAGACTATTAAAACGAAGTCGTCCTTCCTGGCCTGCTGAATGGGAAGTCATGACGACTACCACGTGTTGGATCAGGAGTATAGAACTTGCTCCATCACCAACAGTTGCAAAACAACTCCTGCAATAGGATACCATAGAGCGGGACAGCGCTGTTTCACTGCTGTGTTGCATAGGCGCGAGAAGTAGGGGGCCAGGGGAGGCTTAAGCCCCCCTGGATTTTTTCAGCCCCCTCATGAACCATTTGAGCCCCCCTTTACAATTGGACAAGTTGTGCAGTGAATGCGACAGGATTTATGCTCGCAACGTACGTTCTTAAGAGAGCAAATATTTTTATAGCGCTTTTAACCTACGAAGAATCACTATTCTTTTAAAAACACTCAGTTATTATTCACTATAGGTCAACATAAAATTTAGAAAAATTTTCATTGCTTGAGGTTCATTTTTAACAGTGTTTTATATCGGCGCTCGCAAACCTTCACTACAACCATGGACGATGGACCAGTGAAAGTATAATGGTTTACTGTATTTGGCCGACGACCAAAATGACTTTTGAAAAAAAAGGTCCTGTAAGTAAGGGCCTACAACTACTTGTACAAACTAGCCTACAAATACCAATCACAAAAGTTTAATTATTTTAATACAAAGTACAAAAAAGCAAGATAGATTATACTTCAAAAAAACAAAACAAAAGTCATGGTTATTCCTGTTTATTTAATATTGGTATACATGGAGTTTCGGCGTTAACGAGATGCGTCTGTTTAAAGGCGATACCTTTACGTGTTGTAATTACTGTGTCAGATGAAAATATTTTTTCGCAGGAGAGAGAGAGAGAGTTTATTTGTCTTTGGTGATTACGCTACAGATACAGAGAATTCACAAAAAAAAATATATAAAAAGCAAATTGTAGTCACCAGTGAGAGGCTGTGAAGGACCAGTTGTCCCTGTCCGTGATAGACATGGCGCGGTCATCGTGTCTACAACCTCTCACTAAATTTTTAACATAGTTTGTAAACCAAGAGAAAACAAAACAATAAACAAGCGTAAATTGATTGCAGTTAACGAAAGCATTAACGAAAAGCAGAGTTAACGAAAGCAGAGTAATGAAACTGAATCTGTGCTATTTCGGTAATTATGTTATTGCATATAAGCAGCACCGGTAGCCTACTTTTAACAGCTAAGCGTATGCTAATTGCATTTTTGACACAGTGCAACTATGGGTCTATAAAATAAATTCAGGTCAGATGGTATACAACATCTTTTTTACACGTTTTACAAATACTTTAAAACCAAGCTTAGATGAACATTTTATTTCACTAGGCAGGTCGTTCCAAATCGTAACTTCCGAAATTTTGATTGGTTGTTGCGTTTGTTTTATTTACTCGAATCGCGTGATATACTGTAGATCATTTTTGACAGATCTAGTCGAATAGCTGTAGACGCTAGAATTTCGAGTATAATAATTCGTAAAGCATTCAGGCAATACGTTATTTTTAAATTTATGCATAAATTTTATCATTTTTAATTGATTTATTTTGTCCTACCGCAGCACCGACAAACGAGCATAAATCGGTGAAAGTTTTGTTTTGCGGTGGTTCGATTTTGTCATGATTTCAATTAAACGATTTTGCATAACTTGTACCTTGCTTAAACACTTTTTTGTGGCATTACCCCAGGTCGTTATGCCATATTGTAAATGAGGATAAGTAATACTATAATAGATATTCTTAAGTATATCAAGTGGTAGATAATTCTTGATTTTATTTACTATACTGCAAGATACACCTAATGTCTTTGTAACTAACTTGGTGTGTTCTTTCCGTTTTAACTGGCTGTCTATTATCACACCTAAGTAGTTAAATGTTTCTAGCGGGTAAATTGCGATTTCTCCTATGTTGATCTTGATATTAGGGTATGTGTAGTCAGAGGTATATGCAAATATAACGAATTTAATTTTATTCGAATTAAGGGCTAGTGCATTACTTCTCGTCCATTCTATCGCCGCGTTCAGATTTGCTTGTGTTTTTGCCATAAGCGCAGATAGCGTTGTGCTCTTGTTTACTAACACTACATCGTCGGCATGTAATACTAATTGAGCATCCTCAAAACAGTTGGCAAAGTCGTTAATATAAACTAAAAAAAGAAATGGTCCTAAAACACTGCTCTGAGGAACCCCAACAGTAATGGGCAAAGTAATAGATTAGCAGCACCCGCCAGCTTCCACATATTGATATCGGTTTGTGAGGTAAGACTCCAATAGTTTTAATGAAATTTCCCTCACTCCATAGCGAGAAAGTTTGCTAAGCAATATTTCGTGATTAACGGTATCGAATGCTTTTGCCAAATCGAGAAACACACTACTTGCTAGTAAATTATTATCTCGGTGTTCAAGTATCCTTTCAAAAAAACGTGTTATTGCCAAGTTCGTCGAATGCTTTTTCCTGAAGCCGAATTGGTTATCATAGAACAGATTATATTTATCAAAAAATTCAGTTAACCGTTTGTGCAGTGGAGTTTCAAATAATTTGTTGATGGGGAATAAAATTGATATAGGTCGATAATTACTTACACAATGTCTTGTTTCGCCTATATGCACCGGCACAACTTTGGCTACCTTTAATTTTCTGGATAATTTCTACAATGTAGACATTTGTTAAAGATTCTCCTTAGAAAGCCTGCTATTAAATACCTAGACGACTTGATCACACAGACCGGAATATCAATGTACCCAGGCGATTTTTTTTCATTTAATTTTCCAATGGCTCCGACCACTTCGTATTCATCAGTTGGTAAGAAAACAATTGCAATCGAAGAAGGTTGATGTTTACCCAAATAACATAAATACTTACATTTATCTTGGTTAGGATTGCAAGTGTTAGTGATCTTTTTTCCAATATCTACTAAGTGTTGGTTTTGCTCATTGCTTATTTTCTGGAGTTCTGTTATGTCTTTCTCTTTCGTCTTGAGAAAGTTTGGCAAGGAAGCTTCTTTTTTACTTTTATTTAGAATTTCATTTATGTGTTTCCAAGTTTGTGAAGGATCATTATTTTCACAAAATAAGTTGCGATAATAATTTTCTTTGGATATTTCTTTAATGTGGGTCAACTTATTCCTATACTTTTTATACTTCGTATACATACTTAAGGATTTTTGCTTTAAATACTGAGCGTACATTTGGTTTTTTCTTTTGATCAAAACACGAATTCCCTTAGTAATCCAAGGACTTCGAGAAATTTTAAATTGTCTGCGACTCATCCTTATTTTGGGAAAATATTTGTTAGTAAGATCTTCCAGCAAATTTATCAAATACGACAAATTATCGCTTTGCTGATATTCAGATGTTTCAGAGCTAGTTTCGAGATCTGCCAGGAATAACTCACAGCTTGTTTCACAAAAACGTCGAGTAGCGGGACGTTGCATTTCTTTCTTAATTGACGTCTTTCTGTATTCAACGATCACAGGCATGTGGTCGGAGAAATCGTGTTGAATTACCGCGGGGTTAATGCAGGTCAATGCGGCACGGTTTACGTATATGTGATCATTTACCGAATTGGTTGTTGGAGTTACTCGAATAGGCAAATTGACTAGCTGAGAACATCTGAGTGCGTTAATGTGATTATCATGATTGGTTAGAGCAGAAATCGAGTTGAGATTAGCATAATTAATGTTGAAGTTACAATGCATTGTTGCTTAGATTTAATTGATCGGATTTTGCTGATAAGTGCACATTCAAAGTTTGTTAAATTATTGTTCGGGTGCCTGTACACTGATCCTATAATAAGTAATTCTTTTCCACTGCAAATAATGCCTACCCATACGTCTTCACAGTCTTTAACATTTAGGTTTAACTCTAATAATTCATGCGATTCGAGTGTTTTGGAAACGTATATTGCAGAACCTCTAGCCTTCGTCATTGAGTTTTGATTGCATAAGATAAATCCCTGAATGTTGACTGAGGATAGCTTCGATTCAGTTAATCTTGTTTTGCTCAGACAAATTATTTCCGGTAATTTGGGAAGTTGATTTAGAAATGTCATTACCTTGTCGAAATTTTTCGTCAAGCTGACGATATTAAAGTGAATTATAAAAATAGTCGTAGAATTGGCTTTTTTCATATCATCACAAATATCGTCATATGTTTTGTATACGCATCTATTGCTAGCAGGATCAGGTTTAATATTTTTACACGTGATTGAATCGTCACTATCCATTTTACTGAAACGCTAAAAGTCAACATTTTCACAAATAATCACTACACTTGCAATTAGTCGTCATCGCTGTCGTATACCTTGTTCATGCGGTTGATGAGCAAGGGCTGATAGTTTAGCTCCTCGAAATCGACATCAATATTGTGTTTGAACAAATCATCCGGTGACGTTATTGTAAGCCAGTTGCCGATTCCTTCATCTTTGCCGTTTTCTCCCAGAGGTTTTCCTGCCTTTTTTGCTGATTTCTTCATTCTAATTTTCCCATTCAGTGTATGACACAGCACGAATCTGTCATCACACTTGTTTTTGACATAATTCAACAGTTTGTACCTTAGTGGTATTAGATCTTCTGTGATGAACACTCCTGAATTCCTTTCACTTGATTTTAGTTTCGACTTAGCGTAGACAAATTCATTACGCTTTTTATAATTGACGAATCTCGCGATCATTGGTCTGGCTTTTCGCGTTGTTGAGACTTCCTGTGGATTTGGATTATGCTTCGACTTTTTTCCCAGCCGGTGAGCTCTTTGTATATCTCATTTATCAAGTTCTATTCCAAGTTTGTCTGCTATGTCAAACAGCACACTTTCTCCGTAGTCTTTTCTGCTATTACTTTCAGGCACTCCGTAAATTCGTAGGCTTTCCCGGCGATTGTACTGTTCTAGTTCATCATGCTCGTAAAAATGTTCAAGTTGATTGCTTGGTTCAGTTTAGTATTTAAGCTTTTAACATAGGTTAGTTCCTCTTTGGTTTTGTTTAATTCCGATTTTAGAGCCTGAATTTCATCTTTCATTTCTTTGACAGATTCATTATCTCGTTTAAAACAAGCCGATCTAATTCATTGAATCTACTACCGGTACCATCGTTTGGATTTCTGTTTGAACTGACTGATCTGTTTGTTGTCTTGCGTCGAACCATTTTAGAGCGCCATGTTAGAGCGTCGAACCATGTTGTAAAATTGAAAAATATCACTTTATTTTTTGAACATATGACTTTATATGACTTTGTTTTTAGAACAGCAACTTTATGCTGTTTTCCGTAATTAACATTTCATATGGTTAGTCTGAAAATGTATTTTGAACCAGAACATACTCAAAAGAACAAAGAGTTCACTAGAAAATCAGTAAAAAAAAATTAAAAAAGTCAAATGTGCATCTTACAACAAGTAAGATATTCAACTGTTGAATACAATTTTATAATAGAATGCGACGTGTGCATCGGTAAAATTTCGGTTTTCATGAATCTTGGATTTGAACGTCGAAAATGACCGTTCTACAGATGCTGATGTACGCTGGTATGTTAAAAACTTGACATACAATGCTGGAGAAATATCTAGTCTACTCATCTCCGCAATGGTTTTTGCATAATTTTTTCTAAACTAATGATAAAAAAGTCGCTTCACATGCTTCGTGAAAGTCAGCGCGAAAACTTGAAAATTCTCATTGCCCCACTCAACATAAAATTATCAAGTTTAAAGTGTACAGCAGGGTTTCTCAACTCACTTTGGTCCGTGGACCACCATGCCTATTGAAATAACTCTGTGGACCCCCAAAAAGATAAAAGGTCTCTATTGCAAAGCCCACAAATGGTGTGCGAAAGAGCAAAAACAGAGTTTTCGCTACGGGAAAACCCAAAATGGGTGTGTAAGGGCAAAAAAATCTTCAGTGCCAGAGAAGCCGTCCGTAAATCAAATTCAAGTAACCAGAGCTGGGCATTCGACTTTTTAAAGTAACAACAATATCGAGAGTGATATTTTGTTGAAAACGTATTGCCGGTACCGATAACGGTACGTTTGTTAAAAAGTAACCACGATGGCGGTACTCGGTACCGATTTTTGGTACTTTTTAAACAAAAAATTTCTGATTTTTTTTTCGGCAAAGTTATGCTTTGGGTAGTCTTTTATAAATTGCGGACCGGCACCAATAGTAAATTCATTCTCAAATTTGTTTGAAGGCGCTCTGAATGTTTTTCAATTAATTTTTGGTGAAACGAGTAGCAATAATGTTGCTTTCTAGTAAAACCCTATACTTCATTTCTTATGATAAAAAACTTTGCCAGAAATCCTTATGATTTCCTTGTCCATTTCCGTAGCTGAGGTAATGCATAAAAAAAATTCGACCTTTGCTGGCCGTTATTGTAGAGCAGCGGTTCTTAACCTTTTTAGTACCGCGCCTCCCTTGAGCGATAATGCCCGTTTTACGCCCCCCTCTTCATCTTCACAAACTAATACAAAAGCACAATTTCAATTGCAGTTTATTAGAATCACAAATCAGTGAGACACTTGACATTGTTTCTTGGCAACTAGCTCTTTTATACGTGGTTTAATCCCAGACAGCGCACACCGCAAGTCTCCTTCAACTTCAAGCTTGTTTCTATACTTGGTTTTGATGGCAACTAGTGAAGAAAATGCCGCTTCACAAAGATAAGTTGAACCAAACATAACTAGAACACGAAGTGCCTGGGTAGAAATAAGGGGATAAACAGGAAGACATTTGAGCCAAAACGCCTCAAGCTCCAGCTCCTTAAAGTTGTCCTTGGCTGTGGAGTTAAATTTTAACTCAAGAAACTCTTCTTGGGCTTCATCAAAAATTTCGTCTACTTCGCACTGAAATGGGTTTCTGATAAACTTCCAGGCTTCTCGCTTCTCATCAATGTCAGGAAAGTATTTGATAAATTCCTCTTTTAAATTAAATAGATGAGTTTTTATTTGTCTCTTTAATTCAGATTTGAGGTTACCGCTATTGAGAGCAGAATCCAGGTTACAAAAGCTTGCTGGATTCCCTTGTTCGATTCGATTCTGCCAGAGGTCAAGTTTGGACATAAAAGACCGCACAATATCATAATGCAATATGATATTGATGTTTTTTCCTTGAAGTTGAAGGTTGAGAGTATTTAACGCATGAAATATGTCCACAAGATAAGCCAGTGATTGTTGAAAGCTTTGGGATTGAAACTTTTCCAACAAATTTCTCTTCTTTCTTGAATCGAGAAATATTGCAACTTCTTCTTTTAACTCATGAAGTCGTTTTAGCATATTCCCCTTAGACAACCATCGGACGTTTGTGTGAAACAACAGAGCAACATGTTCAGATTCCATATCTTGACACACGAGCTTGAACAGACGACTATTTAAGGATCCTGCTTTTATACAATTCACAATTTCAATAGATAAATCCAGGATTTCTTTCATTTCATGAGGCATAGTTCTTGATGCTAAAGCTTCACGATGAAGTACGCAATGCGTACCTATTATAGAAGAATTTTTTTCTTTTACCCTTTTAATAAAGCCAGACCTCTGACCAGTCATAGCTGGAGCTCCATCCGTGCAGGCTGCTGCTAATGATTCCCATGATAGTTTGTTTTCCTGAAAAAAATTCGCCACAACATTAAAAATTTCGGCTGATGTTGCACGACCTTTCATTTGACGGCAGAACAGCATTTCTTCTTTTATTGTGTTCACTGACAAGAAACGAGCATATAGCAGAAGCTGAGAACAACTTCCAATATTCGTCATTTCCGTCATTTCATCGCATTGTATAGAAAAGAAAAGAGATTCTTTTATTAGGTTGAGAAGTTGATCTTTGATATCTTGAGATAGTTCATCGATTCTTCCTTTAACTGTATCATTGGATAATGCAATTTGAGAAAGCATATTTGCTTTATCCTTGCCCAGTACGAGTTCTGCTGCTACGATTATACTTGGTTTTACAAGAGATTCCCCGATATTATGACTTTTCTTATTCTTTGCAATCAACATGGCGATCTCATAAGAAGCCTCAACAACATTCGAAGATCTTTGCTGAAACGTCCCACTCATGTCCAACTTAGCTTTCTTCAAGGAATGACTTTTCATAACAAAAAATGCTTTAGGTTTATCGGCTAAAACGGAATGGGCTGTAGCCAAATGCCGTTTCAAGCGAGAGGGACGCATTGCATCATTACTAAGAGTTTTGTGACATATTACACACTGCGGGACTTCTGTGTCACCTTTTAGCAATGATACTAAACCAAATTCAATGTAGTCCTCAAGATACTTTCTTTTTTTCGTTGCCATTTCAATTATCTTACTTTCTTACTTATCTACGCAGGCACTGCAACATGATAAAATATAAATTTAGTTAATTGTAAATTTAGTTTACATATATACCTCTCCACTATTTTAACAAACTGACTGATAGCTGTCTTAATCCATGACACAGTCTCTTCTGCAGTGTAGATTTGCTACTGCTAATCAAAATAAAGTGACACAATTGATAATGTAGTTTTTTTATGACATCATATTTACCTTTGTGAAGCAGGTTATACCAATAATGGCAGGCTGCAATCACTCACAAGAATACCTCGGACAGAATTTACAGTAAGTTAGGAGGACCTTTGGTGCTGCAAGCATTCGCACGCTGTTCTCCGTATGTCTTAGCCAGTGTAAGAAGAAACGCTTTTTGTACGATTAAGAATTTGACAAGATGTTTAAGTTTAACACACATCTGACCTAAAGTAACTTTTGACAAAATTCAAATGACATTTGACCGAACAAAGTAACAAAACTAAAGAACGTGTGCAGAAGGTTAGTTTCGTTTGCAAAGCTCGGAATCTCAAAATTAATACAAATGTGCAGTAAATGCATTAGGGCTCGCGTCCCCCTAAAAATTTGCGTACGCCCCCCTGGGGGGGCGTGCCCCCCCGGTTAAGAACCCCTGTTGTAGAGTAAATTATCCACTGTTTGCTTGCGAACAGGTGCGCAACCAGGACTTTTTTATGGGAAAAGGTCTGGTAGGGCCAAAGACAATTCATGAAGACTTATTTTTAGGGATCACTGTTTTGGAGCACTTAGTAGCTTTTTTCAAATATTTGGTCGAGGAGGGCAGCTATAATCTTGATTTAGGCATGATTTTATGTGAAATCAGTTAAATTTACATTAAACTTAAAAAAAAATTAACATTGCGTTTTTGCTGGCAAAGCAATGAAACCTTTTTCGATTATTTATTTCATGCAAAAAACTTCATTTCCAAACATTTTTTGTCTTATGACAGGGCTAACCGGCGCCAAGGGAGGGGGGCGGCCTGGCCTCACAAGTCTCAAGCTTGCCCCCCCCCCCCCCGGTCAATAAGCGAGCTTTGGTTTTAGTGCATGATTTGACCTATTATTCCAAACTTTGGCCGCCCCTGACAAACGTTTGGCCCCTACGTCAACTGCTCTGGCATGGGCTCTGTCTCATGATGAAATTCATTCCGAATGTTTTGGGCAACATATCGTGCATCACACACTGACAAAAAAGCCAATACTTACAGTTAAAAGATGAGTTACATTGTTTAAAAACCCCGTTTGAGTGTACCCGGAATTATAACGTATACATGACAGAAAATGTTACCACATTTCGTATTAACTTAGCAAATTTTGCGTACTGAAAAATGATTTTTTTCCTATCACGTATCACAGGGAAACTGATTTACTTCAATTTCCTTGTGCACAGATGGCAGCGTTCACGGTTTATTCTTCATCTGTGAAGTTGCAAGTGTAAGTTGTGCATCGGATGCAAGAATTTTCCGGTTTTGCGCTCTAAGTTTATTAAAAAAAAGTATCAAAACATGAAGTAAGACAGTCAAAAAAGTAACGACGGTAGCGGTATCAAAAATGGTACATTTTTTGAAAGCATCGTCGTTGCTGATAACGGTATTAAAAAAGTACCGCGTTGCAGTATCACGGTACTTTAGTACCTCGGTACTGCCCAACTCTGCAAATAGCAGGTCGTGGACCATTTCAACAGGCCGCGTGGACCCCTTCAACAAGTCACCATGGCCCCCAGTTGAGAAACACTGGTCTACAGGAACTGTATCTACGGTGGTACCGGGAATTAATGATTTATATTTCATAACAAAAATCAATGGTTATATTTTATGATCTAAAAAAGAAAACATGACTTTTTATGACTTTATAACTTCTTAATAGACCTCGTATCAACGTAGTTTTTTCACGATGATTGGTTTCACAAGTTATTGCGCTACCAAAAAAAATATAACTTTAATGACTTTTATTCCCCCTACTTATCGCATCAAGACAAAGTAGAAGAACAAGATTAGGTTTGGACGTTCGGTAGATCACGTACTGAACTGGTACCGATGACTGTTGTTAAAACTATTAAACTAATACGCCTACTTAAATACTGTACCTATATCTACACATTTCATTACGTTAAAAAATGGTTCAGTGCTCTAGTTTGGTCGTGTGTTTTCCAGTTATTTTAAACTTTGGTGCGGCATTGTTTGTTACAAGTAATTTTGATCAGTAAAGCAACAAGTTAGATCGTACCAATTTTGTTGGCCTACTTTTCGGTTTTTTCGTTGAGGTATTAGCATTTTACAAATTAAAGCACTCAAAAGTGCTTAGTTGTAATTCGTGCGCAGTTAGAAAAGCCTACTGGCAGTAAGCAATCTCGTTTTCCGTGATAAAAAATTATCCTGAAAAAATTTTGACCACTTGAGCATGCATGCAATTGATGTGTTTCAAGACTTCTTGCTGTGTCCTGTTCCTAAAAACGAAAATTCGAGAAAGGGGGTTCTGGGGGGCGAAGCCACCAGGGTTGTTTCATTTTAATACAGACCAAAAAACTGAATTTTGTAACCCCATATCTCAGATTTTGATCAAACTTTCAGAAAATGTAGTGTTTGGCATTCAAACAATATTAAAAAAAGAACCAACTCAATCGGACCCGTCGTTTTCCTGTAATCGCTATTCAAAAAATGGCCACATTTTTCATGGTAGCGCTAGAGTGAAGAGTGTTTTTTGCTAATAACTCCTGTTCTGGTCGTCCGATTTGGACAAAATTGGTGTCTACCCCCGTTATTTCAAGGATGCGGAATTCAAAAATTCTATCAAAATACTTGTCAAACCCAAAAAACCAAGTTATTTAACATTTAAATTTTGAAAGTACCCCAAACGCTGAGGCCGATTTCGACTTGTCGACCTAAATTTTTTTGAAAAATTTTCTTTTCTAAGACTTGCCAGATTAGTACTGCTTCAGCAACCAAAAGGAATATAATGCCCCACAAATATAACACATAGATTTTAGTATATAAAAAAGTATAAAAATTATGTTTTTAATACACAATATTCATTGAAAAAACTTTTTGAAATGAAAGAACATGAAACATTTCAAGATTTGCATGATTTTTAATGCATTACATAAAATTTCAAATATTATATATATAATAGCAGCAAGCATTTGATTTGCCTATTGGGAGTTAAACAGTAAAATAAAGCTCGGCTGTGCACAGACATATTGAGTAAAGTTGAGCATGTATGTCCGTTTTGCGATTAGTCTATCTGTGCAACCAATTCCAGCAATCATATTAGGTAGCCTAATGAGGATATGTGTAAAAGGTTTACTGCAGTTATACAACTGAAAGTGCAATGCTCAAAAGTATGAAAGGACTTTTTTAAAAGCGATGGGCAGTTCAGAATAGTTTACTGTTCTAGCATTTTTCGAACACTTGAAACTGAATCCAAACATAATAAATTCTGATTTCAAACAAACTTTTTTGATTGAGTGAATGCATTAGTTATAAATTCATTGTTTAACGTTAATTTCTCAAGCCAATTTAACTCATCAATAGTTATTGTTTACTGCCTTCAAATGCTACAAGAATAGCGAGAACAGTTCAAGCAAAAATACTTTTTGTAAAATGTTGCAAGACCAAAGCATGTTTGAATTCAGTAGCAGCTAGTTAGCCAATCTCAGCTTCAAACCGAATCCAACTTTCTACTCCAAATAATTTAGATTGAATCTTTAATATTTGGCATTCTATAATGTTCATCACTGTTATTTAAAGAACAATGTTTGAAGTTACTCTAGCTCACTTATTAAATCTTGCACAATAACTTCTCATGTTTGCTACTGGATCTACATTTAGACAATGATCTTTAAAATATCATTGGGAAGGATATTGCACTCATTTAAGCTCATCTTTTTGTGTAGCAGTTTAAGATCATCTTTTTGTGTAGCAGTATATCAAAAGCACGTCTTTTTAAACTCAGTCATTGTTTTTTCTAAATTTGCCAGCTGTAAACAATTTACAAATTGCAATGGAGTTTTGTGTCATCAAAATATTGAAACTCTGTTTTCAATTTTTAATCTGTTTGTAAATTTTGTAAGATGGCACTTATATCCAGTACTTTTACCAATATAACAGTCATTCATTTTTCAATAAGTAAACTTAGCCTTTTATGATTTATCTGTAACTGTGTAAAGCATTTACTGAATCATTTTCTTCATGAGTATTCTAAAAACACTTCCAAACTTGGTTGACCTACACTTCAAGCAAGAAAGCAAAACCAGCTGCACTGACTTTAACTTTTCTTTGTACAAGTATTCTAGAAAACATTTCAATGGCTATGTTATAATGTTACTTGTTCAATGTTCATTGTAACTGTATTAATGACAAAATAAGCAATTATTGTGACTAATGAGTATTTTCCATGACATTAAATATTTTTTTACTGTTGATTGTTTGCTTCTGCTTATTCAACTCTCAGTTACCTGCAGTTAGTATAAAGATTGGTTGGAGTGCTTCGTTAAGCAAAGGGCTCTGCCCAATTTGATGCTAATACAAGGCAGTTTGTTTCACAGGCTCTTACATTGGAGTGGCAGACAAGCACAAGGTGCCTGATTAGGTGGCAGCTTGACTGAGATATCAAAAGATCAATTTACTCTTTCTTGCCTTAGCAAAATAATTTGGAATAAAATCAAATGCTACAAAACTAGTACTATTCATTTTCATTCAAAATTGATGTGTTATACCTGTGGGGCATCATATTCCTTTTGGTAGCTAAAATAGTAGTAAGCTAACAAGTCTTAGAAAAGAAAATTTTTCAAAAAAATTTAGGTCGACAAGTCGAAATCGGCCTCAGCGTTTGGGGTACTTTCAAAATTTAAATGTTAAATAACTTGGTTTTTTGGGTTTGACAAGTATTTTCATAGAATTTTTGCATTCTTCATCCTTGAAATAACGGGGGTAGACACCAATTTTGTCCAAATCGGACGACCAGAACAGGAGTTATTAGCAAAAAACACTCTTCACTCTAGCGCTACCATGAAAAATGTGGCCATTTTTTGAATAGCGATTACAGGAAAACGACGGGTCCGATTGAGTTGGTTCTTTTTTTAATATTGTTTGAATGCCAAACACTACATTTTCTGAAAGTTTGATCACAATCTGAGACATGGGGTTACAAAATTCAGTTTTTTGGTCTGTATTAAAATGAAATGACCCACCAGACGTTGATACTATCTTACCATTTTGAGCGCCCCTTGTCCAAAAAACGTTTCCGCACCACTGCTGTGTTGCCCAGACACTGAGCCGGGAAGTTGGATGCCACCACTTGTTATACGTTTCGGCCTAATACCGCGAGTATATCGGCAATGAAAGATTTGATTTCTTTTTGAAATTTGAACTGATGAATCATACAAATGCAGCTTTGGTCCCTAACCGTATCAACCCACCCTTTTATGCAGGTGTTAACCTAGTAGGAAACAAATCATGGAGGTTTATCAAAAGCATGGCCATCTCACCGGGAATTACCCTGTTGGCCTACAGTAATGCAATCATCTTTTATTGCGTGGATAAAAAACGCAAGTCACAAGTTGCACAACCAACGTCATTACAAGTGCGTCATGGGACGGTTATGACGCAAACATTCATGCAAGTTTTGTCCTTTCATGCAAAGACTTTCTATTGTGAGATCACAAATGTTCGAGAGATGTGCAATTAATGATGGTATTCAGCAGTAGCGGGCTAGCGGCATTAAGGTAAGATCTTGTGATAGAATGCAATCAATCAGTGGCGCCGTGAAACTTTACTACAGGGGGAGGCTTGAAATGACCAAACCGTGTGAACTTTGCCAGACCCCTCATGGTCGAGCTGGAGGTTAGAAGAGATAAACACATTCAGTAAAGCGATAATCTGAGTAGAAAAGCAGGAATATAACCAGTGAAAATTCGGATAGAAAATTAAGCTGTAATATGATATGTTACCATAGATTATTTAGCAATCCCTATAGCGAGAAGTAATCACAATATGTCTGGTGACAAGAGTTGAATCTAGTTCAAGGAGGAAAAATATAGCCGCAGCAAAACTCAAAACTGGACGTTTTTACGACACAGATTCAGCTGTCATCATCATCAGAGTAAGCAAGGCAGAGTATTCAGTTTTGCACTGCTTTCAATTCAACTTCGTTCAATTCAATTCATTTCTGCTTTCCATTCTGCTTTCAATTCAATTTTGTTCAATTCCATTCAATTCTGCTTTAAATTCATTTCATTCAATTCAGTTTTGCAAGGCATTGTATTCAATTTATGCTTTCTTCAAAATTTTGACGCATTATATGGAGCTCAAAAAATGCTGCAGCTAGAGATGTATAAATGATAATAATTTAAAACATTGTTTTTTAGCTAAATACAAGGAACTGCAAATTTAAAACACGTTTTTCATTATTCCGAAACAATACTTGTTATAGACAAAAAACAAACGTTTTTTTTTTTTTAGAAACAGCAGTAACAGCAGCGTAACAGCAGTAACAAACACTTAAAAAAAACATTGTTTTTTTTTCTGTTTGCGCTGCTGTTACTACCGGTACCTTATTTTTAACACTGAATAAAAGAGATCAAATGGCATCTAATTAACTTACAGCGGTGGCATGTTTCCATTGATCTGGGGCGCCCCCTAGCGGTTGAGTGAAATCAAGATGAATTTTTAAGATGTTTACTCCAGCTAAGCAACTAGTTGATTAAGTCTAATAATTTATATAAATCTTTTCGGTCTTCAATATTTTATGCAGGGCTCCTAGAGCTAGGGTTTGCTGAATCCCGATCCCCACGGATGAGCATAGCCTACTGTGGGAGAAGGGATTCTGAATTAAGATGGGTGCGACGTTGCTGCTGCATCAGGCACATATCTGCAATAAGCTCTGGAAAAAATGTCTGTGTGACTTGATGTGTGAAGTGGTCGATGAATCTCCAAAGTACAGATAACGAAAACAGGCGGTTTGGCGCTGCAGTATCCCTTCCATGCACTTCCTAGTCAAACGCTGGAAGTTAAGAGCAAAGTTTGTACGAATTTTCGGGCTTGTTACTACCATAAACCATTTTTAACACTTGTAACACTACAGGTTTGCCCAGGATTCAAAAAAGGGAAGGGGAAGGGGGGGGGGGGGGGCGCACAAGCCATTCCAGTTACTTCTCTCTGAAAGAAGAGTTTTTGTGCTTGCTTTAACGTCTTCCTGACCTATCTTTTTGAAACCTCCAAACGACTGTGGTTTCCTTGCAATCGAACATGTTAAACTTAACTCCAAAATATAATTGTTATATATAACTTTTTTTAATACTGGCCTGGATAGTTTTCCGTAACTAACGCAATTTGGCGTTTAAATACTTTTTATATGACGTTGAAATTGGACACATTTTGTTTTTGTTTGTTACGTCATAGTCACACATCAAATTGAAAAGCCTTAAACCTGATTTAAATCTTGAGCTACAGTACCATTACTAAGGCAGAGCTAGCGGACCTAGATTACGCACATAAATACAGTTTTTGCCTCATATCGCGTTGAAACTTCAAGACTTACCAAAAACGAAACTGACTGCAACAATCAAGCAATAATGCCCAACCGAAACAGGTCCTATCTGAAGCACTAATTTGACTACTAAGAATACAGCCAGTCGAACAAAAATTAAAATTGTATTAAAGGGGAGCTGAAGAGTAAAACTATTTTTTCAGAAAAACTTTTAAAAAATACGCTGAATTAAAAACTGACCGTAAAAACTCGAACTTATTTTTAGTTAACCAGAAAACAAAAATTGAAAATATGATTAAAACTTTCAAGTGCACAAATTGCTTACTGAACCGTGCATTTTGTACATTGCGGCATCAACGGTAAGGTTTGCGTTGCGTGTGTGCGTACACTCCCGTACAGTAGACTAACTATGGGAAGCTACTGCAGCTCACGCTTCGGCTAGTAGTCTAGGACTGATAGTGGAACATGACTGACTGTTGTAATGCAGCCATTGAGTTTTTGAAAGCGGGAGTGGCAGTGGGTCAAAATGGACACAGCAACCTTTATGAATTAGTAGACCTAGGAGTTGGGCTAGTGGTTGAAAAAGCAAATAAAATGTTTCAAAAAACCAGGTCAAAAATTATCATGTTACTTTGTGGCAACCCTCTTTTCGAACTTTGTCTATGTTTTGTGTTTCATGTAGCAACACTGCTTGTGGTATTTTCGCGCCTTTTTACGTTCTTTGTTCATTGACTTCGAGTCTCATGATGAGAAACTGAGTTACCGGTTACCTGATTGATTGTGTATATAAGCAAACTACAGTGTATCAGCTAAGCCTATACTGCAGCAAGGTAAGTCGTTGGTTCAGAGACTACATATATGCTCGCCAAGTTGGTGACCTTTTGGTGAGAACACGCTAGCCTAGCTACTACCTGGACTGGTTTACATTCTGATTCACGGCTAGTCTACCAGACCTGCTGGTTTTACAGTTTCAATTGTAAATTGGATTGATCTTACCGTGGTATGTCGGCAACAGAAGAAACGTTGTCTAACTTGACTCAGGCTAATATTCATCTGCAAGCTTCGACTTCATCACAGAACCCTGTCCCTTCTCCAGCTTCTGCTCATGCAGTTTCAGTGAAGTTATCCGAGTTTTGGCCTGAAGACCCAGAGGTATGGTTTATTCGAGTTGAGGCTCAGTTACGCTTACGGTCGGTTACGCAAGACCAAACAAAGTTTGATTTCTTAGTTTCATCTTTAGACAATACCACAGCCGTGGAAGTCAAATCAGTCCTTCTTAATCCTCCAGCAGAGAACGCTCTAAAAGCTGCATTACTGAATACATTTGGTAAAAGTCAAACTTAAAAAGATGCTGAACTTCTCAACATTTCCGGTTTGGGTGACTGAACCCCGTCAGCTGTTCTTCGAAGACTGGAATCTCTGAACAACAATGCAGAAACATTAAGACGTTCTTTCTTTTTAGCCCAATTACCCTCTCAGGCCCGGGCTATCTTGGCTCTTCAGGATTTTCCCAACATTCATGACCTTGCCACAGCTGCTGACCGCATTGTTGAAGCACAGTCTATCTCTCAAACTGGAACTGCTGCTGCAGTACGTAGACCGAATTCTCGTGCACTACCGGGTAATTCTTATAAGCCAGCTGGCAGTGAGAAGTTTATTTGCACTTATCGCCAACGATTTGGCCCCAACTCTCGAAACTGCCGACCAGGCTGCCTTTTTGCAAAGATTGTTCCTGCTCAAAATGGACATACCTGTGAACGAAACCAGGGAAACGGAATGGCCGGCCGGCAGTAACCGCGGCGGTTGGCAGACACGCTAATAGTTCTTTGTCAGTGTGGGATTGTCATACCGGAACACAATTTTTAGTTGATAGTGGCGCTGATGTCTGTGTGTTTCCAGCTTCTGCAACTCTTCGGAGAACAAAGTCTCCTTCCGGTTTTTTATCAGAGGCCAACGGATCAAAAATTGATACTTGGGGCCAGCGCGCTCTGTCATTGAACTTTGGAAAGCACAAAACCTACCAACAAGAGTTTTATTTGAGGGATGTGCCGGATAGCAAATTTGCCGGATACCGGATATTCGGTATCCGGCCGGATATCCGGTGTGTCTTTGTCCGGCCAGATATACCGGATAGTAGCACTAAGCCAAAATTAATACTTTGATGTTTTTTGTCCACGGCTACAGGCTATCGTTTTGCTCGACTAGCGAGCCATGAAACTATTGCATGAGGTCATGTGACACACAGGAAACTTTCAAAAGCGTTGGGTCATTAAGAATGGACTTCATTACTCTAAGTTGGCCGAATCAGCAACGCGGTCGAGCGGCAGGAGCTCAGTTGATATAATGACCATCTTACTGATTGCTTTTGATTCAACTACGATCCACGACACTACTTTTATGTGTCAACACGTTTTCAATCCTGGGCTTTATTTTTGAGTAAGAAGAATCATATTAAAAGTGTGGATTTCGGTGAAGAGTGTGCCGAAAATCCGACGCCAAGTCGGTCAGCCACCATAGGCGTCTAATCGGCCGGAGAAGGAACAGTGCTTCCTCAGGTCTAATACCGAAGGAGGCAACATATGCCCGGCCTCCGGGGTGTTTTCATTATTACATTAAAAGTTGACTGCATGCACATTGCAAGGTAGCTAACACACTTCCAAAATGTAACAGCGCAAAATCTTAGCATTGTTTTCACAAAATTTTGCGCTCATGCTATATATCAAGGATGGCGAACCACTGATCCGCGGGTCACTAAGTGACCCACTTGCAGATTTCAGTGACCCACTTGTAGTTTCGAAAACTGTGGGAGAAAACGGTAACGAACATTTACTGTACGTAGTGAAGAAAAGTTTATCTGCCTATGCTGTGGCATTGAAGACCTTTTACTTGCTGTTCACATCAAATAACGTATTTGCGGAAAGCTGGGAATTTATGAGGTGAAGACCTTTTTTTTTTGCTCTTCGCGAAGATTTCGGCGGAATTTGGGACATCGGAAGGCGCGAAGACCTTTTTTTCTTATATTTTTTGCTTTCCTAGTTCAAGCCCATCATCAATATCATTTCATCCGTGACTCACTTTGGGACATCGGAAGGCGCGAAGACTTGTTTTTCTTTTATTTTTTGCTTTTCTAGTTCAAGCCCTCATCAATAGTATTTCATCCGTGACTCACTTTTTTTTTTTCAGTCTACGACCTTATACTTGACCCACTACTTAAAAAGGTTCGCCATTCCTGCTATATATAAAGCGAGAGGAAAACTATCAAGCGTGTGGCCTGCGTCAGCGGCGTGATTTTACGAGTAAAGCAATCGAGTTAACAATAAACGCACATTGTGTTGATTTTTGCGGTTTTGCGCTTGTGAGCAATTTGTGATACCCATCGAAAGCAAACTTCAAAAAAGTTCAAATCGTCATTATACTCGCGGTATTACGCTGAAGCATGTAACGAGTGGCGGAGCCAATCTCTGCGCCTGTGCAACACAATTTCGAACTCCAAAAAAAAAAGTCGCAACAGTGGCGAGCCCCCCATACCGATAGCGATGTCTTTAACCACTACGCTAAGCGGTCGGTAAAAGGCAAGTTTGATTTTGAATTTTCACTTGTTTTGCGCTATCATCAGAGCGACTAAAAAACGCAAGGTTTATAGTTTAAAGATACTGCACCATAAAATTATTGCAAAAAATCGTTTCTGCGGTAAATCTGCATGATGGGTGAATTACGTCAAACTTTTAACACAAACAGTCAATTGATGAACTAAGGACGTTGAATTAAAGACTTCAACTTACTTAGTGTTACAAAACCGCACAACATTTAAAAGCAGAACCACATCCATTACAATGCTACTGGTACCTTGAAACGTGGTTTTTTGAACATAGAAAACAAAGTTTTTATAAAAATTCTCTCCCCCTTACCGTTTGCCTTCGAAAAAAATTTGCACGTATGTCGACTGCGCATTGCGTTTGTTTTTTTCATTTCGAACAAAAAACGAACGTGCGAGTTATGGGACAGAAGACAGGCTATTAAACGTAAATTATTTGCATGGTCTTCACGGGAGACAACGATGGTGCTCATCGAAATTATACCGTCTCAGTTTGATGCCGATTGATTACTACCTTACTGCTACACCATTGAAGTGGCTTTCCAGATGACAAAATTCGCAGATCCGAAAAGAAAACTTGCAAACTAAATTTAAATCCACTTGATATAAAAAATCACCAACGCAGTCTAAGGTTTGGACTCGGTTTTACTTTTTGTAGAGAGTCCAAACAAAATTAAAGTTTTCAAACTTGCACCAAAATTTTTCACATAGATCGAAAAGGTAAATTATATTTTTATCTAGTCTACTCTACGCAATTTTCCTGAACTTTGAAAATATCCGGTATCCCGCCGGATAGCGAAGTACTATCCGGCCGGATACCTGATACCTCAAAAAGCGCCGGATAGTGCCGGATACCGGATATGTATCCGGTATCCGGCACATCCCTATTTTATTTAGCAGATGTCACTCGTCCCATCCTGGGAGCAAATTTCTTCTCTGCCAATAATATAGCTATTGACTTACGAGGTCGTCGTCTCATTGATTTAAATAATTTTTCCACCCTGCATGCGACGCTAAACATGCAACCCATAACCCTTTCGGGTTTGACCTAGCACACTGCTACATCCTTTGACAGGCTATTACTTGATTTCCCAGAGATTCTAATTCCCAGATTTCAATCCACCATCAATAAACATGGAGTGGAACACCAGATTGTTACCCAGGGTCATACTCCGTTTTCACGTTCCCGTCGATTGTCTGCCGATAAATTTGCAGCTGCTAAAGCAGGGTTTTCCAAAATGGAGGAAGCAGGCATCATACGTCGTTCGAACTCTCCGTGGTCTTCACCTTTACACATTGTTCCTAAACCGTCTGGTGGATGGAGACCATGCGGCGACTACGGACTGCCTAACAACATGTCTACAGATGACAGATACCCTCTCCCTCATATACAAGATTTCAATTCACGCATTGCTGGCGCCAACATCTTTTTCAAAATCGATCTGGTACGTGGGTATCATCAGATTCCCATGTCGCCTGAATCTGTTCCCAAGACAGCTATTGCCACCCCTTTTGGGTTGTGGGAGTTTCTACGCATGCCGTTCGGTCTTAAAAATGCTGCACATACCTTTCAACGGCTAATGGATGGAATTTAGCGAGACATTGGCTTTGCTTTTGTCTATTTTGACAACATTTTGGTTGTAAGCGTTTCTAAATCCCAGCACATGGAGCATTTGAGACGCATTGTCGAATTACTTTTTTCAAATGGCTTAGTCATCAACGAATCAAAATGTGTATTTGGTGTTTCAGAATTGGACTACTTGGAACATAAAGTAACCAAGAATGGGGATTTCTCCCCTCCATAGCAGAATTCAAGCAATCAACGAGTTCCCCACTGCCAAAACTCGTGGGGAGCTGCAACGCTTTTCGGGCATGATCAATTATTATCACCGATTCATGCCAGGCATTGCCTTCAAGTTGGCTCCATCACACGTGGCATCAGCTGGACGAGGAAAGGAAATTACATGGACACCTCAGTGTCAACAAGCGTTTGAAGAAGCTAAGATCGCACGGTGTTCAAGCACCCTCTTGCTTCACCCCCGCCCAGATGCTAAAACTAGCATTACTGCACATGCATCCGACTCTGCCATTGATGCTCAAATTGAACAATGGCAAAAAGGGCGTTGGGTGCCTCTCGCATTCTTTTCTCGTAAAGTATCTGCTGCTGAGCACAAATACAGCGCTTTTGATCGCGAATTATCAGGTGTATATCAAGCTGTTAAGCATTTTCGTCATTTTGTGGAAGCTAAACCCTTTACAGTGTATACCGATCACAAACCTCTCACTTACGCTTTGTCGAGTACCGCTGAGCGTTCTCCTTGCCAAACGCGACAACTTACTTTTATTTCTGAATTTACTGCTGATATACAGCATATCCGAGGAAAACACATTGTGGTTGCTGATGCCCTGTCTCGTATTAACAATGTGACAATGCCGACCATCGACTTTCAACAGTTGGCAGCTGACCAAGAAAATTCTTCTGAAATTCATGCCTACCGAACTGCCATCAGCGACCTGGTGCTGCAAGATATTCCATTTCATGGCATTTCTCTTCTTTGTGATGTTTCGCTGGGTAAACCTCGTCCTGTTATACCGCGTGAATGGACCTATCGAGTATTTGACGCTGAGCATTCTTTAGCTCACGCTGAAAAACAATCCTCTAAAAACGTGGCAAACTATTAAAACACTTCTTCCAAATCAAAAAACTAGTCTACCCGGAATTAACAAACTGATTGTTGATGAAGTTGAATTTATTAACCCCGTGAGCATCGCTGATCAATTAAACTCTTATTTTAGTAATATCGAGTGTCACCTTTCCCATCAATCTGATAATCAAAACGAATATCAACATCTTAAATTTCTTCGTAAAAGTGTTTTCAGTTCTACTTTTCTCGAACCCACATTTCCAGCTGAAGTCTTTAACGCAATAAGTTCTTTGAACGCCAATAAATCTCCTGGCCTGGACGGTATTTCCACAAATTTCTCAAAACTCGCTGCGGATATCATTGCAGTTCCTCTATCGCTTTCATGTAATTATTCTTTTTTGTTTGGCATTTTCCCAGATTGTATGAAAGTTGCTAAAGTTGTTCCACTTTACAAAAGTGGTGATAGAAGCAATGCTTCCAACTACAGACCAATATCTCTCTTACCGTGCCTGTCAAAAGTTATTGAAAAACTTATCTACTCAAGGCTAACCAACTTTCTTAATAAACATTCTATTCTACACCAAAACCAGTATGGCTTCTGCCAAGGTTTATCCACGAGTCATGCTTTAATGGATGTAGCAACTAGAATTTATGACAGCATTGAAAAATCATTCTACACTGCGCTAGTTTTTGTGGATTACAAAAAAGCATTTGACACGGTTTGTCATGGAATTCTTTTTTCAAAATTAGAACGTTACGGTATACGTGGATCAGCACTTGGTTTAATTTCATCTTATTTGAACAATAGAAAACAATCTGTTAACAACAATGGCTATTAGTCTGCACTCCAAAATATTACTTATGGAATTCCTCAAGGATCGATTTTGGGGCACCTGCTGTTTTTACTCTATGTCAACAACATTCACAATGTTGTTGATCACCCAAATATGGCCATTACTCAGTATGCTGACGATACTTGTCTAATTGTTAATGCTCTCAATCCTAAAGAACTAGAATCCAGAACAAATTATTTCTTTCCTCTCGCTAAAAATTGGTCTACAGCTAATAAACTTATCATTAATACATCTAAGACCAAAGCTATGATTATCGTCTTAAATTATCTTCACCTCCCTTAACATTTTTAATTGGTATGGAGAATTCATCTGTCCAAGTTACAAATACTTTCCGATATCTTGGTGTTGTTTTAGATGGTAAGCTTTTATTTCGTAATCATATAAACACACTAGAAAGGAAAATTGCACGTTCAATAGGTTTATTGCTAAACTTAGACATTACGTTCCGATTTCAATCTTGCGCAAATTATAATTTGCATTAATACATCCACATCTTTTATATGGCGCTATTGTATGGATGTCAACTTACAAATCACATCTCAATAAACTTACATCTCTGTAAAACAGAGCTTTAAGATTAATCACAAATAATATTACCCACAACCAACACCCTGCTCAAACATCTTTATATAAACAACTGGAAATCCTTAAAGTCGCAGATTTGTACTCTTACAAAGTCGCTTCTGTTATGCATAAATTTTCTAATAATAAACTTCCAAGCTCTTTTTCGAAATATTTCTTAAAATCCAAAGAAGTGCATAAATTAGGTACGAGACAAAATGTCAGCTCTAACTTTAACGTACCGCGTTACAACACTGCTCGTTTGCAACGATCGATCAAGTACAGAGGAGTTCAAATTTGGCAATCACTGTCTTCAGAAATTAGAAAATGTAGTTATAAAACTTTTACCAAAAAGTTCAAAAAGCTTGTTCTTTCTCAGTATTGTTTGGTATTACAGTTCCAGAAACAGCTAAATTATTTTCTTGTTCATTAAATTTTGAACGTCGAATTAGTAATTTTTGTGACCCTTAATAGGCTATATGATTGATGCGAAGTATGGCCATGTTGCCACTGATTTAAAAAATTTGGCTATTTATAAATTTCGCTTAAATTCCTATTATTATTTTATTGGTTTCTTTTTTTGTTTGTTGTTGTTATTTCCGTTCTGATGTGAGTTTATTTACACTGTACTTGAGAATATCTTAATCTAGGGTAACTGCTTGACTCGAAGACCCTAAAACGGTCACTTCGCAGCATGCTCGTCGCTATTTTGTGCATATTTTGTTGAAGTTGCTTTTTATTATTGCTATATGGCGACAAAACAATAAATTTCAATTTCAATTACTCAACGTGCTGTAGCTGAGAGATTTGTGTGGCATACTCAAGAAAGACATCAAAAGATGGTGCAAAGAATGCCACAGCTGCCAGGCTGCAAAAGTTCACCGCCATACAGAAGCACCCATTTCCTTGCGTAACCCACTCTCTGGTCGTTTCCTGAGCCTCCTCGTCGATCTTGTGGGACCGCTGCCACCTAGTGAAGGAATGACCTACCTGTTCACTGTGATCGATCGATTTACCAGGTGGACAGAAGCCATCCCACTTCCCGACGCAAAAGCATCTACATGTGTTAAGGCGTTGATTCGTCACTGGATTTCACGGTTTGACATTCCAGCTGACATCACCTCGGATCGTGGTGCACAGTTCACTTCCTCTTTGTGGGCTGAACTGGGTACTACACTTGGCATTCACATGCAACGGACGACAGCGCATCCCCAAGCAAATGGAATGTCGAACGATTGCACCGACAACTTAAAAGTTCACTCAAAGCACGAACTACGGATCCATACTGGATGGATCATCTTCCAATGGTCCTCCTCGGAATTCATTCAGCGAGGCGCGAAGATCCTGACTGCTCCCCGGCTGAACTGGTCTATGGTTCTTCCCTTCGCCTCACACGTGAATTTGTGGAGCCCACATCTTTGGAATCTCAACCTTCTTTAGCCTTCCTTCGGGATCATCAGACATGAATGCAAAAAGCTCTGCCACCTCCAGTCAAACACCACAATACAACTACATCATCATACATACCTGCTGATCTTTCGTCAATATGTCTACGTGCGAGTTAATGGGCACCGCACTCCACTGCAGCGGCCTTACAATGGTCCTTTCCGCATTATTTCGACCACAGAAAAATATTTCACTTTGGATAATAATGGTCGATCAGACACTGTCACAGTTGACAGATTGAAACCGGCATGTGTTATGACAAATTGCACCCCAACACAACCCGTTGTTTCCCCATCCAATTTCAACAACCCATCCGAGAAGCTATCATTTCCATCGACGACTACCAGAAGCGGTCGGTCATCCCGACCTCCAGAACATTTACACAGACGCTTTGTCACCGCAATGTCATAATACGACACTACGCATTGCTGGAGTGGGCAAATGTGGCAACCCTCTTTTCGAACTTTGTCTATGTTTTGTGTTTCATGAGGCAACATTGCGTGTGGTATTTTCGCGCCTTTTTACGTTCTTTGTTCATTGACTTCGAGTCTCATGATGAGAAACTGAGTGGCCAGATTGATTGTGTATACACTGTATAAGCAAATTACAGTATATCAGCTAAGCCTACACTGCAGCAAGGCAAGTCGTTGGTTCAGAGACTACATATATGCTCGCTAAAACACAACAAATTTTATGGGTGAAAAATAGTCTGGACTTTAATCAGTACTCAGTAGGTTGAACTTAAGAAGCTTGGCACTAAATAGTAGGGTAATGGCTAGCGTTTTTGTTACAACTGTAACACTAGCCATTACCCCACTATTTAGTGCTAAGCTTCTTAAGTTCAACTAATTGAGTACTGATTAAAGTCTACACTGTTTTTCACCCATGAGATTTGCTGTGTAGCATGCTGATTTTTGACCTGTTTTTTTGAAACATTTAATTTGCTTTTTCAACCACTAGCCCAAATCCTAGGTCTACTAATTCATAAAGGTTGCTGTGTCCATTTTGACCCACTGCCACTCCCGCTTTTAAAAACTCAATGGCTGCATTACAACAGTCAGTCATGTTCCACTATCAGTCCTATACTCCTAGCCGAAGCTTGTTTCCAGCATCAGCTCGGAGCTGGCCTGGTGAGTTGCAGTAGTCTACCATAGTTAGTCTACTGTACGCACACAAGCAACGCAAACCTTACCGCTGATGCCACAATGTACAGAGTGCACGGTTCAGTAAGCAATTTGTGCACTTGAAAGTTTTAATCAAATTTTCAATTTTTGTTTTCTGGTTAACTAAAAATAAGTTCGAGTTTTTACGGTCAGTTTTTAATTCAGCGTATTTTTTAAAAGTTTTTCTGAAAAAATAGTTTTACTCTTCAGCTCCCCTTTAAACCCCAGACAGACAAAATCGTACGCATCAAACGTCAGACCACAGTACAAGAACTGCCTACTCGCAATCCGAAGGATAATCTATACTAAATTCCCCAACAGATAGCCCCAGTAAAGAAAAAGAAGGGTCCCGCAGCACAGCTAAACGCTCACCGACGCAACAAACCAATAGTTAAAATGCAGGTAGGCCAAGCGTATTATCATTAATCTAGGTTTAGCAGCCTCTAGATCGACTGTATTACTGCCAATTCTAAAGATACGTCGACTAGTGCTGAAAAACAATAGGAAATTCTCGTACAGAGCTGGATGTCTCGAGACGTGTCTCGGTCTCGAGACACGTTTTTGAGTGTCTCGGTCTCGCTATGCCAATGCCTCGTCTCGGTCTCGGACCTTGAAAGTCTCGGAATATGGTCATGTCTCGATCGAGACATGAAAAAATTTTGGATTGAAACAGCATTCAGGTCTTTGATACGGAAGCAACAATGGTACTTACCCGATGTATTCAAAGTAAAACATTGTGCGTGATTTCGCACTTTGCAAAAACATTTGGCCACATTTTGTTTAGACCATTTTGCTTTGTTGTTCAGGCCTGCAGAATTGCAGGCTTTTGCTTTCTTTTTGTGAGCAGCATATATGAAAACTGGTGTATTTCAACCACTAAGCACATGCATTCGATGGTAATCTACTCTAGACCAGGGATGTCTAACCTTTTAATTTATTAGGGACCCATTGCAAAATTACAAATTTAACTGGGCCGCAAAGCGACCAGAATTCCAATATTTCATATTATAGTTCTAAGAAAAAAAATTTACCATTGATAGCCTTGTACTGAGCCGCATTTTGCTGAAAACGCATCTTTTTTAACAACGAAGAAAATTTAAAAATCCATTAATATAATTAATTAATGTAATAATCAATCCAATAATGTTAATTTAGTTTTAACTTTTAACAGTATGGCCTTCACTCAAAGACAACGACCGCTAGCCACGTTTAAAAAATTGATATATTTTTTATGGGCAAACGGTGTGTCAAATCAAAACATTTTTAGGAGAGCAACGTGTCATATGTCATAAAATTAAGATTTCTACAAATTTGTTCCCTATAAAAGATGCTATTCTAGTCTGGTTTACAACAGCTATCAAAAGATTATTCAAAGCAGTCCAGGCCCAAACAAAGCTTCAAATCGAAAAAAGTGCAGGGATTACAGTTGCAGGAAATTTGGTTACCGACATGGGAAGTGTTTCCAGATTTGAGCTAGCTCAGTTGAGAAAGTTATTAACCAGATAGATTTTCAAAAACGCATGGTGTCACAATGACTATAAAATGTTTATGTTAATTAATTTATCATTTATTAAATATAAAGTATTTTGATTAAATTTCATGAACACTCTCGTGCTCAATACTTGATAACCTTGCTGAAAAATTGTTTTAACTGAGGATAGTGGGCTGCAATGCCGACATCCCTGGTCTAGACCAACATAGCCTACCAATGACTTTTTGTTTAAAGTTTTCTCGACATCTTTTTCGTTAGATTAAAACAGAATATTGGGCCGTGTAATCGTCTCTGAGAGGTATTGTTTGCCTTGCAAGCTACAAGGACTTAAATCTTCTGTGATAATAAGCTGTTTCGTTGTTATTATGGTGAACTCGTTAAATTATTAATTGTGATCGTTAAAAGGATATGACCAATAGCACATTTATAATAAGCTACATCAGTTCATAACCGCGACGGCTTCATTTGCTAGTATTGTTTTTGCTAATGTCATTTTGCCATAAAGTTATTTCAATAACTTGGCTTAGTAGAGCCCATACTCCAGTGTGTTACTATCCTTTTTATATTTTCTAATTTTTGGCTTATGAAGTCTCGTGTCTCGTCTCGAGTCTCGTAACTTTAAAGTCTCGTCTCGGTCTCGAAGCTATGATGTCTCGTCTCGGTCTCGGTAGGTTCGGTCCTCGTTCCAGCTCTGTTCTCGTAAACATTACACTGAGCACTTTACCTTCAACGGGACAAATAATATTTGCTGCGTCCTCACAAATCGCCAGAGAAAAAAGGAAGGAGCAAACCAGGCTCGCTGAAGACCAAGCAAACAATAATCGCAAGAGGACAGTAAATACCACAAAATATTTAAACGACAGTAAAGGCAGCTGAGAAATAAACTTTACCGTGACCCCCCTAGAAGTAGCATTGCCGGAGTAGTGCTGACTGGACATTTAACAATTACGTATATCAGCTTTAAAATATGAAAGTTTTGTACGTTTGCCTGCGGCTCTAGCGGCCCTCCCTCCTGGGTACGCCCTTCCACTAAACAATGTGAACATAATCGTTTCTCAATTTTAAACGCTTTTTTGTTGGAACTGCGGCTGTACTACATATCGGAACCCATGCCTTAGCAGCAGTAGTAGTCTCTTTTCCAATTTCCATATTCGTTTCGAAATTTGCCGCAGTGGCAGTACAGAATTTAGTAGACAAATTAATGAGCTTAATCGGTATATTAAGTTCAAAACGAGCGGTTGAGATGTTGTTTTTAACTGCATGGCTTTGATCCAGATTAGAGTTTAAAAAACTCTTTCTTTTGTAACCATCAAACTGAGGATAACGTTTTGGACAACCTTTAGCGAGTGGCGATGCCTGAACAAATTTTTGTAGACTACTAATTAATCAAAATTAACAACTTGAAGCTCTTAATGAAAGTAGAATTTTTTTTGCAAAGGTCAACTACGCGCATGTTGGTATGAAACATCTCTGGTGCAATGCACTTTGGTCTCTGGTGCAATGTCCTAGAGCAGACAGCGTTGCTTGAAGTTGGGGACGCCAGATATTGGTGTACGCTGTGTTATCTGGAAACTGTTTCTAATTAATAGACCGATAAAGGGGACTAGAAGAAAACTTCGAAACAGACATTTCGCCTTAAAACACATCCCTACCAAGCTATTCCTTACTAAACAAGTAAAAAACCAATAAAAAACAAAAAACAAGGCTATAAAAAACAATGCTAAAAAAACTGTTTTTACATCACTAGCAAGCTATTGGCTTCCCACCGCTTTCAGCGCTCTTACTCTCAGTTACTGATTTGTGGTAATAATCTTATTAATCAATAACAGCATGATTGTAAACAACACATTAAGCCGAATAACAAAATTTGACGTATATTTTTTTGTCTCTGCTACCTATTTTTCGACTATTGTTTTGGTTTCCTGATTTTGTTTGTGTTAGTTTAGTCGCTGTATGAATATTATTAAACTACTTCTACTATGTCAGCAAGCAATAAGAAACCGGGTTGTATTCGGTTTAATTTATAAGCGTCACAATGATAAATCATCGTGAAGCAGCAGAGCTGTCATTATTAATACGTATAAATCGATTAAGCTACACGTAAGAGCAGGTCGAAGATAGAGCAGGTATTTATGGACGCAAGTTTTGACACCCACTTCCCTGTAGCAACGTTTGAAAGAAAAAGTAAAAAAGGCGTTTTGGAGGAAGTCATAGCAGCTAAAGTAGAGCTAAAGAAAATAATCCCAAAAAAAAACACAAACTTTGTCAGTTCACTGCTCATGTTCAAACAACTTCAACTTTCCCCTTTCAATAAAAATTAAATTGTTTTTACCAAGCACATAAACATTGGTCCAGCATCCATCGGCGACTTCACATTTAGGCCCTCACAGTGGCGCCGCCTGCCAGAAGTTTTAAGGGGGACACAACGATACTCCAGCAGGTCTATTTATGGAAATAAAGGTTTTCTATACAATGATTGATGTTCCCGGTTCAAGATTAAACAGTTCAGATGGCCGAGTGGTAAGAGCGTCCGCTTCTTGAGCTGTAGAGTCGGGTTTGATTCCAAATAGGCTCAAACCACTGAAAATTAGTATTCACAGCTTCCCTGTTTGATGCTCAGCATCAAAGGGACGGTGTGAAAAACAAGCAGGCAAGTTTACTTGTTGTGCCGTTGGGAAAGGCACTTAGCGAAATTCTCCCATCTTGGTGTGGTAGAGTGATGGCTGGCAACTCCTAAACGAGCTTGTATAGCGCATTGATCGCTTTCTCGTGATAGGAGGATAACTATTCAACTAAAAGCTAAAGATAGCTGTAAATCTCTACATTAGCACTGGTGCTTAAATATTTCGTAGAGGACAATTTCCCCCTTTGTCTACCCGTAGGGTTCACCAAATGTGACGGCGCGCGATCTGACTCCGATTGATCTCCGAACTTCATTTATTTAAATGGTAGGTAGTACGACGCAGCAACATTTTTATACAGAATTCAGTATAATTTTATGTTCCTAATGAATGAATAAGAGAACAAGAATTCTATATTTGTAGAGATGCCGTTTCCTGCCTGTTCGTAGAAACTGGAGTATTGTGTAATTTAATAATAATGATTTAGGCAATATAATAATAAATAATGATTTAAGCGAATAATAATAATTTAGGCAATATCCGTTCTCAATAATCCGTACTATGCAATATCCGTGTTATGTAATCCTTTTTGTTGACGTAGCCTACCTTGATATCACTACATTCTCCCCTGGGTGACGAAAAAATTGCATGACTAATTGCAACAAACAGAGGCAAAAACTAAGAGATGACATAGATTATACGAGAAAAATAGCTGGAGCATAGAGATGTAAGTTTAAGTTTTGTAAACTTTAATACAATTATTCGAAAGCATAGCTATTTCAATTATATGTCAATTTTCCGCTGAGGTGTAGTAGAAATAGACGTCTAAGTAAAACTATTGCAGGAGAAAAAATAAACAATTCATAACAACATCGTCAAGTCAGCACTCAATTTAGGTGAAACCTTAATGGCTCATGATTGTGACAAGTGATTGTGTGAAATGACGGCGGTATGTGTGTGAGTGTGTGTCGACGATAGTTGCTCTATCAATACCGAAAAAACGCACCGAACGATAAAAAAGTTCACCTATAAACGTTTGTGTCAGTTGTTGTAATGAATAAAGTACGATACGTGTTCAATGGGTAAGACATGTAGATTAGATGGGATAAACCAGGCGTTGCTGTAAATGTATTCAATCGAAACTCAATTTCTTGAGATCGCTGTATAAAGCGATGTTGTCTGGTAACCGAAAAACGCTGTCTTCAACAGCGACTCAGGTTTTCGTACAAATGTATTTTTCGAAATGGAATGAACAGGAAAAAAATCATTGGATCTTTAGAGTGTTTCTCGTTGTTCGCTCCTTTATCATTCATGATCTGTTTCTCTTCTCACAAGCGAAATTGTGTTTTCATATCATCATTGTCAATCCGTATCGTCAATTCGTCATCATTCAAAACGTCATTGTCATCCGTTGATAATTATAATTGGTGCATGTTGCAAGGTGCAATTCGGTAGAGAATGCGAACCATCGTCGTCTTTGCAGTGCGTGGACGTGGTTGTTATGATCAGATAGAGTTGTGCTGAATTGGCGATCAATACTAAAAAATGTTTGATTATACTGTGTTTGATTATACTGTTTGTGTGGATACGAATCCATCGTGTTCTGGTGAATTCAAGCAGTGAGTCCCATCGAGCGTTAGAAGATTTGAGGGTCTTAATTTGATTAGAATCGCTGTGGTCGAGAGTCTGACCATGGATTGATTGCTACATTTTTTTAAGGCAGCAGCAGCTATTCTGTTCACTGTCGCACAATGTCATAAGTTGCCGATTATGACGTCACAGTTGTTCCTGTGACTTCAAGTGATAATTTCTTCCTGACAGAAAGTGAAGGTAAGGCTGGTCCTTGAGAGGGAGCTATTGAAATCGCTCAAGTTTCCACGCGTATTATTGGGGGGCAGCGCGACTTTGTGACGAAATTAATGCCACAACTGAATGCGCTTATGGAGTCGCAAGACTATTCACAAGCAAGTGAAGTTATTAACCTTAAAAAGCAGCTACGAGTAGCTCAAGAAAAATACTCAAAATCAGTTCTAGAGTATTGTGCCATGTCAGATGAATTAATCAATCAATCAATCAAGCTTTTTATTCTTGAAAAAAAAAAGAAGGTACCGTCGAACACATTTACAGAAAGAGAAACTCAAGAAAAGGAGGAAACGACACAACGACAAAGCGTTAAAACAGGCGATATGAAGATAGTAATACACACAAAAAAAAACAAGAACAACACGCATGGTCGTGACACTTAAAAAAAAAATGAAGAGGAAAAAGAGAGTCACCTGCAGAATAAAGGCCCGAACACACCAACTGAGGCGCCGAGACACTCGAGACGCTGCGCAGGCCCATCCCATTTCAACACCACATCAGCACAGATGCGATGTCGCAATTAGATAAAGCCGCACAACGCCACAAAGGCCCCAGCATCCCAGTCAGTGTGATCGCACCTTCACGAAAAAAGCAAAGCAAGCAAAGAATAAATGAACTAAACAAAGTGTCCGCCTTCAGCGTCGACGGTGAACGGGAGTATGCAGAAAAATAAATAAATAAAATAATAATAATGCAAACTTGCCTCTACACGCTGTTGACAGATATCGCCGAAAACAGAAACCTGACCAGATGCAAACAAAAATTGCATGAATTACTCGCATTTGTAATAAGATTACATACGGTATAAGTCTAATATATTTGGCAGAGGAAGCAATCGAACTGAAAGAGAGAAATTAGGTGATCGCAACAAAGAGTACGTGAAGCAACTTACTGCTAGGAAGAATGACTTAAAAAATTTAGTAGCCCGTGTTGCTGTTTGTATGTGGGAAGCCGTGGAAACGGGCTCTGCAGTGTGCTCAATTAAGGGTAGCACAAAAACTCGCAAATCAGTGCATATAATTCTGCTTCGATGTGTACTGGAACGTCGATGTCATCCACTTCTAAGGCTCTCATATAGGCTAAACTGGCGAAAATGAAATTGCAGCAGATGAAACGGGAAGAAGCTCTCAAATCAAAGATTCCGCACGCACGTGCCGAATCCGAATCGGAGCGTGCCATCATATTAGCAGAAGCTGCCCTAGCTGAGGTAGTGATGTACCGATACCAAAATTTTGCCCGATACCGAAAAAACCGAAACCGATACCGAAAAAAATTACCGATCCGATTCCCGATTCCTATATAATGTAATACTGGTACTTAACGTAACACTGAATTTATAAAAACTGTAACGCAATGTGGTTGCTTGTTAAAATTCACCATGCAAAGATAGGTGTCATAAAAATATTTAGCTGAGGTAGACTAATGCAACATTGCAACAAGGGTGTGACATGGATCAAAGATTTTATTTTATAGAGAAATAATATCCAAAATTCCTTGGCCATACTGCTTACAAGTATGTTTATAACTTCAGCCTACCATGCACAAAATCGTATTGTCAATAAAATACAATTTTTAAAATCAAACCCTTTCTACTTCCTTTATTGATTTTTTGAATTAGCACGAAATATACCAATATCATTGCAAATCTCATAACTTTGAATTTCAGGTTGGTGATGTGCCAAAGCAACCGATCTGAAAAAGTTAGCCTAAATACCAGATGCTATTTGGGCTCACTTTTTCAGAATGTTTTTTTTGCATATCACCAATCCTAAATTTACAATAGTGTGCAATTACTGATTGGTCATCTTCGTCAATTTTAGATAGCTTGCACACAATATCCTACTTTTACTTTTTTTTTTGTTCAAAAAGCTGGTGCTACTTCTTTGCTGCTGGAGGGTTGATTGCTAGTCATTGCAAAAGTAAAAATACTATTGCTCACTGTCAGACTTTAAACACTAAAGAATAATCCTTGTTTAACAACTCTCTGCAAAGTAAATATACAGAAGGCCCTTGCGCCACCTTCTATGAGAATACCTTATTAGCACTCCGTAGTTGATACTTACTTAGCCAACGGACACCAGAATATGGGTCAAATCATTCTCAACAAAGGCGTTTGTGCTCATGCTCAATTAGTTGCTGTACTCAGAACCTACCAATCGCAATCAGATAATCGTACTACATTGCTGACGCAAAACCAACTTCAAGTTTTGCAATCCCAGTAGGCAAATATTGTTAATTTTAACCACTAAACTTGTACTTATAAATTTTGCAGATAGTCTTGTGTTACTAATTTTTTAAATTATTTTTGAACGTTTGTTGCTGGTTACAACCATTTTCAGTGTCAAATCTGCTTTAAAAGAATCGGCATCGGATCGGTAATTACAGGCATTTTTGACCGATCCGATACCGATACCCCAAAAAACACCTATTATACCGATTCCTGATACCGATTCCGATTAATCGGTACATCACCAAGCAGAGGCACAAATTAGGGCAGAAGCGTTTCAAGCTATAAGTGAACTTCCCGAAGTGAAACCTGCTTTGTCTCCAGACACTAAAGTGTCCACTCCCTTGGAAAATCTGTCATCAATTCGGTAGGCATGAGTAAAACATTGAGGCCTACTTCATCACTTTCTTCTACCCTTTTGACGGCTCCATTATTCGTTTGCAGACAGGGATTTACAGGACAAACTGGTACACACACCATGTTTCCCAACGCAATCCCCTTTCCTCACCAAGGATCAGCTGCTCTGGTTGCACGAACTTTCTTCTGTTCTCCCAGGGTCAACCAAGGGCCGGCCACTTCTATTTTCACACCTGTTTCTAACTCTATCACTTCATCATGTCAAATCCCAGCTGTTTCTGTTTTATCCTCAGTTGCACCAAATACCCTTGACCTACCTTTTTCTTCCCCTTCTATTGTTTCGCGTACGTGCTCAACTTTGCAAGAAAGGGCATTTACTCAGAGTCCTACTTCTCATGCGCCAGTACCGGCGCCAGGTTGTTCTATTGCTAATAAAGACACCAGTGAGCTCAGTGACTTTGCACGAGTTTTGGTGAGATGCCAAAATTCTCAGGCTCTTGCTGAAGAGAATAAGTTTGACGGTTACCCGTTACACTATCATCTGTTTATGAAGCAAGTGGAAGATCGAATATTGAGTATCCATGGTCAATCGGATTCGGTATATGCATTGCAGCTCTTACTGGAGTCTACAACAGGTCGAGTTAGAAAACTCATTTACAGCTGCATGATGTTGCCGGCAGCTGAAGCACTGAACAGTGCACTGCGATTGCTATTCGAAGCGTTTGGTTCCCCATCTGTTGCCTTACAGGCTCATCTCAAACTGGTCTGTGAAGGTCAACCCATTCGCACTGATGAGCGGAATTTACAATACTTATTCCGACCTAGTGAATTGTTAGATGGTATTAGAAGCGGCAGGAACTGGGGGTTTACTAAATGCAGCATCCACGTCTGAGGAAATATTTTCACGTTTTTCCAAACGCTTTCAAGAGAAGTTCGCCGAATTAGCACTGAGGAGGAACAATGATATGGACATGGTGCCCTTTTCATTACTCGTGGAGTTTGTGGATCAGGCGCTACGCCTGGCTAGTTTACGGCTTGGAAGGCTCATGTCTAGTTCTCGTGGGACGGCATCACTAGCTACTGGATTGAAGAAGATAGCACCGCGCAATAAGCCTATTCGGATGCATACTGTACAATCGCACGTACAAAATTCATCTACAGATGGTCAATTGGTCATGCCCTTCCATCGAGTAGCTACGAGAGAGCGTCATAGTTGTGCTGCCTGTGACTCACCCAATCATCCCGCTTGGCGATGCGATACATTTTCCCAGCTGCCCTGGACTCAAAGGAAAGCGTTGGTCAGGAGAAAATGTCTGTGTTTCAATTGTCTCGGAGAGGGTCACCAAATCAATAAATGCCCAAGTAAAGCACGGTGTAAGATTTGTCACCAAGACCACCATTCCTTGCTTTACTCTACAGCAGTTACTGCTCAGAATACCTAGCCAAGTCGAGTAGCATCCATTGCAGATGGTGAATCAACACCATCAGCGGCCCTAGCAAGTCAGAGTTCCAACACTCCCTTGCCGACCGTCAACACTGCTATTCAGCCAAGGGCGAAGAAGAGGCTTCAAGTCGTATCCGTGTCCATAGTCTACCCGAGGAATGGCCTAGCAAAGGAATACTGGGCTTTACTGGAAAGCGGTGCCGATACTCATCTATTGACTCAACGTGCTTACTCCGAACTTCAGTTGCAAGATCGAGCAGTTAAGTCAACGCTGCAGCTTGCTGATGGGAAAGCGAAGACGTTGAACTTGTACGAAACGTAGTGTGAGATCCGAGGTATGAATGCTACCAATTGCTTTAAGTTGAACGAAGTGCGATTTGTAGACCGACTTGCTGATCTTAAGGGAAGTATTCCTGCACAGGAAGATTTAGCGGGCAATGATCACCTTTTCGGGATTGACATTCCAGTTATTGAGAACGATGAAATAGATTTACTTATTGGTACTGGTGCTTCTGCTCTCCACGTCGTTTCGGAAGTCCGCCGTGAAGGTGACACTGGCTTTTGGGCAGGAAACACCTGGTTGAGTTGGGTATTGTTTGGGCATGATAACCACCAAGCAAATGTTGTTGTGGACAAAAGCCCTGAGATCAATTTTGTCAATTTGATTGCCACACAGGACCCACTTGAAAAACTGACCTCCAGGTATAGCACCCTTCAGGATACTGTTAGATCCACGGCTTGGCTTTTGAAAATGAAGCGATTATTTTGCGATCGAGCCGCAAATGCATCAGCTCCTGTGCTGGATGGCCCCATTGGGGCGAAGAATACGAGAGTGCTCTTTTGGCATTGATTCGTCTTGCGCAGCAGCAGGCCTTCCCAGATCTCCTGGAGATTTTAGAAGTTCATCCGTGGCATCAAGTGGTAAGCGGCACATGTGGCAGTGCAGCCAGAAACTTAATGCTTTTCTTACAAAGGTTCTGTCCATTTGTTAGGGATGGAGTTGTTAGAATCGGTGAATGCTTGCAGGGCTCCAACCTATCCAGAGATTTCAAGCATTTAATCGTGCTACCAAAACGACATCATATGACTGTATTGATTGTCATTTTTTATCGCAGTAAAAGTGGTCACACTGCTGCAAATTTCGTTTGCAATGAGTTGCGGGAAAGATTCCATATCATTGGTCAACAGCAAACTGTCAAGCATTACATCAAGTCTTCGTGTGCCCTGTGTCGGAACCGCAGAGCCAACGTCGGTGGCCAGCTAATGGCTCCCCTTGCAGATGCACTTGTAGAGTCTGCGGGACCTGTATTTAAAACTGCGGAACAGTGTGCGAAGTAGAAAATTTTTACTGGGGGGATGTTTTTGTCCACAATTTTGTCTGAATTCTGAACCCAAATAACAACACAATATTGCAAAAATGATATTTATTGTTCATGGGGCGTCGTCATTGGTCAATGACCAAATTAAAACAGGGGCGGAGGACGTACTGAGTGTTTGCATACCATCAGCATGATGAACAAAAATTTTCGAAAACTTCATTACAGTGGCGCACCCAAGATTTGGCAAGGAAGGGGGGGGGCACAATGTGGGTTATGGGGGTGAAACTTCCAGCTGACGGAGACTAGGGGGGTCTTGGGGCGTAGTCTCCAGCCGCCAACGAGTTTTACGGTTTTCTGATGAAAAAACACTCATTTTAGCTCATTTTTTATCGAAAAAGGGCATGTAGTGAGTGCAATCACTATTGGCAATGCAAAAACATTTTCGCAGCTTATGCCTAAAAGCATCGAAGCTTGGCTAAAATAAGTGAAAGGAGGCGCTGCAATCACTATTAGTTTGAGAAATTATAGACTGAAAGCTGGGTTTTAACATCTTATTGCGGGGCCAGAGGAGGGGCCATGGGACCGTGCGCCCCCTGTGTGCGCCTATGCTTCATTAGCTTTGTTTTAGGCAGGTTTTTGTTTCGTAAATGAAGCTAGGGGTTTAGGGGGAGAGCAGCAAGCTACTCAAAAGGGTCCGGGGCGGAGCCCCGGAAGCTATAGCATTTTTCATAATTCATACTCTCAGTCTCAAATATAATCTAAAAAAAATTTGGGAACCGCTACTTTGACATATTCTTAATGCTTTCACTAATGCTTATTAAAAAACTGCTGACGTGTTTTAGTGTTGATGAAAAGTAAACTGTTCTGAATCTGTGCAGTGTAATAGGCGCGCTGCAAAGATTGCTCTTGCTTGGTTTGTGAAGGAAGTCATAATAGCTACAAGATATGCTGGAAAGTATCGCCGCAGTCCGTAGGCCTCCCACAAGCTACTCCTATACCAGTAAAAAAACATTTGACTTTTTGCGATGCTTATCACAGAGCGGGACGTTTTGGCATCCCCCCAGGACATACTTTTTTTCTTTGCTGGGGGGGACGACAATTTTTACTGAGGGGGATCCCCCCTACTTTGCACACTGCTGCGGAATGGACTTCATGGGGCCAATAGAAATCAAGCAAGGTCGTAATCTGTTGAAACGCTGTTGTTGCGTCTTTACCTGTCTTGGGTCTAGAGTTACTCATCTAGAGATGGTGTGTAGTTTAACAACAGATTACTTCTTAATGGTACTACGGAGATTCTTCTCTGTTCGAGAATATGGAACACGTACGATCTACTCCGATAATGCGACAAATTTTGTTGGGGCCAACGCTGAGTTGAAGCGTGGAATACAGCAACTCAATAATTGCAAGATAACCTCAAACCTTAGCCTATGTGGTATAGAGTGGAAGTATGCGCCATCACTCGCTAGTCATCAAGGTGGAATTTACGAAGCAATCATTCGATTTGTCCGAAAGATTCCGGAATCCATGATGGATGATCAAAAACTACGATCTCTAATTGATGCGAAATTTGAAACTCTGCTAAAGGAGATCGATTGCATATTGAATAATAGACCGCTCACCCAAGTGGGATCCGATTTTGAGGAGCTGCAAGCCTTAACCCCTTCAATGTTGTTGACTGAAAGCGTCAGTCCTGGTCTACCCACAGACGTTTTCCTTGCTTCGGATAGTTTGCGCTCGTGTTGGCGCGCATGCCAGTATCAGGCGGACGAATTCTGGAAACGATGGCGCTTGGAGTACCTACCCTCTTACAACGTCGTCAAAAATGGCTGTGTCCTCAGCGCAAATACAAGGTTGGTGATTTCGTTCTCTTACTAGATGAGAATGCCCCACGAAACTCTTGGCCAAAGGGGATTGTCGAAGAAGTGATGCTGGACTGAGACCACATGGTGAGGCGGGTAAAAGGGCGAACCGCTGATCAAAAATCTTTTGTTCGCGACTTGAGAAAACTGTGTATTTTGGAATGTGATTGTGAATGATCACACTCCACTTATGGACTGTGTGCCCGCGATACGATTTTGAGCTACGCCCAATCGCCGATCCGATGACAATATGATATGGGGCCGTATTACAGAGTGATATCGACAAAGTCGAGCGAGCTAACAACGTCACATTTCCTCGCTCCGCTAAATTAGCTATTACAATCTTCTTCTCGACTTGAAATTTGTCTCGGATTCCTCGCTAACCTAGCGAGAGCTGAAAAGCACTCGCTAAGCTAGTGGTTCTCAACCTTTTTCTTACCGCGTACCACCCAAAGGGGTTACATTGCCGTTGCGTACCACCTAGTGATCGAGGATTTTAACTTACTCAAAATTTATTGCAAAATAAAAAATACTCATAACGACACCAAATTTAATGTGAGGGTTGCACTTATTTCTTCGCAACCAGATGATCAATGCGGGGTAGGATGAAGCTCACGGCAAATCGGAAGCCATGTCCAGGTGCATAAAGACGATTTTGACCCGTGGCTTTGATGCTTGTCATGACCCATACTGAATGTATTCAGGTTGTACTTTCGCTTGGACATTTTTGAGAAAAATCACGACTAATTGAAGGCTTAATGGATATTGTTGAAAAATCGTAAATATAAAGTGCACCGAGATGTTGAGCGCGGCAACACGACCTCCACTGGGACTACCAAAAAGTCTGGGAGTCGTGTTGCCGAGGTGGCCCCGTGGGTGTATTAAGTTTTAATTATGGAGAATAATTCGGGGATATTGAAAAAACGTCGTCTAACCAAGAGTGGTCTTGTTACTAGGGTGGTCACCAGCCGGGGTCACAATGCATAGGCTAGTATAAAACGACCTAAGAAGCCAACGCGCACTTGTTTTCAGGCTCTCTTGTCATGCTTAGCCATATCGCAGCAGCTCTGCTTGAAAGCTACATACCTTCTACTCAGTCGATGTCATAAAATTGGAACAAAGCGCGTTAAGAAAGGGACCGGCAAGGTGGTAATGGTGTTGTCATAAACTACTCAACAATGCTGTTTTCCAACAACGACTCAATAAAAGTTTGAACTTATTTCTTCGAGAAACGCCGTAGTTTGTCGCGTACCACCTAAAACGGCAAATGGCCTTGCGTACCACGAGTGGTACGCGTATCACAGGTTGAGAACCACTGCGCTAAACGTTCGAGTTGGAAAGTTTTGCTGATATTCTCACATAATAGCGGCATTTTTGGCATAGGACGATAAAACTGTTGCGAAAAAAATAAAGAATCAAAAGAGTGGACACTGAATAGATGCTTTTACCACATCTTGTGATGAAAAAGTACTGGTATTCAGAAAATACAAATTAAACAAAAGCGGTGACAAGCTTAGCTTAGTTTGGCAAAAAAATTACTTGAAGCTAAAATTATGGCTAAAGCATGATTGTTCAATTGCAAGTTTTGCCTTCTTTCAAACAGCTTGCTTAAATATGGAAGTTTTCAAAATTTACACCGACCGAAAGTTTTGCTAATTCGTAATTAGTAGGCCTAGTTTTTTAAGAATCAATCAATTCAAGTTTTATTCCCTTACGCTGAATCATTCAAAATACACTCGAACACTAAAAGCAAATAAATATTGGTACGGAAAACCAAAATGCAGCCAAACGGGTTAGCGTTGAGGCATGACAGTCAAAACTGACTGGTCATGACTGCATGACTTCAAAAAGCATATTTTTAGTTAGTTAGTGTCTTTTATTTCCGTACCGTCAACACAAGAATAATATACAAAAATAATATACACTAGGCTATAATTGGACAGCACGAGAAAAGGTAAGAAGCAACAAAACGATAAACGTTGTAACAAGCAAGGGGAAGTGGAAGGTCAAGAAAAGTAATAGTAATAGTTTATTTTCGCCTGCATTTCTTAAAACAATAAATCACAAGCAACATGAGAAGTAGCAAAGTAACATGAGAAGCATGGTTGCAACACCCGAGAAGATTTACATTGTCTTTACCTGCTAACGTAGAATAATTTGTGCCTTTATTACGCAAAACTTTATTCAATTTTTGCGATAAATGCTGAAAAGCTATGACAAATTCAAGCGAATTACTTGTTGTAAAAAAATCTGACAACTATTTCCTGTGTACATAAAATCTTAAAATCTTAGCATGCGCCAGATTTTAAACATTAATTTGCGTCAAAAAAATCCAAGCACATTAGCTTATTAGGTTGCTTTTCCGCACCTATCAAGAGAATGCGAAGTTTCCTGCGCCCATCGCAGATTCATACTTTTATTTCTCATTAGTCATTACTCAGCATTTGATACACAGTTAGCCACCAGGGCATGTAATGGAATGGAATGGAAGATGGAATGGAAGAGGAATTTTGGTATGGAATATGGAAGACTTCAGGTATGGAAAGGAATGGAAGATTTTAAGAATGGAATGGAATGCCATCTTCCATACTTTCCATACCTGGATTAGTTTAACAGAATAATAAATTTTGATCTATAAGTAAAAAAAGGAAAAAAAAACAATTAAGCAACAACAATAGCGTTACTTGCAGAGTTGCAGTGGCACTGCGTCACAGTATTGCTAAATGGTAGAAGGTGACGCAGCCTGGAAACTACGCGGTAAGCCGGTAAGTGCCGTGTGCACAAACGGTGACAGAGTTCGCACTACATTCTATTGCTTCGCGGAAAACTTCAAAGTGTTCACAATCACAACTTCAAATTTATTCAAAATTATTAAAAACAAGATGTCACTCAATTGGACGAATGCTTTCACCTGGCGTTGTGCTGGCGCAAGTCTGCGACTTTTACCAAAAAAGCTTTTCTCTTTTGATGTTATTAGAGCAACGCAAGTACAAAAACAAGCTGTCAATCAAACAACTTGTAAAATCTGGCGGGGTCCTGCAGCTGCAGCTTCTCGCAAAACAATTTTCGCAAAAGCAAACTTTGTTTCATTTCGACGATAATTTTCAGTTTACACCTTAGATATTGCATTGATTTTAATTGTTTATTTTGAAGTTTGAGATGCAATATGCGAACTCACCCAGCGCGAAGCGAACAGGTAGTGGTAAACAAAATGTCGGCAGAGATAATAATCACAGTTTTTTGATTTTTTCAATGATACAGATTTTCAGTACTTAGGTCTTACTAAAAGCAAAATTAAATAAATCCAATTCAAATTAATTAAATTAAATTAATTAAATAAATAAATTCACTTGCATGTGGACTGAGCTTGAGGTACAGCATGGCAGTACGAAGTTTTTTATCATGAGAACATTGAGAAGTTATTCTGGCCAGGCTCAGGGTGATTGTTTCAAGTACCAGTAAAGACTGTAGATTCAGAATGATAAACTTCAACATATGCTTTCCTTGAAAATCATAACTTTCTTATAAAACGTTTAAGAGTAATAATTATAGGGCCAGTGAAGATTGGAATAGCTTAAAGTACGACCAGTGTAGCAAATAATTGTGGCCTAATCTCGATTTTTAGTAAACATTCTATTGCAGTTGCAAGTTTGCTTCAGTTTTAAAATGTGGAAGTCATCATTAGTTTAAAATGTGGAAGTCGAAATGAGTGCATGAACGAATGCCCCCTGAATACGCAATTCTGACTATAAAACCTTCTCATACCGCAATAGGCTAATTGCTTTTGCGCCGCAACCAAGCAATGATTCATTACCAAACAGGCAATCTGTAATTAAATATCATAAATTATGATCAGAAAAACTACATCGCAAGCAAAGTCAGCCCATATAAGCCTACTTCCGAAACTCTAAGAATAGCATTAATGTTTTGTTTGTATGGAATGGAATATGGAAGAAATTTTTTGTATGGAATGGAATATGGAAGAAATATTTAGGTATGGAATGGAAGATGGAATGGAAAAAAATTGTCGGTATGGAATATGGAAAAATCGTCTTCCATTCCATTCCATTACATCCTGTTAGCCACTTGTACAGCAAGTTGATCTAGCGACGCATTCGTTCAATTAAACTGTTTATGCGGTTATCAGCAATTTATGACGTCACAATGGCATGGTAAGCCAAGCCCGCAAAAATCTGACGAAAGCGCTCGTTAAATGCGTCCGAACGTCATTAGCGAGGGGTTCCGAGCAGAGGTGATCACGGAGCGGAGTCGGAGTGGAGTCCGATCCGGAGTTTGGCTATTTTTTCCGGAGCCCGAGTTGAATTTTTTGTATACGTGCAGGAGCCGGAGCCGGATTCAGAAATTTAGTTGGTGTTGGTGTATTAAGTACTATAGTTTGTAGTCAAAGTGATAAAGACTTTGAAACGCGTCAGAAACACTTGTTTCGTCTTGAAATATGAAATCTTACTAACCTTTGGGTTGGTTCAACCAATGACATTAGTTCAACCTCCTTGTTTCAACTTGCTTTGTGCCACAAAAGGGTGATTCATACGAGAAGCGGAAAGGAAAAAGAGAAAGGAACAAATCACCTTGTAGAAGTACTTTTAGCACTACTATGTTTGAGATTTTTCATTGAAAAGTTGGTAAATGCACTCGACGACTACGAATTTTTAAAAAGATCAAAAAACTGGACTAGATCAGGTAGAATCTGAGATTAAAGTAATATAAAAATTCTGATTAACGCAGCTATTGCTTTTTCTAATTAACAAGTGGATCATTGAATAAGCTGTGTTTTGAGGTGTTGTTTGGCATAGTACCAACCTGCAATTAGACAATGTGTAATTGTTCAGCACTATCCAAAGAAATGTTATCATTAACTTATTTTCTCTTAATGTTGATTTGTTTCAGAATGTAAATGTGAACAATGGTACATTGGTGCAGTACTTAGTCATAGAACGTGTAATTTGTTTTAATATGCTGAGACTACAGGAGTTAAAACAGGAGCAGGAGTTTGGCATTTGTAAGTATACCATGAGCAGGAGTAGGAATTTGCTTTCTCGGAGCGGGAGTGGAGTAGGAGTCCCAAAAAACAGACTCCGCTCACCTCTGGTTCCGAGTGCATGTTTGGCGAGAGGTAATGGTAATACCGTTTTCGGTATTGAGCCTCTCGCTCGTTGTTGCCTCGCAAACACAAGTCGGAAAAATGTCGAGCGAGACAAATTCTGTAATTCCGCCCCTGGACTGTTTATATACGCACGTTGCACTCATTAACTGACTTGAGACCTAATCATTACGTTACAAGGTGTGCTTTGAACTCTGGTCACATATACATTACGTGCAGTTTTAAATTATTATACGGGCAAGCTCATGGACAATTGAACATTAAATTACAAATCGTATCGTCTGAGGGTCGCGCGCGCTGCATGCGTTGAAGTGACACTTTCGTTCTCAAGCTTATGGTGTGCGATTTATTTTTATAGTTTTCTTTCGTAGCCACATACAGTCCCTTTCTTGGTCATTGTGTAATTGTATTCGTTTGCTGAAGAATAGCCTACCGTACCTGTTTGCTTACTGGCCGTAAGTCAAGCAACCCTTAGCATTTATTTGAAGCTTTAATCTGGTTTTTGTATAACGTGAAACGGTGTAAGTTTTAGCTTGTGATTCATAGGCCTGGATACTGTACGCATCATAATCTCACTTTCTTTGAATTTTTAAAAAAATTTTAGTCTTTGTGTGTTACACTGATGACTACTTAATTTTTTGGGCCGGCCATGTTACGGTGGGAAATGCTATTTTGTTGCTCCTTTTAAATATTGAATTAATTTAGGGTTATTTACGGTTGACCGCCTTCTTGTTGGTACGATGATTCAGTAATGGCGGGTGCTGGCCAGTAAATCTGTATTTAGGTTAGTTGTATTGTGTTTAGTGCAGTTGTTAGTCTCCCTTGTCGTAGCTGTCGTAGTGTCATTATAATTTTAAGAAAGTTGGTACTCAGCTGCCAGTGATTAATATTTTACCTCTATGTTCGTTAGTTAATTGCTATTAGCCTGTCCCTACCTCTTGGTCCAGCCGTGTGCCTTTGTACTAGCAGCCTACTGGCATGTTTCTTCACTTCACTTAGTTTAGTAGAGTGTAGGCCTAGTTTAGTTGGTGTTTGCATGCATTAGTACATTTAAGAGGTGAGATCTTTTTGCACTGCTTAACTTAATGTTTTTACACATGCCAGCTTGTGTTTTGGTAAGTTTTTGGTGTTACGATCATATCTACTTATTTCTAAGATGACTACGTGGATAGCGTTGTATAACCGTCTGGTAAGGTGTGTGTTAACTTTAACCTTGTTTCTTTATTCTATTTGTGTAAGGTCTCCGTGTACGTGCACATTGCCTTAAACGTGTACATTAAGGATTTAAAGCGTAAGTGTTTAATTGATGAGTGGATTCTGTTTGATTATACTGTTTGTGTGGATACGAATCCATCGTGTTCTGGTGTATTCAAGCAGTGAGTCGCCATCGAGCGTTAGAAGATTTGGGGGTCTTAATTTGATTAGAGTCGCTGTGGTCAAGAGTTTGACTGCTACACCTGGTACAGCTACTTACTTCGACAAAGATGTTTATTTTAAAAGAAAGGATTCGGCAGTGTTAGAAAATAAGAATATCGTTTTAGATTCGGCTGTAGGATCTTCATGAAGTGTGGCGATTCTGATCTCGAGTTAAGGTCGAAAGGTTGACGCAAACGATGTTTCGTTTCTCAAATGTTGGTAGTTCCCCTAAAGGTTGAGTACATCTAGGCATATTTCATAAGGAGGTAGTATCTAGCTCTCCCTCGATGGAGAGAGTCCTTGTTACTTGGAAAGGTACTGAGTATGTGGCAATTTTGTTTACATTTATTTTACCATTGCTCGCCTTGAGTACTTAACAGATCAAAGTGATGTGACGAAACTGGAAAGAGAGCTCTTGCGTTTTTCGATCAACAGTCGTCCGTTGTCGAAATGAGATTGGCTTTGTTCGTAAATCAAATTCAGATAATCCATGCCATAAGACAAATACTGTATGGTCTGTCCAAAACTCTACAGAAATAAATCACCAGCGAGTCACTATTATAACTGATGATAATGTTTTTCAAGAATAAATAAAAAATCGAATTAGCAGTGTTTAAACTGTACGGCTAATTATTCATAAATGCGTTTTTGCGTTGGTGAATAAAAATACCAGTAGCGCTGGCTAACTTCATGATGCATCATTGGCTCAACGCTCATCGCTCAGACATCAAATCAAAAATCAAATCTTTCGTACACTTGCGGTGTTGAAGTTCGTTGTTTAATATGGGAAAGCGCAGTTGCTGTAAGCGTCGATCTCAATATTTTTGACAACAGTCATACAACAGCAGAACATTTTATTTATTGAAGCCAAAAGGGAGAAGTGAAAAGCAATCAAGCAAGCTGTGCAATTTCATTTTACTACTTTTGAATGCTGAATGATCGACAGCACGAGTTAAGTTTGAATCCCATCATGCAGAGGTGAGCACGGTACTTTTTTAAAGAACCGGCGGCACCGGTACTCGGTACTTTGTTAAAAGTAACGGCGGTACCGGTACTCGGTACTTGAAATCAAAAGTACCGCGGTACTATTTTCAGTACTTTTCAAAAAAAGTTCCAGAAAGAAAGTACTGCACTATGTTTTGTTGATTTTTAATTAAAACTGTACAGTTTCATAATAATCAAGCCTATAGCTATTAGTTAGCCAAATACTAAATTACTCAATACTGTGGTGCTACCGTTAGTACTTGGTTCGGCACAATTCACGAATTACAAACTATGCAGTAACCATGAAAAAACGGTGCAAAATAAGCTATAGTTAGTGGTTAGTGCAACAAAAATCAGAAGAAATGCAATCATTTCACTCGCCCATAGGAATGGGCCGCAACGTACGAAGAAAAAACATAATGGAGACCACTTTTGCGCAGAATGCGACAAAAAGATTGTTAAGAGATTTTGAATGAATGGGGACCCCAGAACCAGAAATAGCCTGCGCTGGAGTTTTCACTGGAAGAAGTTTGTCATAAATCGTAATGACGTCAAACCTTTTAGTGAAGTCATTAAAAATAGAAACAAAATTTTTAACATCGAAGTGTGTAGAGCAGGGGTATCCAATTTTTTGTCAGAAGTAGCAGATTTGATAATGTAAAAGTGCTCGAGGAGTCGAGGGCCAATAACATTAACGGTATGCTTGGCTATTTTTTAAAATTTGTTGCATTCCGGATTGTCACGCTGGATAAATCATTTTAACTTTTTCAGGGCGCATAATTTTCGTGTCTGTGATTATCAAAAAGCACTCAAAGTAGTAAATTAGATTCATGAGATCATAATAATAAGTAATACTTTTGCGACCGCGGACGAGGACAATATGAAAACTCATCGCGAGACTGGAAACCCTGGGTGTAGAGCAGTGATTCTCAAACATTTTTGTTCTATCGCTTCCTTTTCGAAGTTCGAGACTTTCATCACCCCCTTATCAGTGGCGATTCTAGCACCCAAAAAGTGGGGAGCCACTTTGGGGCCAAGATAGAGTGAGGTGGGGCCACTGAAAATTGTGTGTGAAAGGAAAAGAGTAAGTTCAAAAATATTTGCGACCAAACTTAAAAAGTAAGCATATCGCAATATGGCACATTATATACATTTATTATTGACATTCACTACAACATAAGATAGCAAAATGGTCAAAGCGTCTGTTTCTGGATCGGTAGACTTAAGGTCTGACTCTGAGACGAGTCAAACTGATTGCCTAGCCTAAAAATTAGTATTCAAAGTTTTCCTGCAATACGTTCGACTTCGACGTTAAAGAAATCGACGACAAGCCGGCAAGTTTGCTTGTCATAACACCCTAGAAAAAGGCACTGAGCGTAATTCTTTCACCTTTAAGTGCAAACAGATTATGAATCCCTACATTCTACCTTTCGTGGTGGCCCAGTCTGACTCTAGACTTGCAAAAAGAGCGTCGGGATCAAACGCATAACTACAAGACTGGGACAAAAATCAATGTCTGTAGCTCAAACCTAAACCGTAGAACAGAAAAGAAATAAGTCTACTACACCACTTCATATCCCCCACACAGCGCCGTTGCGAGAAATTTTGAAAAGTAGGGGGGCATAATTTCCATATTTTTTTCAAGCGCGTTGTTTTTTCGGCAGAGCTAATTTGAAGCTGATTGAGAAACAAGAAAGGCACTATCAGGAGGTCCGCGGTCATGCTCCTCGCGAAAAAATTTGAAAATTTACAAGCTGTAATGACTATTTTAGTACTTTTTGAATAATTTTCAGGCAAATTTTGTTTAAATTTTTGACCCTAGTTGTTAGTGCTTCGCCAAATATGATGCATTTTGTTTGCACATTTTTGATAATGCGTGCTTAAGGCTTATTGCTATCGAAGAGGTTCGAAATTATGGAAAAGTTGTATACATCAAAAACAGTAAAAAAAATGGCTGGTGGGGGGATGCATACCCCTCATTGTACCCCCCTGGCCATCAGGGCCCATGAGAGGGGGGACAGGGGGGCAAATGACCCTGGGGCCTATGCTGTGCTAGGGGTTCATTAGTCCATATCTAGCGAAATAAATAGAACCAAAATAAGTTTAAAAAACAATTAAAACAGCATTTGAGCTCACTATGCAGTATTTCAAACAATCAATTTTATGGAGCGCATGGGCCCTCAACATAAGTCATCATGCTGTTCTAGGGGCCCATTAGCCCATTTCTTACGGAATAAATACAGCAAAGAAACTTCCAAACAATCGATTTTATAGAATGTATGGCTCCCCAGCATAATTCAGGCTGTTCTAGGGGCCCATATCTATAACACAAAATAAATGGAGCCTAAGCAAGTTTAAAGAACAATTAAAACAGCATTTGAGCTCAATATACTTCAAGTAATCACTTTTATGGAGCGCATGGGCCACCAACATAAGTCATCATGCTGTGTTAAGGACCCATCAGCCCAGATCTTACGAAATACAGCAAAAATATATAAAAAATTATAACAGCATTTGAACTTAATATAGCCTACATCCAAGTATTACCAATATTCCGCAGCTTATCGGCCCCTAAAGTAAAGTTGCATCATTTTGATGTGTATGCTATGCACAAAGGCGCATTATAAGCTGAAAATTAAGATTTTTTGCTTTATCAACATTTCATGCGGCTTCGTCTCAATGAAGGACAATGTTGAATTATAAACGTGTTTATACGTGATTTGTGGCAGCGCAACTGCGATTATGCGATTGCGATCAGTTATAGCATTCCAACTGTAGCTTGAAGCAAGAGAGATCTGTGAAATATTTAGGTTTCATGTTTGCAGCGTTAAAGAATTTTTAAGCAATCGAGAAAATGTTGAGGGCTGAGGCTCGGGTTTAAGCTTGAGTTTGATGGGAGCACAAGAACAGTTTCATTTAAAAGTTAATGCAATTTGAAGCGGAAAGATATCGGTATTTAAAACGTATGCTTAAAATAATCGGCGAGGCGAGATAACAAGACAGTGCACGACACGAGGTCAACGAAACACAATTCCGTGAGTAGCAGAGTTTCATCGTGTGCGGGTAAAAACACTTTTGGTTCAAACAGGTGTTCAAAATGTTGTGTGGCTCTCACGAAAATGCAATTAAAACAGTCCAGCTTCTATGGCTCCCTTGGTCAAAAGAGTTGCCTATCCCCGGACTGGAGCAAATCTTTTCGGTTGCCGCATGCTCAAAAAACGAACCGTTGGACTCGGAGCTTTTTAAATAAATGCTGTCAAATTGATTGATTTGGTATAATAGGTTTTAAAAAGTTTTTTTTGTGATACATTTAATTGTTCTTACAATTGATAGTAGGTATATCTTTGTAAATCCATGTTGAGAAATGATAAAACATAAATCCGGTGCACAAACGCGAAACATCTTGTGAAGATGCTCCTGACCAGGAAACTGCTAATGAAGTGTTAAATGTCAGCGAAAGTAGTCCAGGGAATGATATTGAAGTTTCAAATGTAAATTTGGTACCGGTATCTAATCCGAGTGATGATGTAAACAAAGTCGTAATTTGAATGTCAATATTGTATAGCTGATGAAGCAAGTGTAAGTTCCCCTAATCCAAGTGCTTATACTGGCAATGGAGTTACTACTGTCAGCAGCACTGGTAGCGAGACTCCAAACCGCACTATGACTTTGACCTTGTTTTCACTGAATTTCCATCTACCTTGTAAATACGTAGCGAGATTTATCGTGCTCATGAAAAGAATCCTTCAAATTTTCCTGGGGATGAAACAAGCGAGCTGGTTGTATTACCTTAATCGCTTTTTCGCTATAAAGGGAATAAATAGGAAACCAACTAACTTACTGAATTTACTAAAACGTTGTTTTTGTGATTAGAGACTGTAAAAGGTAGGGGATCCACCAAAAAATTTGCCCCTTGGCGGCTCTCGGAGCCCCTGCTGGCCATAAGCTACAGAAATCATCAAAAGAGTCTGGCATATTTCAGTCACTTAGCACCATTGATTTTGTTCTTTTTTACTAAAATGCAGAGTCAAAAGGAGAAGGGGGGAGGCATGGCACAATGCTCCTCTCTCCTAAATGCACTCCTGCGGCCCCACATCAAAAAACATAATACAAAGAAAATTAAAGAATTAAAAGATAAATAAACGAACAATAATTGAAGATAAAAAATAATGCGAAACTTGCGAATCGATAGTTTTAAGCACTCAACCAATCATTCAGCCAGATGGCTTTCTATTATTTAGTGTAACTGAGGTTGGGTAATCGATAAGTATATTTTCATACCTTGTCATAGGCTACATGAGCTTGTTAAAACTGGGGGGGCCAACCTGGGGGCCAGGCAAAAATCTGGGGGGGCCATGGCTCCCTCTGGCCCCCCCTTAAAATCGCCACTGCCCCTTATCAGGAAACAAGTTTTAAGAGGGGAGTTGGCCGTACGCAGACATTTTTTAAAGTGGGGTTGCGCAAATGCGAAGACACGTTTTGCTTTGAGAGCTTAGCATCTTATGAATCATTCCATTAAAATATAGCAAGCGATCAAGTTAGTTGGAGCAAAAATGCATATGCGCGTTTGGAGTGAGGAACGGACTGACAGTTAGCGAATAAAGCTACACAAAACAAGACGGTAAGAGCTGCTGCAATAGACGGTCATAATCAGCAACGATTAGTTTGAAACATTATAAATACTCGTCGAGTTGACACGACTCACACGAGTACATGTAATACCAGTATCGAGAATGTAGTATGCTGTTAAAGTAGGCATCAGGCCAGTAACGTTTAGGATATGGGCCTTTAAAAACAAAATTGATTTGCACTTGCTAATGATAAGGTCTACATCGATCAGTTACCATCGGATTTACAAGAACAAACTACACAGTTATTTTATATTTTTGCGTCTTTTGAAGGAGATTCTTTAATGCAACAAGCTGTATAGCAGAGAGTTGTCAGTCGGTGGAATGTCTAGAAAAAGCATATTTTCGAGTCAAAGCCGAAAAAATGAATTTTGAAACCTGCAAAAAAGACGTCTTAAAACTTTAAATTTTTTGTCGTTCTTGTTCTTATAGTTAAGTTTAGGTTTTAAGCTGCATTGAAATACGCAAAAACCAACCAATCAAATCCGTAAGTCTACTGAGATAAAGCAAACATTCCTGAATCGTACTGAACAAGAAGAAAAACATTTCGTATGGCGCATCCATTTCCCTAGGGCTACGCATTGCACAACTCTGTTGAACAAACATTATATGAATGAAACGCACAGCGGACTGAGCAAAAGCATTAAATTCACAACACATCGCAAGTATCGGTAAGTTACAGATACTTGCGATGTGTTGTGAATGTAAAACATTATATACTAAAGCCACGTTGTACGCAGGCTGTCAAAAAATCTACCCTGGTCTTGAGACTTTCTCCCACAGTTACAACCTTATCAACAGACGTTGACGCAAAAAAAAAACAAAAACAGATGAAGTTATTGAAAAACTTTTACTCTGAATTGCCTTTCAAAAGCAAAAGCATTTGGAAATGGTCGTCTGAAAGACCTTCGGCTTCAAAATATCTTTTCCTAGGGAAAAGAATCCTTCTATTGCCGCGCTTGACGGGATGACAGTACTGTATTCTAAAAAGAAATCTTTCAAACGATTGCTGTGGAAGGTGTACAGAACACTTTACAGGTGCAGTTGTGCAGACTTTACCTTTTTTCTAGTATTTTTTTGTTATTTTAAAAGATTTTGCAAAAGTACCGAGTACCATTAAAAAATTGAGAAATAAAAGTACCGGCACTGCGGTACCGGTATTTTTTTCCAAAGTGGGCTACCAACGGTACTGGTACCAAAAAAGTTCCGCGGTACCAAAGTAAAAGAGCAGTATAGCGGTACTAAAGTACCGCGGTACTGCTCACCTATGCCATCATGCTTGAGCTTCAAACGAACTGACTGGTATATTTCGGCGAGCGCTTGCATTTTAAACGACGCACGAAGAAAAGCACAGAGCACGAGCAAGTCGAGCATGGCCACGTTGCATTGCTGGAAATTGCGTCTTCTATTTCGAATAAACCTGCCAGTTCCAAGACCGAGGGGGAGGTGATACAAAAAAACATAGAATGCGCGAAATCGCATGGACAAAAGAATAACAAAAAAATCATTTTATCGATAAAAAATTTTGAGAAGTTGCCAAATTTCGTCTGGGAAATAAATTGCATAACGTCCAGCAACGACCAGCGAGCACGTATCGCCACAGCGGTACTACACCGAAGGGTGTAACAAGTGGTGGGGTCCACCTCCGCGGCTTAGCTTCTGGGTAACACAGCTTCGAAGAAACGTCGCAGCGGTGGCCAGCCGTTGACGACTCACAATATCGCTCCGACATATTTGCCACATAGTTCCTGGCTTACAAAATTGCCGAAGTTTTTTTAAAGTTATGATATGACAATACATGACACTACAGTGGTTCTCAGCAAGTTATTGATTGCAATCACCTAGCGATTTTTTACGATTTCGCATCTCGATGTACCGCGCAAAAAAGGCCTGTTATCACAAAGAATACCCCAAATTTGCAAAAAGCTCTGTACTTCGCTGCAATGGTTTCAATTGCTGTTGTTTACAAATTGACTTGAGAAGTTATAATGGGTGTAAACACACTGATAAATAATCGATCAACAGGTTATGTCCGATTACAGCATAATTGTCATCAAACATGAATTTTAATTGTAAATAGCAAAAAACAAGGACCAACCAGAAGTTGATTTGAAGGAGGTTGATAAAAAGTGAAAAATTGCTTGTTTTGCTGGATGAAAAACAAAAATTGCTAAAACACAACCCCACAAGGCAATGTTGGTTGAGAAAGTGGTCATTTTAGCTAGAACCTACAATCAGTGGAAGTGTTTGGTTAATCGTAAATGGCTTACCCAACATAATCCATCATAATACGTATGAACTGAAATTCTGAATTCACCAAGTGGTGTGGAAAAATTATATCTTAATTTTTTAAATTTTTATTCACCTTTTTTGCTATGTCAATCGACATTTTTCAGTTCATAATGGAGAATTATGCTCTGCTACAAAGCCACTGTAACCATTTCATTAAAGGCCATGCAGTATTTTGAAATGCTTGCACAGAAAAAGATAGGGCTCTGTCGTGGGGATGATAAGTTAAAAAATTGCATCCCAGTGGGGCACATGCGCATAGGTGGCTAAAGCGGGGGGGGGGGCTAATTTACGCGTTCATTTCTACAATAATAGCTCTGCAATCTGCATGAATGTATTTGAAACTTAATAAGCCTACCATCGAAATTGAAACCCAGGAAAGAGCTACAGAGATGTTTTCTTTGAAATGTTGTTTGTAGGGTGAAGGGAACAGAAAAAGCGTAATCTTCTTATAGCAAAAAAATTAACTTGCGGCTTGTAAATGTCAAATTGAGCATCTTAACATATAAAAGGCAAACCAGCGATTGGTAGCATCTAAGCCAGGGGTTCTCAACTTCTCAACCGTGGCCGTTGGTCCCCCAAAGGGATCACATTGGACAGAGTGTTCTCTTGGGAGCCACGGTAGTAGGAATTATTGATAAATTATAACAGACCGGGACTTCTAAAACTACACACTATAGGGGCCACGGTCTCTTTTAGAGGTACAGTCAAGGGGCCACGGCTCAGAAAAGATTGAGAATCTCTGATCCAAGCTTTCAGTATCGAAAAAGGGCTTTACGGTGCGATTTGAGACGAGGCGATGTACAGTGGCTGTGAAGTGTCGTTTATAGCAAACAATAGCAACTAACCACCAAAATCAATAAAATAAGCAACTGTCATAAAATAAAAGCGGCGGACTGTGCAAAATATCTAGAGTCTAGTTTTAAATTGATTAATTAACTGATTTCTTCATCTTTCTCCTTCTATCACGAGAAAGCGGCGGAGGCACTATGCGTAGAACGAATCCAGACTCGCTTAGGAGTTGCCTTTGTTTCCAAATTTTCCGGTTAAATTTTCTTCTGACTTCTTTAATTTGCTGCTTGTCAGATTCCACCAAGCAGAGATAATCATCGTGAAGCATCTTATCCAAGGACGCAACAGCGAGACTAGGTTGGGAGTTGAACCATTAACCTTGCGATCATGGTCGTCGTGAAAACGACGCTCCGAACCACTGCGCCACGCTGCCGAATTTTTTACTGTAATTCACTTTGTTTTCCTGTGCAGTGCTAACCCTAGCAATTTCTTTGCCAACAAAATTGCTTTTTCTAGTCAGAGAAAGCAATTAAAACGTTTCGATTCTAGTTTTACTTGTGGCAATGCGATTTATAAGGTTCTACTATTTCTTTACGCATCACCTTATCGGTGTAGGAGATAACGTTAACTGGAGTTGAGTTATGGATCATCCCAACTTTATCTTTTCGCATGCTCCAAAAAAGCTTACTGCTCTCGTTGTTTTAGTAACCGTATGCGTGACATATACCGTGAAACCCTATTTGACCGCCACAGCGCTCTGTTTTTCAACCCTTCTCCTACTGTAGGCTTGCGGCGTTCTATTAGAGGTGGTGTTTACTCTTCAGTGAGAGGATGGTGCTGTATTTCTTGACTAGCTAATTAGAATTTTGGGAAGATAAATTTAATTAATGAACAGAAAAAACTTATAACAGAGTTAACATGTAATTTTCAAAGAAAAAAAAAAAATCTTGGCCTACCTTAACACAGTTACTGATAACTTGATAAGTAATCAAAAATTCAATGTGGAAAATCGGGTGACACGTCCCTGTATAGCCGTCTTCGTCATTTTCAACATCTCCCCCTGTCGTGGCGTTACAGATGGTGTTCAATCAGAGGGTGGGGGTCTATTTTTCAATCCTTCCCCTATAGTGGCGTTCAAACAGAGGCTTTGCGGACGGTTATGGGATTTACAGTAGCTGTTGGGGTTGCCAAAACAATAAACTTTAGCTACACAATTACGTTGTCCACATGTCCAATATGTGGACTTCAAACCCACGGTTCTTGGTTCTAGTTTCTGCATCACAAATAAATTTTTGATGTCATCATCAAAAATTTAATTGTAATACAGAAACTATAGAAGCAAGAACTGTGGGTTTGAAGCCCACATAAGTTGGGCATGTCACATGTGGACAGGCTAAATATGGATTTTAGCCGAAGGAAATTTGATCATTGCTTTTGGGCCTCCCCACTTTGGAAATGCTTCCGCCATCGCTGCGCATGCGGCGTGGTGCAGTGGTTCGTATGCTGGGGTAATAATCATAGGGATCGGGGTTCGATGGTATTCTGGGTTTTGATTTTATTCTCATTGTAGCCTACTTGGCTTGTTATGTGAAGTTATAGTTGGGATAGGGCAATGGCAAGATATTAGCTTGCTTAAACCACGACCTGCGTTATCTTTTCGTATTTTGGAACGATAAGCGGACCTGCACCGAAAACGTCATAAAAAAGTTTGTCAAAATTAAATTAAAATTGAAGTTACATTTCAAACGGTTCGGCTCCTTTTGTTTATTTAGATTAAATTGCAGTGGGAAGAGATTACTCACTGTTTTGCCAGTTATAATGACGCGTAAACTGCTCTGGTGCATTTAATTGCTTACTTTCCTTTTTTTATCTGCTGTCTTTATCGTCAATACTGTAAAGGTCGTTACAGATATGACAACACTTTTATGTTGGTCCACTTATTTTGACAGGTGTTTGTGCGTTAGACTGATTACTCTCTGTAGCCTATGCATTGGTGCAAGATTTTTTTGTGTTTCGATAATGTTATTGACTAAATCAGTCAACTTGAATATTTCTGCAAATTTTTCTTCTGATGAATGCAAAGATATCACGAATAGATTGGACTGGATTCTTCCAATCACAGCCACAGTTCTTCTTCTGGTCTTCACTTCGTGGATTCTGATTTCACTCATTCATTTCGGGATCAAAACCAAAAAATGGAGAAGAATTCAATCTAGCAATCCCGACATATTGAGTGCTGGTTTGGTTTACGGTTCTGTTGTGTTGGGCGCTGCTTTCTGTTTGCTTCGCTACTCGCTTAGTCTTGTGTTTATGAATGTGGGATTCGAAGAAAACGAACACGAGTTATGTGACACAATGGCCGACCTCTCATTTACGGCCAACGTCTTTGTTCTTCTGGCAGTCGTGTTTTTTCTCTGGTTTCGTCAGAGAATATTTTACACAAACCGAATGCTAAATGTGAATTACGGAAAACCTCTCAAAGCGTTTAGTTCCGTCCTTATTATTTTGTTGCTTGGCATTGCTTTAACCATTACGTTGCTGAATACTATTCCGAACAACCACTACTCCTCCAAGTGTGGTTGTATCTACAAACCAGACGAAAACAATCGAACTTCTTACTGGATTCCAACGACTATAGCTGTAATATTTGGTAAACTGGCATTAGCTAGTTTATTTATTTATCCCATAAAACAGAGTATAATGGCAACCTCACACACTCATGCAACAGCTTCACACGAAAACACGTCGACGAATGGATGGCTCAACTCGAAGGAAACAGAAATCGAACTGTCGACGGTCGAAACCTACCGACCTTCCAGAGCTCCTACACAAAGCCGTCAACGAAATTCAAGCAAAGTTCAAACCATTTTGACGAAGACCTTGACCATCGCCATCATGTCAATTCTCACGAACGTGTTTCTTCAAATTTTTGCTCACTACGTTGCCGAGCCCTCCGGACATCGACGATATCCACATCTTTTATCAAATCTTAACGCTCTTCTCAATTTATTATTTTTAGTTTTTTCTTTTACGCAGTATCGAGAGATGCTGACGTCACCATGCAGAAGCCATTAAAGTTACGATTTTTTATTACGCTTATAAAATGTTGCGATAATATTTCCCCCGAACGAACATTTTACTGAGAGAGAATTCTTACTTTCTTCGTGTTTTGTTGAATGTACAGTAAGTGAACATTATTAACAAACAGTTTTACTGATGTGGTTTATCATTTATTTACTGGTTTACTTCAATTTTATTCTCCTGTTGCGAGAAAGCGATCAGCGGTGCAATAACAAGTTCTCTTGAAAGTTTCCGGTTACCTCTAAAATGGGAATATCACGCTAAGTGTCTTTTCCAACGGCGCAATATGCAAACTTGCGGGCTTGTTTTCCTCACAGTCCCATTAATGCCGAGAGTCGAGCAGGGAAGCTGTGAATACCGACTTTTAAGTCATTGGTTTGACCATTCTCGAAATCGAGCCCAAGATTACCGCTTCAGATGCAAACGTTCTATTCGCTAGGCCATCTTTTTTCTTTTTATTACAATTAATGAAACCTACCACAAAAAAATATTCATTATTTGTAGTACATTTTATTTGTGTAGGTATTAGGGCAACAACCATGTATATATTTCCTAATGAATGTTTTGTTATCATTTTCTACTTACGGTCGATTGTACTCAGAGCCAGATTAAGGATTTGTGTTCAGTGTGTGTGTGAGAAGGGGGTTGTTTTTATAATTATGTGAAGCGTAATAATTCATAGAATATCATCAACACAATATCGGGCTGGGCTTTTTGGTCTTTCCGCAGCCTCTCACCAGGAACTCAATAACTGTGAGTGATTGTGTTAATTCTTGTTTGTGCATGTACTTCATAAACAAAATAAAACCTATCACTACTAAAATAGGTCACCAGCTACATGACAAAGCAAAACAGTGACACAAAACAGCACCGCAGTACAATCAATGACTTGTGCAGAGGACAAGATGACAAAAGCTTGGTTAATTTTGGCTGCGCTATGATATGTAGCAAGCGGCTTACGTGCGTGCTAATCAGTCTATTGTTATTTGCATTGCCTCGCCACTGAAAAGAGGTTTTATGGTAACCTCTTTTTTGTTATAGCTCGCTTTAATTGAACAAGACTTGTGATGCTTCAACGTGTGCAATTAGAAATTAGTGAGGGAGTTTTAAGGAACGTAAGAAATTCCCCCCAGTGAGTTCTGTGGACGATAATTCAAACAAATCAAATCCTCATTATACTCGCGAGATTACACTGAAACGTGTAAAGAGTGGTGGGACCCATCTCCGCAGTTTAGCGCTTGGGCTACAGAGCTACGAAGAAACGTCGCAGCGGCGGCGAGCCGTTAGCGACGCAGTGTCCGATTTGAGCAGCAGACCTCCCGCACCCAGGGGCGGATCCTGAAATTTTTGCTGGTGGGAGATGAAATTTGGAATTAGGTTGAATGTTAACTAAATGCAAAGAAGTTAGACCTAAAAAAGGCGTAAATAAGCCCTTCGAAAAATGTTTTCCTGTCTAGGGCGTATTCAAAAATTTTTTCAGGGAGAAGGCACCCAAATTCAACATATTTTTAAGCGCAGTTTTTCGGCAGAATTATTTTGAAGCATATTGAGAATAAAAAATGCTCTAGAGGTCCGTGGGCACGCTCCTCCGGAAAATTTTTTAATATTTACATTCTGTAGTGGCCATTTTAGTACTTTTTGAAGAAATTTTAGGCAAATTTTGTTTAAATTTTTTGCCTCTAATTCTGAGTGTTTCACCAAATATGATGCATTTTGGTCGTTCATTTTCGATTATGCGTGCCCAGGACGTAAGACTTATTGTTATCAAAAAGGTTCGAAATTATGGAAAAGTTGTATTCATCAAAAACATTTTTGAAAATGGCTGGTAGAGAGGATGCATCCCTCACATCCCCCCTCTTGGATCCGCACCGACAACAACATCTTAGCAACTGAGCTAAACCATCTTAGCAACTGAGCTAAAGCACCGACAACAATATCTTAACAACTAACCTAAAGCACCGACGTCTTAGCATCTGAGCTAAACGGCCGGCACGTGGCCCAGACCTACTCGAGATTACTGTTTTTAAATATTTTAGGTTGGAGTTTAGCAAGAGCTAATCGCGTCTAACGAGAACGAACTTTGTAAACAGAAAAAACAAATATTCGCTTTTTGGCTTGTCATCATGGATTTCAAGAAAGAGGCTTTTCAAAATCTGCATGTTTAGTCAATAATATACACCACGCTGCCGTTCAGAAATGAGTCAATATTTGCAAATATTGTAAGTCCGATGCTATAAATTTTGACCCAGAATCTCGGACTTTCACTCCGTATAAAAAGTTTGGTTTCCACTAATGTATTCCCGAATCTTCGACATGTTATGTGCTCTATATATCACTGCATGCATCTCCAGAGCCACTTATTTGGGCCCCGATTGAACAGATATTATCCTTGCATCTTTTGCTAAGGTGGGATAAATGAAAAGACGCACAGTCAAGTTTTGACATTTGATGAAGACGCAGAGCCAAGATTTTGGTTGCTTGTATTTTTCAGTTCGTATATAATACACCCTACTTGACTTTCGGCAGCCATATCGTTAATAGGAGCATGTTCACGAAGGCCTGGATTCAAATTGATTAATAGTTTTATCGAGTTGGATTAAAATTTTCAAATTCAGATTCTGTTCGACGTTGTCAGAACTATTCTTCTGCCAGTTTTGGAAGTACGGTATTATCTTGAAAGATTTTCATCAAATCCATTTTTTGACAACTGTAATTTCGCCAAAGTCGGGCTACAAACTGACCTTGATTCACTAATTCGAAAGCTGGTTTTGAGATACTGTTATCTCGAAATTTTTCAGCTTCAGTATTAGTGGGATTTTGCCTATCACCAATAACGCTTTTGCGTAAAAAGTATTAACTTTTGGTATGATGTGTTGTTCTTGTATTTCAAAGCAAGTAAAGGTTGAACCACATGGATGCTGCGGATAGAGTTTGCGAGCAGGAGTGTGACCAAACAATCTACAGTATATCTTGAAAAGTTCGCGAAACACGTGAACGATCTTTGCAATGCCACTAAATGCAATCCCCGGCTGTTCGCCGATGACACTTGCCTATTTCTCAGTGACTCATCGCTCTTAAACCTTGAATTAAATTGCGATACTGAGCTACAAAATCTCAACAATTGGTGTGTAGCGAACAAGCTACAAATCAATCCTCAAAAATCGGCTGTCGTAATCGTTCTCCCTAGATTAAATGCCCCTATACCTCACATAAATCTGTCTTACAATAATTCGTTGATTTCGTGCTACAACTCCTATAAATACTTAGGTATTACTATAGACAGCAAACTAAATTTCAAAACACGCATCGAAAAAATTACTTCTAAAACATCAAGATCTGTAGGCATACTAAACAAACTACTTAACATATTTCCAACGTCTTCCCTAGTAAATCTTTATTTTGCACTTGTACACTTTCATTTCTTATTCGGTCTCACTATTTGGGGTAGTACAGTACATTTCCATCGTATTTAGACAAGCTGCAGAAGTTTCAAAATAAGGCCGTAAGAATAATTACCAACTCTGAAATACGTACACCTATCACGCCTAAATTTCATAAATTAGGCATTTTGAAAATTTGTGATTTGTATACTTATAAAATAACAAAAATTATGCACCACCACTCTACACAAACTCTTCCCTCTTCTCTCTCTTCACTCTTTGCTAAAATATCAACGATACATCGTCTCAACACTCGATCAGTAGCGCATAATGATCTTCATCTTCCTAAATTCTCAACCAACAGATGCCAAAATTCAATTCGATATAAAGGAGTAAAAATTTGGAATTCCATACCATGTGATTTAAGAAATCAACCGTATCCTAAATTTAAACTTATTTACAAAAACGTTTTTCTCAATAAATACTTATAATGTTTAGAGTACAGTACCAAGTGAAACGGTTATTTTCAATATTCCTGATCAATCGTAATTGACTAATTTCTCTATCAGCATTCCGACGCAACATCCCAGTGTCTTATGGGTGGCTGCTTGACTCGAAGATCTTAACCGGTCATTCGCAGTCTCCCTGCGAATAGATAAACTATGGTTAATGTGTATTCTTTCGCGCTCATTGTTCGTGAACGTGTACTCGCAAATAAACCATCATCATCATCTTCATCATCAGATTGTTGGTAACATGCTCATATTTATACAAAAACACCAAAAGTATCAATGTGGTAAACGCCACATCGTCACATGCTGACGCATGCACAAATCTATGTATTAAAATATTCTTTTCTTTATTACACTGCATCATTTTTCTTATAGGAGCAATACGAGCAGCAAATTCTTCGTAATAATATAAGGCTTATGATGAAAGTCCTTGCTGATAAAATTGCATCAAGATGCCTAAAAATTGTTTTGTAACAGTGTCACTTGTTTTTTTTTTATTTTTATTTATTTGAATTTTATCCGCCTATCACAAGAAAGCGACTATGCGAGCTCACTTGGTGGTTGCCAGCCATCTGTATCCCACAACAAGATGGGGGAGTCTCGTTAAGTGCCTTTACCAACGGCATAACAAGCAAACTTCCGACTTGCTCCACACTGTCCCTTTACTACTTAATTTCAAGCGGGGAAACTGTGAATACCAATTTTTAAGTCATTAGTTTGACGCGACTCAGAATCAAACTCCGAGTCTACCAATCCAAAAGCAGACGCTCTATCCACTCGCCTACTGATTGTTGTGGCATGGGCAGTTGGGCATTTATCTTAAATTGGGCAGGCAGCTTGTCTTTTCCAAATTGCTAGTTCAATCGCTGCATAAGCGTTAGTGATTTGTTTGTCAAGCATCAACACTGAACCAGTGGAACCAAGCGCTTTACCTGGTGCATGGTCTGTGCCAACTACCAAGTCATTGCTAAAAGTCTATAAAACAAAACAAGTTTTCAAAATAATGATTACTGTTAGTTTTCATTCAGCAGGTTAAACTACTACCGGTACCAGCAAAAGCAGTATTAGAATTCTACGTTCAGTTTGATTAAAGTGTGATTGGGATTAGATTGCTTATTGGTATAAAAGTATGCAATAAACCTCTGGGGAAAATTCATCTAAGTCAAAATACCATAAACTAGAAAAATGAGTGACGTTTGGTTTTTATCAAAAAAGTTATTTAAGCGCATAAACGTACTCCTGGCCGAAAAAACATTAAAAATAAATGGTCACATCATATATTTATCTAAAAAAATAACCAAAATATGCAACTTTGAAATATATGGGAGTGTGCAAGTTTTCAGGGGGGATGTACATGGGGCTAGCAACATCCCAGACAATTTTTTTTGCATCATGATTTCGTTATGGGCATGAGCGTTTGCAGGAGGGTCAAAGGGAGGCGTTTGAGCCCCCACCTGGATTTTGGATGGGCGTTATTAATTTTAAAGATATGCTTCCTACCCAAGTCAACAATTTTTTCGTCAAACTAAACAAACATCACTCTGTAAAAAACAAATTACAAGCAACTTGTTGTAACTATCGGATTCCACATTATCGCACCTCGAAATTGCAACACTCAATTAAATATCAAGGCGTCAAGCTTTAGAATGATATTTCCGATGACATAAAATCATGTTCTGTGCGCAGGTTTAATCAAAAATTTAAACTTCATTTTCTTGCAAAGTATTAACCTTGTTGATGAAGTTCCTGTAAGGTAAGGTGAATAAGTTTTCTATAGACCTATACAATGTTTATTTATGGATTGTACGCAAATTATGCCACGCTTTAAATTTTAGCTTATTTGCTTAAGTAAGGGTGGCTGCTTGACTCGATGACCCTGAGGTCTCTTTGCAGTCTCCCGTCCATTGTTATTTATATTTGGTGGTCTTTGTTTATTGTTTTTTTCTTGTTTTATTTTTTCATGTTATCTTGTTGTTTATTGGATGAATAAAAAAATCAATCAATCAATCAAGATTGATTTTAGATAATAATTATTGTTTTCTGTAATAGTTAAACCAACTCTGCTGGTGTGAGAACAGATTAAACTAGCAAATTAAAATAAAGTTCAAAATTTTGTACATTAGAAATAAGCAAAAATTATTTAACTGTATCTTGATTGATTTCTTCATTTTTGTCCTCCTGTGACGAGAAAGCGACGGAGGCGCTATGCACAAGACGAATCCAGACTCGTTTACGAGTTGCATTTGTTTCCGAGTTTTCCGTTCCTGGATTACATCTGACTTTCAATTTGCAGCTTGTTAGATTTCACTAAACAGACATAATTATTGTCACAACAAGGTATGGGAGGAGTAGAACCATCAGCCTTTGCTCAAAACCACTGCGCCACGCTGCCAAACAAAGCTTCATTACCAGTTTATTAGTTGCTAAAGCGCGGAAAATTATGCCGTGTTTTTAAGGTTTAATTTTGAGGTAGACTATTTAATTCAGTGTTTGGCGGTATTACCGTTTTTGCTTGTGTGATCAAGGCGCTATTACAGTTTTTGCTTGTGTGATCACCGACACAAAAAACAATTGATTCTCATGCTGTGGGTCCACCTTGGCCGCGCTCCACGAAACTGCTTTACCGTTTAGGGCCCACAGAAAAACATTAACGAAAAGCCATTAAGCAACTACTTGGCGGGTGAAAGCAAACTTTTTTCCAATTGTACTTAGATCCTTATTTGCAATCCGTGAAAACTTCTTAGCATTTTTAAAGGGTATGGCACTTTTTCTTTGAAGAAAAATTAGCTTGTATTGCACAATATTGCATTATCGCAACGCAAACTCATCAGAGTTACCACTTGCTATTTAAATTATACCAAATTATAATTGTACAGTATTATCTTGTTTCGCATTAAATCTATGATTAACTTTGGCCATGCTCGTTCAATGCTTTGCTGTTGGGTTTGGCTGGTTGTACCACGGATCGGTAAAGCAAAATTTGAAGCTGATGAAATTGTGCAAATATGAAAATAGTCGGAATTTTGTTCACGTTTTCTGTTCCTGCATAATCGAGAGGCTTTTAAACTGGCACCATGCTGGCACACGCTATCAAGCTCTTTGTACCAAATAGCAGACAGCTGCAGCATTCAATAATTATCGCATCTATAATGCTACATCGATTGGCAAAAGGCGCGATTGTTGTTTCTTTTTTCGTTCAATGAGCAACTGTTTTCATGCAAATGTGGTGATAGTAGACAGCACCACTTTTCAATTGGATTGTTTTATCGGAATATTTTAAACAAAGTTTAAAAAGTCAGGTAGTGCTGTAAAAACGCTGCTTAACACTGATCTTATCAACAAATTTTTGCCCCCTCCAATTTTTGCCCCCCTCCTGCAAAAATTTCTGCGGACGCCCATGGTTATTGGAAAGCATATTTTACGAGAGAGTTTGAATATAAAAAGTATTTATATTACCCCCCTATTGCTTCACCCGCTTAATATGCCAATAACAACATCATCACCTACTGTAATAGTCTACAGCAGGTGGGCCGCGAGACACTTTTTTTTACAGCGAGAAAATGCCCAAAGGCTTACGCCGGAAGTGGGTGACTTTTGTTTCAAAAAGAAGATGCCTATTAAAAAGTTGCTTAATTTTTTGGAGGATGCCTTTTCATTATACCTATTTGATTTTTTGGCCGAAGCTTTAAAACCATCTTAGCGGCCCTGATGCTCATGCATTATGGTGTAGAAACTTGTGGGCTTGTATTTACTGTAGCTCATAAACACTTTGATGCAGTATGCAGGTTGAAAATATTATGTTCCAATGGAAGCAATAAAAGATAAAAAATGTTGGAAAATATGGCAAAAATAGTGCAAAAACAATGTTACCTAAAAAATAATATGTAATCCAAAAACACGAAATGCTACATTTTGTACCCTTATGACTTTTTAAGCACTGACCCCACACCTGTGAAACTTTGTGTCCGTGCTTTTTACGGTAATTGGAGCCAGCAAAAAATTGTAACGTTTGTGACCAAAAATCGCCCTAGTTATCACGTCGGCTGTTTCCAATAAATCACGTGAGTTTGCAGTGAACCAACCCTACACTTCCTGGAATATTTCAGTAGATTGCATTACGCTAATAACCACGTTGGCACAATAATGACTCGATATTAACAGCTCACGTGCTTGAATACTTAAAATTGAAAAATAAATCTATAAATAATTTGTTTACGCAATTTCGAGCAGGAAATTTATCATCTAATATGAGCAAGCACTTTTCATGGGAGATCACAACCATATTCTGATTCATAAATTGACAGCATTTGAAGTTCACAGTAATTATGAAACATGCAGCTGATTATCTCTGCAGCCGATGTTTATTTATAAGAGTTGCAATCAGCATTACGAAGAAGCGATAATTGAGCAGCTGCAATAGACAGTTTTAATGATTTATTTTCTCGAACACGAATTTTATGAACAATTCACTTCCTTTTTGTGTTACCGGTAATACGTGATGAAGTTTTCATGTGATATTTCTTTTAAGGACACTAATTTTGATTCTGATTAAGTGCTGCAGCACAGCACTTGCTTCTTCCGTGTACCGGTAATTGATGATGAAAAAGTAGGCTGAGAACCGTTCTCGCCTTTCTTTATTAATAGCAGGCCTACTACTGTATTACAGTAAAAGATGTCAAGTAGTAAAAAATGAGAGCAGGGAAAAGCTATAACAGCCCTTGTCAGTGGAGAATAGAAAAACCCAGCCAGTATAGTAACAAAGCGGTAGCTTTCCCTGCAATGTTCGTAATCCATCAATTCGTGATATAATTTATTAAACCTTTTGTAGAAAGTGGTTAAGCACAACTCTCGGACATAAACAATTGTTCAACAGAAAAATCTTGTAGTTTATATTACCACTTAAACCGGCCCTCAGCGCAGTTTTTAAGCACGTCGCTGTCTGTGCGGGAGATCTGGGGTTCGATTTCCGGGCCGGTTAAATCCGACACAGTGTCGCCAACGGCTCGCCACCGCTGCGATGTTTCTTCGTAGCTGTGTTGCTCAGGCGCTAAATCGCGGAGATAGGCCTCGCCACTCCTCAGACGCTTCGGCGTAATACCGCGAGTATATTGATGATCTGATTTTTTCTTGGATAATACCGCTATGTTTGCAAGAACGTCTTTCCGGATTCTAAAATCATTTGACAAACAACTTGTTGATTGCTAAGTAATCTTGGCTTTACCTGTTACCACATCTTACTTTACTTAATTACTGCTCGATAATATTTCATATACTTTGTTGGTGATTCGGTGTCATTCGACAAAAGTTACTCGAATATTATAGCTAAACAACCGCGTTCGTAAATCCGTAAAAATTAATCTGCGTTAACAAAGCTTTGGAATGTATTGCGAAATCATCAAAAGAAATCAAATTTTCATTATACCGGCGGTTATTACACCGAAGCTTTTAACGAGTGGCGGGACCCATCTCCGCTGCTTAGCGCCTGGGCAAAACAGCTCCATAGGAACGTCACAGCGGTAGCGAGCCATTGGCGACGCTGCGTCCGATTTAACTGGTCCGGAAATCGAACCTCAGTCCTTCCACCCTGGTAGCGATGTCTATAACCATCACTACGTCAACTGGCCGATAGCTAAATCATCAGCGTCGAAATTGTATTTTGTAAAATCAGCGCTTTTAGTTCTTTTTTTTTTTTTTTATTTCAAGCCACTTAATTGCAGCTTAGGATTTTTGTGGTAGTGAAGTACATGCATCATGGAGATGACCTAGTTGAGCATCGAACCCGCGAAGTCAGCTTCGGAGCCCAATGCGCCAACCACTCGGCCAACTCCATGTGCCAGCGCTTTTAGTTCTTCTAGGTCAGTGGTTTCCTGGCAGTTTAACGCACCATTAAAATTTCTTATTGAATCTACTTGCATATTAAGAGCGTTCGCCTTGGAAGCTGGTATACTGGGTTCTATTCTCAGTCGGGTCAAACCAAAGACTTTAAAACTGGTATCTGCTGTTACACTTGCTAAAAGCTCAGCAATTAAGTGTGTCGCGGAGGATGAAATGAACAGAGAATAAAATACGTCAGGGAATTGTTGACAAAATTTAGTCCGGGCGCTAAAGGACCTTAGTAGTTGTAAAGCGCCATAAAACCACACAACATTTTCATTTTTTCAACATTTTCAAATCTCCCATTACAAGAAAATGATCAAAGCGCTATCACGAGCTCGCTTAGGAGTTGCCGGCCATCGGGCTACCAAGCTGAGATGGAGGAATCCCGCTCAGTGCTTTTCCCAACGGTACAACACCATTGGTTTGACCCGATTCGAAATCGAACCGGAGTCTAGAGTTCTAGAAGCAGACACTCTGTCCTCTCGGCCTCCCGAGCGGAACATTTGCGTCATGAGACGGTTATGACGCAAACATTCATGCAAGTTTTGTCCTTTCATGCAAAGACTTTCTATTGTGAAATCGCAAATGCTCGTGAGATGTGCAAATAATGATGGTATTTAGCAGTAGCGGGCTAGCGACGTTAAGCTAAGATCTTGTGATAGAATAAAATCAGTGGCGCTGTAACGCTTTTATTACATTTACTCTCCATATCTCTCTTCTCCTCCTTCATACCCCAACACACTTTCCCACACCTCCCCCAACACTTCCCCACACACCCCACACCTCAACACATTTACCCCCTCCCTTTCCCAACACTTTCCCACACCCACACCTCTCCCCACATCCCCAACACACTTCTCCACACCCTCCACACCTATCTCCACATCTCCCCTCACCTCCCCCCACACCCCAAAACACTTTCCCAAACCTCGCCCAACACTTTCCCACAACCCCCATACCTCTCTCCACCTCCACTCACCTTCCCCACATCTCCCCCAACACTCTCCGCACCTTTCTCCACACTTCTCCTCTCATACCCCAACACACTTCCCCACGTCTTCCCTCACACCCTCCACGTACTCTCTTCCGCACTTCCCCCCACAACCTCAGCTAGTGTGGAGAAGTGCGGGAAAAGGTGCTGGGCCAGCACCTTTTCCCACACTTCTCTGCGCTAGCTGACTTGCCCTCTTGTCTTTTCAACTGCTAGTCTGATCTGGTCCTCGGGAGCAATTCGGAGCGTACCTGGTAGCTCAATGCGTGACGAGAGGGTCACGAACAACAGTTGTACAACCGTATTATAGAGAACTATGATGATATATTACCACAGATTATTCAACAATCCCTATAGCGAGAAGTAATCACAATATGTCTGGTGACAAGAGTTGAATCTAGTTCAAGCAGGAAAAATATAGCCGCAGCAAAATTAAAAACTGGACGTTTTTACGACACAGATTCAGCTGTCATCATCATTAGTTTAAGCAAGGCAGAGTATTCAGTTTTGCACTGCATTCAATTTAATTTTGCTTAATTCAATTCGTTTCTGCTTTCTATTTTGCTTCAATTCAATTTCAGTTTTCATTTCGTTTCTGTTTTCAATTTCATCTCTGCCTTCGATTCACTTTTTTTCAATTCAATTTTGCAAGGCATTGTATTCAATTTATGCTTTCTTCAAATTTTGACGCTTTAGATGGGGCTCAAAAAAGTTCAAGGGGCTGAAGCCCCCTGGTTTCTTCCCACCATTTTCAGCACTCATGCTCTCAGATACTGATTTGTGGTAATAATCTTTTTAATCAATTACGGCATGATTGCAAACAACACAGTGAGCCGAATAGTGGCCAAGCTTCATTTTGTTTCAAACCTTGTGATGAGTATACCCATAATTTTGTTGATTTACAAAAAAAAACTCGAACACGTGATACTAATTTCTCGTACAGCCAACTTTAACGTCACAATGGACCTTTTTCCCGGATGTTTTGTGGCAAAAAGTGGCTCTGCTGAGACGTTTTCGCGCTTTGCACATCTTAGCCATGTATTCACGACATTTTGGAGGTCACTACGGTTTTAAGAATGAAAAAACTCTGTTTTTGTCAAAAGTTGAGTGGTTAAAAGCATTGAAAATCAGCTTTACCGGCACACGTAACATCTTTATAAACACGCGGTCACATGAGCGTCACGAGGATTTTGGCCAGGGAGGGTCAAACTCAAAATGTATGCGTTGCCTTATAACTAAAGCCGAGGACACACGAGGCTAATTAGCTGATTTTACTTGCTTCTAATATGAGCTGGCTCATATTAGCTGCGAATGCTGGTCACACAAAGCGAATAAAATAATGCATGCACAGCTAGCGAATACTGGTAATAACTCGTAATTGTTCCTAAACTTGCACCAAACCTAAGGGCAGTGAATATTTTTAAACAAGTTAATAGCAAAGTCCGCATACGGACTTTTGTTAATAGGGCTAGCATGTGTCAAAATTAGTGAGGGGATAATAAGATAATTTTATTTTAAAAAGAAAAGGAAGTGGGTGAGAGATTGGATAGTTTATTTATTTATTTTTTTGATCGTTTAATTTTGTTGAATTCAATTCGGTAACAGTTTTAATACTTTTGATTTTTCCTTTTAAAGTTTCTTCATTGGGAATTTGAAGTTCTGGTCCGGCGTTTTGAAGTTAATGAGTGTCCATAGAAGCCGCATAAATTTAGACAAAAAGTCATTCATGCAAAAAGTCCCACGTAAAATTCACTTTCTGTTCAAAAACTGATTAATTATTAAATTCGTTTCTACTCTGTTTTTCATGCAATATGTTATGTGTTGCTTAATACTATCATTCTTCAGAATTGGCAAAGAGAGTCAGCTGACTCCACTCCCACACCCATCATGTCATACTACTCGTTTTTATACGTTTTTTCACATTTCAAAATTCGTGTTATTATTCCAGGGGAGGTCAAATGACCCCTCTTGCCCCTACGTGGTTACGCCCATGCGCGGTCACCTTATGCTGTTTCCAAAATCTCTGCAGTTGATAAAAAGTTAAAGAGGGGCTGTAACGGAAATTGACATTGCCTTTTTTCAACAGTTCATGCAAGTAAACTGTGCTAGTATGGACTTTTCACAAAAATTTCAAAAAAATAATGACCCGTTTACATTTTATGGGCCATTTTATACCCGATTTTTCGTCCGTCATTTTTTACAAGAAAAATTATGTCACAATGCCCACCTCTGACGTCAGCAACCTGAGGTAAACAATTGGAATTTAGCAGGACAAAATTTTATGCGTGCGCTCGCATGCGCAAGTTTTGGATTGTTTGTGTGCGTCGCGTGCGAATCACTCCGTGCATTTTCTAGACTACGCAACGCAAAGGCATTTTATATATTTTACTTTATGATTTGTCGGAAAAGTGTAGTGATTAGTCTACTAGGGCTAGGCCTTACAATAAGTAAGAAATAAATATTAAATGACTGAGGTTATTTTCAAATTATATTGAACTGAAAAATTCAACAGTAATTGAGGGAGACTGCGAAGTGAGCTTGCGCTCTTCGAGTCAGCAGTTACCCAGAATATATATGTCAAATGCGATCGGCTATAGCCGTGAATCGAACCCGTCACTTAGGGTCTGTCACTTGCGCGCGGTACCGCTAAGCCATGTCTAAGATGAAAACATGAAAAATTTTAGCTGAAGTTTGTTGTTTTGAGTACAGAACGACGGAAAAACCTAACCCAGTCGTTAGTTTTAGATATTAAGAGACTAATTAGAGTACGGTAGCCTAAGGCCCTAAGGCAGTGGTTCTTAAACTTGTCGGAGGTATTGAACCCAACAAGTGTCGTGCAGGTACGCACCGAACCCTTAGTTATAACCAGGAGCGGATCCAGATAATTTTGGTGGGGAGAGGAAGTTTTGAGTTGGTTGAATATTAACTACTGTAAGTACAAAGATGTCAGACGTTTAGACCGGAAAAGGGCGTAAATAAGCCCTTTGAAAATGCTTAATGTCAGAAGCGCATTGAGAATTTTTTGCGGGGGGCACCGATTTTTTTGCATTAAGTGTATTTTTCCTGCAGAGTTAATTTGAAGCAAATTGAAAAAACAAAAAAAGCTCCAGGGGGGTCCGGAGGCATGCTTTCCCAAAATATGTTCGAAAATTTCGATACTGCAACGGCCATTTTAGTACTTTTTGAACAATTTTAAGGCAAATTTTGTTTAAGTTTTTGTTCCTAACTCTGTAAGTCCTTCACCAAATATGACGCATTTTGTTTGCATAGTTTCCATTTATGCGTGCTTAAGGTTTATTGTTATCGAAGAGGTTGGAAATTATGGAAAAATTGTGTTTATTAAAAATGTTGTTGAAAATGGCTAGTGGGGGGAAATGCATCCCCCACATCCCTCCCGTTGGATTTGTCTCTGCTTATAACTTGTAATTCAAAAAATCAGTGTAGACTTTAGTCAGCTGTAAACTATGGTTTGTTAAAGATGAAATCTTTTTATTTAATGAAATAAATCAAAATCAAATCTTCATCATGCTCGCGGTGGTGTGCCGAAGGTGTAACGAGTGGCGGGGCCCATCTCCGCGGCTTAGCGCCTGGGTAACACAGCTATGAAGATCCATCGCAGCTGTGGCAAGCCGCTGGCGACGCTGTGCCAATTTGACCGGCCTGGGAATCGAACCCCCACCTCCCGCACCGATAGTGTGCGCTTAACAACTGAGCTAACCGGCCGGTTTTAATGAAACAAAACTAACAAAACATGAATTCCACGCAGAAATATTATTTTACTACCACTTTATGGCTTTTTGTGTAAACTTATTGTGATCTTGGGCGAACCCTTGCTACAGCATCACCGAACCCCTGGGGTTCGGTTTAAGAACCACTGCCCTAAGGTATATAACTTAAAAAAAATGAGCGATTTGAGTGAAACCGATACTGAGTCTTATGTAAGAGATAGAGATTTTTTTTCAAGCACCGGTACCGGAATAGAAGAGCCAGCAGATACCGTTTCAAAAAGTGCCGATTTGCAAAATCCTAGTGTAAATGCGTAAGCGTAATTCGACAATGATTCGACAGGAATTTATCAATGGTGGGTCGGCGATTTATCAATTAACGCAACGTCTCAATGGGCATTGTTACGTCAGTGCATTCACAATGCCCACCTCTGACGTCAAACAATATTTTTTACTACGAAAATCGGCTGTTTTTTCAAAGCTCAATAACTCAAAAAGTAGTTGGAATTTTTTTGTCAAACTGGTTGCATTTTGTAGAGACAAAAAATTCCTTCATCTTAAACCAAAAACATGAAAAATTTCGATTTCCGTTACAGCCCCTCTTTAACAAATGATAACAAATTTCTTACAACTTACTTGCCTAACCAAACATTGACAATGTTTTTGAATGATAACTAAAAAATTTGGGCCTCCGATATAGTGCGTCGGAGTCATGGTCTCGGGCAGTGGTTCTTAACCGGTGGGAAATTTCCCACTAGAGGCTGAGCGGTTAAAATTTTGAGAAATTTCGGCAAAAACAGTGGGAAATGTCTTTCCGTCTCAATCAGTAAACAATTGGCAAATTTCTCGAAAAACAAAAAAATTAGTTGCAAAACCGTAATTTTTATTCAAAAACCCAACCTACTGCCCAGGACATTCTTTTGTAACGATTATCAACAAAGGCATTGTTATTCCTTTTTTCAAAACAGTTAGTAACCCATGAATGAGTCATAAAATAACATCCCATAGTTACCCAGTTACCCGGGGTCGTAGACACGGGGGGGCTATAGGGAGCGAAGCCCCTCAGAATTTATTTAAGCTTTCCAAAACTATTGATGTCGAAATGATGACGGGGATCTACATAAACACAATAATTTCATTTCAAGACGCTTCAATCGATGTTAAGTTAAAATCTGGAGACTAATTTCTCATTCGCATCCTAATACTAAAAGCAGACTTCAGGGGTTTCAATTTTCACCGTTTGACAAACTGATGCTTGCGTGTTGTACAATTGTGCATAAATGCAGTTAGCGAAATTTGCGTTATCAAAACACAACCGCTGGTTATAAGCAACCGCAATTGGATACTACGCTGTTTAACTTCGCTGAAAGACACGTCATGTTTTTTTGTTGTTATTGTTTTCTGCCCTTATCTGATAAACACATTTTGTTTCTCACCATCATTTTATTTCCGCTCAAGATTGTTACAAGTTTTGCGCAGGACCGCAACCAGGGAGGGCGCGGAACCCCCTCTGAAAAAAATTTCGTCCCACCTACAAAAAATTAGTTACTATAATACATGATACCGGTATCGGTAATTTGGCCCCCCTAAAATATTTTTCGCCCCCCTAAGCATTTGCTTCTAGTTGCGGGCCTGGTTTTGCGAGTTATTAATTATTACTCGCGTTTTTCGTTTCCGCATTTTCCGCATGCAAGTTCTTTCTGCATAAACTTGTAACTTGACTCAAATTGATCTGTTCAGGTTTGGGAAGCAATAACAATCAGAAGAACTTTAGGTTGATTTTTCAGCCCTCCCAAAAATATATTCAGCCCCTCCATAATGTAAAGGCTGACTTACGACCCCGTAGTTACCCTGTCCACATGTTCAATTTATGTGGGCTTGTTGCTGTGGGCTTGATGTCATAATCACTTTATTAAATCATGACGTCAAAAATTTAATTGTGATGCAGAAAGCCCACAGCAACAAGCCCACATAAATTGGACATGTGGACAGGGTAAGTGTAGATCAAAGTATTAGCGGTAATTGCATACCGGTATACGTACAACGTACATAGGAGCAAGTAGCCGATGTACATAGGAGCTAACTGTTAAGTGCGAAAAGAGAAAAAAGTGGTCCACATGGTCGTTGATCAAAAGAATGAATTAACGTGCCTATGATTGAAGGACAGCAAATGAAGCTTCCTGTGAAATCCGAAAAGAGAAAAAACACTGAGCCATGTGGTCGTTAATCAAAAGAAATAATCAACCTGCCTAACAGTTAGCTCCATTTGCTAACGTTTTCTTTTGAGTAGTGTAAAACAAAAAGCTTTAGGGTCAGTGGCGGATCCATGGGGGGGATGTGGGGGATGCATCTTCCCACGACCCAATTTTAACAATGTTTTTGATGAATAAAATTTTTCCATAACTTGGAACCTCTTTGATTCAACAGTAATTCTTACGGCTTCAGGTGTGTTTACACAGAATGAGATGCGACTTTTTGTACGTAAGGTGAGGTGGGCCATGAAACAGTTTGAAGTTATGACGTAAAACTACGTCACTTTGCACGGCATTCTAGAAAACAATCGTAAGATACTTTACAAAATAACCGATGAAAAGCAAAACTGATGGGGTTTCGAGTTGTGTGAAAGACATTACCACCAACTTCTTACGCCAAAAAATGGATAAAATTTCGTACGACAACAAATCGGATTAAAATCGCATTTAGCGCAAGCAGACTTTTAGCCACGCATAAATCAAAAATGTGCGAACAAAATGCAATATTGGTGGTGAAGGACTAATTAGAGCAAAAAAACATAATTTGCGTTGCAAATTGTTCGAAAAGCGCTAAAATGCCCATCACAGTATGCAAATTTTCAAAAATTTTCCGGGGGAGCATGATCATTTATGTTTCCCTATTTGCTTCAAATTTAACTTTGCCAGAAAAAAAAACGCTTAAAAAATGTCAAAACTTGGTGCTAAAAAATTCTGAATATAGGCCTACTCCCCTCACATGCACATTTTCTAAACAGGGCTTATATACGCTCTTTTTCGAGTTTAACATCTTTGCATTCAGTTAACGTTCAACCTCATTCAAAACTGCATCCCCCCCACCAAAATTTTCTGGATCCGCCCCTGTTCAGAGTGACTCTTTTACACTACGCAATGCTAAAATTTGAAATATATTAATTTATGGGTAATGTAGGGAAGGATTACGTGATTTTGCACAAGTACGGAGTGAAAGCAGGTTGCATCGACTTGTTGGTGAACACTGAACAACAAGCAAATTCAAAAGTCACATTAAAGTTAACAACTCAACATTCACACGGGTCCTGCTAAAACCTGCTGGAGCATAAGGACCGTCTTTTCAAGTGAGTTAGGAGCACAAGGACCGCTAGGGGCGCTAATGTGTTATTATATAAAGCCCTAACCCTAACCAAACCCTAATCCTTAGTAATAACTCACTAGCCCCTAGCGGCCCTTGTGCTCCTAACTCACTGCAAAGGCGGTCCTTGTGCTTCTGCAGGTTTTAGCAATACTGATTCACACTTGAATAAAAAGATAATAGCCAGTATAATTGCAATCATACTCACAAACGTTTCGGTAAAAACTTATACCATCATCAGTGTGAAACTACATAGGCACTAGGCTAGAATAACCAGCACAAGAAAGAAATTATTTTAAATACAGCATAACTATTACGTCATAAACAAAGTAGTTGGATTTACGTAAAATAAAATTAAACAATTACGCGCAACAGGAGGGACTAGATTAGTAGTAGGATTATTAAGTACAAACACTGTAGGATTAATTAAATCATAACTAAAAAAAGACGTTGAATATAAACGGAAATTAAACACGTTATTAATTGCGAAATTAAACACGTTACTAATTGTTTAATTTCCATTTATATTCAACGTCTTTTTTAGTTATGATTTAATTAATCCTACAGTGTTTGTACTTAATAATCCTACTACTAATCTAGTCCCTCCAGTTGCGCGTAATTGTTTAATTTGCCCCTTTAGTTATATTTTACGTAAATCCAACTACTTTGTTTATGACGTAATAGTTATGCTGTATTTAAAATAATTTCTTTCTTGTGCTGGTTATTCTAGCCTAGTGCCTATGTAGTTTCGCCCTGATGATGGTATAAGTTTTTACCGAAACGTTTGTGAGTATGATTACAAATATACTGGCTATTATCTTTTTATTGAAGTTGAGTTCGAAAACCCATCTTAATGATTCACACTGTTTTTGCTTTGATATATTTCAATTTATTAGAGTAATTGCAGTTTGTTGGATGTTCTGTTAGCCTTTCAAAGCCTATAGGCTATCCATAAAATGTCTCGTGTTAACATTGACTAAAATAGTCGGGTGGGAAATTCGATAATAATAAAAAGTGTATGTTGGGAAACAGACCAAAAAAGGTTAGGAACCGCTAGTCTAGCAGTATCGCGAGCAGGTTACAGATCCTAAAACTGCTTCGATGGTCGAATGCGTAGAGTGTCTGAAGCGAAAAAATCGCGTTTGATTCCTAGTCGGGTCAAAGAATGGCTTTAAAATTGATATTCACAACTTCCCTCTTTAATGCGCAGCATTATAGAAACAGTGTGGAGAACAAGCCGGAAAGTTTATTTGTAGTGGAAAGGCACTTAACGGGATTCCCCATCTTAGAGTGTTAGAAAAATGAACGGTCACTCTCATAATTGAGCTAGTAAGAGCGCTTTAATGGTATTGTAGTGATAACAGAATAAAAATGCAGCACAAAACATATCAAAAAAATGCATCATATCGGTAGGCTGTTTTAATTCTTTTTTGAAAATAGGTAGTGAAATATGATAAGTGATGTACGGTATACTGCATATTTGAAACTGATGAATCATCCATTGTGATTTTGTATTTTAATGCTGTTCAAGCTGACAAATAAACAATTGTATCATTGTATTGTATTTACTCACAGAGCGCAAGCTCTCCCTTCACAGTCTCCCCAATTTTTGCTGAATTTTCAGTTAAATGATTGAAAAAACTTAGTTGAAAAAACTTAGTTTGGTTGAATGAGCATTTTAAACCATAGTACACGTAAAATCAACATTGAAACGCTGCCTTTACGGGAAATTAATGGTTCTTGATGGGCTCGAAAAAGCTATAAAACCGGGAAGTCGAACCGAACCCGAACGGGTAAAAACCGCTTTTTTTCGGAGAACTTGAACCGAACCTGAACCGTTTAAATTTGAGACCATTGAACCTGAACCGAACCTTTAATAATGCAAATCTGTCAACTTGAACCGAACCCGAACCTTTAAAATTTTACGCAAGTAAATCCGAACCGAACGCGAATCTATAATATTTTGTGTGCATAAATCTGAACAGAAATCGTTTAGTAACAATGTTTCAACCTAAGCTGATTTTTAAAAAATATTAAATAAAATCTCTAGGCATGTGCTGCGATGCGTAACATTCTTTCTGCTTTTCAAAATTTAATGAGTCTGAAACAAGTCAGGACAGGTCATGCCAACTTGGTAGGCTGTAATTGAGACAGTCATTAGTCTTTGATACAAAAAACAGAATAATTTTTCGATTAAAAAAAAAATGGCTACATACATCACGTTTTTAGATGAACTACCGGTAGCTTGGAGGCTATAGCCTAAGAAATTGCGATTTGTTAGTCAGGTGCGCAGGCCTACAGGTTTTGATTGGCGTTACAGAACTTGAGAATAGCTTTGAAAAAAGCTGTGTTCGCATTAGGCTTCAAGAAACCCTCTGTCATAACTCTTTAGAATAGCTTTGACAAAAGCTGTTTGTCCCAGAAGCTTTTCGTGACGCACTCGTCAGTGGGTAGTCGCGTCAAAGTGCAAACGAGAAAGCAAGGTCTGGCGGCTCATAGATATGAGTTCCGGACGGCAGCGAAGCGGTAGTTACATTGGCGAATCCAATCGAACGCGGGAAAGTCACGCGCAGTTCTGATTGGACAAGTCGTGCGAACCTAAATTCTACTTGAACAGTTTAAGAGTATAGACAAACTTTTTCTGTTAGTATACTTATTAAACTTAACGGTTTACATTCCTCTCTTCAGTTTACTTTTGAAAAAGACAAGAACAACTCTCTTCTTTTCCTCGACGTCCACGTTGAACACACGAAGGGCAGCTACGAAACGAAAGTTTATCGCAAACCTACGTTCACAGGCCAGTACCTACGCTGGGAATCCTTTACGCTGATAAAACGTAAAGCCAGTTTAGTGTCAACGCTTGTTCATCGTGCCTTGAAGATCTGCTCCAAAAGCAAACTGAAAGAAGAAATCAACCGGGTCAAGGAAATCTTACTGGACAATGGATACCCTGAGGATTTTGTTCTTAAACAAATAACCAAGAAGATCACGCAATTTTCACGCCTTAAGCGGTTTGGCCCTGACAAGTGTTCAGTCTATCTCCGGGTCACCTACACGGGCAAGGCGGCACTGACACTAGAAAGGAAACTCCAAATCGCTGTCAAAAAATGTTATGGATCCGTGGCTTTACGGACTGTATTTGTCTCTAGACAAATGCTGCCTGCAAGTCGGAAGGATGTTCCACCTGCCTTTCAGAAGAGTTCCATCGTCTATGAGTTTAAGTGCCACTGTGACAGTTGGTACGTAGGAAGAACACCTCAACGGCTTCAAGCCCGCATCAAGCAGCATGTTCCGAAATGGCTACGACAGCACACAGCCTCCCAGCGAGTGCAACCTAACCGAGCGAGCAAGCGTAAACAACCCGCTCCAGAATGTGACTCGGCAATTGGACAACACTTATTAGAAAACGACCAATGTGCTGCCAATTACAACGATGATCAATTCTCTATTCTGGACACTGCGCGCAGTCTTTTTCATCTTAGTCTGCTCGAAGCCAGCTACATTAAAGTACGGCGACCTAATCTATGCAAACAGAAAGAGTTTGTCTACACTCTTAAACTGTTCAAGTAGAATTTAGGTTCGCACGACTTGTCCAATCAGAACTGCGCGTGACTTTCCCGCGTTCGATGGGATTCACCAATGTAACTACCGCTTCGCTGCCGTCCGAAACTCATATTTTGACGTGATTACCCACTGACGAGTGCGTCACGAAAAGCTTCTGGGACAAACAGCTTTTGTCAAAGCTATTCTAAAGAGTTATGACAGAGGGTTTCTTGAAGCCTAATGCAAACACAGCTTTTTTCAAAGCTATTCTCAAATATTGTATTACCTGCGACGAAGCTTTAGGTTTGAGCCAAAGGAAGCAAACCTGGCAAAAAGGGGCCCACAAAAGACCGATCAAGCTTGCCAGGGGTATAGGGGGAAGGAGGGCGAGCCCCCTGCTACTTACGCCTATTAGTATATTAGACCTAATATTTTATTAACTGATAGTGACAGACCTAGCTGCCTAAATAAGCATAAGCACTTTGTTGACTTGGTTAAAGTGTTTTTGTGGCTAGCTAGGCATATTGATACTTTTTAAATCATAAGTTTTCTCCCATCAGCAACTTTATGTGAGAGAAACCTTTTGTTTATAACCTAGCCCAATCAATTCGTTTTTGTGATTCAAAGAAATTTTAAAGTTCAAAATGTTTATTACTGTTAGGTCATCTAGTGTCCGAATTTGTGTTTTTATTATAATAATGTACTGGTAGGCTAGTATGAGACTGCCAGATTCTGGCCTGCTTGCTCTTTGCCAAATGAGATCTGGTCAGTTAGTGCCTTGTACCGGTATGGATTTTGTGATAATTGAATGATAAAATTTAGGGAGTGTCTATTTCACCGAAAGAAACGTTGAAGAAATGGTTACGCTACTTTGATTTTCGAAGTTCGGTAATCGGAAAGCTTGCCTAGTGTATGTTCAGAGCAGGTTTTCAGTTTCGCTACTTCAATTTTCGAAGTTGCGGAATCAATTTTTCTGGTGAAATAGAAGCTTCCTAAAATTTATTTAGACTTTAGCAAAGCTTTTGACAAAGTTTACCGTGATAAAGTATTTCGTAAACTCAACGGTTATGGCATTTTTGGAAGTCTGCTTATGATGATGATAAGTCTGTTTATGATGATGATGACAAAAATTTTGGCTTACCTGTAGCTTTATGGACTGTTTTGTGGTCTTGAACCCGAACCGAACCTGAACCTTTGAAATTTGGATTTAGTGAATCTGAACCAAACCTGAACCTTAAAAATTTGGTTTCGATGAACCCGAACCGAGCCCGAACCTTTAAATTTTGGTGCAACTGAACCCAAATTTTTGAAAAGTCTTGAACTTGAACCGGAACTGAATCGTTAAAAATTAGATTTCTTGAACCGGAACCAGAGCAATATTTTAAACGGTTCGACTGACTCCCTGTGTAAAAGTGAGCCATCTGATTCAACATCTATTGCTCCGTTAGCTCGCAATCACGAAAAAAGTTGTTTATGGAAAAAAAAGCTCAATAATTTGACTTGCGCTTTCCGCTATTAACAAATAACTTCAGCCTCCAAAATTATATAATTTTACAATCTAAGTAGGTTATTAACTAAGATAGATTAAGATAGAACATTGAAGGTGCAGCCACCATGCATGTTTTTGCATCTTATTAAGAGAGAGAGTTTATTTTTCTTTGGCTATTACGACACACAAACAAAAATTCACAAAAAAAATATATAAAAAGCAAACCTTAGTGACCAGTGAGAGGCTGTGAAGGACCAATTATCCATGTCCGTGATAGACATGGCGCGGTCATTGGGTCTACAACCTCTCACTAAATTCTTTAACATACTTTGTAAGCGAAAAGAAAACAAAACAATAAACAGGCATAAATGGACGGCAGTTAACGAAAGCATCGTAATAAAAGCACAGCGCAACTATAGGCCAATGAAATAAATTCAGGTCAGATGGTATGCAACATCTTTTTGACACGTTTCACAAATACTTTAAAACCAAGCTTAGATGATCATTTTATTTCATTGGGCAGGTCGTTCCAGATTTTAACTCCCGAAATTTTGATTGATTGTTCTGTTTTAGTTTTATTTACTCGAATCGCGTGATATGAATCATTTTTGACAGATCTGGTCGTATAGCTGTACACGCTACAATTTTGAGTATAATCATTCGTAAAGCATTTAGGCAATATGTTAATTTTAAATTTATACATAAATTTAATCATTTTTAATTGATATATTTTGTCCAACTGCAGCACCGACAAACGTGCATAAATCGGTGAAAGTATTTGTTTTGCGTTGATTCGATTTTGTTATGATTTTAATAAAACGATTTTGCATTACCTGTACCTTGCTTAAATACTTTTTTGCGGCATTACCCCATATTGTAAATGAGGATAAGTATTACTGTAATAGATATAAGTATATCAAGTAATTTGTTTGTGTTAGTTTAGTCATAGCATGAATCCATTGTTTTTGTTTGTGTTAGTTTAGTCGCTGTATGAATTAAACTATACTACTACTACTATGTCAGCAAACAGTAAGAACTGCGTCGCGTGACTGCACTATAATTTTCAGTTTAATACATAAACGTCACAATGATATATCATCGTGAAGCAGCAGTGCTGTCATTATTAACACGCAGAAATCGATTCAGCAACGCTATCAGCGGAGTTCAAGTTTATTTCGTTACATTTGTTAAATCAACCACAAAAAGCAAGACAACGTAAAGGAACACCGTTAAAGTTATGTGCAGTGTTGTTCAAATTGTAACAGGAAACTGCGAGGGGACTTTTCGGTCATCGAGTTGAGCAGCCACCTCAATCATTTGTAGGGTGCGAGACGAATTTACTGCATCTCTTGGCTAGTTTATAAAATTTGATGAAGTGTGGATGTATTAACGTCGCATCGACCTATTGTGAGTGTTGAGTGGTTTTTATTAATATATTTGTCACCAATATTACGCAGTCCTGCAATAAGTAGAGAAAAATGTTTTTGTTAGCGCGAAACTTCAATAGTTAGAAAGTAAGATTTTTTTTGTATTTCATTTTAAACTGATTGAAAGAGAGGTTTTTTAGGTCATTAGGTATAGAGTTCCAAATTTTAACCCCTTGAAATTTGAAACTTCTTTGCATTTTGTTTGTTTTGTATCTTGGCACGTACAGGTTGTTGCTCTATGAGGCCAACAGTGTTGTTCGTGTGAGTATCGAAATGACTGGAGTAAAGAAGGAGGAAAATGCAATAGGAGTGGTTTTATGAGCATATTTGAACATTAGTTTAGCAATTTCGTGGGTATATAAGTCATTTAACTTTAATATGTTAAGCTGAGCATAATAGGGATTAGCGTTGCTCTGCCAATGACAATCGACAATTTGTTTCATGGCACGATTTTGAAGGTTGGAAAGACGCTTTAAGTAAGATTTGAATATCGTACCCCATATTGCGATGCCATAAAGCAAGTGAGGGTGTATCATGGAGTAATATAACGTGTGCAATGCTTTTACAGGTAAAACGTGTCTAAGTTTAGTCATTATTCCGATAGATCTAGAAATTTTTGATTCTAATTGTTTGATGTGGATTTCAAAATTTAATTTTTTATCAATCGTGATACCCAGATATTTGACCGACTCATTGATTGGAATTATGGATTCATTAAAAACTTGTGGTATGTTAGGTGGGGGACTAGTAGCCTTGGGTGGTATTATTAAAACTGAAGTTTTTTTAGAATTAACCGTTATTTTATTAGCTTTAGTCCATTCGTAGACATTTACTAGTTCTCGGTTCACGCTATTCTCCAGTAACGATGGGTTAGGCGCTAGAATCACCAGGCATGTGTCATCGGCAAATAACCTGGGTTTAAAGAACAATGCGTTAGGAATGTCGTTGATATAGATAAGGAATAATAATTGGTGCGTAAATTTTCGTCGGCAACGAATTGTGAACGATCAGTTAAAAATGATTTTAACAGCTTTAGAGCAATTCCACAAATTCCATAGTGCTCTAGTTTACATAGTAATATGAAATGAACTTCAAAAATAATTGGTCTGTTCATTTTTTTGCCCTCTCTTCTAATCGGGTGTTGGGGTAGGCGATGCAAGTCCACTACATCGATATCATCAGATGCCAATCCCAATGTTTTAGTCAAGGTGCCAATCAAATCTTATCTTCCGTACACTTGGGTGTTGAAGTTAAAAAAAATCAAAAATCAAATCTTCCGTACACTTACAGCAAGATCATCGCTTTTTAGTTATTGATCTGCACCGTGGCCACGTAAAGGATTTGACTGGAAAGGTGATGTAGACACACGAGTGGCTACGTACCACAAAGATTAAATTCTTTAAGATATATTTATACGAAGGGATGAGTGGTACTGGCAAATTCAACTTTTTGGAAGATAAACGTATCTTACATGAGTGCGGCTGATGAGGGCTAATAGCTCGAAACAGCGCTCTCCCGCTTTGCAGTACGTTTCACTAGAGTGCTTAGCACTGTTAGTGATTGAGCACTGATATAGCCTCCGACCCAACAAAAGGAAGTCGTCTTGACGTCCCGTCCGGTAGGCCAGGAAAGACATAGCTTTTTAGTTATTGTGATATAGTGGTTCATATGCAAGGGTAGTAATCATACAATCGTGGTTCGATGGTATTCTGGGTTATGATTTTATTCTCGTTGTGCTTGACTTGTCATGTGAAGTTAGGGCTGGAGTTGGGCAATGGTTACTGGTTAACCGCAAGATATGAGCTTGCTAAAACAAAACAGAACATGTTTATTTTAGTCGCTCGTTTGACCAAGTTAAAATACTACGGGAAATAAATAAAAATTGACACAAACACAAAGAAAAAAATGCACGAAATGCGACAGGAAAGTTGCGAATAGATCTTGCGGTCATTCAGGTCCGCAGGTAGAAGGGCGAGGGGGGCTACGCCTCCCTGGAAGAAATTTTTGCCCCCTAAAAAATCAGTTGTTTATACTTGTACAGTATATATTAGTGTTCATTGTGTAGTAAACTCGGCAAAAATTAGTAAATATGTGTTAAATACGTGTTAGAAAATCATTCAAAGAAACTCTTTGCATAGGACGAGACTGAGGTATTCATCTTCTTTTTTATCATGAAGAACAAAAATTTATTTCGTTGCTCACTTTGAATACGATTCAACAACATGAAGTAGAAAATTGGAAAAAATGCGATTTCATTGCGGCACGCTCCCATTGTCCACAGACTTTACTGAAATGAGTTTTTTTCGTTGCGGGCAAAATGAGGCATCATGTGAACGTAGCCTTAGTTTTAATGAGAATGTTTGTACATTTACGAGAAAAGCTTTTTTCATTTGCGTTACCATTTATTAAATGGCTGCGAAACATTGAGTTTTTTCTTTGGACTGAAGCGAAAATATCTTTTGTAAACCAAGGCTTTTTTGCAAGCCTTGCCTGCTTTCTACTTATAAACGCGTTAGTGGCGCAAGTTTTTCTTTGTATCAGAGATTGCTATAACGAACTTTTCAAATACGTCGTTGAACTTGTCACGTTGGAGTGGGAGGTTAGGTAGCACTATGTTGTCCAGTTTGCCATTTATACATTTCCGAAAATGTTTCTCTGCAAAAATTCTTTTTATCGCGATAAAAAAGTATTTTTTTTTCTACGACATAGTTTAAGTTGACTTACTTTGCATGCGATAAGATAAATGATCAGTTATAGAGCTATACATGACCCTTGGAACAATCTTATGGCTAGCGTCATTAGTAATGATGTGGTCAATTACAGTTGCCGTTTTAGCGGTCACTCAAGTTGGTTCAGTGATGAGGGATACCGTTCCATTGCTGGTTATTGCATTCAAACATTTTTTAGCGAAGGATATATTTTGGGTGTTGATAGTAATATCACCGAGAATACAGAAGATGTTGTTATTTTCTGTGAGTTTATCTATAACGCAGTCAGAAAAATTCTCAATAAATTTATTAGTATTTTCGCTTGGATGTGTATAGATTGTACCAATAATAAAAGTTTTGGTTCGCTTTTGCAGCTGAAGTTTCAACCATACGGATTCCGAGCCACATCAGAGATTGAAACAATCGATTTTTTAAAATTCGATTCAAACATTGATGTATACAGCCACTCCGCCTGCTTGCCCTTTAGTTTCGGGTTTGACATGCATAAAGTTATGTCCATCTATTTTGATATTTTCACAGGGTTCATCAATTCGAGATGCTGATAAGCATGTAACATCAGGTTTGAAAGCAAGGACGCTATGAGGTTATACAAGTCGTTAAAGGATTAGTTTAAGGTTCTGATGTTAACGTGCAGGAATATCAAGAAACCAATTTCATTCGCAAAGGAATTGTCATCGAAGATGTCAATATATTCACATTTCATTATATTGCTTGTTAAAGAATCAAAAACGTGGTCGCACAACTCTGTAAGGTCGTCACTGGGTTGGGCTGCTTGACTCATCCGCAAGTCACTGTCACATGACAAATCAGGCGCCATACAATAAGTAAGCCGATCACGATCCGCGTTATTTCTTTGTATTTTGGAACGATAAGCGGACCTCCGCCAAAAACGTCATAAAAAACTTCGGCAAAATAAATTAAAACCGGAGTTGTATTTTGACCATTTAATGCCTATGGTATACTGCACCCCTTTCACAATGATAATAATGCGGGCAAGTTGTCATTTGACTATGAAATAGCAGATTTCGCGCCAAATTTCCATTCTAAATCTTATAGTTCTGGGGGTGAAAATATGTCCACATTTGGGGGCATTGGTCGTTTGTGGTAAGAAAAATATAAAACTCACTTCAATTTTCACAAAGTTTTTTCGGATTTGCCAAAACTTGCAGGAGCACAAGAATCACAAAGACCGTCCCTCGCAGGAGTACAAGGACCGCTAGGGGCGCAAGTGAGTTATTACTAGGGTTAGTTAAGCTAGGGTAGGCCCTAACCCCTTGTAATAACTAACTTGCGCCCCTAGCGGTCCTGGTGCTCTTGCGAGGGGCGGTCCTTGTGATCCTTCAGGTTTTAGCAGCACCCATTTTTTGCGAAATTTACACATTTTATTGCTATCAATCAAGATATAATCAATTTTACAGAAAAAAATACTGAAACAGCAGTAAACTAAGCAATATTCGATTTTGGTATTAGTACTTTAGGTTATCAAAACTTATTAACAAAGTTTCCATAAGAGCCCATAGTCCACTTTTGAGGACATGTGTCATTTCACCTACTAAGTAACTTTTATGCACTTATTGTCAAAATATTAGTTCTCTACCACAATAAAAAGGATAAAATTAACAAATATTTTTAAATTAGATTAGCCCTTCACTATTTTTTAAGCGTATTTTTTTCCGGAAAATTAATTAGAAGCAAATTGAGGAACAAAAATATGGCTCTAGGGGGGTCCGGGGGTATGCTTCCCCGGAAAGTTTTCAAAAATTTAGACACTATAATGGCCATTTTAGTGCTTTTTGAACAATTTTTATGGCAAATTCTGTTTAATTTTTTTGCCTCTAACTCTAAGTCCTTCACCAAATATGATACATTTTGTTCGCACATTTTTGATTTATGCGTGCTTAAGGCGTAAAGATGATTGTTATCAAATAGGTTTGAAATTATGGAAAAATTGTATTCATCAAAAACAGCGTTGAAAGAGTATGGTGGGGGGATGCATCATTCCACGCAGAGATAGTCATTTACTACAACTGTATGCCTTTTTGCAAAAACTTATTCTGATCTTAGCCAAACCCCTGCTACAGCCTCACCGAACCCCTGGGGTTCGGTCGAACCCAGTTTAAGAACCACTGCTATAAATACTGCGGTCTGCTTCTATGATGTCATCATTTCAGTTCTGATTAGACGAGATGAAGAGCGTAGAATTGCTAGCGCTTGTACCGTGCATGATGTCAGCTTATTTGGCTTTGCATCAATTGCACGCGCAATTAATAGGAGCATCTTTTACCATTAAACCATTTAAACTACAGCAAGTGCATGATGCATCTCATATTGTGGAGTAGTTGACCTAATATCGTTGAGTTGTACGTTATGAACAACAACGCTTAATTTACGTGCTGGTTCAAAGTAATGACTAGGTTAGTTGAAGTTAAAAATTCAGTTTCAGAAGCCATTTCATACATACCGGTAACCAGTTGCTTAACGAGAGTGAATTAACCTGTTGTCTGACTATCAACTCAAGGTGACAGTACTAGTCACTAAACACCTGACGTTGAAAATCTATAGCGCTTCATTTGCACACGCTCTAACCAAGGTTTCCCTAAGCCCTTACCAATAAACTACTACAGTGCACTTGTAGTCTACCCTCAAGCAGCCAGCAAAAGTGATGAACAGCTAGGTGTTAAGCGCAATCCCAATAAGCTTTTAATAGCTTACACTAGACTATGAACTTGCCTAGTAGTTACGCCACAGCATAATGTAGATAGCCTACGTCACCTCCTTCTTACTAGCCTACACACATTACTGCATCATGATAACTAGTAATAGTCTTTATATTGCTGACATACTTTCCTTTCGGATTACTTCCATGTCGCTTGCGTTCACACGCTTTACACATCCCCGAAACGAACTTTCATATTTCTGTCCTGAAGACAGAAATGAAAATCGGAAAAAAAGAGATTTCATTTCGGTGCGCTCGTGTGAACACTTCCATTGTTTGCAGACCTTACCGAAATGTGTTTTTTCGTTTCGGGCGAAATGAAGTCTCATGTAAACGTAGCCTTAGACAGACTGATGTCTGAGTATTGTGCAATTATGTGCTTGAACGCAGTTAACGAAGTTTGCATTATCAAAACACAAACCGCTGGTTATAAGCAACCCCGATATTGAATACAACGCATTGGATTTAACTTTGCTGTATCCTAAGACACATGATGTTTTTTTTTGTTGTTGCTGTTCTCTGCTCTAGCGCAATTAATTCTACATTTTAGTTTTCTCCATCATTTTATTTTTGCTTAGGATTGTGGTAAGTTTTGAGAGTATTACCAGTAACATCGGCGCAAATTTGTTACTTGCCTTTTTCGTTTCCTCGTGCAAGTTCTGTCTTTCTGCATAAACTATTTACTTGACTGAATTCGATCTGTTCAGCATTGGAAAACTATAAAAAAAAAAAAATTAGGCTGATTTTCAGCCACTCCAAAAATATATTTAGCCCCACCAAAATGTAAAGGTCGGCTACGTCCCCGTTTAAAATTTGTGCGTCTAATTTTGTTGTTTCTTTTTTTTTTTTTATTTGTAGAAAATGGCGTTTATGCTGTACGGATAAACAATTGTGGATCACCGTATTAAAAATTGTCACCCCAAACTGCAAGCAAAAAGCGTAGACCTTGTCCGCTGATTATGTGGCAGCTAACCAAATCTTTCCAGCAACTACAGCGATAATAATCGCCAGAGAAATACGCGATTGCACCCACCCGATTGCATGCGGATCATCGCTTTCAAATCCAGAAAAAGTGTGCAAATCCTCCCGCTTTCAAAGCCAAAAAAATAATGACTTTCTGACTTTACGGATGATTGTTTCGGCTTTGAAAGCCAAATTAGTGATACGAGTTGGGTTAGAGTTGGAGTTACCCTCAGAACTAGGTAAGACTCGAGTCCGAGTCCGACTCGAGTCCACATTTTGAAGACTCGGACTTGGACTTGGATTCGTAATTTTTAGTTGGGACTTGGACTCGAGTCCTTTTTCTTTGGTGATTTGGACTTTGATGTCGTGAAAAACAGGACATTCACGACATAACTTTGATGTCATGAAAAACACAAGTGATTGTAAGGTTGTTAGTAGCAGCAGAGAAACATAATTTTTTTATCTCGCAAGCAGTAGCAGCAGCTGTGAAGGATGTCAAGATACTCGATGAAATCGAATAGAACTAACATTTTCGTCTCTTATTATTATAGCTCGTTGATCGTGCAGCAAATCAGAAAAAAGGCTTTGTAAGTGTACATCGTACGTAATCTGTTAGATTGAAGAGCAAATGTTTGAGTTTTAAAGTTTCAACGTTTTAGCCAAGCGCAATTAACACTGATCAAAACGACAAAGTAAGGTTACAATTCCGTGAATTTTATTAGCGCGATAAAACACGTGTAGCAAACTTTTCAATATTAACTTTGCATTGCGTAAATCGCGCGTTCTGAAGCTAGAACGTGCATATAATCATTTATTATCATGCGAATAAAGTGTATTATGAAGGGAAAGCTTCTTATGAACTCTTCATTGCCACGTCTAGACAAAGTCATATTATAAACTAGTGTGTCTTTATTCGTTTAAAGCATAAATTGCTGATATTGTGAAAGGTCATGAAATTTCAGTAACATCGACCGATGCCGAAGTTGAGAAAAGCCGATGCATCGGTAATATCGGTAAAACCCGGCATCGCTACATCACTAATCATGACAAATACGGTAATACTTTTATGTTAGTCCACTTATTTTTACAGGTGTTTGTATGTTAAACTGGTCACTTTCTGTAGCCTTATACGTTGGTGCAAAATTTTTTTGCGTCTCGATAATGTTATTGATTAAATCAGTCAACTGGAATATTTCTGCAAATTTTTCTTCTGACGAATGCAAAGATATCACGAATAGATTGGACTGGATTCTTCCAATCACAGCCACAGTTCTTCTTCTGGTCTTCACTTCGTGGATTCTGATTTCACTCACTCATTTCGGGATCAAAACCAAAAAATGGAGAAGTATTCAATCTAGCAATCCCGACATATTGAGTGCTGGTTTGGTTTACGGTTCTGTTGTGTTGGGCGCTGCTTTCTGTTTGCTTCGCTACTCGCTTAGTCTCGTATTCATGAATGTGGGATTCGAAGAAAACGAACACGAGTTATGTGACACGATGGCCGACCTCTCATTTACGGCCAACGTCTTTGTTCTTCTGGCAGTCGTGTTTTTTCTCTGGTTTCGTCAGAGAATATTTTACACAAACCGAATGCTAAATGTGAATTACGGAAAACCTCTCAAAGCGTTTAGTTCCGTCCTTATTATTTTGTTGCTTGGCATCGTTTTAACCATTACATTGCTAAATACTATTCCGAACAACCACTACTCCTCCAAGTGTGGTTGTATCTACAAACCAGACGAAAACAATCGAACTTCTTACTGGATTCCAACGACTATAGCCGTAATATTTGGTGAATTGGCATTAGCTAGTTTATTTATTTATCCCATAAAACAGAGTATAATGGCAACCTCACACACTCATGCAACAGCTTCACACGAAAACACGTCGACGAATGGATGGCTCAACTCGAAAGAAGCAGAAATCGAACTGTCGACGGTCGAAACCTACCGACCTTCCAGAGCTCCTACACAAAGCCGTCAACGAAATTCAAGCAAAGTTCAAACCATTTTGACGAAGACCTTGACCTTCGCCGTCATGTCAATCCTCACGAACGTGTTTCTTCAAATTTTTGCTCACTACGTTGCCGAGCCCTCCGGACATCGACGATATCCACATCTTTTATCAAATCTTAACGCTCTTCTCAATTTATTATTTTTAGTTTTTTCTTTTACACAGTATCGAGAGATGCTGACGTCACCATGCAGAAGCCATTAAAGTTACGATTTTTTTATTACGCTTATAAAATGTTGCGATGATATTTCCCCCGAACGAACATTTTACTGAGAGAGAATTCTTACTTTCTTCGTGCTTTGTTGAATGTACAGTAAGTGAACATTGGTGACAAGCTGTTTTATTGATGTGGTTTATCATTTATTACTGGTTTGCTTTAATTTTATTCTCCTGTTGTGAGAAAGCGATCAGCGGTGCAATAACAAGTTCTCTTGAAAGTTTCCGGTCACCTCTAAAATGGGAATATCACGCTAAGTGTCTTTTCCAATGGCGCAATATGCAAACTTGCGGGCTTGTTTTCCTCACAGTCCCATTAGTGCTGAGAGCCGAGCAGGGAAGCTGTAAATACCGACTTTTAAGTCATTGGTTTGACCATTCTCGAAATCGAGCCCAAGATTACCGCTTCAGATGGAAACGTTCTATTCGCTCGGTCATCTTTTTTCTTTTTATTACAATTAATAAAACCTACCACAATAAAATATTCATTATTTGTAGTACATTTTATTTGCGTTGGAATTAGTGCAACAACCATGTACTACCTAATGAATGTTTTGTTATCATTTTGTACTTTCGATCGATTGTACTCAGAGCCAGATTAAGGATTTGTGTTCAGTGTGTGTGTGAGAAGGGGGTTGTTTTTATAATTATGTTAAACGTAATAATTCATAGAATATCATCAACACAATATGGGTCTGGGCTTTTTGGTCTTTCCGCAGCCTCTCACCAGGAACTCGATAACTGTGGGAAATTGTGTTAATTCTTGTTTCTGTACGTACTTCCCAAACAAAATAAAACCTATCACTACTAAAATAGGTCACCAGCTACATAACACAGCAAAACAGTAGCACAAAACAGCACCGCAGTACAACCAATGACTTGTCAGAGGACAAGATGATAAAAGCTTGTTTATTTTTGGCTGCGTTATGATATGCATCAAGCGGCTTACGTGCATGCTAATCAGTCTATTGTTATTTGTATTGTCTCGCCACTGAAAGTAGGTTTTATGTAACTTATTTTTTGTTATAGCTCGCTTTAATTTTGCAAGACCTGTGATGCTTCAACGTGTGCAATTAAAAATTAGTGAGGGAGTTTTGAGGAACGTATGTAATCCTCCCCCCAGTGAGTTCTGTGGACGAAAATTCAAACAAATCAAATTCTCATTATACTCGCGATATTACACCGAAACGTGTAAAGAGTGGTGGGACCCATCTCCGCAGTTTAGCGCCTGGGCTACAGCGCTCCGAAGAAACGTCGCAGCGATGGCAAGCCGTTGGCGACGCAGTGTCCGATTTGACCAACAGACCTCCGGCACCGACAGCAACATCTTGGCAACTGAGCTAAACGGCCTGCTCGTGGCCCAGACCTACTCATAATTGTTGTTTTTAAATATTTTAGATTGGAGTTTAGCAAGAGCTAATCGCGTCTAACAAGAACGATCTTTGTAAACAGAAATAACATGTATTGGCTTGGAGCGGGACAGCGCTGTTTCGGGCTATTAGCCCTCATTAGCCGCACTCATGTAAAGTACTCTTATCCTTTGGAATGCTTGACCTTGATCAGCCCAACACCCCTCCGAATTTGGATACCCAAAAGAATTTTTACTTTTGTGGTACCTAACGAGTTAGAATACCACGCCAGTAAATTCCTCAAGTGGCCAGGGTACTGCACAACAGTAAAAACGAACATCGTCCTTCCTGGCCTATTGAAGTATTCGCTTTTTGGCTTGTCATCATGGATTTCAAGAAAGAGGCTTTTCAAAATCTGCATAATTAGTCAATAATACACACCACGCTGCCGTTCAGAAATGAGTCAATATTTGCAAATATTGTAAGTCCGACGCTATAAATTTTGACCCAGAATCTTGGACTTTCACTCGGTAAAAAAGTTTGGCCTCCACTAATATATCCCCGAATCTTCGACATATTATGTGCTCTACATATCACTGCATGCATCTCCAGAGCCACTTATTTGGGCCCCGATTAAACAGATATTATCCTTGCATTTTTTACTAGAGGGGAATAAATGAAAAGACGCACAGTCAAGTTTTGACATTCGATGAAGACGCAGAGTCAAGACTTTGGTTGCTTGTATTTTTCAGTTCGTATATAATACACCCTACTTGACTTTCGGCAGCCATATCGTTAATAGGAGCATGTTTACGAAGGCCTGGATTCAAATTGATAAATAGTTTTATCGAGTTGGATCAAAATTTCCAAATTCAGATTCTGTTCGACGTTGTCAGAACTATTCTTCTGCCAGTTTTGGAAGTACGGTATTATCTTGAAAGATTTTCGCTTCAATTTTTACGTCATTAGTTTGACGCGACTCAGAATCAAACTCCGGGTCTGCCGATTCAAAAGCAGACGCTCTATCCACTCGGCTACTGATTGTTGTGGCATGGGCAATTGTGCATTTATCTTAAATCGGGCATGCAACTTGTCTTTTCCAATCGCTAGTTCAATCGCTGCATAAGCGTTAGTGAACCAGCGCCATGGCCTAGTGGTTAAGAGCGTTCGCCTTGGAAGCTGGTAGGCTGGGTTCTATTCTCAGTCGGGTCAAACCAAAGACTCTGGACTTTGAAACACAGTGTTGTATGCGACACCGAGCACTGCCAGCACGACATGGGCCGAGTGTACACTAACGCTTAGTGCACGAAAACACATAATAATGCTTGGCTCCTACTGCGCCATAGTGCTTGTGCATAGCTAAGTGCACATCCGCTTAGCTTTTCCTTATTGAGGCCCTAATCCTCATGAAAAATGACTGATCAATATGGCATTGTGTCTCGCCCTTCAGACCAATAACTTGCATATATGTTTGTTATTTGCATCTTGATTGTGCATAGGAAACATGCCCACAATCTTGTTTGTACATGACTGCATCTTGTACATCTTTATATGCGCTGGATCTGGGCTGTCTGGACCAAAGTGCTGCAATAGTCCAAGTGTGATTAAGATTAGTCATGAGTAGGCCTAATCATGGGAAGTGATTGAGAGGCACTGCTGATGTAGAGTGATAGATGTGACAAAAAAACTTACTTTACCTCTATAAATAAAAATCATGTCTTGGCAACAGCTCAGATGGCCGAGTGGTATAGAGCGTCTGTCTCTTGAGCTGTAGACTCGGGTTTGATTCCGAGTCGGGTCAAACCAATGACTTTAACATTGGTATTCACAGCTTCCCTGCTTGACGTTTAGCATTGAAGGGACAGTGTGGAGAACAAGCCGGCAAGTTTATTTGTTGTGCCGTTGGGAAAGGCACTTAACGGGATTACCCCATCTTGGTGTGGTAGACAGATGGCCGGCAACTCCTAAGCGAGCTCGTATAGCGCATTGATCGCTTTCTCGTGATAGGAGGATAAATATGCAACCAAATAAAAAATAAATGTCATGAAAGCACCATAATTACTAATATTATTAAGTGTATTACATTATGTTGGTACTCATGTGTAATCTGCTGCGCCATTGTTGTGTACTAATCAATTCTATTTGAATAAGATTTCAGATACATTTGTGAGTAGTAGATAATGATACCCCATTGAAGGGGACTGCTGCGTTTGGCAGACTCATTCTATTAGTTGTTGGATTTCCTGATTGAACTCACAGGAGGGGTAGTGTAGATGCCTGCAACAGACCCAACAACTTCAGAATCTCCTACCCCTGCCCAACAGCAACCCTTTCCAGCTCCAAAAGTTGCTGGTGTACAAATTTGCGAATTATACGCCTGTTGGATATGAGCAACTTGACTCAGATGATCAGGAAATGGTCTTGCGCTGTCCAGTTTGCCACTGTTTGATTACTAATCAAACTAACTTTTGTACTGTTTTATCATTTTTATGCTAAAAGTTTTTGTGTAATTGACTATTTGATGACTATTTCAGTAAACAAATAAAATTGACTTGACTTGTTTGCTGAGGATCTTGGGTTCCAATAAATACAGTCGAAGGGTACTGGCCCACTAGTTAGCGAACAAGCAGACAACTGTATCAGTGTATGTTTGTTCTTCAACGCAGCTCAATGCACCAACCACTATGCCAACTCCGTATCGTTATGATGACGTTTGATTGCATCAACTTAAAAAGCACGCCACGTCTGACCATTTTACAGTTCCAGTGTAGACACGTCGCTTGGCTTGACTTGACTTTTCTCGGCCTGGCACGGCCTCAGCGTAGACCAGGCTTAATAATCATTGCTCGAGACTTGCTAAGATTTATTTTTAGCTTGTTCGCATTCATCCAACGCTTAACCATAGTAAGTTCATTATTACACAAAATTTCCAATTTACCCAGATTGCTAGAAGAGTATAGTAATAGGGTATCATCTGCAAACAAACGCGGTTTGCATAATAAGTGCATTATGTAGGTCATTAATGTATAGTAGGAAGAGTATAGGTCCTAATACTGTTCCCTGTGGAACTCCTGATTTTATTTCCTGCATTGGCGAGATTTTATCATTAATAGAAACATATTGCTTTCGATTTAATAAAAAGCTTTTAAATAACTGGTGGCAGGCTCCACGTATCCCATAGTGTAACAACTTTTTCAATAAAATGGAGTGATTAACCAAATCAAAAGCTTTTTTAATGTCTAGGCTAATGCAATAGCGCAAGTGTATAGTTTGTTATAAATATTTTCAGAGCTTTCTGTAACAACATCAATTAACGGAAATGTGGTTGATATGCTTTTCACGAAAACCACTTTGTCTATCATATAAGATTTTGTTTTTGTTTAAAAAACTAATTAATCTTGATTTTATCAATTTTTCAATTATTTTTGAAAAAGGTGAAAGTAGTGAAATCGGTCTATAATTTTCAACGGATTGATTTGAATCAGATTTGTATAAGGGAATAACTTTTGCTATTTTTAGTACATCTGGAAAAATGCCGTTAGAAAACATAAAATTAACAAGGTATACTAAATAAGGTGATATAACATCAGCAGCAATGATTAGAAATTTTGTTGGTATTTCTTCATCGCTGGTGGCTTTATTAACTTTTAATTTTTTTATTTCAGCAGCCAATTCACTAGGAGTTGGTGGTGATAGGACTATTGAAGACGCGACACTATTCTTTAAGTTGAAGGAATAAGAGACAGTGGATTCAATACCTTCGGAAATCCTGTGGCCTACATTAGCAAAAAAATTGTTTTTGTTTGCCGCAGATTTTTTGTTTGCCGCAGATTTTTCCTTGCTTGCCGCAGATTTTCCTTTGTCATTTTGCCGCAGATTTTAAAGATTTTCGATTTTTAAAAATTTTAAAGATTTGCCTGCCGCAGATTTTCCTTTTGCCGTAGATTTTAAAGTTGTTTGCCGCAGATTTTTTCTTGCCAGTCTAGTTGTTGTTTGTTTATTTTTAACACTGCAATATACATTGAGGACCAAGAGTGTTTTGGAAAGCTACTGCGAGATTTTTGAGTTGCAGCCGCTCCTGCTGTATAAGCAGATCGTATTTTACAAAATCAAAATGAACAAAAACGCAACAAGGTCAACCCGTTACTGAAATACGAAGCAAAGTTTCACACCCTATTGACAGGATGTCACTTTACCAGAGATAACATTTAATACATTAACAAGACACCCAATTGATAGAGTATTTTTTGCTAACAACGCGTTGCCTGATAGCTTCCTTATTTCCCTATTGTACTGTTTAAATAACATACATCCATTGACGAAGCGAGAAACTTTAAAATAGACGAAGGAGGCGTAAACTGTAAAAAACCGTCAAAAGAGTCTGCTATATTTCACTCACTTACCAACATTTCATCTTTTTTTACTAAAGACAAAGTCAAAAGGGAACCCCCCCAAATATCTTTCTGCGAGCATCTAACGAAAAAAAGCATGCTTTGGGGTTGAGTGAAAAATGATATTGGGTGTCAGCTGCTTATTCTTAGCAGCAGCTGTGCCTGGGAGGTAGGAAAGTTTTTTTTAGCTTTTGTAGGTCTGACTGTCAGCAAGCTTTTTCAATAAAGTAAACTTATAATCTTTGTACGTAACTATTCGCTTGCATATCCCACGACAGCCGACCCCGAACAAGATTGGCCCGCTAAACGTGAAGGTTGAAAACCGCTAGTCTAGTATATCGCAAATCAACAGATATTCATACCATAAAAACAAACGACCTTCATGCCTCTGTGAAAAAGACCTCAAACGATGGCCGTTTTCATATGAAAGTTGCGGGTGCGCTTGTGAAGATGCCACGTTTTCCTTTAAGATTCAGAAGTTAAAAGTATTGTTGCAGACTTTTTGAACTTCCTCTCTTCTCATGTTTGATATCTCACTGCAGATCTTGTTAGAATCAACATTTGCTTTGCAACAAGCGCAAAAGTAGAGAAACACATAATTTGTACGTCACAGTGGCGTAACAAAAAACTTTAAAAGGGTGGGGAGGATATAACAGAACGGAACATGTTTAGTTTAGTCGCTCGTTGAACAACACGATTAAAATACTACGGGAAATGAGTAAAAATTGACACAAACACTAGGAAATAAAATGCACGAAATGCGACAGGGAAGTTGCGAATAGACCTTGCAGTTACAGCAATCCGTCTTACTATCACGTTTTAATTTGGAAACACTGCGTTCTTGATCCAACCTGCTTACAAATTTCTCGAATTGTATTTGAGTTTGTAAGTTAAGTCAGCCGACGTGTTTTACGTTACTACTTTACTAGCTGTGATTCAGTTGTAGTGTTTTCCATAACGTTGTTAGTTTAAGATAAAACTGTGTTGAGTTGTAAAAATATTTTCTACATATTTAGAAGAGTAAGTAATTGAAGAAATCATAGATTAATTTACTGTATTTCAAGTTTTGGTGTCTGGAGCCGCTATCAGCTGTAAGTGTTGCGATTCATAATTGTAATGCAGTGTATTGATAAGTGATTTATTCATTTTGTTTTATGTACTGTAGAAAAAATGGACATTATTGGATAAAGAGAAAATTAAACAATATTCAATCTCCGATGATGTGCATTTTTTTAATCAGCGATAAGAATTTAACAATTAGACTCCTACGAAGGCTCTAACAAGTTCATTAACGCCTCTACACTAGCGGTCATCGAGTTATGCAACCACCCATTGTCAAATAGTATAATTTTATAGAACTTAACATAAACTATAAAAACCATCAAAGGAGTTATATTTCAGTCACGTTGCAACATTTGCTCTTTTTTAACTAAAACACAAAGTCAGGGGGAAGGGGGTCAAGGCACAACGCCTCCTCTAAACACAGTACTGATTCTTGCTGTCAGATTACATACTGGAAATGATATTCATTTTCGAAGTATTTCCTAGAGTGAATTAAAGACTTCCACGTTTTCATTGTTTTCTTATATTGAGTCGAGCAAAGAGAAAATGCACGTGATGAAGGCGTGCAGGCAGAGTTGGATCAATTACAATTTGTAATTAAACGTAATCAATCACATTTTGCGTGTATTAATTGAAATTACTGCATAATAGTAATTTTAAAAAAATTGTGGATTAAATTAAATTAATAAATTAACAGTAGTAACTGCTCAACTGTTTTCTTTTATCACGTCTACCTGAACTTTTTTGCACCTTTAACTGCAATGTTTAGATCAGAGATGGAAACCGGTCGGGTCGAGATTTTTCGACCGTCCGGTCAAGCCGGTCAAAAAAACGGTCAAATTCTCCTGTATTGCGACTAAAACACACCTAAACACCAACCGAAATATACATATCGATACGCAGAGTCGGCGCCAGAGCAGTCGACTTAGGGGGGCCAAGCGTTTATCAGGGGGGGCCAAAAACTGAAATTAAACACAAAAGCCGCTGTCTTCAATAGAGAAAGCTTGTAATTGGGGGGGCCAAGCATGTCGATTGGGGGGGCCAGGCCCCCCCTTAGCGCCGGCCCTGCCGATACGTATGTTTTAAATATAACAGTTCTATGAAAAACGGCAATAACACATCACACCTTCTGAAAACAAAGGTTTGCTGTCTGTTTTCAACAGTGAGACTTGCAATCTTGTTACCGTAGCTGACGTTCACTTTTTTAGCAAGATTGCGATACTATTGTGACGTCATTGCATTACCGTATCGCTCCATCGTAGCCTATTAGCTTGAAGCGGTATGTCCACTGAGAAACAATACGATAACGACAGGGAAATCCCTAAGGAGCGAACGATGCACAAAAAACGCTCTGATTCGACAACGATCTTCTAACGATCGGTAAATGTCCACCACGAACGACCGTAACGTAGCTATGGAAACAGGAATTGATTGATTGATTATTTATTCATCTATTAAATAACAATAAGACCACCAAATGTAAATAACAATGGAAAAATAAAACAAAATAAAACAAAACAGTAAACAAAGACCACCAAATATGCAACTCCATGACCTTGTGACATCGGAATACGCTAGGCTTGCCTGCGATGCTTTTGAAGACGAGTTGTTGGCTGGTTTAATTGAAACAAACACTTTTCTATGGCAACTTTATGCTCTTCCTGCTATCCTCAATATTCAAAAGCTGTATTTAAAAACATCTTGAGGCTGTATTTAAAAACATTTTGAGTAAGTTTTATACAGTCTGTGAGCACTACAGGGTCAATTACGGACAGTTGCATTTGTGACATCATGCTACACTGCAAATAAACAATGTTATTGTACATACAAAACAAAAAATCCAAGACTTTGCTGCAACATTACCATCCAAACGCTCACTTTTATGGTAAAGCAAAACACTTGACATAATTTATATTCACTAATTTCTTGATTCCCCAAAGTGGTGCGGTTTTAACCTACGATTCTCATAATATGATAATAATTAATCCCACAAAACAAGGGGGCCCCCTTTAGTCATCAGGTCATTCTGTCAGCAGGCACCTCACCAAGAACAATAAGCATCTATAGTAAGATCTACAGCAGTGATGAATAACTTTAAAACAGTATAATGCATATATGCAGTAGATTTGAGCAGGACAAATTTTATTCTCTACATTAGCTACACAGAACAAGTGCATACTACAGTAGGTAGGCTACTTACTAACATTAAATGTTCGACCTACTTGTTGTAGCTAAAGTAAATAGCAATTTTTTAAAGCTTACATAAATCCTTTCAAAAGCTGTATAGACAGACTTGCTCTAGCCTAGTCGACCAGTAAGTTAGGTACCGGCATGGGCGTCCGCAGAAAAAATGCAGGGGGGGCAAAAACATTCTCGAGATGGCCATCTTAGAGATAGTTATAGCCAGGTAAGTGTCAGTGATAGAGTGACCAACTGTCCATACGCCCGGCATCAGCCGATGCCGTTCGTGCAGAACTCTTCTTTCATGTTATTGTGCATTATGCGGACATAAATCAATTTATGTGCCACTAGGCTTGACAGTCTGTTAAAACAACTTTCTTTTTGCATTGTTTTCCTAGGTCTTGTTATATGTGGTTGGTTTGATGCTTACATTTCAAAACAATCAAATCTTCACTATACTTGCGCTTTTACGCCAAAGTGTGTAACGAGTGGCGGGGCTCGTCTCCGCTGCTTAACCTTCGAGGAAACTTCGCAACAGTGGTGAGCCGTTAGCGATACTGTGTCCGATTTGACCAATCCGGGAATCGAACCCCAGACTTCCCGCACCGATAGCGACGTTCTGATCCAAAATGTCAAAATAAAAAGTAGTTTGAGCTCTGAAAATCAAACTTATAGCTACGGCCTATAAATCAGTGCTGCTCAATTTTTTTATTGCAATGTACCGGCAGCGCAGTTTCTGCCATCAAGGCGTACCAGTAGCACATCAGCAACAAGTCCAAATTTGTTTTACAAGATACGAGATATGATACTCGGTATATAGGCAAAAACCAGAATTTTTCTATACAAGATGCAAAAAGTAAAATTGGACATGCTGCTGTTGCCGCGTGAATTTGCTAGTATACGTACGTCCACATGACGGATTGGTAATCGGCTGATTGGTGTAGCAGTAACAATATTGCTTTCAAAGTCAGAGATCTGGGGTTCGATATCCGACCTGTCAAATCGAATACGGTGCTGTTCACGGCCACCGCCAATGGCTCGCCACGTTTCTGCGGAGTTCGAAGCTAAGTTGCTCACGCGCTAAGTTACGGAGATGGTCTTCGCCACTCGTTGCACGCAGCTTCTGGGTAATACCACGAGTATAACCAAGATTTGAGATTGAAGATCAATAAAAAAGACGCACAAAAACTTTTAACCGAATTCTTCATCTTATGCGAAGTGTGCGCCTGCTTATCTTCCACCAGTCTATCCGATTGTGGTTTGACTGAAGAGCAGCATTTGACACAAAGACACTTTTCTAGTCTTTGCGTCATGACAAAAGATAAATCGCCATGTCTGTTGACCTGAATAGAATGCGATAGTATGTACTATTGCATACGGCCTTGAAAGACAAGAAAGTTACCTAAACGAATGGAATCATGCAGAGAACAAAAAATGAATTAAGTATCAAGCAATAACTCGTACTGATCAACGTAAAATGATGCTCGGGACCTGTACCAATATTTTCTAACGTGCTTAGCACTGGCCTTGGTAACAGCATGCCTAAACGTAAAACCAGTTTCAATGATGTGCGAAGGGTGGAGTTTCCACTCATTGAACGGCCGGACTAATTTAGACAGCAGCATTTAGACAACTAGACAAACTCTTTTATGCTTTAATTCAGAGGTGGGCAACCTGCGGCCCGCCAAAGCATGTGCTAATAGCCAATTGGTTCCGAAACCTGCTTTTGTGCGATCAAGTTCAAACCCAATCAACACTCGAACTGCTGTGAATGCTATTTTCCAGGCTGAAGATCTTGTTTTTCTAGTCATCTTTTATTTCAGAGACCTCTTTTTCACGCGCAGACCCTTTTTTAGTATTACTCCTGCCAAGAAATTTTTTTTTCTAAAAACTGCGGCCCGCTGGAAGCCTATATTTATGATTTGTGGCCCAGTATCACCAGAAAGTTGCCCACCCCTGCTTTAATTAAACAGATTATTGCGAAATGTTTTGTTATTTTATTCATTTTGTAGTAAACTCATCTGCATTTTTCAATTTTTTGTGTAGTTTCTTAACTTGCATTTTTCATGCGTATTTTTTCAACTTTTTTGGTTTTTCAGGGAGGGCAAGTTCCCCTCTTGCCCCCCCCTGCGGACGCTCATGGGTACCGGTAAGTTAACAGCCTACCGAGTAGTCTACTGAAAATTACTCACTGATTAGTTCAGGCTGTAACCTAAACTTTAAGGTAATAATTCAAATTATTTAGCAATGTTAAGTTTGTGCTCATAAAATAACCCAGCATAGACTTTTACAAACTCTAACCTAGTCCAGTCCTTTTAAACGATGACCCAACGACCCTCGTTTCGTCGTTAGAACGGTTCTTCGCGTCGTTCCGTCGGGTGAAAATGGTCGTTATCGTGGTCAGAGCAGCCTGCGGCGGGTACTGAACGTCGTAAAAAGGCGTCGGCTTCGCGTCGTAATCTGCTAACGACGCGATAACGACGGCAGTGGACATCCCGCTTTAGCTTCTTGCTATGTGTGTGGGCCGGTCGGTTTGCGACGTAACAGCCCGGGCTGGTTGTGGCGTTTGTTAAAGCGGTTTAAAAAAAAAAAATTATGGTTTTTTTCATGATATAGATTACCGGTTTTACCAATCAATTTATGCTAACCATGTAAGTGGAATTTATGTACAACGAGTAACATGTTAAGTAAACGTCAAAGTCATGTGAAATAAAGTCAAATAATGCTAGATTCCTATTTTTTTAAGTGAAGCAAATCAACAGGTGAAGTTTATTTTCATTCAAATACTGTTCTTATGAGATGAAATTTTACGCGTTCAATACATCTAGTGACAAAGTTAGTGTAAACTACAGTTTGTCATTAGGTTTATTGAACACTGATCATAAACCTTTAGCAAAAAAAACGGTCGACCGGGCCGATCAGTGACCGGGCGTAGATTTTGAATTTTACCGGTCGGGTAGGGAAAATCCTGAACGGTTTCATTTCTGGTTTAGATATGACCTTAGCTCCGAATATTTTATATCTTGCCTTTGTTCATAGTTTTTACGCGAACTTTGCACGCCAACACAAATGTAATCGTAAGTTTAATTGTAATTTGAGTTTTTCAGATAGAAAGTAATTGAAATCTAATTAAAATTTTTCTAGTTGGTAGTTGTAATTATTGTGATTGATCTGTTTTGTCGTTATTCATCCAACTCTACTTACAGCAGGGGTGTCCTAAGTTCGGCCCGGTGGGGAACATTTACTCTGTCCACGTTTCATGGACTAGAGCCCACGGTTCTTGATTCTAGTTTCTGCATCATAATCAACTTCTTGATGTCATTCTCACTTTTTCTGACTATGACGCAAAACTTGATTACGATGCAGAAACCAGAACCAAGAACAGCGGGCCTAATGCCCACTAAAATTGGAGATGTGGACAGGGTAAATATATCCCGCGATGGGTTTTTTGATACGGCCCGCTCTTGCCACACAAAGTGTCTTTTTCGGCCTGCAGACAGGCAAAGTTGGAAGCACTTTCCGACGTACGCGAGAATGAAGTGAGATCAAGAAACCATGATGACGTAATAATTGCAGTAGCAACATTGGTTTCCAAATTCCAAGAGCAACAAAAACGCACCATTAGGCCTGTTTATATTAGTGGGTTTGATAATGCGAGTTACACGCTTCAGTTTCAGTTAAGGAGATTTTTTAGTTTAACTGGCTGTTCTTTCATCGCGCTTTTTAGCGGGTTAAATCTACCTGTTCCAATTGAATAATTTCCAACCCGCACAGCTTACTGAAGCATTCATTCATTCATTTATTTATTGACGTACCAGTATCAAGTAAGTACAAAATTTCAACAACGCCAAAAAAATGAATATAGCGTAAAAGTTGACACAGAAGCACGCTTGGAGACCATAAAAGAGCAAAAGCTCACCGAGTTATGGCCACCCATTGTTATTCAACCGCATTTGTCTGACTCTCGTAAATTAAAATGAAAAAGTAAAACAAAAAAAAAAAACAAAACGAACGGCAACGAAAACCTAAGCTTACTAACAATAATAATAAATAATAATAATGATAATAACAATAATAATAATAATCCTACGGCACAAGTAATACAGTGTTTTGTTGAGTGGGTATGGTAATCGAACGAGAAAAATTTAAATAAACCAAACCGGTGACCAGGGATAAAATAAATAAGTCCTATTTGTTTCAGTTCTAATACTTCGAAATTAAGTGATCTTTCATAAATCGCTTGAATTTGTAAAAAGGGAAAATTTTTCCATTCTGGTGACAAACTGTTCCAAATCGGAACGCCATTACATCGTATTGCGTTCTTTGCTGCGTTACTGCTAATTGAACTCAAATAGAGGTTGTTGTGGCTGGTGCTTCTAGTGTTGTAATTGTGAATTGACGCTGTTGGGGCAAAATAAAAACTACACAAATTTGGCAACTTGTTGTGCTGATGTTGGTGCATAAATTTGGAAATTTCTAGCTCATACATATCTTTAATTTTTAGTATTTTTAATTGCTTGTATAGGGAATTATTAGTAATGCGCTCATTTGTTTCAACGTTGGAAATAATTCCTACAATTTTATTTTGTAGAACTTGTAAGGGATGAAGAACAGTGTTGTGTGTAGAACCCCACGTTAATATACCACACAGTAAATGGGAACGTACAAAACTATTGTAAAACATGAGTAGGGTATTCTGGCGAACATAATGACGAAGATAGCAAAACAGTCCGCTGGTTTAAGATACCTTCTTGCAAAGATGCTTTATATGGTCATTCCATTTTAAATTATCATTGACCTGAACACCCAAGTATTTAGCTACACTTGTTTTATTAACACTCTTGTTGTGCATATTTAGAGCAAAGTTATGTAAAATTTTTTTCCAGGAGTAAACAGCATGAAATTGGTTTTGTCATGGTTTAGTGTTAGTTTGTTTGAGGACAGCCAATTTTCAATTTTTTTAACTTCTGCATTAGCAGTTTTGTTCAGGTTTTGTAAATCCCTGTCACTCATTATCAAGACAGTATCGTCAGCAAACAATCGAACATTGAATTCATATATTTTAGGTAGATCGTTGACATACCGCGAAAAGAGAATAGGTTCTAAAATAGAACCTTGAGGGACACCACACTTCACTTCTAGTTTGTTAGAAGTAGAGTCATTCACGTATACATATTGAAATCTTCGGGTTAAACAACTTTGAAATAGATCTAAGACATTACCCCTGATACCATACCTATCTGGTTTACATAATAGTAGCTTATGATCTACGGTATCGAATGCCTTTTTTAGATCTAGCAACAATACGCAAGTATATGTGCTGCAGTTTATATTATTACTGATTTGAGAGAAAATATCAGTTATAGCATGAGTTGTGGAATGTAATTTGCGAAAGCCCAATTGTTCGTCAACTAAAATCTTTTGCTCTTCCCAAAAACTTGTTTAATCGTTTAGATATTAAAATTTCAAATATTTTGCTGATTGGTGATAGCAAGGATATCGGTCTATAATTATTGGGAGAGCAATGATCTTCACCTTTATAAATTGGGATAACTTTTGCCAATTTGAGTGTGCTAGGAAAAAATCCAATTTGTACACAGGCATTAAGCAATTCACAAAGAAAGACTGAGATGCATTCGTTAGCGTCTTTGTAGAATTGAACAGGAATACCTTCAGGACCTTCCGCTTTTTTTGAAATTAGGTTATGGATTCCCCGATAAACTTCCATGGCCACTATAGGTAGGAAGAAGAAGGAGTTCACGCTACATGATATATTACTGGTCGAGGACATAGAGTGATTGATTATTTTGGCACTCAAATTGGGTCCTATATTCACAAAGTAATTGCTTAATATATTGCTGATCTCATCTTTATTTTTAGTCATTTGTTTATCATGTTTAAGCATCTTATGGATAGCATTATTTTGATTGGTTGTTTTTCCCAGTAAATCATTAATCACTGCCCATTGTTTTGATATGTTGCTTTTGTGTTCTAGCAATTGAGAAGTATAATATTGTTCTTTTGCTAATCTTTTAATTGTGGTGAGTTTATTCGAATACTGTTTACATTTCGAGATTAAGTTTGAATTGTTTTGTTTGTAGCAGTTAGCGTAAAGTTTGTTTTTTGTTTTTATTGACTTAAGAATGCCTTTTGTCAGCCACGGCTTAAATTTTTGATTGCTTTTTGTTTTGGACATTTGCTTTAGTGGTGCATGTGTGTTTACAATAAAAGAGAACTGATTGATAAACTTTGTACAGATGTTGTCTAGATGAGAAGCAGTAGGATGTAAAGATACGTCAGTTAACAAACGGTTGGACAAACTAGTGATTTCGTCCATGAAATCATCTTTTCTATAATTGGCCATAGGTCTGTACATTTTTCGCTGAACGCGAGATTTTTTTCGTTTTTAGCATTAATGAACACATAGTAGGCAAATGGTCTGATATATCGTATAGTAAGATGTCAGCTGTTACAGTTCTGTTATATGTATTTGTATAAACATGGTCGGGCAAAGTGGCACTGCTAGGCGTGAAACGGTTGGGCTTGTCGATTAAACAGAGGCAACCTTCTGCATAAACACTATCTACATATGCATTAATAGCTGAGGAACTGTGTCTTTGCAGTACATCAACATTATAATCTCCACATAGTATATAGCCTTTTTTGTGCTTTGCAAAAGAATGCAGGGTTTGTGTAAATTGGTTTTGAAAGTCAGTCAGTGAGCTAGAGGGATGCCTGTAAATTACCCCTATGACCAAATTTTTAGCTGTATTTTATAATATAATTTCGACAAACAAGGATTCAGAATGAAAAGTTGCCCACGAGTGTTCATCAATTTTGCTGTATGACAGGGATGAGGATATGTACAATCCTACTCTTCCTGCATTAGACAGGGAATCACAATGAACAAAGTTGTAGTTTCTTAAATCTGCTCTGATCACATTGTTTTCATTTAATTTTGATTCAGATATTGCAATGACATCAGGTTGAGTTTTTAACATCTGGAGTAATTTTTCAATTTTAGTTTTATTTTTCGTCAACGATCTTGTGTTAAAATGAATTATGTTCAAAGTATGTTTCTGTTTATAGTCTTTATTTGAGTACCATTCCACACTTCTGTATTTACAACCTTGGTTACCTGATAATTTTGAATTAGTGAAATTAGTTGAAGATGGATATTTAAGAGTATTGAAAGCTTTAAAAGCAGAGAAATTTGTTTGCATTGTTTTTACAAGTTCACTGTTGTCAATAGATTGAAAGGGAAATTTTTTTTCAAACAAGAACTACAGTAATAATCCTTAATAGTATTTGGATTTATGAGTTTTATCCAAATTTACACATGTAAAATGACTACGATTTTTACATAATGCACATAAAATGCAGCAACTCAAGTCAAAACAATGCTTTTCACAAACAAGACACTGCCAATGAGGAGACATGGCAACATTAGCACAGGATGGTTGAACATAATCTTGAGAGTTAAGCAATTTCAAACAGTCCCTGATGATGGTGTAACACAGTAATGCTAGATTTATTGAAATCTAAATCATTTTTGATAAGTCTTGAGAATTGGCAATCAACATTTTAAGACTCCGATCAGATTTTCTGATAAAAATTTGTCCGTTTTTCGTCCAGAGATATTTTTAATTCAAGTAGATTTTTTGATCTAGGGTTTTAAAGTATAGGTCTTTTCCTGCAGCTGTCAAATTTTCTGTAACAAAGACCTTTTTAGTTGCTTCGGGTAAAACAGTTGTTGACCAGCCAACATGACGTAGCTGGCTTTTAAATTGGTAAACGCTGTTGCGAATATCTCTGTGGTTGAATTTGACAATAATAGGGGAAATTTTGCCTCTGGTAGGCAGCCTGTGGGAGCATGCTATGCATTTCTCATCAAGTTTGTAATTAATTGATGCTAATACTTTAATAATCACCTGGTTTGTGTTCTCCTTAGCAGTCTGGGGGACACCATGTAATTCGAGATTGTCTCGTCGGTTATATTGATCAAGATTTTCATAATCATGTTCAATTTTAGAGATTTGTTTTTCAAATTTCATTTTCATATCACTCAGCAATTTGGAGTTGTCCTCTTTGTTTTTTCAGCATATCTTTAGTTTGTTCAAACTGTTCATTGATGAATTCTTGGCTTTTTTCAAGGTCTTTAATTTTCATCTCTTGCTTTTACACAAAAGCCTTTAGGCTTTCATTACTTTTCTTTGGCTTAACATTTTCTTGTTTGATTTCCAAGACATCAGCTCTTAGATGCTCAAACTGAGTATTTATAGCATCCATGCTTTGACGAAGATTTGCAAGGTCAAAAGGGTACATTTTTAAGGCATCTAAGGATGTCTTGATATCACTTAATGCAGTAGAATGGTTCAAACTATCAGCACCAGTGTCTGTTTGAGGAGATTCAGCTTGTTGAAGTTTGGATCCAATTGTTGAAGTGGACTTAGATGGTTTTGATTCAGGCATCACAATATTATGTTTTACACACACACTAATTATGTCTTACACACACTTATTTTACTTAGGAAACACCTTAGTTGCCTGCCTTCAGTCTTATTCAAATAGAATGAAGCTTGCGGCCTAACTTGTAGCTACACTTATAATGACGTAAGTTTGCGTCTGACGTAAGCGGGTTGGATTTAGCGGGTTAACCCGCTTAAATTGTGCATGTGAATCGGCTTAATACAGGATAACGGCCCTCAGGCGCTTTCATATGATCAAATTTACCCTTTCACATACCAAAAAGTTTGAACACCCCTGGATTACAGATAAAGCAAACTGTAGAATTTTAGCGGGAAACTTTTGTTTCATCTCGCATGCATCCTGCTTCTATCCTTGAGTGGAGCGAAGTTATATTTAACTTTCTGTAAATAATTTAGTGACGTTTACAACTTAATGGCTTTGCTGAGTGAGTGTTTCTTTAAATATTCCAACTATAATGATTTTTTAATTACGAGCACGTCACAGGCGCGGGAAGTAGGGGGCCAGGGGGGCTCAATCCCCCAGGGATTTTTTCAGCCCCTCCTAAACCATTTGAGCCCCCCTGACAATTGGACAAATTATGCACTGAATGCGACGAGATTAATGCTTGCAACGTACATACTTAATGAAGCAAATATTTTTTATAGCGCTTTTAACCTAAAAGGAATCACTGTTCTTTTAAAAGTTACTTAGTTATTATTTACTTGGTCAGCCAGTGGCGTAGCCAGTAGCCTGTTTAAAGACGATAACGGCTACCAGTTTTAATTACTGTTGCTGCAGGTCTGCCGTTTTGAAAACGCGCTCTTATTACCAATGCTTGCTTGCTATTTCCGTGGACAGTCTAGCTGAAGTGAAGCATGGAGGCGTAGTAGCGTTGAAGCGGTTTTCTATTAGCAATTATAAACACAGATAAGTAACATGCACACAAGATGATAGGCCTACGTAAATTAAAGCAAATTAAATACAAAACAATATATAAATAATTATTAAATTAAAGTAATGAAATATCAATAACGCAAATAATTTATGACAATTTCCATAAGCCTCCAATCAGCCATATCGTAACGCGCAAAAATCATATTGAGCAAGATCATGAACTACGCAACCGGATTAAACTACAATTTACGCTTTACTAAGGGAATAAGAGAAAGTACATTTTGCAAGTCGATCATTTCCGGCTTTCGGTCACAATCACAAATAACAAATTTACACTTACCGACTGTTTTGCAGCAGATATTATTATAAGCAACACTGGTCTACAATTCATTCGAAACAGTAATCTAAACAGTGTTCTAAACAGTATAAGTCTCATTGAATGTAGTCTACTACAATGCACCACTGCAAGAGTGACGAATCCTCTCTATCAAGTCATTAATTGAAACCCAGTAGAAACCCCCCGGCTAACTAACTTAAATCACCCCAAAATAACATCTACAAATTATGCCGTCACTCTTGTGCTCTCCCATATCGAAGTACAGTAATTTCACATACTCGTCGCTATCATACACTGTAACGTAATTCATTAAACTCAACACTTCTCCTACCGTATACCAAAGTAAATTAATCGTTCAAACAGTAGATTTCTATCTAGAGCGCAGAGTCTTAAACTTACAACCACGCCCAAAATTTACGTCTCACACAGTTTAGCTAAAACACGTCCGAATCTCACAGCGTCTACCTTAATCTGATATCTTATTCGGTAATACAAGAAATACAATTCTTACAACGTCCTATAGAGCAATTACGTTCTAAATAGCGTGCACACAAATAGCTCAAATTTGTTACAAACAAAAAAATTAATCGCCAGGAGCAGGAAATGCAGATCTACAGAGACGAGGTTGCAATTCTCTAGCTTAGTACTTCCTTTCCGCACCAAGTCAACGCGAAAGGCTGGGCTTCGATTCTCGACTCGATTGTTCACTGTGGAGTTGCAGTAACAATTACTGTGACAGATGAAAATGTTTTTCGCATAAATAAGTTGCTGAAAATTTGAATTAAAATATTTATAGCTTTCTCGCTCAGTGACGGATATTCAGTTCTTGCAGAGCCCAGAAATACTTAAATCTTGAAAAAGATGGTAGGAATTGAGCTTTAACACAGCCGTTACAACATTCCTTTTATCTCTTTAAACGAGCTACAAGTTTTCTTGTAACTGCCCAACACTTTAGGCCAAACCATTTTAACTGTTCATGAAATATAAATGTACTTACCAGTTTTTCCCACAACCTATATCTAAATATTTTTACGGACCAGTAACAGTGTGCCCATGCTCACAGCCAGTGGGAGTGCGGGATTGGAGAGCCTCCCCAGGAAAAATGTTCGCCCTTTGAAAGAAAATCAAATACAATAGCCTATCTAAAAAATTTTTGTCCCCCTTGCAAAAAATTTTGCCTCTCTAAGCATTTTCTTGCCTTGGGCCAGACTGGCCCGTGGATCTTTCCCAGGGCCGTTGAGAGCCAAGCCCGAACCCGGTACCAAACTTAAAACTGGGCCCCTGCAAAAATGACAAAAACAATGGTCCGCCAAAAATGATAAAAAAGGATAATTCGCCGCCTATCCACTTTGTTATATCAAAATCATTAACAATCAAAAGTCAATGATACCCTTGAACGAGTGATGCTTACTGTATAGGTATCTTAGCTAAAATACATCATTTAGCTTAACCCACAGCACAGCAGTATATTAAACCTTTAGTAGCCTCTGTTGGTCAAAAAAAAAAATCGGACCATACGTAATTGATTAAAATAGACCATTAAAAATGGAAGAAATCTGTTCCGATATTGCTCAGATATGCAAAGTGCATTACGGTGCAAATACAACTTCCATTAGCAGCTTTTGCAACCATGAACATTGACATAACAGCACTTCCTTTAATAGCGTTAGCATCTGTCCATGCCTAATGCCTGGCAAAAAGTACTACATGATGTGTATCTGGTATGGATGGGCAGATTTAGAGCACTTGGCATAATACTGGAATTTTGGGGTGTATGGTATTACATTACTCTCAGCTTTAATCATTGACAGTATAATAGCATATGCAGTACTTTTACAACAGTGAACAACATAATTGTCTCTTAAGGAGGAAAAATAAAGCCGCTGTAAATCTCAAAACTGGACGTTTCGACAACATAAATTCAGCTGTCATCATCAGCAGTGTATGCAAGGCAGTACAAAACTGTAAGAACTAGAATTTACAGTTCTAACTACAAGTAATAGCATAACCCAGGCAACGGGTCAAAATAAGTAGCATAATTATAACGTCATAAACCAAAAGCTAATAAAAAGACTAACGGAGTTAAATTAACAATTAAATAAGTAAAAAGGAGCGGATTTGGAGTCAACGTTAAGCAATGGCTCATATTTTTGAATAAAAAGTGACTCAAGCATTAATAAGCGTGCAGAATCACCAGAGCTACTAAGAATGTTCGGTTTGGCAAAGTCCACTTTATGGTCAGGATTGTCCATTAAATGTCGGCACACCTCGGATTTATCCGAACTGGAATGCTCCTTAAGTCTGTTAGTAAGATTACGTCTAGTCTGTCCTATATAGCTAGAACCACAAGAACACGTTAATTTATATACAACCCCATATTTCATCAAGGTCTTTTGCTGATCTTTCAGACGAAAGTTATGTCCGATGTTCCAGGTGGTGTCGATAATCCGTGGAATAACTCGGTTCCATGTGTGCTTTTCCACTAAGGCGGACAGCTCTTTTTTGAGTTGCATTGACATGTCACCTAAAAAGGGCAACCGAGCAATAACTGTTCTACAATTTTTACGTTTTTCAAGGTGACTCAACATCTTGTCATATTTACGATTAAAAAATCTCCTGACACAAAAGCAGGATAGCCATTGCGACCAAGCATAACCTTGATATTATCCACCTCTGAACAAATGCTTTCATAAGAACTACAGATCTTGTAAGCACGATCGAGCAAACAATTGACCAAGTTATATTTATAGCGGCGTGGTACAAAGCTGCTCCATTTGGAATACAATCCAGTGTTGGTCGGTTTGCGAAATGTACTGGTTGTAACTGTCGTTGAACTGTTATCTACTAAAACATCCAAAAAATTAATACATTTGTTATTTTGAATTTCAGTGGTAAACTTTATGTCAGGATGTACTTCATTCAAACTGTCACAAAATATTTTAATGGAATCAAGGCTATCAAAAACAGCAAAGCAATCATCCACATACTGGTAAAAAATTGATGGCTTATGATTTGAAAGCGTTATCGACAGAGCTTTGTCCACTAGATGGTTCATAAGGACATCAGCCATAAGACAAGATAAATTGCCACCCATAGCCACACCGTCAGTTTGCTCAAAAAGTTCTCCATTGAATGAGAAGGCACCTCCTTGAACTGTCCATTTTAACAATTTCCTCATGTTGTTTTTATCTATTCCATTAAGAACAAAATCTGTGTCATTGTCGAATAATTTATTTAATATTAAATTAATAGTATAATCAACCGGTATGTTAGTAAAAAGGCTAATTACATCAAAGGAAACCATTACCTTATTGTGTAAAAACTTATCTTTCATTTTATTGACCAAGGTGAATGAATCTTTGAGATTCGTCGGATGCTCTCGAAGAAAACCGAGGTTTTATGAGAGCCACTTCGCGCATTCCTGATTGTAACTTCCGGTTGCCGATAGAATGGGTCTAAGTGGAACTGTCGGCTTATGTATTTTAGGTAGGCCATACATAGCCGGTAACGAGATTGCTGATGGATAGATACGCCTGTAGTCATCTTCCTCAAGAAGCTTTTTAGATTTAAGGCCTCGCAGGAACCTTTGAAATCTGCTGAGATTAGACAAATTATTATCTGACTCAACGCGAGAGAACTTAGTCTTATCATCAAGAATATGAAGCATTTTAGCCTGATAGTCACTCTTATTCATAATTACTACTCCATTTCCTTTGTCGGGTTTCGAGATCACTATCGAAGAATCATCACGTAATGACTGGAGAGCATTTCGCTGCATTTCCGATAATGATGATGGGTGCCTGCCTTTTTGTTGAAAAAATGTAGTCACGTATCGTTCATATAAACCCATTAATTTCTGCTTAAATACAATACGGTTAGAGTTATTCAAATAATATCGGATTTGCTTATACATATATTCAAACTAGGTACGAACTTGAGAAATATTAAGTTTTTCGGGAAAGAAGGAATAGTTAAGTCCTTGATTAAGTAAATTGGTCTCAGCAGCCGAAAGGTTACGGCTCGACAGATTGACTACCACTTTAGGCTCATTATCCATAGCTAGACCCACGTCAATTCCCAAAGACTTAAGCTTATGAGATACTGACTCCAAATCCGCTCCTCTTTACTTATTTAATTGTTAATTTAACTCCGTCAGTCTTTTTATTAGCTTTTGGTTTATGACGTTATAATTATGCTACTTATTTTGACCCGTTGCCTGGGTTATGCTATTACTTGTAGTTAGAACTGTAAATTCTAGTTCTTACAGTTTTGTACTGCCTTGCATACACTGCTGATGATGACAGCTGAATTTATGTTGTCGAAACGTCCAGTTTTGAGATTTACAGCGGCTTTATTTTTCCTCCTTAAGCTATTTTCGTCCCATATTTATTGTATTCCGAAGATAATTGTCTCTACTTATCAGTGGCGCGGGAACGTTTTTTGGACAGGGGGGGCTCAAAATAGTAAGATCGTGTCAACGTCTGGGGGGCGAAGCCCCCCAGACCCCCCTTTTTTCGAACGCACGTTTTTAAGAGCAGGACACTCAGCAGACCTATTTTGATAGACATCAATTGCATGCCGCTCAAGTGACCGGAATTTTTTCAGGATAATCTTTCATCATGGAAAACAAGATTGCTTACTACCATTAGGCTTTTCTAACCATGCTCGAATTACTACTCATGTATTTGTAAAATGCAAATACCTCAATCACAAAACCAAAAAGTAGGCAAACAAAATTTGCCCGATCTAACTTTTGCTTTGCTGATCAGAGTTACATGCAACAAACAATGCCCCATTGAGGTTTAAAAATAACAAAAAACACACAATCAAAATAAAGCACTGAACCATTTTTTAACATAATGAGATGTGTAGATATAGGTATTTAGGTAGGCGTACTAGCTCAATTTTAGTAACAATCATCGGCAGTGCTCGAGTTGTGAAAACACTTATGGGGGTGGTAGGCTACAACTTTTCATGCAGACCTAAAAAGAGATGGTTATTATAGTTGTAAGGGAACGGTTTACGCTAAAATGTTTTATGGGGGGATGGTGTTGTTTTCAGGGGGGATGGCATCCCCCTCAAATCGAGTAGCCTACTGATCATCGGTGCCAGTTTAGTAGTGATTTAGCCGCTTCATTGGGTTGGTAGAAAAAATTCAAAACCATTAAAAAACTCAACCAGAAGAGAACTTGCACCAGCTCATATAAGCTTAATTAGGGGTGCCCAACCAGTCGATCGCGATGTACCGGTCGATCTTTGGATGCTTGGCTGTCGATCGCGGGTCAATTTGGCATGTACACAAATCAGGTTGGCCACCAACATTTCCAGTTCATGTAACGCGTCCGGGCCGTGAAGACCTTTTTTTTAGCTTTTCACAAAAATTTTGGTGGAATTCGGAACATCTGAAGGATTGAGGACCGTTTTTTTGCTCTTCACCGCATTTTCGTTTACGATTTACGTAATTCCCATGATCAGTAGCGACTTTCATTCGAGCATTCAGAGTAGTTTGGCGTAAAGTGTTTGGCAGCTACAAGAATTGACAGCCATTATACTTTTACTGGGCCATCGTCCATGACTGCTGTAAAGGTTTGCAAACGCTGATATAAAACACGGTTAAAAATGAACTTCAAGCATTGAAAATTTTACCAAATTTTACGTTGACCAAGTGAATAATAACTGACTGATTTTTAAAAGAATAGTGATTCTTCGTTGGTTAAAAGCACTTTAAAAAATATTTGCTTCATTACGTATGTACGTTGCGAGCATTAATCACGTCGCACTCAGTGCATAATTGTTTTAATTGTCAGGGGGGGCTCAAATGGTTCAGGGGGGGCTAAAAAAAGTTCAGGGGGGGCTTGAGCCCCCCCTGGCACCCCACTTCCCGCGCCTATGCTACTTATATACAGCCCATTTTAGTAAGCATCTGGAAATTTAGAAAGAAGATAAATACTGCTCATTGCAGTGAATGACATTTAAAAGACGAAATGAAAAACTGAAAAAACTTTTCATGAGTTCAATGCATAACAACTTAACCAAAAGTTGTTATCTACGCAGGTTTAAATTTTACAAGCAAGCACTTGTCTGCAATAACACATTCTTATGCTTTACGTTAACGTGATATATACATGAAATTTCAGTTTGTGTTTGGATTAGTTTACATGTGTCAGTAATAGGGCCTTTTTTTTTTGACCTAAAAATATATATTTTTGACTTTATTTTAGTAAAATTTTGACTTTATTTTGACCTAACCGCTTCCGCGTATTATTTATGTCTTGTTGCACTTTATTAATTAAATATGTTTTATAATCTGCAATTTACATAAGTTTTTAAAGAAAAAGGCAGCCTACTTCGAATATTTTCTCAATTACTCAGTGTTGAAGCTAATGCAACAAAGCGAGGCATGACGTTAAAACCTAGGATAACTAGCCATTGCGTGTACCGGTATCAATTAGTGTGTAATACAAAAATTGCGTTGCTATCGCAACTGTACTGTACACTAACAGTATATGTATGATTTTTTAACGAAATCCACGCAGTATAACTACAAGGACGTTTTATTGTAATACAGCATCATGTATTTTTTTACGTTCTTAACATCAAAATTCGTTTCTGTCTTTTCTCAGTAATTTATTGAGCATAGAAAACGACCTCTCAACAGCAGCAGAGGTTGGCTGGGCTTTTTGCAATAGTGCGTAGCTTGTTGGGTCAATTGTCAAGTTGGTACAGTTTATTATTGTTTCTACTGTAAATCAGAGTTGGATAGTCGTTTGTTAATGTAGTCTTTGATTGCGCAAGGATCATCATCGAATTGCATATTCTTCAGCAGTCTGTATGCTTTGGTTATTGTGCAGGCACTTCCTTTTAAGAACTCTACGTTGGTTGCTAGAGTCCGGCATTGATTTATTTTAACCAAGTCCGACACCAAACCTTCCACATTGATAGCGTCTTTTGCTCTGCTGACTAAGAGGCCTGCACTTGTCCAATTGTTGACAATGATACGAACAGCTAAAAGGTTCTCACTATAATATAAGGCAGCTCTAAGCCAAGTTGCCCATCTTGTAATTACAGGGTCAGAAGGAGATGGCAGACCAGCATCGTGAAAATCTTTCTTGCGATCTTTGTTTTTGATTGTTGCTGCCTTGATCGTAGCTATTACTTCATCAATATTTTTAAAATGAGCACGCACACGCATAGCGCAGTTATGTAGCAAGTGCGCAACGCAGGTGATATGCATCAAAGAAGAGTATAATTCCTTTAATGTCTTTCCAGCCGAAGACATGTACCAAGCAGCATCATTCAAGAACAATGAAAAATTCTCGCGTTTTATTTTAAGTTGTCGCAATATGTCATCCACAGTGTGCAGAATAATACTGCTATTAACATTGCGACCGCTGTCAAGTGGATAGCAATTAACGAGGAATGTCTGATTTGGAGCATCTAAGCTGCCCACAAGCACACTAATACACTTTTGTTTAGCAACCTCTGCTTCATCCACAATCAAAAAAATTTTTTGTCACGAAGTAATTCTTGAATTTGTTTCTCTTTTTGGGATGCCAATTTAGCAACACATGCCCGGGCTGCAGTCTCCGAAGGCAACACTTTTCCCATTCTAGCAAATAGAGACTTTAAAGAAGGATGGTTCAGTTTATGAAGTGGGATATCTGCAGCTAAGAATGAAGAAACAACAAAAAACAACCTGTTCCTTGAAGTTTACTTGATCGAAATGTAAAAAGGTTTGCTTACTTTGAGATTTGCTCTTCGTCTCCAATTTTCCTTGGTGTTGCTTACTTTTTCGGTGGCTTTCCACAAAAAACATTTTGTCGCATTTGACTAACACGTCGCATCGCAAGTCGCCGGCAGGAGTTGCCGAAAATTCATCCGGATATTCCTGGCAAGTTTGCCTAACTTTCGCTACAGAAGATTTGGCTTGTTTTGGCATTCTTTGCTTTGCAAACTACAACTTAAAAGACCTCGTGTAAAGAGCGCAAGGCTTTTATAGGAATAGGTTAATTGTGTAACAATTATGTATTTATGCATCAACAATGACGTTTCATGCATAATAAGTGCTATTTCCTTCTCAATTACCGCACGCATTATTGTGACGATAGTGCAAATATTGCAACTATTTCAAAAGTTTAAAATCAAATAAAACTGCGCATAAAATTTTAATAGCAGCTCAAAAATTCAAAAAAATAATTAGATAATATAAATTTGTTCGTTTTTGTAAGGAAAGTTTTGATAAGGACAATTTTGACAAATTTTGACTTTATGCAAAATTTTGACTTTATTTTGCCTTATAAAATCTACCAAAGCAGACTCCTGAACACCTGAAACGAACGTTAGTACACATTTGATCATGTAACAAGGTCCTGAAAAAATTTTGACTTTATTGACTTTAGCGGGCCCTAGTAATAAACACTCACGACACGAAAAAAATTTAAAATTAATATACTGGTTCTGTTACAGAAACTGCATAACACTAACTACGTATGACTTGAATCCGTTAAGCTCACCACTGAGCCACTGCTGCTAAAAATTGCAAAACCTATAGCAAATCATTTGTGCTTATCATATTCTACCACTTAATACTCATCTGCGATAGCACATTCCTATGCTTTACGTTAACGTGATACATACATGAAACTTTAGCCTGCATTTTCATTACTTCACATAAATTATGTCTACAATGATTAAACATTCAAGGCATAAAATAACTGAAAATCACTGGTTCTACTACAGAAACTGTATGACATTAACTACATACCGGTATGACTTGAATATGTTAAGCGCACCATTGAGCCTCTGGTAAAAGTTGCAGAAATTGTAGCAAATCATTTGTGATTATCATATTTCACGACCTAGTACTTGTTTGCAAATTTGCAACCACACATTCCTATGCTTTATGCTAAAATGATACATACATGAAACTTCAGCTTGCATTTTCATTACTTCACATATGTCAATAATAAATACTCAAGACATGAAAAACATTAAAAATCACTGGTTCTACTACAGAAACTGTTTAATACTGACTACATATGACTTGAATCCGTCAAACACACCACTGAGCCACTGCTGCTAAAAATTGCAGAAATTGTACTTAATAATTTTAACATCGTCATTTTAATGCAAAAAATTTGCAATCTGGTAAGGGTAACAATTCTGCTCAGCTAATGAACTAGCATACATAATAAAAAAAATGCCTAAAGCAAAAATTACCAATTCTGCATAATTGCGTAAACAACAACGAATTGGATACTGTTATAGCACTACCACCAATTTTAAACATTCCGGAAATTGTGGCTACCATATATGTTTGTGGAATAACAACGACGCTGCATGCTTTTTTCTTTCTAACTTCTTCAGTTTTACTCACTATTGCATTTTCAAAAACTTTGCTGTTGGCAAAACTCTTGGTGCTTGAACAAGTAAGCTATAGGATATTTACTCCAAGATGATGAATCAATGGAACTTTGTGAGCTTTTTTTTTCAGCAAAAATTTAATAAGTCAGCCATGTATAAAGGAATATGACTGGGCCTACCACACATTTTTCATTATGTCATGGGATTACCAGATTCCCTGATCTGCTGTAGCCCAGTTAACTTGTCATGGCAGCTGAAAAGCCATTTGATATTAAAACTGGGCATTGTTAAGAGCACTCCATATGCTATTTATGGGCTATCTATCCAGCCATGAAATTCCAATCCTTATTGAATAAATGTTCCTCACATAATGAAAAATAATTCCAATTACTAATCAAATTTAGAATTAAATCTTTCTGCTTGTCGTTTTCTTTCTCATGACTTTGAAACTAAGTAAAGTTAAAATGTGTTATTAATGGTTATGCAAGTTATCAATTTAATATCAATCTAATATCTAATATCAATAGCAGCGACACTCCGCTATATCACACTCAGGTGGTGACTTTTCTTGATGGGCTGCTTTAGCTGTTACACTGTACACTGACTACCAGGTAGGGTACGGTATTACCAGTATTAGGTGGTAGCGAGGGGTGACTTTGTCTGCATTCATCCAGTCTATAGAGTTACCTTATCAAACTTGTACGCCAATATTTACGCGCGGCATTCTCAAAATTCCGGGCCCCCAAAAAAATTCCAGGCCCGGTACCAAAGGTACCCCCTGGACCTCCCTTTCAACGGCCTTGATCTCACTTTGGCAACCGCTGTTTAATATCGTACAATAAAACTACACAAAGGAAAGCTAAGTACGTTCGGTGCTTAGTTTTAACTGAATTGTACAAAGCAATTGGCCAGATCAACAGCTACAACATAGTAAAGTCAATTTTTGCTTTCACGCTAAAGATAATGATCTAGCTCAGGGGTGCCCAACCTTAAATCGGACAAATTTAGTTTGGTTATTTTTCAGTTTTGTCATTGAGATATTTGCGTTTTACAAATATATGCAAGGGCGTAGGCAAGGAGGGGGAGGGGGTCGGGGGTTCACCCCCCTCATCGTTTTGGCAATGTTTGTACTTTATAACCGGTATTTGTTGATCTGTCGTAAAAAACGATAATTTTGGTCCTTGCTTCATCTGCGATTGTTGTAACATCACAGCACAAGCCCACTGTCCTGACGTTGCCCAATTACGAAGCGTGATTGTTGCGTCACTATATTGTTTACCGCTCCAACACAATCACAATTACGAAAAGCGTTGGCCTTTGGCCGGTGTTCATGGCTGTTGGTGAGGTGGAACAATAGCTACTGTAGTAGAAAGATAAATAAATAACTGAGGTTAAGGAATGGATGTGTTGAATCAGTAAGGGATCTCTAATTTTTCTGGGATCTCCCATACTTATCAACAAAATCATAAATGGAGAACAATTGGATTCTAGTTTATGAGACCAGAGATTTTTGGAGAATTTTCTATTCAAACGTCACCATAGGAAATAAAAAGGAACAAGCAAGTGTGAAAAACAAAATTTGAAAAAATGCCAAATAAGGTAAAGATGAAACTTACTGCAAAAATGGTACTGCGATATGAATTGAAATATCAATCCACGACCGGTTTCGCCCTATTTGAGACTCATCAGGTGGATGTAGATAAGAATAAGATTAAAAACACGAAAACAAATTTTAATTTGCCTGCCGCAGAACTGGGAATAAGGGATAGGCCTACACAGGGGCGGCTCGTCCAGAGGAGCTGCGGAGCTGCAGCTCCCCCAGAAAATGCAACAAAGAAAAGTTTTTCTAAATTGAAAAAATAGTTTTGATTTCCAAAATTATCAAAAAAATCTTACTCAAAAATTTTCTGGCATAAAATGTGAAGAGGGTATACCCCCCAACCCCCCTAGGATTTTTGAGCGAAAAAAAATATTAATTAGTTTTTGATTCAATCCAAGAACTGAAAAAGTAAATGGCAACACCCAATGAGTTGTAACTAATGACAAGAGTAGCTGCATCGGAAAACATAGATACACTCAGCTCCATTTCCCGCGCTTTTACGTAAAGCTAGAAATTGATATAAGAGCTTATACGGACATTGACACAGATTTCATCGCTCTGACATTTAGTGACATATTAGTTAAACCAATGTCAAGACAAATTATTTATAGGTTGTTTAAAATATTATGTTTAGCGGCCTTTTTATGTATCTTAAATTAGTTTTATAAGCATAGCATGAAGTCTGCTTTAAACTTGACGGCTTTTCTGCTGCTTTTCATGAATGCGCCGCTGCAACAGCATTTCCAGATTTCGCAGCTCCAAATTTTTTTGATGAATGCAGTGCAGTAATGAAGTGCCGGTGTTCCACCGGTACGGTACGAGAGTTGAGTGCAGACGCTTTGAAGGTTTGAACAAATAAAAGAGTTAAGTTATCAAGTTTTGGATGCTGATTTGCTGCTAGGCTTAAAAGGTTACCAGTAGTTGGGCTATCAGACTATAGTACTAGTTACCAGCTAGGCTTAGAAGAATACCAGTAGTTTACATGTGCGGTCAATGGTAGGCTAGGTACGGTACAGTACCGGTAGATTAGCACAGGTTTCTGGTAAGTAGTGGAGGCAAATAGACCAACTATCTAACATAGCGCTAAGTTTTATCAACTGGATGAAGCAATAATAGGTATAACATGGATGAAGCAATAAAAGGTATAACATGGATATATGAAGTGTTAACAAAAGTACCGGCTGCTGGCCAAATGCAGTTGAGTTAAAGATTTAATTTTACTTTTTACCGTTACTGGTAATTAATTAGGAAACACCTTCATTAGCTACTTGGAATTTGGTGTATGCTGGTCTGCTCTGTGCTCTAGGCCTAATTTGTTTTCGAAATTTGGAATGAAAAACTGCATAATGCAGGATTTGCATAGAGACACTGCCAAAACCAAAGAGATATCATACTACTAACCAAAAGTTTTATGAAGTGACTTAGAGGTAGGGTGAAGCCTAGCCAAGTTTATTTTCAAAAAATAACTAATTTTTTCTAAAACCAACGCAGAAAAAATTTTTTTACTAAACAGTTTTGAAATATACCGGTATAATTAAAAAAATTCATTTCAACTCCATCAAATTATAATGCCAGAGTAGTCAAAATTGGCATTTTTTCTTGTTTCTTTGACTACTCTAACATCATAATTTTTTGATGAAGTTAAAACAGATTTTCGTGATTATTTCAAAAACTAGAAACTTTGGCAAAAAAAGTTTTCTGCGTTGGGTTTAGAAACATTGATGTTATTTTTTGAAAATAAATTTGGCTAAAATGGCTACGCTTCACCCTGACTTTAACATCTTAAAAATTTTATGTATATAATTTTTGTTTTACTTCAAACGGTTTCAAGTATTTCAAATTTACCAAATGACAGTAAGTGCTCAGATAAGAGATGATTTGTACTAAAATTGTATGTAAATCAGAGTCATCGAGTTGATGATATGATGTATGTATTCACAGTTATTCAAACTCAAAGGGATGGTTACAATGTCTAAAGAGTTTATACATGCATGTAACTTGATAATGTTGGTGTTTATGATACTTAGCATGTTTATTTAGCTATCACATTATAACAAAAATTTTATATTGTATATATAATATATATACATATAATATATGATATTATAAAGTTTGATTACATAGTAGGTTTTATTGCAATGCTACAGCTTCTCGCTCAATTTTATATCGATAATCCCTTTTCAATCCTGTACTTTTTCAGCATTAGACATTAAGCTTGTTGGCTTTTTTAAAAATTTTCAGCTTTATCAGCAGCATGACTTAACTGATTTAAAAGTCGGTTAAATCTTAACTGTTAAGCAAGTGATCCAACCTCAAGGGTCAGCAGTTGTTCTACTGTAAATGTAACGAGCTTAGATTTTTCCACTAACCGATCAGATGGCCGAGTGGATAGAGTGTCTGCTTCTGGATCGGTAGACTCTGGGTTTGATTCCGAGTCTGGTCAAACCAATTACTTAAACATTGGTATTCACTTCTTCCCTGCTTGACGTTCAGCATTGAAGAGACAGTGTAGAGCAAGCTGGCTAGTTTGCTTGTTGTGTCGTTGGAAAAGGCACTTAACGGGATTCCCCCATCTTAGTGTGGTAGACAGATGGCTGGCAACTCCTAAGCGAGCTCATGTAGCGCTTCATCGCTTTCTTGTGATAGGAGGAGGATAAATAATAAATGCAAATAATCTAATCTAATCACTTTTAAACGTTATTGGTGTGTTGTTCTATTGTAATTGTTCAGTCGACTAGCAATATATGATATATATGCATAATTTAGTTTACCCATTCTCAACAGTAACTTGCTTTCAATTAGCTGTGTTTGGGAGTTCAAACTGAAATAAAGATTCTTATTAGCTTTGTTTGGTAGTAAACGTTGTAGTTGGGTGAGAATGGAAGAAAATACGGTTGAATATCTACAAAGCATTAATTTCGACAGGCTGACATTACAGCAAAAAATTGATTTGAAAGGCAAAGGAAGACCAATTCCTAGTTTGATGATTAGCAAAGCTGCATCTAGTCGAGGAAAGTCTTATGTCCGGCAGTTTAATGCAGATTTATATTCCAAAAATGTGTGGCTATGCGGTTGCAATAAAAAAAATGCATTATTTTGCTTTCCTTGTTTGTTATTTGGAGGGGATTCAGCATGGACAAAAACTGGTATTAAGGATTTGGTCCACATTACACGAAAAATTGATAAGCACAAGGCTTCAAAATCCCATGTCAATAACATGCTAAATTTATCTTTGTTGGGTTCAGTTAACATTGCTTCGCAGTTGGATGCAGGATATAAAATCTCTTTGGCTCGTCACAACAAACAAATTGCAGAAAACAGAAAGATTTTGTCAAAAATCATTGATTGCGTTAAATTTTGTGGAAGGCATGAATTACCATTAAGAGGGCACAATGAAACAAATGAGTCAGAAAACCCTGGAGTGTTCCGCGGCCTTGTTGATTTTGCGTGTGAAATTGATTCAAGTCTTCGCGCACATTTGGAGTCTAATTTGATCTTCAAAAGAACATCAAAGACTATTCAAAATGATATTTTGGAGAGCATTTTGGATCTTTGCAGGAATCAAATAAGATCTGAAATTGAAAGTTCGGATTTTTTGGCTGTCATGTGTGATGAAACGACAGATGTGCATGATAGAACACAAATGGTGATTGTATTTCGGTATGAGGCACTGGGCAAAGTTGTGGAAAGATTTTGGGGTTTTTTCAATCCTCCTATTTGACAGCTGCTTCATTGGCTTCCATTTTACTGGGTGAATTGGACAAAGTTTTGGGAAATGATCATAGTAAGCTTGTGGCACAGACTTATGATGGTGCAGCTGCTATGAGCGGATCAAGAATAGGTGTGCAGATTAGAATAAAAGAGCAATATCCCAATGCTCATTTTATTCATTGTTATGCTCACCAGTTCAATTTGATTATGCAGAAAGCTTGTTCTCAAAATAGAAGTGCAAGGATATTTTTTAACGATTTATCAGGTATATATACACTTCTTTAGTAGTACGGTAGTTATAATGATGAGGTAAATTTTATTTTGGATGAAGTTTTGTGGGAAGTGAAAGCTTAACATTTAGTTTTAGTTCAGAAGTACAAGGATATTTTTCGGCAATTTATCAGGTATACACTTCTTTAGTAGTAGTTAATGATGAGGTAAATTTTATTTTAGATAAGGTTTTGTGCGAAGTGAAAGCTTTACATTTAGCTTTAGTTGACAGTACTTTTTTCACTTGTAGTCCAATTGTCTCCGCAAAATTTGTTTTTATTAGGCATTCCGACTTTTTTCTCCAACTCTCCTCAAAGGATGGCTGTGTTGGAAAAAATTGCTTACCGTCGAATTCCAGGTTCGTCAGCTACTCGATGGAACTTCAAAAGTCGAACCGTCCGAGCAGTTTTTGAGTTAAAAGATTCGCTGATCGAATGCTGCAACAAGCTTGAATCGTCAAACTCTGCTATTACTGGAAGTGCAGCAGGCGGCATAAAACGAATGTTACTGGATTCGAATTTTCTATTTTGGTTAGAGTTTTTTTATAAGGTGATGCCACATGTTGATATTTTATTTGCACAGCTGCAGTCCTCTTCGGTAGATGCAGTGAGAGCTGCTTCACACTTGACAGCATTTTCTGGCGCAATTCAACAAGTGCGCGACAACTTATCCCCTGCGTCTATGTATACTGAAACACTAAAGAGAAGATGCGATGATGGAAAAATTAGAGATGCAAAAGAGGTGTGCGACTTAATTTTCGTCCAGTGCCAAGAAAGGTTTAGATTTACGGGCCATCTGGAAGCTAGCAAGTTGCTGCGTTTTGAAAATGCTTCCGAATACCTGCAGTTATTTCCTTCAGCTTCATTGGAAAACTGTGCAGAGGCCTATCCAATGGTAAACAGTTCAAAGCTGCAAAATGAGCTGTGTATCTTGTAATTCCAGAAGGGATATCTACCTTGACAAAAGCCTTTTAGGTTTGCTAGTGAGCTTGTCTTGCGATGAGTTTATGCAGGAGATATTTCCTGAAGTAGTCAAGCTGTTGAAGATAGTGTTGACGACACCAATGACTACTGCTGAACCTGAGCGATGTTTCTCTACTCTTAAGCGGATCAAAACTTTTTTGAGGAGTACAATGAGCACTGATCGATTATCAGCTTTAGCAATGGTTTCTATTGAAAGCAAGTTGATGTCAGCGATTAAGGATTTTAATGAGCTAGTGATTGATCTTTTTGCTAGATCGAAAGTCAGGAGAATTAATTTGATTTACAAGTGAAACGCGTCCATTTGTTAAGCATTTAGCAAGCAATGTTTTTTGCATGAGATAAAATAAGTGATTTGCATAAGATTTATTGAGAGAAACTAAAGAACTGAATGTTTGTTGACTTTGGGAGGAAAATAATGTCGCAGTAATTATCATGACTGGACGTTTCGACAAGAGAGATTCAACCGTCATCATCAGCAGTCTGCCAATCATGCACTGGTGATGATGACAGCTGTTGTCGAAACGTCCAGTTGTGAGAATTGCTATTGTTTTTCCTAACGCTATTTTCGTCCCAATTTACTGCATTTATTGACTTTTATTATTTTTTTTACGACCTACGGTACTGATGTGTGAAGGTCGGTTCGGTATTGGATTTTTGTTAGCTTTATGCATATTCGCTCTGCTGTGTTTTGTTGCTAATATTTATTTTTTAACTGACTTTCATTTTGTGTGACAGATGATACAAAAAATGGTACATGCTTTCTTAATTATATATAATACTGTAGCTTTTAATGTAGTGTCTTTTCAAAGGGTGCTGACTTATGTCTGTGGCTCATATGTTGTAAAGTTCTCGGTAAGTAATCTCCAGGCTTAACTTGCTTATGCTTTAAATATGGCTGGTAGCGTTGTTGATGTTACACAGTTTCTTGACCTTTGAATTAATTAGTCACAAAAATTGAGTCTTCTAAAATCTGAATGTTAGCTTTGTGATTGGCCCATTGCCTTGATGTTTCATACCGATCAGATGGCCGAGTGGATAGAGCGTCTGTTTCGGATCGGTACACTCGGGGTTCAATTCCGAGTCGGGTCAAACCAATGATTTAAAAATTGGTATTCACTGCTTCCCTGCTTGACGTTCGGCATTGACGGGACAGTGTGGAGCAAGCCGGCAATTTCGCTTGTTGTGCCATTGGGAAGGGCACTTAACGGGATTCTCCCATGTTAGTGTGGTAGACAGATGGGCGGCAACTGCTAAGCGAGCTCGTATAGCGCTTCGTCGCTTTCTCGCGATAGGAGGATAAATATGCAAATAAATAGAAAAATAAAAAATATCTCGAGTAAACTTAAAAACTTTTTATATGCAGATTCTCCAAAAAGCTACCAATCCTACCATCGCACTAAATCAAGAAGACAAAGCTACGAACATTTACTTGAAAATGCAGTAATGCGTGATGCAAAACGAAAAAATTCTGCATAAACTGATTTACACCTTTTTTTGTCAGCATAACGCTTATGAGCATACCGGGCCTGATTTTTAAGAAAAAAACGAACATGTTCTAAGCATAGGCTACCGCCAGCTTGTTCGTACAATTTACTGGACTTAACATGTTGGATGAATTTCACCGAGTTAGATCAAACTTCAAAGCCTTCTGGTACTTCTTGCATTGCTCCTGCTATGTAAGCCTGATCTCAAGATTTTATATGTATATAAAAAATACATCCGCGAAAAACGTACAAGTTTTGGTTTTCTTGGTGATTTTCTGCGTGGATTTAAATGGTTCTAAAGAGCAATAAAACCGTGGGTAAAGAATGCGATAACGAAGGCAATGGCCAAGTTTCATGATGATGCTCAGTAACAATGAAATTGGAAAAATACGTAATTCTAATGCTGAATCGCAACTTCGCATGGAATTTTAAACAGCAATTGTTTTCGATGAAAATGGAACAACGTAAAAAACACGAGACAAAACTCGCCGCCTTACTTGCATGAGCTGGTGGATTTGGTGAAAGGAAAATAACCTTAGCTACCAAGTGTTGTTGCTGAACTATATACATGCTCAAGTTTTCTAAAAAAGCGTTTGCCGAAAAAGAAACTGAGAACCGACTGTTTCACCGACAAATGAAATGTTAGGTTGTTTTTAGGCGCTTTTTAACTGCTACGGTTTTTGTAGCACCAGGACTGACTTACAACACGACTAATTTGCACATCACCATTTCATTCTCCTCGCTCACCCTGGTGCTGAGCGCTAAGCTGGGTAGCTGTATGGATATCATTTTTTAAGTCTTTGGTATGACTCGACCAAGTATCGAACCCAGTCTCCAAGCTGCATAGCGAACGCTCGAAACACTAGGCCAAGCAGCTGGTAAATGTTGCGTGCTTTTTGAAAACATATTGATCTTGATTTTCAGTGCATTTTCTGTAAGCTCAGCAAATTGGTATTGTCTGCAACATCACGTAGTGGTTAGAAGCGTCGTTTTCAAATGCTTTTTTGCTGCAAAGCTATCGTTTCAACTCCTAGCTAAGCTTTGTTTTTTGTCTTTGGAAAAAATGATTAACGATAATCAAATAAAAAAAAAAACAAATTAATGATTTGGTGTGAGGCTTACGCCGAAGCGTGTAACGAGTGACGTGGCCATCTCCGAGGCTTAGTGTCTGGGCAACACAGCTTTGAACAACGAAGAATCATCGCAGTGGTGGCGAGTCGTTGGCAACGCTGCATCCGATTTGACCGACCCAGGGATGGAACCCCAGACCTTCCGCACCGATAGCGATGTCTGTTACCACCACGCCAACTTGCTGGTGTTGACGTATTTGCTTTTGTCAAAACACATCTACATTGTCGATGTTTGTGCGGTAGACGTAAACTTAATTGGGCGATTTTGCCGTCAACCTTGTATAAGCGTGGGCTCCAGCTGCCTGAAATCATGACCCTTGAAGAGTTACCAACTTCGTTATATTTTGACGATGTGATAATAGCAAATTAAACTTTCTTGCGGAATACTCCCATTATGAACTGCAGCTCTTTAGTGGTGAATTAAAAATTAGCCGGAGCGTATTGGACTAACACTCAATGTGGTTGTTTTTAGGTAAGCTTATAACTTATAAGAATCCTATTGCTTGATAAAAAACCTATATTTGCAGCACCCCCAAGAATAAACTTCACGAGCCGCCACTGGGCCTACAGGAAACCTTTCACTTGGACAGCACCAACAGACTACAAGGAAACTTTTTTTCATTCATTATTTCATAAGATAACGTCACTCTTTATATCTTGTGTGGCGTTCAAAGCACAACATCAAATATGGAACTAATTCAAGCACAGCGAGTTCACCAAAAAGGCAAGTCAGAGATCACTCCCCCATGTCAGTCAAGGAATGGATGTGTTGAATCAGTAAGGGATCTCCAATTTCTATGGTAACTTTTATCTCCTATGGCGACGTTTGATTAGAAGATTCTCCTAAAATCTCTGATCTCATAAACTAGAATCCATTTGTTCATCATAACTGAGGTTAGTTTCAAATTATTGTGAGCAGAAAAGTCAACAGTAACTGGGGGAAACTGCGAAGGGAGCTTGCGCTGTTTGAGTCAGCAGCCACCCGGTATATATATGTCAAATGCGATCGACTCTAGCCGTTAATCGAACCTCTCACGTAGGATCTGTCACCTGCGCGCGGTACCGCTAGGCTACGTATACTATAGTTAGTGATGAGTTTTTGTGGTATGGGCGACATGCTATAATACTGTAATTGTAAATTTAATTGTAATATAGCTTCAGCTTCCGCTCTACACTTATAAAAGTATGAATCTCTGCCTTGCGCAACCGCGTCAGCATTAAAGTTAAAATCGGGCTAAGTGTTTCAACTCCCCCCTCTTGAAAATTCCTACCTACGCCACTGAATCTATGCACTCAAAAAATCTTAACTTAGTTGGAATTATGGTGGTGAGCAATCTTGTTTTCCATGATAAAAAACTATCCTGAAAAAATTCCGATCACTTGAGCAGCGGTGCAATTGACGTCTTTCAAGACAGGTCTGCTGTGTGACCTGCAACAGACGTTGATACGACCTTACCATATTGCCCCCCTGTCCAAAAAATGTTTCCGCGCCACTGGAGCACGTTCTGTTTTGCGACTCTAGAATTTTTAAATTGAAACAACTTTCTCCGATTTCAATCCAATCTTTTTCAAATTTCTATTGAGAATTCGCAAGAAATGTGGGACCAAAATAGCTTAAGCAGAAAAAAGCCAGTTTTAAGAATCACTGTGACTTTTTTATTACAAACAATGCAGCCAAGATACAGCTAAAGATACTTGGGCGGACGTTTCGGCTCACATCTGGTGCCATTGTCAACGCTAAAAAGCTTACGTTATGCTGGGCTCTTGCATCATGGCTTAAAGACCCAGCATAAAGTAAGCTTCTTAGCGTTGACAATGGCACCAGATGTGAGCCGAAACGTCCGCCCAAGTATCTTTAGCTGTATCTTGGCTGCATTGTTTGTCATAAAATTGCTGACCAACTCCCAACTGTGGCTTTGTTTTTTTAAATTATTAGGAACTGTTTGGTCATAATTTAAAAATAATAGAAAGATTCTGGAGAAAAAAATATTGAATCGCAAGGGAGAAAAAAAAACGTAAGAGAGGAAACAGCAGAATTAAACACAGCAGATAGTTAGTTAGTTGCATATTTATCCTCCTATCACGAGAAAGCGATCAATGCGCTATACGAGCTCGCTTAGTAGTTGCCAGCCATCTGTCTACCACACCAAGACAGGGGAATCCCGCTAAGTGCCTTTCCCAACGGCACAACAAATAAACTTGCCGGCTTGTTCTCCTCACTACATGTCCCTTTAATGCTGAGCGTCAAGCAGGGAAGCTGTGAATACCAATTGTAAAGTCATTGGTTTGACCCGACTCGGAATCAAACCCGAGTCTACAGCTCAAGAGACAGACGCTCTATACCACTCGGCCATCTGAGCTGTTAAAATTATAGGCCTATTATTAATAAAATACATGAAGTTTACAATGTGATAAAAAATATGAAGTTTACAATTGTAAAAGAGAATCATAATGTTATAAAAGATTCAAGAAAACAAGGTGACCGGTATTTATTTAAATCATTTTTAAGTCAAGAGTGCTTGCAGTAAAAATGAATGCAGAGTGACAAACGTAATTATAGGCCTACCCAAGATCACATTGAAAAATATAGTAGGCTACAATATTAGCATCATTATTTTTAGTTTTGTACAATTTTATTTTCGCGGTTTGTTATTGATTGTTTAGTCTTGACTTTCCATATCTTGCCATATTTTTCCGCCAACTCCACTTGATAACTTTCCGAATTTTCTTTCAACGATGACTCGCAAGTTTTAAGATGCTGCCCCCTGAAATATAATAAGAATCAGCAGTGGGATGGAAATGTTTATGTCAGACAACGGGTGATAAAACGAATTTGTCGAGGTATTTTCGCACAGGAAGCGTAGGTTATATTTACCTCTGCGATGCTCAGTTTTGTAGTGAGCTTTAGACCCGCGATTCTTGGTTATAGTTTCTGCATCATAGTCAATTTATTAATAATAGGCCTGTAATTTAAAAATAAGTGATTGTGACATCAAGGAGTTGATTATGATTCTATGGAATCAGGAACCGCAGACCTAAAGCCCACTAAAATTGGACATATGGACAGGGGTTAGTTGTTACATTTACCTGGTTCGATTTACCAACACTTTGAAACTTTATAAGAATCACGAATATATGGGGGAAGAAGTTAAGCGTTGTGTTTGACTAAATAAAATCTTGGAAAAGTTGACATTGTATGAATAGATCTTGCAAACAATGCAAATTTATCAAACAAATTTGTTCATTAAAATTTAAACTGACTTTACTGACGGATGATCGCCTGAATTATCAATGATGGACTGTAATTGTCGCTTAAAGTCTTTAACCTTTTCGCATTAATGATTACGCAAACAACAACAACAACTGGTGTTTCAACAGGGGGATAAATTTTAAATTAAGAGTCACAGAACATATTCAACGTAGACGTAGCGCAAGATTTTGCCGTCACGTTTGTTAATCACTTTTCACGTGATATTTCACTGGTTTATCCAATAAAACCAAGGTCAGAGTTTTGAAGGAAGTTATATCAGGTAAATTCATAACTACCGACAGCAGCATCAACAAACTTTAGAACACAGCTTATTAAATTTCTGAATATTTTAATCACAAAAGTAATACAGCAATTAATAGCCAATAAAATATTTGAATGTTTTAGAATTGTACTTAAACCATTGTCAACTGTATGTGACGATGATTCTGTTTGAATAACTTTATAACGAAATGTCTTGAAACTATTCAAATGTTTCAAATATTATTGGCTCCTATTTTTGTAATAAAACAAACTTTAAGTGAGCGATAAAATGGTCATATTGTAATTAAGACTCTGCGAAGCCTACATCATCTGAGTGAACTACAACTCCAAAAAATTTCGTCTCCATTGTTTATGAGAAGGGTTATTATCCACTGGTTCAATGAATCATTTAACACAAGATGCGACAAGGACTACTACAACCTGTGAAAATGAGGTCTGTGGGAGAATGTGATTGCAAACTGATGTTTTGAGCAATCACATGTCAGCATCATCTTCATGAACTCGTAAAACCCCATCACAGTTGGACGGCGACAAAGAATGTAGACCTAAATATTCAAAATGCATACACGATCATGATGTAACGGTTTATCTGTATAAAATGCAATATTTCTATGCAAAACTTAGAAACGTTGATCAATATGGCTGTAAAAACAGGAATTGAATATATGTAAATTTTGAATTACTTTTTCAGTAATTTTCGCAATTTTCATAGCAATTTTTCTTCATCACAACTTCATCATAAATAATTTGTTGACATATTTCGTAGTGTTTCGCACCTCTTTGTATATTTTAGCACCAGCAGGTTTGCATATTAGTATGGGTCTTTTATATGACGTCTTATGCCACGGTATGGCACTGCAAGACTACTAGGCTTTTATTTGAACTTGACTGCAAGGGCGGATACAGGGGGGGATGTTAGGGATGCGTCCCCCCACCAGCCAATTTCAGCATTGTTTCTGATGAATAAAATTTTTTCTATAATTTCGAGCCTCTGCGATGTAACAAACGTCGTTAGGTCTTTAGCACGCATAAATCGAAAATGTGCAAACAAAATGCAAAATATCAGGTGAGAGACTAATTAGAGGCAAAAAAATTGACTTAACCATTGTTCAAAAAGCACTAAAATAGCCCTTACAGTATGTAAATTTTCAAAAACTTTCCGAGAGAACATGCCCCCGAATCCCCTAGAGCAGTTTTGATTCCTCAACTTGCTTAAAATTAACTCTGATGGAAAAAATAAGCCTAAAAAACGTCAAAAATTTGCTTCCCCCCCGCCTAAAAAAAATTTTGAATACTCCGTTGACATGGACAAATTTTCAAAATAGGGCTTATTGACGCTTTTTTTCGGGTCTAACGTCTTTGTATTCAGTTAACATTCAAGCTAATTAAAAACTGCATCTCCCTATCAAAATTTTCTGAATCCGCTACTGCTTGACTGCTTTATTTTTATCGCTTTTACTTTATATTTATCTCCATCTGTAATTAGAGATGGGCATTTATCGCGATAATTTATCGGCGATAGTTATCGGCGATAATTTTTTATCGATTATCGTTATCGCTCAAAATAATTGTAATTTATCGATTATCATTATCGCTTTTGTTATATATTTTGTTATCGCCGATAAGTTATCGCGATAAACGATTTTTATGCACGCAGTGTTTAAACTTCAAAGTTAGTGAGTTGGCGCTTTGGAAAAAACACACGGTGTCCATTAAGAATTATTGTAATTTTAAACAATTATTCTTTGTTTTGCTTAATTTCACGGCTGAGTCCGCAAACTGCTCTCTTTTCTTGAAAAATCTAGAAAAAACATTTTTGAAATTCGACTTACAAAATAAAAACTTTGTCAAACACATTGAAAATTTATCGCAACATTTATCGGAAAAACTTATCGGCCATAATTTATCGATTACCGATATCGCTTTAAGAAATTGAAATTTATCGATTATCGGTATCGCCCAGGGCTTTTTTGAAGTTATCAATTATTGTTATCGCTTTGGTACAGAAATGTTTATCGTGCCCATCACTGTCTGTAATGCTAAGGAAACTTTGGATAGTATTTTTAAAACTTCAGCGAGTATCGAACCCAGAGTCTGAATGCTAAGGTAAACTCTCGAAATCCTGCGCCAAACAGTTGATGTTCATCGCTTAGTTTTATGCGATAATGAATTGCATTAATCACCTTCGAAGTATAAAGCATCGAAACCGCGTCATTTGGTCGCACAGTCGAATGCGCTAACCACTCGATTACGCATGAGCGTCATCTGGTGTTCATGAAGTATAGCCTATAGAAGCTAGGACGCAATTAATCACGCAAACCAACTATATGCTCAAAAATAAAATCAAATCTTCGTTATACTCGCCGTATTACGCCGAAGCATGTAACGAGTTGCGGGGCCCATCTCCGCGGCTTAGCGCCTGGGCTACACAGCTCCGAAGAAGCGTCGCAACGGTGGCGAGTCGTTGGCGACACTGTGCCGATTTGACCGGCCCGGGAATCGAACCCCAGACCTCCCGCACCGATAGCGTGCGCTTAGCAACTGAGCTAACGGCCGGTTTTTCCAACTATATGCTGATTTTGCGAAATAACATGTTAAAATGATCATAAAACTATTTATGTGCAATCATGATGATTGTTTGATGCAATCATGTTTTAAGCATTTCTGTGGAATTTTACCGACTAGTCGCTGAAAAACCGGCCAGTTTGCTCAGTTGTTAAGATATTGCTATTGGTACGGGAAATGTGGGGCTCGATTCCCGGGTCGGTCAAATCGGACGCAGCCAGCGGCGGCTTGCAGCTTGTCACCGCTGCGACGTTTCTTCGGAGCTGTGTTGCCCAGGCGCTGAGCCACGGAGTCGGACCCCGCCACTTCTTATGAAGATTTAATTTGATTTTTTTAGTCGCTGAACTTCGCACTTGTTGTAACCAAGCAGCTCGAGTACATTCTTCACTTAAAATACTACACTGACTACATTCGGTTGGTTGGAAAAATCTGAGGTATACTCCACTTTGGTATCGCACAAGCGAAAGTTGCTTCCGATCTGAATATGTTGCATTGCCTCTTCATTAGGTGTTAGATCTATAAGAAGGCCTATATGTAGAAACCAGCGCCATCAGTTTAGACCTTGCTAATCACAGTGTAAAATGCAATCCCGGAAGGATTATAAGGTTAAGTTTGGTAGATATTTGCTTTAATCAGCCCGTTCATTAGTTCCAAACGCATTAAAGCAGCCTTAATTTGCGAAGAAACTGCTGGGTCTCACCCAAGGATCCAGAACAGGATTGATGGACGCCATTCGAACAGCAAACAATCCCCATGAACTTGTCCGATCTTCGATCGTATAGATGGTGGTGATTTGAGTGATCAAGATACGAAGCTGAAACGAAATTAACAAGTTAAATGCCATTTGCTAATCGCTAACATGTTTTTCCAAGTGGGGTGATTCCTATCTGTTGTGCCATAGATGTGAGTTCACCGACACACGGCAGCCGCAAAGCGACGCGCGGCAAGCCACAACTTTTTCTTTCTTTCTTTGACCCTGCGACATTTACTTGTATAAACATAGTAGCCGCGTGCCCAGTCGCATGCAGATAGTCACATATCGGTGATCACGTTTTTTACGGCGTGGTACTGCTCCACTTTGTAACTTATCCCAACTCCAAGTACGTCTATTGGGTGAACAGTAGAACAGTGTTTCAATACAGCTCAGATGGCCGAGTGGTAAGAGCGTCCGCCTTGAGAGCTGTAGACTTGGGTTTGATTTCGAGTCGGGTCAAACCAATGAATTTAAAATTGGTATTCGCAGCTTCCCTGCTCGACGCTCAGCATTAAAGGGACATGTAGTGAGGAGAACAAGCCGGCACGTTTACTTGTTGTGCCATTGGGAAAGGCACTTAGCGTGATTTCCACATCTTGGTGTGGTAGACTGGCTGGCAACTCCTAAGCGAGCTCGTGTAGCACATTGATTGCTTTCGCGTGATAGGAGGATAAATATGCAACAAAATACAAAAAATACAATAACTTGCAGGTTTTTGTTGGTCTCAGCTTGATGGAGAGAGTTGCTGTTGCTCACTACTGATTTGGTCAATTACAGTTTACAGAGATTGATTCCAAGTTTTATATATGAAATTACTCTATAAAACTGTTTTTTCTAATCGTCAGCACATTTTGGCGAGTAACAGAAAAATCGGTCAGATTTCAGAAAATCTTACAACTTTTTAGAGCAACAAATTCAGGAGTTTGTCGTAATTCCATGAAACTAACCAGTAGAGGGAGATAGCAAACAATGAAGACACACGTCATGACCGCTAGAAGCGCTATCATCTGCAACTCATCAATCGCTAGTTTGCGGAGTCTCTTCTTACTCATCACTTGAATGGCTGAATTGCAAATCTTCATCTTTCTGAAAAAAAAATTAAAAAATTGAAATGAAATTTGGAATATTTCACTGTGATTTGTTTCCTTTGTATTTGATCCATTCAGTCGTCTTCTACAAATGCAGAAAATGTTTCAGCAACGCTGGCCTCAGAAATTTGATCACCCTTTTTCAAGTCTTGGATGTGATTTTAGAGCGAGTAATCCAACATCAAAAACTTGAGACGTCTTGTACAACCTCTTTGGCTAGTCATGTTCAGAGTCGATGTCGATGCATTAGGTACTTATCTCTACAGTGGTGATGATAATGATGACATCTTCATTCTTATCCTCCCGTCACGAAAAAGCAACAGAGGCGCTATACATAGGACATAGGACGCAACCTGACTCGCTTAGGTGTTGCCTTTGTTTTCGAGTTTTCCAGTTGAGTTTTTGCTTTTGAGTTCTTTCAGTGGCGGATTAAGAGATGGGAGGTGGAGCGGGCTGAAGCCCGGGGCTCCGGGAAATTTGGGAGCCCCACAAATATGTGTTTGTACCAGTTAAGTAACCACATGCGATTAGTTGGATAAATAAATTAATATTTATTTGCGCAAATTTCGTTGACGTAAGAATCACAGCCACTGAGTTTTGTGCGTTGTTGTTACAAATGACGTTGTAAGTCGCCACCAATTTTTTGGTCGCATCGATGTTTTTGCCGATTCCAAAAGTAATATCAAAAAACAGATGCTAATTCTGGCAGAAGCGATGTCATTTGCAGGTTAGACTTCCAACAGTAGCGTAGCCGTAGGGGCCGCTAGGGGGATATCGTGGCCATAACCCCTTATTAAGTTGTCCACATACTGTCATCAACTTTTTTGCAAAAATACCAGGTCTTTAATTTTACATTGATGCTAAACTAGCAAACAGATTGAAATTGCAGCTCGGTTTGCCCAGTAGTTAAAAACTTCGCTATTGGCGCTATAGGTCTTGGATTTGCTTCCCGAACCGGTCAAGTCGGATTCTGTCGCCAACAGTTTGCCACCGCTGCGAAATTTCTTTGGGGCTGAGTTGTCCAAGTGCTAAGCCGCAGAGATGGACCCCACCACTCATTACACGCTTCGGCGCAATAGCGGGAGTATAATGAAGATTTGATTTTTTTATTTCATCTACTCGGCAAAATCATGCGAGTCTGGACCAGTGGCGTACACTGCGAGGCAACGCGAAGCGCATGTTTCAGAATGATTCTGTAGGACTTTTTTGTTTATTCTGTTATCACCGCCGAGGCTTGACCGCAATTAAAACTCCAACACTAAACCTGAAGCAGCATCGAACCCTCGACTTTGTAATTAGCAGACCCACTCTCACATAACAATCACCACACCGCTGGGGCCAGTTTGCACAGTATATACAGTTTTTTCTTTACATGATTATCTCGAGTGGGCTCTGTTTTTTTACGTAGCACCATTTTTAAAATCTTCAGAGATTTTGTTGTTTTAAATCCAAATTATGCGCTTTGAGTTTGTAACCTTAACCATTGCAGCACATCGGTCATAGAAACAAATTCTTTGGTGTCAATCTAATTTTGTTTACGCTTCGATTTTTATTTTGCTGCGATTGATGACAAACAATAGGCCTAGTTCAATCAACAATTTTTGAATAAGTGCCCTAATCATCATACCAAAAGAAGCTATCTTCGCGTATGATGTAACTTTAAATCGAAATGATATGTTTCGTCAATTATAATTTCTGCAAAAATTGAATACTTATTTTGTTGGTGAAGCAACCAAAATTTGGTCTGAGATTATTGGTCTATTGTTATTTGAAAAAACATTCAAATTGCGAACACAGAGCGCAGTGTTGCAATTGTTTTGCGGGATAGCATTCCCCACGCTAACGATGGCTTCGGCACCCGCAAAGTGAAATTTTAAACCTCACCCACTGTATGGTAAAACTAAACGTAATAAAAATTGGGAACCTGAAATCAATGCTAAGTACTACCACTACCGCATTTCGTCAAATTAACAAAATACCGATGGCTATGTTACGGCTAAATTGTTGCCGCCCTTAAATTTTTTTGTGGCTACGCCCCTGATTTTAGTAGTGGCTGTGAAAATACTGTTGAGGTTCACTGGCAAAAAAATTACGTTTATTCTCAGGTACATTTATCCTCTTGTATCACCAGAATGCGATCAAAGCGCTATAACGACCTCTATTAAGAGTTACCGGCCACTTGACTACCACTCTATAATAAAGAACCCCGTTAAGTGCTCTTTCCAACGGCACAACAAATAAACCTCCCGGTTTGTTTTCCACATTGTCCCTTGAATGCTGAGCATCAAATAGAGAAGCTGTGAATACCAATTTTAAAATCACCGGTTGACCCGAATTAGAATCAAATCCAAATTTTTTACTCCAGAAGCAGATGCTGTATGCATGCTCTCGGCCATCTGATCTGTTCATAAATAGCAAAGCCTTCAGAGAGGTAGAAAATGAATGGATGGTTTTGAAGATATAATTACTTCGGTGTTAATACGTATGTTTTGCTTGTAGTCGCATATTTATCGTCTTATCACGAGGAAACGATCGAAGCGTTATAACGACTCGCCAAAGAGTTGCTGGCCATCTGTTCATCACTCTATGATGGTGGAATCCCGCCAAGTGCCTTTCCCAACGGCACGAAAAGTGAACTTGCCGGCTTGTTTTCCACGCTATCCCTTTAATGGTGAGCGTCAAGCAAGATAGCTATGAATACCAATTTTTGAAGTCATTGGTTCGATCCGACTTGGAATCAAACCCGAGTCCACAGCCCCAGAGGCAGACGCTCTTACCGCACGTTTGCCCTATTAATAGGCCCACTACAAACGCAGTAACCTAATTAATAGACTTAGAGCATTGAACGCGACTGTGCTGCCTTTCTGCTCAGATGGCCAAATAACATGGCTCAGATGGCCGAGTGGTAAGAGCGGGGTCCGCCTCTGAAGCTCTGGTCGTTTCATTGTTTGTGTCGTTTTGTCCCACAAGAGTAGTAGTAAATGGCTCAAAAGTTGGCCACCGACACATTTGTGCCACTGGTGCCTGCGGTGGTGGAGTCGGTGGCGAATTGCTTATTTGTACCACCACCACCACCGGCTCCAATTAGCTGGTGGCCGACTTTTGAGCCATTTACTGCTACTGACAAGTTTCGCTGGTTTTAGAAAGAGGCCCCATGATTAAATTATCCAAGGGCTCCACTATCAGCCCCTGAATTCTTTATTTTAATATTGTCAGATTCTACCGAGCAGGAATAAATTATCGTAAAGTATCTTACCCAAAAACGAAACTACAATTTAGGCTTGGGTGGGAATTTAATCATATTTGCCATGCGATCATGGCCGTCGTGAAAAGGGCGCTCTGAACCACTAGGCCACCCTGACGATTTTGAAACCAATACAAAAATCATTGTACAGTTCATCACAGTGTGTTCTCGTAAGGGTCAGTGGACAGAAACTAATGGGTGGAAGTTGAAAGCATAAAATTTTGGGATAAAATAACTTTTACGCAAAACTTTCGTAACTAACATTTAACATCAACTTGCAGTGCCAGTAGATCTTTGCTTGCTAATCAAATCTTCATTATCCTCGCATTATTACGCCGAAGCGTGCTATGAGTGGCGTGATCCACTTCCACAACTTAGCGCCTGGGCAACACAGCTCCGAAGACACATCGCAGCGGTGGCGAGACGTTGGCGACACTGTGTCCGACCCGATGGACCAGCAGGGAACCAACCCACAGACCTACCGCGCCAACAACGATGTTTTTAACCACTACCTACCCCAACAGGTCTGTTATCTATCCGCAAGCAAAATGAATAGTTCCAGGAAGAATAATAAACAAAACTACTACAGTAGAGCGATTTTTGCGAGAAAACGTAAATGAATTCTACTGTACAAATGCTGCTAACCAAATGCATTGATGCTTCTTGAGCTGTCAGTTCACAGTGAAAATGGTCGTAAGAGATATAGTTTTTCAAAACCAAGATTTTGCCTATTTACAAAAGCCAGAAATAAAATGTAGTTTTATTAACAAACAAACCTTCGCTTTCTGATGACGCAAGTAATGACATAAACATTGGAAACAATTGTTCCGAGCAACATAATAAGACCCACCGATGCTGTGGTCAGGCTGAAAATCTGGAACGAAGTATTAGTGGTGAACTTGATGCTCAAGAAATTGTCAAAATTCCAACTCAATTTCAAAAATTTAAAGCTCGAAAACTCAGGTCCTGCATAAATTTTAAGCATCTACTTTTTTTTTTTTTTTTTTTTTTTTTTTTTTTTTTTGCTACCTAATTGCAGCTTAGGATTTTTGTGGTAGTGAAGTTCATGCATCATGGATGGTGACCTAATTGAGCATCGAACCCGCGAAGCCAGCTTCGGAGCCCAATACACTTTTAAGCATCTACTTTGTGCTGGCTCTGTGCTGACATATCCCCCGATGCTGGTCCTGGTTTGATGTCAAATAATTTATCAAAACCGGCCAGTTGGCGTGGTGGCTACCGCTAGCAACGCCGGAGATCTGGGGTTCGATTACCGGGCCGGTCAAATCGTACAGCGTCACCGAACAGTCGTCACCGCTATGACGTTTTTTCGGAGCTGCGTCGCCCAGGCGCCAAGCCGCGGAGATGGATCCCGCCACTCGCTAAAAGCTTTGGCGTGATACCGCGAGTATAATGAAGATTTGATTTTTTTATTTTGACTTCGTCAAAGACAGACATCCCTACAGAGCGAATTGCAACGATGTTGGCTGAACATCATATCTTGAAAATTTACAATTTAAACCTTACAACTCTATTTTGTTAAATATATTACTTACTTGATGTCGCACTTGAGTTGCTTTCCAGTTGAGAAAACACCAAGATCCGGGAGGTTGCTGAACAATTTCTCCAAATCCTACTACAGGTAGGAGAGAAAATAAAAGGCATGCAAGTGTAATGCTGATCACAACTGTCTGAGTTTTCTTTGCGTCAACTTTTGTCTGGAAACAATTCGAGTTTTAAGAACAAGATCGTTGCAGATTGAGTTTCTTCATTGAACAATTTTTGTTTTACGTGTTTGTGTTTGTAGTTAGTTGCATAGACTGTATTTATTCTTCTATAACGAGAAAACGATCAAATAGCTATAACAACCTGCTTAGGAGTCGCTGCCCTCCTGTTCATCGCTCTATGATGATGGAATCCCGCTAAGTGCCTTTCCAACGGCACAACAAGTAAACTTGCCGGCTCGTTCTCCACACTATCCTTTCAATGTTGAACTTTAAGCAAGGAAACTGTGAATACCTATTATACTGTAAAGTCATTGCTTTGACCAGGCTTGAAATCAAATCAGAGTCTGCAACTCCAGAGGCTGACGTGCTATCCTGTCAGCAGTCACCTGATGATGAATGAGATTGGTTCAATACGCGCCAAACATTGTACACTGCACAGTACTTGTGATTACTTTTCTAACAACCTTTTTTGTGACATGTATTTCATGTATTTTGTAGACCTTGTTGGTGCCGCGTCAGTATTTTTAGCATGAAATTATTTTCGAAGTAGACACAGCTGAGGTCCCGGTGAAGATTGTTTTTGATAATTTTGCATAAAAATTCAGATGCAACTCAGATGGCAGTTTTTAAATTATCAGCAACATTTTAATTAAGCACTCTATCCACCTAAAACACATGCATATCAGGCACATTTTTTCTTCCCAGTGTGTTTGCTAAGTTATAATGGACAAAATATTGAACTTACGTGATAATAAAAAGCGAAGCGTATCGCGATCATTCGCTCAACCGACATGGTAAACACAATTGCCATTGTAACAATTCCAAAACACAACATCGTGGTACCAGAGTAATAACACAGCATCCATCCACCAAGTTCACATACCTAACACATGTAGCGAATAAATGAATAAGATTGGCGGACCCCAACCGAGCTGAAGCTCCTCCCCGTGATTTTAGTTATAGAGGTTAATACGTAAAGCTTCGGTATTTCAGTCCTGAAAAACTGTAAAATAAGCACTTTTCACATCGAACTCATCCCCCCAAAAAACTTCTGGATCCACTCCTGAACACATTTGTAAAACATGGTCCGCAGTATTGGCAGGCACGTAAAAAATCAACCCTGGTAACTTTTTTGCAAATCCAGTCGCTAAGCCGCGAAAGTCAACGACATGGTCTAGCGCAGTGGTTTTCAATCTGGGGGTCGCGACCCCCATGGTGGTGCATTTTCCTAGGGGTTGCGAGAGGCATCTGCGAACGTGTTGACCTTTTTTTTGCTCTTCACTTGATGCGCAACTGCATTTATATGTGTTTAAAGACTCATAATTTTGGAAGTGGATAGTTTGGTTATGTCGGATTACAAAGTGGGTCGCTGAATATAAAAGGTTGAGAACCACTGCTAGCGGTACCGCGCGCAGGTGACAGATCTTACGTGACGGGTTCTATTCGTGGATGGAGTCGATGGCATTTGACATATTTATTGGGTGGCTGCTGACTCGAAGAGCGCAAGCTCATTTTACAGTCTCCCTCACTTGATGTTGAATTTTCTGTTGAATATGAATTTAAAAATAACCTCATGTATTATTATTATTATTATTATTAAGTCGTCTAAGATTTAATCAAAAATTTTTAATACTGTGTCAGTACATAGTATGAGTAATTTTTAACATCCTACCTATAGTATTCACTACACTTACCGACCGCTTCACAGTGTACGCCACAAAAGTAACAGGAGAAGTCACCCAAGTACTGACCAGGTCCAGTAATGCTAAAGTCATCACCAGTGTGTAGAAGACAGACTAAAAAAATATATGTTTGCTTTAAAAAGAGATGAATTAAATTTATTTGAACAAAATCACTCTAAAACCGTAAAACCACTACAGCCTGTTGACTCCTCAAGTGGTGTAAGGTAATCTTATTCAAACAGAACAGGCTTTAGTGGTTTTATGGTTTTATAGTGATTTTATTCAAAAATCAAATCTTCATTATACTCGCGGTACTACGCCGAAGCGTGTAAAGAGTAGCGCTCTGCGGCTTAGCGCCTGGGCAACACAGCTCCGAAGAAACGTCGCAGCGGTGGCGAGCCGTTGGCGACACTGCGTTCGATTTGACCAGCCTGGGAATCGAATCCCATACCTACCGCACCGATAGCGTATGCTAATTAACAGCTGAGCTAACCGGTAAATGTAATTCAAGCCTCTTGCTAGCGATAGTTATTAAGCTTTCTGTTAGAAGAGATTAGGCCTCACTTTTATTTGCTTAGCTTGCTCAAAAAAATATCGAAAACGTATTCAATTAATGTTTTTTTCTTGTTAATTGACCAATTATTCTGCATTGTCTATCCTGAATCATGTTAGATTGCTATTGTCATTATTTTACTGTAAATCACCTTGTTTTTGAAGTTTTATGGCTTCTGCATGACAACTAACAGATCCGGTTATATGAATAACAAATTGCGTTTTAAACACGACAATGCCGGTTTTAGTCGCAGTCGCACAAAGCCGATCGATGTCACAAACTGCCCATGAGTTCATTTTGTAAAGAATAAATTAAACATCAAGAACAGTGAGATCAGTATTACAAATGCGTCAAACAGTAAGTAGCACAAAAAAAACTAACCATCACTAGATCACAGACAAAAATAACATTTACTTTTTTTCCGGCTTGTCGTTGGTTTCTTCTGATGACGTAAATGGCAATTAAGTTTCCGATACTGCTGGCCGTGAACGTGACCAGAGGTATAGTCATTTGTGGTTGCACCGAGAATTCCGATGCATTTCCGCTTCCAGAAACTTGCGTGCAATTGTGGAACGACACTTTCATCTTTCAAGTAGTCTGCACCATCTTTCGTTATTGATCATTCAATATAAAGCGAGCATTGAGAAGTATATGACGAAATCAACATATTAACATTTCTACATTAATCTTTTCACCAATAGTGTATTCATGAAGAAGAATTGAAAATTTCTCGTTCAGCTGATGTAAAGCATCTTTTGTTGTTCGCTGGCGTCAAAGCTAATTTAAAATCACCGTCAAGCTGATTAGGCATTAAAGTGACTTTGGACAAAAGATTTATCACGAGTATCATTTACACCTTAGTGACGTCAAAACCAAAGAAAGACGTATTCGGTCACAGCTTACCTTCGACGATGGGAATATTTTGAGATGAAGACACAAGGGGCGTTTTTATGCACACCATCTTTCAGTGGCGTACGCAGAATTTTTCAATGGGGGGGTTAGTGACGTCACATCGCGATGACGTAGAGATACTACAATTATAGTAGTTCCAAGGCATTGAAGTGCATCGGATTGTAATGTTTCTGGTCCAAAACCATGATTAAGTTATCCAAAAAACAACCAAGATATTTCATTCATACTTTGCTTAATGCTTTGCGATTCATTTATGGAGAGAAAAAGTTTCACAGAAACTCTAGCTGTCAAGCCGTGCTTAAAAAAACTTAACTGAAAAAACTTCAGTTGACTTCATTTTTGGGCCATAGGAAAGTTAACTGACTAAAGTAGGTTAGCTTTTCAAATTGTCACAAACAGAAGGCAGTTGCTTTCCTCCAAAAAATATTTTTTCAAGAAGCAACATTGACATAAACAACGCATATAAACCTTGAAATAAACATTCAATATGCAGCACTCATCATGGAAGGCGCAATTTCTCTCATGACTGATTCGAAAAGTGAAGATAGTGGAGCATGAGAAAAAACTTCTCTTCCTACCGAAACATTTTTAAAGCAAAATAAACTACGCTCATGAGAAATCGCTAATCATGCGATTAGGGTAAAAAACAGCGTCGATATTATTAAGCATTTTTCTCTCAAACCACAGCGTCGATATCATCAGATATCTCAACCACATAATCGGGGTGTCTGGGAAACTGAGCACTCCATCTCCTGAGACAGTTACGGTACGTAAAAACAATTTTGCCTCCCCCTCCCCCCGTTTTGCCCCTGGGCATCTTCAAATTTTTTGTTGGTCTGATCTTCCTTGGCAGTATTTTATTTAATTTTTAGCACTTTGAGCAGTGACAATTTAGTCTTTTATGTTTTAATAATTTTTCAACAAACCGGTCGGTTATAGCGCAGTGTTAAAAATGTCGCTATCGATGCGGAAGGTTTGGGGTTCAATTCTTAAGCCGGTCAAATCCGACACAGTGCAGCCAACGGCTTGCCATCACCGCGATGTTTCTTCAAAGCTGTGTTGCCCTGGCGTACCCCGCCACTCGTTACCACGCTTTCGTGCTACAGCGAGTGTAATGAAACGAGTATGATAAAAATTTGATTTAATTTTTAAAACAATTTTTGCGTGCAGCCATAGTTACTGCAGCTACAATGCATTTAAGGAAACTCCTACTTATTAATTGCTTGAAAGCAGCATCAGTGACAAAAATGCAGTTCAAGCAAAACACATTAGAAAAGCTGGACTAGCGGTATTGTTGCATCGCATCTTAATGAAAGTTTTGTCCGGTTTGGTAACTCAAAATTATGGCATCGCAAGCGGGTTATCTGCCTGCGTTGCAACCAGTGGTGATTCTAGCACCCAAAAAGTGGGGGCCACTTTGGGGCCGAGATAGATTTAGGTGGGGCCACTGAAAATTGTGTTTGAGAGGAAAATAGAGAGATCGAAGAGATTTGCGACCAAACTTAAAAAGTAAGCATGTGGCATTATGACACGCTATATACAGTTCATTTATTATTGACATTCACTACAACATAAGATGGCAAAATAGTCAGAGCGTCTCTTTCTGGAGCGGTAGACTCAAGGTCTGATTCCGAGACCAGTCAAACTGATTGCTTTGCCTAAAACTTAGTATTCACAGTTTTTCTGCTATACGTTCGACTTCGACATTAAAGGAATAGAATCGACAACAAGTCGGCAAGTTCGCTAGTTATAACACCCTGGAAAAAGGCACTTAACGTAATTCCTCCTCCTTTAAGTGCAAAGATCAATGAATCCCTACATTCTACCTCTCGTAAAAGTATGTTCTCCGCAGAAAAAATATGTTCCCGCCAGTCAAAATATGTTCTCCGTAAAAAGCTTGAACCCCACTCGGCTGATGACAGTGTTAAGACCAGGGCCAGCACAACCGTCCCCCGTGCCCTCCGACCGGGGGGGGGGGGGGGGCACTCGTTTCTGGGGTTCCGTTCCGGTGCTTGGGGACCCACTTTCGTCACCTGAAGCCCTTTTTTTTGGTCTTCAATTCTGCGTGGAGATGAAAAGTATTCTTTTGGGCACTAAAACACTAAAACTTTTGCCTGTGGGACATCGCGTTGAGTTCCAGGAGGGAGGGTGAGGGGCTACGATGAGCTAGCATTAGCAATAGGGATGTGCCGGAGAGCAAATTTGCCGGATATCCGGCAAATCTGACTTGCCAAATATCCGGTATCCGGCCGGATAGTAGCACTAAGCCAAAATTAATATTTTGAAGGTTTTTGTACTCGCTATCGTCTTGCTCGACTAGCGAGCCATGAAACTAATTGCATGAGATCGTGTAATACACAGGAAATTTCCAGAAGTATTGCGTCGTTAAAAATGGACTATATCATTCTATCTAAGTTGGCCGAATCGGCAACGTCGTCGAGCGGCAGGGGCTCAGTTGATAAAATGACCATCTTACTGATCGCATTTGATTCAACTCCGATCGACGACACTACGTTTGTGTAGCAACACATTTTCAACGCTGGGCTTTATTTTTCGGTAAAGAAGAATTGTGGTAAAAGTGTGGATTTCGGTGAAGAATGTGCCGAAAATCGGACGCCTAGTCGGTCGGTCGGCCGCCATAGACGTCTATTCGGCGGTAGCAGGAGCAGTGCTTCCTCGGGTCTAATACCGAAGGGGGCGGCATATATCTGGCCTCCGGGGTTTTTTCATTATTATATCAAAAGGTGTCTGCATGCACATTGCACAATAGTTCAAACAGTTCCAAAATGGAACAGCGCAAAATCTCAGCATTGTTTTGACAAAATTTTGTGCTCATGCTATGTATAAAGCGAGAAGAAAGCTCTATCAAATATGTGACCAGCGTCAGCGACGTGATTTTACGAGAAAAGCAATCGAATTAACAATCGCCACATATTGTGTTGATTTTTGCGCTTGTGAGCAATAATTTGTGGTACCAATCGAAAAGCAAACTTCAAAAAAGATCAAATCTTCATTATACTCGCGGTATTACGCAGAAGCATGTAACGAGTGGCGTAGCCCATCTCTGCGCATGTGAAACACAATTTCGAATCCCGAAAAAAAACAACGTCGCAACGGTGGCGAGCCTACTACGCCGATAGCGATGTCTTTAACCACTACGCTAAGCGATTAGTATAAAGCAAGTTTAAATTTGAATTTTCGCATGTTATGCGCTATCATCACAGCTTTAAATTTGTAGTTACTCTACCACAAAATTACTGCAAAAAATCGATCCTGCAGTAAAACTGTAATCAGTGATGGGCACGATAAACCTTTCTGTGCTAAAGCGATAACGATAATCGATAATTTCAAAAAAGCCCTGGGCGATACCGTTAATCGATAAATCTCAATTTCTTAAAGCGATATCGGTAATCGATAAATTATGGCCGATAAGTTTTTCCGATAAGTGTTGCGGTAAACTTTCTCTGTGTTTGATAAAGTATTTTTTGTAAGTCAAATTGCAAAAATGTTTTTTAAATTTTTCAAGAAAAGACAGCAGTTTACGGACTGCGCCGTGGCATCAAACAAAACAAAGAGAGATTTTGTTAAATTGCAACAAGACTTTACGAACACCGCGCATTTTTTCAATCTCGCCAACTTTACACTATGTGCATAAACAATCGTTTATCGCAATAATTTATCGGCGATAACAAAATATATTACAAAAGCGATATCGATCATCAATAAATCAAAACTGATTTGAGCGGTAACGATAATCGGTAAAAAATTATCGCCGATAACTATCGCCGATAAATTATCTCGATAAATGCCCATCTCTGTCAGTAATGATGGGTAGATTACAGCAAACTTTAATACAAACAGCCGATTGATGAACTAAGGACGTTGAATTAAAGATTTCAACTTAACCTACATAACGTTACAAAACCGCACAACATTCAAAAGCAGAAACACACCCAGTACAATGCTAATGGTACTTTAAAACATCGTTTTTTGAACGCAGAAAACAAAGTTTCTTCAAAAAATTCTCTCTCCCTGCTGTTTGCTTTCATGTCCGCCGCTCATTGCATTTTTTTTTTCATTTTGAACAAAAGACGAACATGCCAGTTTTTGGACAGAAGACAGGCTTTTAAACGTAAATCATTTGCATGGCCTTTACCGATGATTATAGTGGTCCCCGAACTTATACCGTCTCGGTTTGAAGCCGATTGATTACTGCCTTGCTGCTACACCATCGAAGTGGCTTTCCTGATGATAAAACTCACAGCGCCAAACGAAAAAAAAACTTGTAAACTAAATTTAGATCCATTCGATGTAAAAAATTACCAACGTAGTCTCGGGTTTGGACTCGCTTTGGCTTTTTGTAGACAGCCTAAACAAAATTAAGGTTTTCAAACTTGCACCAAATTTTTTCGCATTAATCGAAAAGGTAAATTCTATTTTTACCGAGTTTACTCCACGCAATTTCCCTGAACTTTAGAAATATTCGGGTCCAATATGGAAATTATGGTATCAGAATATGTGTCATAAAGATAAAGGCCGGTAAACTCTTGAATGTTTTTTTCAAATCCTTGCTGGTTAACTTTTTCTTTCGACTGATCACCGGTCAAACGTTTGTTTGACTCAATGGTACAGTGGTATCTTACGCAGTTATAGAAGAATTTAATGTTGACATTTTAGGACCGCATTGAAATAAGCCATTGTCATCTTCTGCGTGATACCAGTCCCCAATGTACTGATGTACCAAGACATCCTATTGCTACCGAGCTGGTACGTGCATATCGTCAGTTTCTGCCTTAAGCACACGTAACTGCATGATTCGCATTGTAGTCATAACTTAAATCTTAATCCTAACCCAACCCCTGTAGAAAGCAAAACACCATGTGTGTAAGCTGGTTGTGGCTTAATTCAATAGAGCCCCGTACACTTCATCATTGTTCAGTATTGGTACGGTACAATAATGGTACCTAAATTGACATAAATTTTCAGATAATTTTAATACTAACAACTCAAGTAAATCTTTCAAGTTGAAATTTTTAAGTATAGACATTTAATTTTTTTAAATGATGTATCTTTAAGTTAAGAAATCTTTGGTGGCTGGGTGACTGCGTCATGTTTGCACCTTCTAAAAACTATCAGTAGTTTATGCTCTGGATCATCTGCAGAGGAAGATGTTGATGACGTCATAATATTATTCAATTCGGTACGTAAGTTATTGATTACTGTATATGTTTTATGTTTATACATTTGAATCAGTTATTCAGCACTTTCAGTTTTGATATTATATGCTGGAACTATATCGACTTGCTTCTATATCTTCAGCTGCTCTGGGTTTGTAGCAGGCTCAAGCTTTCCAAAAAAAAAGGCCCTTCTTCCCCAGTTTAAGAAAGCCAGAGAAGAAAAAAAGAAGACCAGTTGGAAAATAATGAATGGAAAGTAGCCTACTGTCTTTTTATTGACAACAAATTAGTCTCTGAGAATGATTATTAACTTAACTTATCTATTGTTCTTTAAGAAGAGGACATATGCATTTAAAGAACTCTACCGTCATCGGTAACCTCATAATTATGATTATATACTTAGTAGGTTAAGATTTCTCGTTTTTGTTCTTGTTTTGATTAACCAGCCTCTGTTGATTCTCGTAGTTGAGCCTACAGATATGTCAACTTCTCTGTTTGATTATTTAAACTATATTTGATTTATTATGCTATGTATAATTTACTCTCCTCTAGTTGTATTACATAGGCTTCTACCCTCAAGAAATAGTCTCATTGCGCATGAGTGCGTCGTAGTAATTCTGCCTTCTCTTTTGATTTTTTAATTTTCCGTGCTAATTAGTTTTCACCTGCCGTTAAATTATGCCTGTGTTAGCTAATCCCCGTAATGATGTCTTCCTACAAGCAGGCTGCGATAAGTATTTAAACTTCCTGGGCTCGAGTCAAGTTGCCAGTCCCTTTTGCGATGACAACTGTTGCGACTCCTTACTCAAAAACTTCTCCGAAAAAATAGAAACGTGCTACTATCATGATGTTCACTATGATTTTATTCGAATTCCAAACTCCTATTTACTTATGATGCATGTTAACATAAGATCTCTGCAAACAGAAATTAATTTTGACTCCTTCCTTGATACTCTGGCAACATTACAACGAAAGTCTGATATTATTTGTATATCTGAAACTCGTATTAAAGAAACCCTTGTTAATATTGATATTGAAGGCTTTGATTTTGTTTTTACTTGTCCCAATTTCACCTCCGGCGGTGTTGGTGTTTATATTTCGAACAAGTTAACTTATCACGTCGTCAAACGTAATTGGTTAAACTGTGCTGATTGCGAAGATATTTGATTTATTATTATTATTATTGTTGGCATATTTATCCTCCTATCACGAGAAAGCGATCAATGCGCTGTACGAGCTCGCTTAGGAGTTGCCGGCCATCTGTCTACCACACTAAGATGGGGGAATCCCGTTAAGTGCCTTTCCTAACGGCACAACAAGTAAACTTGCTGGCTTTCTCCACACTGTCCCTCAAATGCTGAGCGTCAAGCAGGGAAGCTGTGAATACCATATTTAAAGTCATTGGTTTGACCCGACTCGGAATCGAACCCCAAGTCTACCGATACAGAAGCAGACGCTCCATACCACTCGGCCATCTGATCGGTTGCGCATGGCAAACCCTTCAATGGGCAGTGTTTTTAATGTTATTGCCATATATCGTCACCCTAACACTAATATTGCAAATTTTATCGACAAACTTGACGAAACATTAGATTCTCATAATTTATTAAACGCTACTACCTATATTCTTGGTGATAAAAACAAATTTGATGGACCTGGTGCTTCCCAAAACTATCTTGATATTTTATATAGTCATGGCCTCTTTCCCTTAATCACTATACCTACTCGAGTATCAAAAACCTCTGCTACAATCATCGATCACATTTCAACAAATGATAATACACACCAACTCTATCCTGGTGTGATAAAAACTGATCTTAGCGACCATTATATTACTTTCGTAACTTCGTGCAAATTGACCGAAATTGCTAGCAAACATCCTTCGAATAAAAACAAAAGTAAAAGAGATAAGACTAAATTTTCCTCGGAAGCTTTCAAAAATGACCTCGAGAAATCTTGGACTAACTTCATGACATTCCTACCAGAAATCACTATTACTAACTTTAATTCAGAGTTTGCCAAATTCGTCGACATTTTCAAAAGTGTTGTGGACAAACATGCGCCTTTCAAACTTCTTTCCCGTAGACAGTCGAAATCTCAAGCCTTGGATTACAAAAGGCATCAAAATTTCCATTAAAAAAAGCAGAAAATGTACAAGTCGCATTATCTTGAAGGAAATGAAGTTGCCAAATTTTTGTATAAAAGTTATGCAAACAAACTCACAAAAATCCAAAACGCAGCAAAAAAAGCTATTTTGGGAGCAAACTTCATAGTTGCAAGAATAATATTCGCAAAACATGGGACATCATTAAAAGCTTGCTGCCCAAGAAAACTGCGAAACAAACGATTCAAATGCTTGAAGCAAGTGATAGCACTGTTGTCCATGATCCCAAATTAATTGCAAAACACTTTGATAATTATTTCAGCACTGTTGCTGCTGCAGTCGCTGCTACATAATTTTATTATTTTTCCCGATTCTTCAAGTTTTAACGAATTCCTTCACGATAGAGTGGTTGACTCAATCTTTCTGCAACCTACAGTTCCAACTGAAGTTTTCATATTAAGTAACAACGCCCTTGTCAATAAAAAAGCTTGTGGCCCCGACAATATTTCGCCTTACTTCATTAAAGTTGCTGCCGCTATAGTTTCTGAACCTCTTTCAGAATTTGTGTACTACTCATTTGCTTTTGGAATATTTCCCGACATTTTAAAACTTGCCAAAGTGGTTTCCTGTTTTCAAATCTGGTAATAAGCGTGTAGTTACTAACTATCGTCCTATTTCCCTTCCTCCTAGTTTCTGCAAGATTTTTGAAAAATTGTTATATCAGCGACTGGACACTTTTATCCGCAAACACTCCATAATCTCACCGTGTCAATATGGCTTTCGAGCTGGGCATTCCACAAAGCATGCAGTTACTGATGTTATTACTATGGCCTATGATAACATCAACGATAAAAAATTCACTGGTGTTAGTTTTTTAGACATCAAGAAAGCATTTGATACTGTTGACCAATGACCATGATATATTAATTAATAAATTGGAACATTATGGGATTAGAGGAACTGCAAATGACCTTTTAAAATCTTATCTTTCGCAAAAAAAACAGTTTATTGTGATTGATGAACAATCCTCTAAACTCTACCCTATCAAATGGGGAGTCCCCCAAGGGTCAACTCTTGGTCCTCTTCTTTTTATACTTTACATCAATGATCTGGGCATTTGCGCTTTGGTGAAACCTCGTCTGTTTGCAGATGACACGTGTACTGGCTATTTTAGTGTTTTTTGAATAATTTTTAGGAAAATTTTGTTTAAATTTTTGGACTTTGATTCTGAGTGCTTCACCAAAAGATGCATTTTGTTCGCACATTTTCGATTATGCGTGCTTAAGGCGTAAGAGGTATTATTGTCGAAGAGGTTCAAATTATGAAAAATTGTTGCCTATTTATCAAAAACATTTTTGAAAATGACTAGTCGGGGGATGCATATCCCCAATCCTACCTCCCTGGATCCGCCCCAGGCCATAAGCTACAAAAACTATCAAAAGAGTCTGGCATACCGGAATTTCAGTCACTTGGCACCATTAATTTGTTCTTTTTTACTAAAAGGCAAAGTCAAAAGAGGGACAGGAGGAAAGGGGTATGGCACAATACCCTCCTCCATAAATACGCTCCTGACTAGAAGGAAGAGCATTATTGTAATAAATTAAAAGTTCCGTAAGCTCTTCATGCATAAAAGCGTTCCCATCAACAGTATGTAGGGGCGGGGCAAAAAGGAATTCCTCTACTTTATCGACATAAGCACATTGCTAGATCTTCGTCGCTTAGATTGTGCGAAGAAACAGCCAAAAAAACTGTCACTTGAGCTTGCATCGCGGTCGTTGTCTGTGTCACTACTCGTCGAAGTATCTAGTTAGAGCATTGTCGGTTGTCTTATTTATTTTGCACATTGATCGTTTTTCTTTTCAATTTGGCCTCAGTTTCTGTGGGCTCGTCAAAGAACCAAACTCATTTTTATGAATGGAGTGAAATTAAATAATTTTTTCCGTTTTTCTTAGCGGACAAAGATGCCCCATAAAAGTAACTGTAACTTTTGAGGTTATAAAGTAGTAACTACTGTAGTTACAAATTCCGTTACATTTGCACAAAAGTAACTTAGTTACAGTTACTAAAAAAGTAACTGGTTACTGCCCACCACTGCACACACATAAAAAAAGCACAGCATTGAAGAACTTTTTGCGACAGGGAGACTGCGAAAAACCTCTCGGTCATCGAGTCAAGCAGCCACCCTAAATCTAGAAAGATTTGTCAATAACAAAAGGTGAACTTAAAAATAAATAAATCATAGCTCTAGTTTTATTACTGTGTGAGTCTGTGGCGTAGCCACGGGGGGGGGGAGGGGGGTTTGGGGGTTACAACCTCCTCCCATTGAGCCTCAAATGACGTCATACATACTTCTTTTTCTGATATTTATTTCGAAGTGCTCGATACTTTGTCATTGATAATCTGGTTTTGTAATTGTCATAATAATAAGAATTACGTAGCGTTGTTTCTTGAATCTTGTTTTTGGCATTATGCTTAATGAAGCAATGACGCAATTTTATTAGCAGGGCAGTGCCGCTCCTGTACATACAACTGCCCTTGGATTCTCAGACCTCCTGTAGAAAAAAGACAAAACGATTTCAAGGAAAAATGATGAAGGCTACGTACTGTAGCTCAAAAAAGAACTGAATCGCTAACATTTGAATATCGTTTTACCAGTTTCACCAGAAAGCATTCCTTTGACTTCCTTACAACAATCGTGCATTAACTGCCTTCGACATTTCTGGTTTAAAACATCTCTTTTAAAATTTGAGACCATCTTTTGTTATTATACAACCAGGGGCGAATCCAGGGGAGGATGTGGGGTATGCTGCGTATGCATTACCCCACCAGCCATTTTCAACAATGTTTTGGATGAATGAAATTTGTCCATAATTTCGAACCTCTTTATAGCAATAAGCCTATGCCTTAGTCGCCTTATGGTGTGTTTACCGATACGCGGCACGCGACAAAAATTTTTCGCACCTTGTTTGTTTTATTTTACTGTTCACCGATCACGCAAAAACCTGCGAAATCCTTTTACATTTACTTACATTATAATGTTTGTCGCGTCATTGCGTGCCGCGTTGCCGCATGTCGCCGGTAAACACACCTTTAAGCACGCATAATCGAAACTGTGCCGACAAAATGCATCATATTTGGTGAAGCACTCAAAGTTAGGGGCCAAAAATATGACAAGCTTTCTTTAAAAATTGTTCAAAAAGCACTAAAATGGCCATTGCAGTACGCAAATGTTCAAAAATTTTCCGGGGGAGCATGTGTGGAGATGCTGGCAACAATTCACCAGATTTTTCAACTTGCAAGGCAAACAAACAAAATATGATATCAGCTTATAATTAATTATACAACGAAAACCTTATTCAAATAGAATCAACAGTTAGTAAACAATGAATAACCAGCAATCCGATCAACACTCAGCTAGCCTCATTCCTTTTCCCAACCGACTGAACACTTCTCTCATTTTAGTGTCACAAGATTTCCAGTTATATCTGCATCCACTAGGAAATGCAGTGCGTGGGTGATGCCCAGTCCCTGCACATGCCCCGGACCCCCGTAGAATCGTTTTTGTTACTTAAGTTGCTTGAAATTAAATCTGTCGAAAAAACTACGCTTAAAAAGTGACGAAAGTTGGTGCTCCCTCTCTAAAAAAAATTCTGAATACGCCCCTGACATAAAAACATTTTCAAAAGGCTTGTTTACACCCGTTTCCGGGTCTAACAAATGGGTGCGTAAGGGGAAAAAATCTTTAGTGCCAGAAAAGCTGTCCGTAAATTAAATTCAAGTAACCAGAGCTGGGCACTTGGATTTCTAAAACTAACAACGATATCGATAGCGAGATTTTGCGAAAAATGTATTGTCGATACCGATGACGTTACATTTGTTAAAAAGTAAAGATAGAAAGTCTTTATTGCAAAGCTTGCAAATGGTGTGTGAAAGAGCAAAAACAGGCTGGAGCCGATCACAGCGTTTTCGCAGCAGGAAAACCCACAAATGGGTGTGTAAGGACAAAAAATCTTCAATGCCAGAGAAGCTGTCCGTAAATTAAATTCAAGTAACCACAGCTGGGCACTCGGTTCTTTAAAAGTAGCAACAATATCGATAGCGGTACATTTGTTAAAAAGTAACGACGATGGCGGTACTCGGAACCGATTTTCGGTACTTTTCAAACAAAAAATTTCGAATTATTATTTGGCAAAATTATGCCTTGGATAGCCATCTATAGGCTAATTTGCATACCAATAATGGAATCATTCTGAAATCTGTTTGAAAGCGCTCTGAATGTTTTTCAATTAATTTTTCATCAAACGAGTAGCAAAAATGTTGCCTTCTAGTGAGCCCCTATAGTTCATTTCTTGTGCTAAAAAAGTTTGCCAGAAATCCTGATGACTTTCATGTCGATTGCTGTAGCTGAGGTGATATATTGAAAAAATTCAATCTTTGCTGACCGTTACTGTTTTAATAAATTGTTAACTGTTTGCTCGCGAACAGGTGCGCAACCAGGACTTTTTCAAGGGAGCAGGTCTGATTGGGCCAAAGACTTATTTTTTAGGAACTACTGTTTTGGAGCACTTAGTAGCCAGGCCAATTTTTTTTTTCAAATTTTTGGTCCAGGAGGGGAGCTACAAAATTGATTTAGGCATGTTTTTATGTGAAATTATTTAAATTTAGATTCAAATTTTAAAAATATTAGGCTTGCGTTCTTGCTGGCGAAGCAATGAAACCTTTTTCGATTGTTTTATTTCATGCAAAAAATTTCATGTTCAAATACTTTTTGTCTCATGACAGTGCCGGCGCTGGGCTGGCCTCCCCAATCATCAAGCTTGCCTCCCCCCCAATCAACAAGCAAACTTTGGCTTTAGTGTATAATTTGTCCACTTATTCCAAACTTTGGCCGCCTCTAATAAACGGTTGGCCCCCTTAAGCCGACTGCTCTAACGCCGGCTCTGTCTCATGATGAAACTCATATTGAGTATTTTGGGCAACACATCACACAAAAGCCAATGCTAACAGTTGAAGGATGAATTGTCAGCTACATGACCCAGCGGTACCGCGCGCAAATGACAGATCCTACGTGACGGGTTCGATTCGCGGCTGGAGCCGATCGCATTTGACATATGCAACGGGTGGCTGCTGACTTGAAGAACGCAAGCTCACTTTTTAGTCTCCCTCAATTACTGTTGAATTTTCAGTTCAATATAATTTGAGAATAAACTGAGTTATATGTATAGGCCTATAATTATATTGTTTAAAAACCCATTTGAGCAGTACCTAGAATTATAGTGTACCGGTATATATGGCAGAAAACGTTACATTTCTTATTGACTTGCAAACTTGGCGTACTGAAAAATGATTTTTTTCTATCGTATATCACAGGAAAACTGATTCACTTCAATTTCCTTGCTCACAAATGGCAGCGTTCACGGTTTAAAAATCGTCTTTGAAGTTGCAAGTGTAAGTTGCGCATTTGATGCAAGAAATTTTCCGGTTTTGCGCTCTAAGTTCACTAAAAAAAGCACCGATACATAGGGTATATCCATCAAAAAAGTAACGACGGCTTCAAAAATGGTACATTTTCTATAAGTATCGTCGTTACTGGTAACAGTACTAAAAAAGAACCGCGTTACAGTACCACGGTACTTTTGTACCCCGTACTGCCCAACACTGCAAGTAGCATGCAGGTCGTGGATCTTTTCAGCAGGCCTCGTGGACCCCTTCAACAGGTCACCATGGGCCCTAAGGGGTTCATGGACCCCCAATTGAGAAACACTGCTTTAAAAGAAGAGGATTTACTGTACTTCTTGTTGAATAGAGTTCCAAATTTAATTGCGTTGAGAGACGGTAGCTTGTTTTCAGTTTACGTCTTTCAATAATTGCCGGTGTCAAAACGCATATTTTGCACTGTTTGTGATTTGATTTAACCGTGACCGGTCGCAAAAAATTTTAGTGAATTATAAGGGGTCACGAGCAAAAGAGTTTGGGAAGCCCTGCTATAGAGAACATTTTCAAGAGATAGAACACCACGCTACCTTCCTCTGCTGCGGTTGCTTTCGTTTGCGGGCATGGTCCACATCCCCAAGCGCACTCGTATGTCTGATGGAGACTTCGAGCAGTTAGTTTTGTCTAAATGCAAAAACAGCTAGGGGTTGATGGTTATTATTTGTGATAATGAGAAATATGCCAACTTGTCGGCTTGGCATTGATTTGTAGACCATGTAGTGTAGGCCTATCAATAAATTTTGATTCTGTGTTTAGCATATTGGTCGAAACTAAGAATATCTTAATTGTTTTTGAACTCAATAACAAATGGAACTTTATTTTTTGATCAATAATATCGAACTTGAAAACAGCTGAATTTGGTGATTACAAACCGGCCGTTAGCTCAGTTGCTAAGCGCACGCTTTCGATGCGGGAGGTCTGGGGTTCGATTCCCGGACCGGTCAAATCTGCAGAGTCGCCAACGACTCGCCACCGTTGCGACGTTTCTTCGAGCTGTGTTGCCCAGGCGCTAAGCCGCGGAGATGGGCCCCGCAACTCGTTACACGCTTCGGCGTAATACGGCGAGTATAATGAAGATTTGATTACCACATTCAACTATTTTCAAGTTCGAAGTTATTAAACTTAAAAATAAAGTTCAATATTATTGAATGCAAAAACAATTAAAATATTCTCAATTGCTTTACCAAAAACTGATTTTTAGTTTTTTTTCAACAAAAATTTTGGCTAAAAAAAATATTAACTTACGAAAAGTTCATGCGCCTATACTGTATAGCTCAATGGAATAAGGAGTTCGTCTTTGAGTGCCGTCCTAACACGCAAAAGCTGTTTTAACTCCATCTGTTATCTCAGGAACACCGGTGCCATAGCGTAGCCTATATACTAGTAACTAGGTTATGCATTGAAGCATAGTAAAATTATGGCAATAGATGGAAAAATGTTTTTCATATTAATAGCACTTCAATCATATTTGTTAGTCACGGAAAGTTGTACGCAAAGAATAAAACAAATGTAATCTTTCGTTTAAAAACTACTAAAAAGGCAAGACACTCCATTCTCATAATGTGCTGTTTTGCTGCCTCAAACGTTGAATCAAGCCATCCAATCACATTAGTTTAACTTGTAAGCCAATTTCTACTTAGTATGCTGGATAAGTGATCTTGATCTTAAGATTACGATCTTGATTTTCAAAATCACCTCGTTTGATCTGCAAAGTGATTAGATCTTGATCTTCAATATCACGAGTTTTGGTGATCTTGATCTTCAAGATCGGCAAAATCCGTGATCTTGTCCATCTCTGCTCACTCCCGTTAAGGCACGAAAGGAGAAGTTTAGACTAAAAAGCTTTAAAACACTGCAATTCTTCGTGCCGGCAAAAGCATATTTTTTTCAGCGAAAAAGTGACGGTATTCTAAAGCGAATTTGTTCAGGAGTGACCTATTCAATCCCGGACCCTCAAGTCGTCAATAGTCAAAACAGCAGCCAATTACTGCCGCCTTGTCCAAATCAGACTCTTTCGCTAGGTCCCCAGGCAACTTACCACTAAAAAGTAAACCCCAGGCAAAAAGAAAATCCCACGATTAAGTGCCTTTTCCAACACGCTGCATCTAGTGGACGACCTGCCCGACAACACAAAATTACTGTGGACACTGGACAGTGATATTATCATTTATATTGTCTAGAAAGCAGCAAACGTTATTCACATGCAAATAAAAACTTCAGTCAAGCACGCACGCATTAACGCACAAAACAAACGCAGCGTGCATATGAAAACTGAATGTCATGCATGTTAAAAACGATCCATCCCAACACTCTCTTTTTTTAAACAGCAACAAATTCTCTGCTTTTCAATTAAGCACCGAAATAATTGTAAAACTATTTCAAAATTGGTTACAACTGTTTTGCCGAATAAGGCCGATAATAATTTGAAAAACGCTTCCGTTTTGAAGAAATGAGGTATAAATTTTTTCTCGTAAACTGCTGAAGAAAGCGATCGGAATTTGGCTCAAATGAGATCTATTGATCGGGAACATGATGCTGCATCACAACGACAAATCAGCATGTTTTTAGCTACACATCATTGCACCTGATTGTTTGAATAATGTTTCATTATACAATAAGCGATATGATTGGCACCACGACTGCAATAATTTTACTACGTCATCTAATATTGCCTCAAAATTGCATGCACTTTCTTTCATAAAGGGGTCAAAATTGTTCGGACATAATTAGAACAACTAAAGCTGACCACCCCGTGAAGGGGTGTGACCCTTGACCTCTTCCAGTGACGTCATCATAATTTTCCCACAAGTATCCAGTTTTCTTGTACTGTGTGAACATATTTTGTATTAAGCTCTTTCGTAAGTTGGAGTAAAGTTCGGCGGCGAGTTGCGAGTAAGGGCCGGGTAGGCTGGAGTAATGCTTGAGGGCGCGAACCGCCAGAAAGTTGATGTTGATCCAAATTTGACCTCTCCAATATGGAGGGTCGTGCTGGGTATTACGCTTCTTATACAGAGGATCTCGCTTGGAGAGGGATCGCAGTCCGTAACTAGTCCACAAAGCATCTTCTCCCTTTAAATCTTGCAAGACTTGATTCAACTGATGCGAGTCAGGAGGAAGGATTTGCAGGAGGAATGGAAATAGACTGACGTATCCGTAAGCATTGACGAATTGCAACTTGGGCTGCTGTCTCGTAACTCGAACCATTTTCTTATATGGATGTTGGCCTTGTTGTGTGGGTTGGAATGTCTTAGTCACCATACTGACTCGGTCAGTGTGATTACCATAATCAGAATACAATCCCATCTCGACCGACCAGTGAAGATCGTTGAGTAATTTGTGGTTGGTGAGGAGCGCATAAGTATCAGCATAAGGCTTTGCTTCATCACTATCTTCTGCAAAACAAAATAACTTCCATGTACATCAATAAAATCGAATGTAAAATGTACATCAGTAAAGAAGTTCCACTTTCAGATAAATTCTAAAATTGGTAGTTTTGTCGCTTTTGCTATTTTCCGTGTCAATTTTGAAAATTCGAATTGAAGCTTCATGACGTAAAAAGCGAAAAAGCTGCAGTAATTCTTAAAACTTGACGTTTCGAGAACATAGATTAGGCTGTTATCATCAGCAGTGTAAGCAAGGTTATACATGATGATGACATCTGAATCTGTTTTCGAAACGTCTAGCTCTAAGAACTACTGTGGCTTTTATCTATCCTCTTTCAGCCATTTTTATCTCATATTTATTGTATTCCAATAAAAGACTATGAAGAATTGCATATGCACGGCACAACCGATCATTCGTGATTGTAATGATGCCTACATCACCACAATATACTGGCGCATAAAACCATGTGATAGTAAGCTAAGTAGGCAGTAGGGTGTCCCGTTTTTAGGCGACTTCAGAAAAATTAGGCTCGGGTCGTATTCTGGCTGGATTTTTGTCGCTGACTCCAAAAATGACGTCATTATTTCATTATGGCGTCATCTTGAATATAATTCGAGCTAGAAAGTTGAAACTTGCACAAAAATGCTCGCAAAGAACAATTTTTATTATCTGTAGTGTAAACATTACAAAACGCTAACTGCAACAGAAAATGAGTTACTTTGAAAAAACATAATTTTTTGGTCAGTTTCTCGCAAAAAGTGATCAACACTGCAAACATGATGGTGTTCACTAAAGTATTTTGCTAATCAAACACAGTGCACACAGCTTCGACTTTCAGGTATGTTTGTTTATTACCACACTGTTTTCATACAAGGAACTATGAACAGTAAACACTGTTTCGGCCTTACCAGATCTCATCAGAGCAGTTGGTGAAAAGACAACGTACGCTGCAAATCTGCTTTACAATTTTTTAATTACGAGTTTAAGAGGCCAAAAAATTAGAAACTGGAAACTTAAAACATTTTTGGAGTCTTAATTTTGTCATTAAAAAATTTCAAAAACAATACCCCGATGCTTTAATTTTGTTGTAACGACATTTATATTATGTAGTGTTGACCTGCTATTTATGTCACTATGCATTTAACACAATAGCTCAAGATCCATTTCAGTTAAACAATTTCAACGTCATAAAACTAGTTTAAAATCATTCAAATCAATACTGTCAACACTATGGCTAGAGCTACTCATCACATGGTATTGTGCAAAGCAGCAAGTATACGCTAGTCTTATTTTGACAATTATCACCTCGGTTTTCCCAATGACTATGTCTGCCAATGAAGCGTTCTGCTGCTCGATTGTTGTAGTAACTACTTCGCCAAAATTCAGATGAGGCGGAAAACATGCAATTCTCGGACCTATCTTACTTTCTTTCTTCAGAGAAAAACTCACGCAAGCTTCCCCATTTGAAAAGCGTAAGCTCGAGTCGAAAAGTTCACATCTTTTCTGTTAAAAAATGCTTTCGAGTTTTACTTCTTCCCTTTTTGCTGCTCTCGATTTAATTGACAATTTCAAATAGCTTAGTTTCGATTCGATTCTGCGGCGAAAAGTAGAGGAAAGCTTGCTTTGATCCATTCGTTGCCTACATCTGATACTACACATTGGTTCAATCACTGAATTTCGGAGACAAGGTAATAAAACTGGAATGACTCCGCCGAAAAAAACTGTCATTAAAAATACTGGTGTTTGAGCATGTCTTCATGGGTAGGCAGCACATTTTCTTTCAACTATTGCGGCTACTTGTACCTTTCTAACAATCTTGTTTTTGTCATATTTTAATCCTGCGACTCCTGTAGCTAAATTTGGTTTAGCTGCAGGTGGATATTAATGACTTAAGAAGTGAAATTAATATCAGATGAAATAAAACAACTTCTATCACTAATGCGAAAGCACAAGTATTTCAAACTGCACACAGAGAACAACTGATATGTATTATTATCAGTAAATATGCTGCCACGAGTAGGCTAAATGTCGGTCACAATAACTGCTCTGATCAGATATGACAAGGTCGAAACATTGTTTACTATTTATAGTCAATAGTACCAAAACAGTGTAGTAATAAACAAAGATACCGGAAAGTCGAAACTGAGTGCACTGTGTTCGATAAGCAAAAGACTTTAATGAACACCATCATATTTGCAGTGTTGATCGATCACTTTTTGCGAGAAACTGACCGAAATTATGTTTTTTTTTTCAAAATAACTCATTTTCTGTTGCAGTTAGCGTTTTGTAACGTATACACTGCAAATAGGAAATCGTCCTTTGCGAGCATTTTAGTGCAAGTTTCAACTTTCTACCTCAACTTTCAACCTCATCATCATCATCATCCAGTTTCAATCCGGTTTCTTCCTCGTTCCCGAAGGTGGCAGGATACATCTCATTCCTTCCGCAATCGCTCTCACATCTTCAACCCGACTTCCTTCACACTCTCTTCTACCTGCTTCCTCCATGTCATTTTTGGCCGTCCTCGCTTTCGCTTCCCATTCACTTCCAGCATTATTGCCTTCTTCAGAGTATCATCATCATTTCTTCTAATCACACGTCCATACCATCTCACTCCATTCGCCTTTGCCATTCTATCCAACGTTTGCTTCAAACCCAATATCTCCATCAGATCCTCCAACTTCTTTCTATCCATTAATTTTGCTCCACACATTGACCTCACCATTTGCCATTTCACTCTCCCTCAAACACCATGTCTCATTTCTATATAGCATTGTTGATCTTACGCAACTTCGATAAACCATCCCTTTCATTCTCAGAGAAAACCTTCCACATAACAACTCTCCGCATTCTCTAAATTTCATCCATCCAATCCTAACTCTTGATGTCACTGCAATTTCACATCCACCACTAGCATTCAGCCTGTCTCCTAAAGAGCAAAATCCCTTCACAGTCCCCACTTCATCGCATAGTACCTCCACTGGTTCTTCCATGCCACCTCCAACATCTGTGCTGCATCTTCTACAAACAAAATGTCTCGCAGAACGACAGGTTACCTTTTTCATTTTCGTGCATCTCCCATGTATCCACTTCATACACTGTATGCAACACACAGCGTTAGACCAAACCCTTTTCTCACATATTCCACAAGGATCTATTTTGCTCAATACAATTTCTCCTTCCGTTCGGCTCACCATCATCTCAGTTTTTGCTACATTCACTTTCAATGCCTTGCCTTCCAATGCACTTGTCCATTTTTGGAAACTCTCCCTTAAATCATTCTTACTTTCACCCATCAGCACCAGATCATCCGCGTACAGATTTCATTCAATAATCCTTCTCTTGCATGTTCTGTCACAACATCAACCACAATAGCAAATATCAGTGATTTTCTACCAAATTTCTACCTCGTACCATATTCGAGAAAACGTCGAAATTGCATTAATCCGCTAGGTGGCACCTGAAGATCATGCCATAATGAAAAAATGAAGTCATTTTTGGAATCAGCGACAAAAATCCAGTCAAGAACACAACCCGAGTCTAATTTTCTTGAAAAGTCGCCTAAAAATGGGGCATCCTAAACCTAAGCCATGAAGTTAAAACTAACATGAGACGGCGATCATCGAGTGAACATGGAATGACCTTGTGGGCGTTTCACAAAACATGAAAATGCCGGTCGGTTGGCGTAACGGGCAAAGACACTGCTGTCATCGTGGGAGGTCCGAGGTTCGATTCCCAGGCCGCTCAAATCGGCTTGCCACCGCTGCGACGTTTGTTCGGAGCTGTGTTGTCCAAGCGCTAAGCCGCGGAGATGGGTCCCACCACTCGTTACAAGCTTGAGCGTAATACCGTGAGAATAATGAAGATTTGATTTAGTGCAGATGACTGAAACGCACCTCCGTATATCAATCGAGCAACCCTTGCCATCGCATCGGATGCCAACGCCATCCAACATCGCAGATCTACATGCCTTTCTTGTGACGATGGGTGGGATGCTCGTGGATAATCATCCAGACCAGAGGTCAAAGTCTTTGGGTTGAGCTCATCATCTGTGTCCTCATGTCTACCCCGCCACCGGTACGAAGATGGCACTAAACCACTCTGGGTACGATTAAACCAGCTGTACCAGGCCTACACGATGAAAACAACAAAACATTTTAAGCGAAGTAATCAGCATCTGCATTTTTTCCTTGCGACCAACCCGCTGCAACGACAACGAATAGGAGTTGCTGGCCCCTTGTCTGACATTGATCAGAAGTTTAGGCCTTAATTCATTAAGCAGACGACTACTTCTCATTAGCAAGCTGTTCGGCGCGAAACAATCTCTACCTTGAGCTGACAAAACCACGACTATTTGGCTGCCGCAACTACAAAGTTCATTCGAAAGAACAGGACATGATCGTGCACGTGTTTTTACCAAACTTAACTACAGGGAATGTACTAAGGGAATGTGCAGGAAAAGTTGTACCCGTCAGCCAATTACAATTCTATTCTAACTTAGACAACACCACCATATAAATGGATTTAAACCAACAGAATCTGTCAGTTGCTATTGACGCACATGTATTCAAAACGGCATTGCACTGATTGCAGTCTCAGTTTACAAGCTTACGTGGCGTCATTTCTTTTCAATCGCATATGATTTTCCGAAATAATCACAAATTACCACAAGGAACTTTTTGATGGTCTATTTTACCGGTTTTAGTTAAAAGGATTGACAGAAAGTACCGCACTCAGCACACAAAACACAATGCATAGATCAGACTACAGCTTAAAATCCGCCTTTATCACGAAGTTAGCGACATGTTTATTGTTCGATGCATAATTTGGAGTTGTAAAAAATGAAACTATACACGTATTAGTTATGTCAACAACAACATCGAGAGGATTGGCAATCAGCTTACCTTCAACTTTGGAAATATTTTTACCAAGAAATCTTTATCCTTTCCTGCGTCAGTGTTTTTTACAATAGAATCTATGGCCAGGAATAAGGTGGGAGGATTGGCGTTAGTGTTTCGTTGCACAATAAACTCATCAGGAACCTGCGAAATATTTGTTGCCTCACCACCAAATATTGCCATCTAGATAAACAATGACTCAGCGAGAATTTACATAAAAGGCGAAGTGGAGCCGCGTGCAGGTTACCGTTCTACGTGAGGGGGTCGATTCAAGGCTGAAACCACAGACTCGTTGAGCTGGAACACATCGCATCTGACACGCATATCGGATGATTGCTGACTCGAAGAAAGCAAACCCACTTAGCAGCCTCCTCCCGTTCACTTTTCAATTCAAAGACTTGGAAAACAAGCGCTTAGTGGTTAAGGCCTCAGCATCGTTGCGGGAGGTCTTGGCTTTCACTCCCAGGACGGTCACACACCACTGTTGCCAACGGCCACCACTGTTGCCTAGGCACTAAGCCACGCAGATGGGTCTCGCCACTAGTTACACGCTTAGGCGTAATTCCGCGAGTATAGCAAAGCTTTTTTTTTTATTTTTATGGCAAAAAAATTGTAAATTTGTGATGAAAGTCCAACTCCAGTTATTCCGAAACGCGAGTTCCGACATCATAAAAACGAAGTTCATCAACCTTGCTCCTGGCCTCATCACCAAGAATTTGCTCCCTTGGGATCCATCCTTCCGCATTCATCAAATTCAACCAGTTATTGATGATTTCTTTGCTCAGCACGGGATCCCACTTCGACACCAGCAACTGATGAAAACCTACACATCAAACACCTCATTTCTACCGCAAGAAATCATTAAGAAAAGTTATCATCAATGAGTTGCTGCAATGCGGGACCGGCCGGCTGGCGCAGTGGTCAAAGATCTGGCTATTGGTGCGGTAGGTCTGGGTTCGATTCCAGGGGCTTTAGAATCGGACAGTGTCGCCAACGGCTCGCCACTGCAGCGACGTTTCTTCAGAGCTGTGCTGCCGAGACGCTGAACTGTGGAGATGGATCCCCTATACTAGTTCCACACTTCCGCGTAAGAACGTAAGTACAGTGAAAAATTTTTTTCAACAGTTCAACATGCAAATTTTGCCAATTCCACGACGGACATACTAACAATGTCATTTGCTCATTAAAATACAACATAATACCAAATAATTTCCAAATTTATCTCTCCTCTCCACATGTTCAAAACATGTGTAGTGAATTAAACATCAAAAAACCTCAATTGCGGGGCTCCAGGTTAAACCCCGCATTGAAAGCATTTCCATGAGTTAGATCTATAAGTTGATGACTTGAAGATCCACGCAACATTATGGGAAATGAAAAATTTTCACTCAGAATAGGCCGGAGTTTTCTTAAAATTCGTTGTTAAAACTGGATGTTAAAGTGTGTCATCTTAAAACGCACTACTTAGTGCTTCGATAAAGCAAATCTACGCCATTCAAATCTTTTTGTTAAGTTTTTCATAAACTATTGACACTTTAAAACCTTTGGTAATTGTTTACAGAGCAGTACGTTTTCACCTAACGTACATGAAAGTTTTCGAACTTCCGCTACAACAGTCGACACTCGCACATACTCAGCAACTACGCCTATTTATAATGCACGTCGACGCGAAGCTAACGAAAAATTTACACTGATAAGAGATGATTTGTCTCCATGTATTAAAATTACTCCGAGATCAATTTTTTCACCTTCATCCCACAAAAATCCTCTTGGGAAGAATGATCTTGAAGGCACAGCAGTGAGTAGATGAGCTTCCCAGTTGCGGACCGGCTTGCTCTGATATTCGGATAAAACATACGAGTGTCCATAGAAGTGTCCGATGCCGCCAATCATGTTGCTCAGCGCAGCTTTCCCAAAATTAACTTCATCGTCATTATAACCTTTGTTACGTAACGGAAATCTGCAAATTAATCGTGCTAATAAAATTGCTTTATCATACGCAAAAGATAAAAAACAAAATCAGCTAAAATGCGACACTTCAGGTGTTTTATGTCAGCGGGTAGCTTCGGTTGCATAATGTAAAAAAATCAAACCAAATTTATTATACTCACGGTATTAGGCCGAAGCATGTAATGAGGGGGGCCCATATCTGTTGCTTAGCGACTGGGCATCCGGCAACAAAGCTCCGAAAAAACGTCGCAGCGGTGGCGAGCTGTTGGTGACACTGTGTCCGATTTGCCGGGCCCGGAACTAAACCCCGGACCTCCTGAACCAACGGCGATATTTTAACCACTCAGAGACGAACCGGCCGGTTGCGCATATGATCTGCTATTCACTCTTCAACCTCATAATCAGGAGCAATCATGACAAGCATCATCATACACGACGCAAATATAAACGAAGACCAGATTATTTTAACAGCTTTAAACTTACTTTGATTCAAATTTTTGATCAAATTTACTTTTTAAGTTCGTAAGTGCTCTGGTGAAAACATTCCCCGATAACTGCTCAGAACGTCCATTATTGCTTTCACTCTCAAACACAATCTCGAACTCGAAAGGCAGTTCGAACGTAATCTACCAAATAAGCGGTTCAAAAATAGAAACTAAAACACTGCCACATCGAGAGCAGTGCATTTTGACGGCGAGCAACTGGACGTAGTAACATAAAACTCGTTACAACGCAAAGGCACGACCATAAAGGCTTCAATAAACTACAGCCTTAAACTATTGGCGAAGTTCAAACAGATCAAGGAGGAAAAATAAAAATACAGTTTGATGAGAAATTTGCAATGAATTTGCAAAGCTCTTTCACCTTGCAAATTTCTCATCTAACTTATAATTGATCACACAATTGGATGGTTCAATCCCCACCTGTATGGGGGAGTACCATTTTCCATTCCATTAAAAGACATCTAGTATTACATTGTAGAATGAATTCATATAAGAAAATCCTTCAAGCCATTAGGGCTTCTAACCATGGCTGGCTTGGCAAGTGCCTGTTAGAAGACGGAAGTTGGTTCTTTCTTATATGTGAACTAATCGATTGTTGGACCTATTCTAACCCTGACACATTGGGCTTAGTTGTTGGCTGGCTTTGCAAGTGCTTATCAAAAACGTGCAGAATAAAAGAATTCCAGTTCACTTACACTTCCTTCATTGTATGATATTGCTGGATCCTTTAAGTACTGACTACGCATTTCGATGAAGTTTTTAACTTTTTTCCACTTTTTTGAACTTATCGGGATAATAATGTTTATACCAACCGATCATTTCTAGTCTTTCGATTGTTTAGAGGGAATCTGTGACATCATAATCCAGACCTGTACTATTTCCTTGAAGATTTTATTTGAAATATTTTACCTTGAGAAGAATGGGTAGAGGCTTAGAGTTAGGGGTCGTTGTAGTTCTTTTGAAGGTTAGAATTTTTTTAAGAAGGAGGAAGGTTGCTATGCTGCACTGATGAGACCATAATAAGGTCGAAACGCGTCTGGAGCTGCAAATGAGTGGGTTGCCATGGAGGCTTGTAGCGATATGGGCCAGTTAGGCAACCGGAAACTTAGTTGTGGGCTAGAAGTTAAAGGCTTTTTCACTGCTGGGCATCGTTGTTTAAAGCCAGTCGCCCGCTAAAAGGAGAGAACAATCTAGAAAAGAGATGAAGTCGAGATGTTTAAAAAGAGCAATGCAAAAAAAGTCTTTACAGTCTGGAATGAGTCTAGCCTGGATTGGCTGTGCGTAGCAAGGCTGACGAGACTTGTGTTACAGTCAAAATATTAAAGCCACAGTATTTCCCAAAACTGGACGTTTTCATAATAAAGATTCAGCTGTCATCATCAGCAGTGTAAGCAAGGCAGTACAAAACTGTAAAGAATTTTTGGAAAAACAAATAAAAATTGTCTAACCTGGTGGAAAACAATATTTGATTTTGCATTTGAAATCTCCATTGCTGCCGGATTCTCTTTTAAATAATACAAGATTGATGGCTTGTCTTTTGAGCCTTTCCTGGAAACTTGCATGTTTCTTAGCGCAGCTTCTTTGATTCGATGTAATCCTTCTGATTTAGTACTTAATGTGTGAACAACATTTGAAACCTTTTTCTCTGACAGGAATCGAATCTTAAACCTTCCCAGTTCTTCAGTTTGACCTAAAAAAAACCTTTATTCTACTCGCGATGTTACGCCGAAACGTGCAACGAGTGGCGGGACTCTTCTCTGCGATTTAGCGCCTGGGCTACACAGCTTCAAAGAAACGTCGCAGCGGTGGCGAGCCGTTAGCGACAGTGTCCGATTTGACCGGACCGGGAATCAAACCCAAGACCTCCCGCGTCGATAGCGATTTCTTTAACCAGTGCGCCAACACAAAACTAAAATAAGATTACTACACGCTGGTTCCTGCCATTAACGTCAGTGATACAATGCAGGCACTTCACTCTGCATTTTTTAACATTTAACCCTGCAAAGGTGTTGAAATCAGCTTAACCTCGTTTACAGCACTGAAAGTTTTTAAGCAGTTTTACCAAGTGTATTTCGGACCGATCCGCTCCGTTTCAAGACTTTACTAATTCAAGCTTGGATTTCCGGACCAAATCGTGTTTAGGTGTGCTATGTTACTGCGTTATTTGCAAAATCTCACATTATTCAATCAAATCTTCATTATACTCGAGGTATTACGCCGGAGCGTGTAACGAGTGACGGGGCCCGTCCCCGCGGCTCTAACCCTTGGGCAACACAGGAAAGTCGCAGCGGTGGCGAGCCATTGACAATACAGTGTCCGCGCTGACCGGTTTGATAACCGAACCTCAGATGTGCCGCATCGACAGTGACGTATCACTACGCCAACCTTGCCACAAGCAAAAAGCTTGCAACAAAACTTACGAACTTGTACAAATGTCAGCACATCAGAGAGCGTAATAGTAGGTTACTATCCAACCAATTAATGCGGCTCAAACTTCAAAATTACACTTAGTTATCGCAAAAGCACTCTACCACATGAGCCAGTCGAGTTTACCAGTACAACTTGACAAAAAAGTCCCAAGATTTTAAATACCACGCTGCACATTCTACTAGTTTATTAGAGCAAATAGCTACCATAAATCTCTTGTTTTCCCGATGTAATTTTATCACCGACGGATGAAAGGTGTCCTTGTTGGTCTGTAGCAGCGTAGAAGAAAAGTGAAAGCGTCACCAGATCTTTTCCAGACTAAAATATTGCTGCAATTTAACGAATGATCTTACAGTCTATACAATCAAACATACCATTAGAAACCAATGAGCGCGATGTCCCAAGCATTACCGAAGATGAATTTTTAATGGACCACAAATTATTGCAAAGCTAACAAAATAAAACCTTACACGTCAAACATCACCTTGAGTTACCACCAGTGACTAGGCGATAGGTTAGACCAGTGCTTCTTAAACTGGGTTCGACCGAACCCCAGACTTTCAGTGAGGCTGTAGCAGGAGTTCAGCCAAGATCAGAATAAGTTTACACAAACACACAAAAAGGCGTAAAGTTGTGGCGAACTAATATTTCTGTATGAAATTCACGTTTTGTTTCATTGAATAAATAGATTTCATGTGCAACAAATCATAGTTCACTGCTGACTAAAGTTTACACTGAGTTTTTGAATTATAAGTTACAACCAGGGGCGAATCAAGGGGGGAGGTGAGGGATGCATCCTCCCACCAGCCATTTTCAATATTATTTTTGATGAATACAGTTTTTTCATAATTTCGAACCTCTTCCGTAACAATGATTCTTACGCCTTAAGCACGCATGAATAGAAAATGTGCGAACAAAATGTATCATCTTTAGTGAAGGACTCAGAGCTAAGGGCAAAAGCATTAAACAAAATTTGTCATTAAAACTTTTCAAAAAGCTCTAAAATGACTATTACAGCATCTAAATTTTCAAAAATTTTCTGGGGAGGCATGCTTCCCGACTAAGGTGTCCTTGTTTTGCGATTTTCAGTTTTTTTTTATTGCAGACCCTCTTTTTTTTTATTGAAGACCCTCTGGGGAGGCATGCTTCCTGACTAGGGTGTCCTTGTTTTGCGATTTTCAGTTTTTTTTTATTGTGTCCACTCGTGAAAAAAACACTACCTGTAAAATATTTCTAAAAAATATTGTTGCTTAGAGGTAGCTCAACGCTTTTGAAATTTTGGCCTCTATTCTCATACTGACTAGTAAAAAAACATTAATAGGAATGCAAATGTTGTTTTGTTGTTTGCATACCAATAGTGTTTACCTTGCTACATTTTGCAATACAGAGCACGGTAGCCGAATGCGTATAGAACAGAAGCTGAAAAGATAGCTGAGTCACAGCAAAATGGATTACCAAAAAACATGGAAAGAAGGGTGGTATATTCACTATTCAATGTTTACTATTGTCACTTGCTTTGGTTATTCAGTAAAGTCTGCTAAGGAACATTAGGAAAATTTTTATGTGATCAGCAACCAGTTGGAGTAAAAATTGCAATTGCTCTTCATCTTTAGTGAGCAGCAAATCGTTTACAACTGACAAAGCTTGAACAGTAGCTTGTGAGTTGCGAAAGCTCGAATCGGCATGCCATTAATCAATTGAAAGCTCCAGGAAGTCTGTTTGCAGGTTCAGCTTCTCAAAAATATCATGGTGTTTTTGCGAAATGATGTAAATCCTTTTCAATAAGTGTTTCCGAGTCAATCTTAACCCTCTTGGCGGGCTCTTTATCCCCATACACTATATTCATAGCCAGCAACATCCGACGTTTTTCTTCTATTGGCACACCGTTATCACAACGCGCCAGAGCTACCGATTTTTCTGACAAGTACCACAGATGTCCTGATATTTTTTAATAACATTCCTCGCAAATAGTTTTATCCACAGACTCATTATGCTGCAGGTTAGATTGTCAGTTGGTGCTTTAACAGCAAGATGAGCACGAGTCCAAGGCTTCACAATTACATGCACTGCTGCGAAAAATACACAGATTTCTTGGTCCTCGACTCTCTTTTGATGTTAGTTTAAATTGAGACCTGAACGTCCAAACCCTGGAAGATGAAAAATCTTCACCATCTAGCGTTCGTGGGCACACTATCTGGGGCAGAAAAAATCAACCCTCGGGAATAAAATAGATGCCAGCTCAGGCACTTAGCCATAGTCATCTATTGGTTGTGAATCCTGAAGTGCATTGCTAATAAATTTAGTGATATTATTTTTTAACAGGCCAGACTAATTTGCTCGCCATACCACACTCATTCCATCTTCAAACTTCTATTTGTCAATCATTTCCGCCAACCTTGGAATCATTTAAACAACAGAATTTTCAGGAACAGATAAGAACCCCATTGCTTTTTTAAATACAGCTCTTGCCACAAGGTATAAGATGAGTTGATGAGAAGCGAAATGTAGCAAGTTTTTTTTGTAGACTTTGTTCAATTTTTGCACATGTTCCATAGTGGCGACCAACGGTTGAGCTGGCGTTATCAAACCACATACCTTGTGCTGCGTCTGTAACATTCGTCTGATGCAATGTTTCCAGAAAATCATATTGCCTGAAATGGTAGGAATCCTGCCAATATTAAGAAGTTGACAGACTATGCCATTACCAGATACAAGCACTGGTAGTCTGTCCAGAAGACAAGTACGAAAGTACAAACGTTAAAGTAAAAATTACTGAAAACAGGCCTTGGACAGGTCTTGACTGACTGGGAGGATGACATGTCAGTGCAAGTTACCTGCAGAAAATGATGTTTGATAACACTAGCATGTCTGCATTGCATTACTCAATAAATGAAATAAACTATATAAATGCAAGTAACTGAATTTTGACTAGTCCATTGTAAGCTGTTCAAAAAATAACATCGCTAGCTGCTTGGTTATTTGCATGTGCAAATTTGAGAACTCAAAATATTTCAAAATCCCCTGTATGGCCTGTACCTTAAGTGCCGAAAATTTCAAGTGGCTTGAGCAACCTCTTAGCGTTAAAATATCTCAATAATATTTTGCAGCTAGTGTTGTTATAGCAATTGGAAACTGTTGGGAGGGTCTACGTTAAAAAAATATAGAAAAAAATTTTTAACCTCACATAATGACCACCCTACCCCTGACCCACTAACAGCCATATTTTTGTTCCTCAATTTGCTTCAAATTAACTCTGAACTGGATAAAACTATGCTTGAAAAAATGTCGAAAATTGTTGCCCCCCGCAAAAAATTCTGAATGCGCTTTTGACATGAAACATTTTCGAAGAGCTTATTTAGGCCCTTTCCAGGTCTAAACGTCTAACGTTTTCGAACTTAGTAAACACTCAACCTAATTCAAAACTGCATCCCACCACCAAAATTTCTGAGCCTGTACCTGGTTATAACTAAGGCTTCGGTGCATGCCAGCATGACACTTGGTGGGTTCGATAATTCAGACAAGTTCAAGAACCACTGGCTCAGGCATAAAAACATGGCAGGTTTAACGACGGCGCGTGCTAACAAAAAAATTCAAGTACGTGTTTGTGTACTAAGAATGGATTAAAGACATCTATGATTTGTGATGATGCAGCTGGATAATAATTAATCCATGCGGTGCCATCACGTCCTGCATTCTATCACAATATTATAGCTGCGAATTCTAAACGTTTACCATCAAAAATAATTAAAAAAGCTGACTGATCAAGCTGGCCTAGGTTCGTCCCAGTTCTAACACTTCCACCGTTTTTTTTGTGCAATTAAAATAAGTAAAAAACCAAATTCAATTCAATTCAATTTAGGGTTGGGCATTTTAGAATTTCGAATCTTTTGAATCCGAGTCCTTAGAGATTCAATTCCAAAAAATCAATTTATTTCGAATAGTTGGAACCGAAATGATAATTCTATTTAACTAAAATTTGCAAACGAATGAGCTTAATCTCTTTTTTTCTATTGATACATAAGACTTGCATTTTAGTTTCCTGATTTCTGACGATCTTCTCCCGATGAGTGTTAGACGAAAAGCTTCGAGATGAAATCACTATACTTTTTTCTATTTTTTTTTTATGTAGATGTAAAAGTTGCTCTTTTTTGACTCGCACTCGCAGTGCTTTTATCCTTCTTTCTATCTTTTTTTAGTGATGCGCTAGGTTTTTTAATTCGCATAACTGTGTTGCTTTGTCTCTTTTTTGATCACGCATACAGCCAAGCAGAAAAGCCACGGGCATTGTGCATGATTCCGACATTAACATCATATAACCGGTAAAAAATCAGTATAGTTTTATGTTTCCAAAATTTTGAAAAATTATTTATCATAGGATTCAAAATTCTAGATTCGGTTTAATTATTCTAGAACACCGAACTATTCTGAAATGCCCATCCCTAATTCAATTTATTTATTCCACCAAGTGGCAACATATAAACGAATTATTGTAGCTGTAGGTGTACAATTGGAACCACTTGGTGAGGAGACAGCGAAAAAACCATACGGTCCTACCTAGTCTGCTGCCACCAAACTTTCATTATACTTGCAGTATTACCCGTAAGCGTGTAACAAATGGCGGGGTCCATCTCCAAACCTTAGCACCTGGGCATAACAGCTCTGAACAAACGTCGCAGCGTTGTCGAGTAGTTTGTGAAACTAAGTCGGAATCGACCGACTCGGGAATCAAACCCGAGACCTCTCGTACCAATAGCGACAAGGTTAACAACCAAACGAACTTCTTTAACTCGATCAACCGCAATATCCAATTAATTAACAGTTAAATACCGGCATGCCGCTTATTCTCCACGTCCAATCTCCACCATGGTTTCCTCCTGGCTGTTTCACAAACTCCGTACGAAGAGCAAACCCACGCTCCATGATATCTTGAATACCAAATCTCACTCCATCGTGGGCAATCCAACCATATCGGAGCAAGCCATCCCCTAACCAAGTCAATAAAATACAAGTTAAAGCAAGTCTCAACTTCTAATGGCAGAGCGCTCGATTGCTGTCAGTAACTAGAGCTCGTATCATAAAATGACCAGTGTTACTACAGGTTTTATAATTATTCATGTTTAGTTAGATAACCTCTATACCTACTGAAGAGCCGACAACGGCGAAACGGGCTGCAGTGGTTCTATGGTAAAATGATTTTACTCTCTTTACAATTAAAACACATGGATTACCAAGAAAACTATTAACATAAAAAGTTATATTAAAGTTTTTGTTCAGTTTGCTTAAAGATGTTTAAAACTATTAAATAACGGTGTTGTCTGGGCTGTTTTCATGCTACGAAATATGCCGATGACAGCAAACATTTTGCAAATAAAGAGTCAAAAAATGTATTTTTATAGGTTTTAAAGAGTGCAAATATTATTAACCAATCACTCCCTCCACATGCCCGATTACAGTGGCTCCAAATCCCCACAGCCTTTTCCCATCATAATTAAATTTTTGTCGCGATAATCACTTGTTTAATTGCAATATCAAAAAATTAATTATGTTGCAAAATCCCCGTGCCCCGTGGGCTTTTTGGAGTCACTAAAACTGGACATGTGAACAGGGGAATTCCCTACCTTGATCACAAACATGTCGAAGAGGAAGATTATCTCGATATTGGACATTTTGACGCAACCACATTAGACCTGTGACTAGTGACCTTGCTGATTTCGTTTTCATCCCCATGTAAACCTAGTAAACACAACGGAGCGATACTGTATAACAGGGGTGAGCAACAAGTCGATCGCGATAGACCGGTCAATCGCGAGCTATCAAGTGGTTGATCGCGAGCTCTGTCGTTTTTTCTCGAAAAATAATAACTACAAATTTTTCAAAAATCTTTTTTGCAGGTTTCGACTCATAAATTGATGTTTTATCATCTGTGTAAAAATCAGACTCATACCTTATTTGGTTTTGCAAATATTACGAGGTAACAACCACATGCAAAAAAAATTTCGCAAATTTTTCGTGAAAATTGTTTTGGTGGAAGTAACTACTAATGTAATTGTCGGGGTTTCTTATGACGTCATAAAATCATTTGTTTTCCTAAACCAAACTGGGTTGCGATCAAAAGTCAAGGTTTTTACCAGCGAATACAACAAGAATGCAGGTACAATTGCAGCCTAGGCCTAGTTCTAAAACAAATTCGAGCTATTTTTAACGATTTTTATTTTAAGCAATAAAAGATTTTTTTCAATAATTAATTGATTTCTGTTGACAGCACTAATATGCATGAAAGGTATGAGGTAGTACTGAAAAAGTCAAAGGAAAGTTTTGTTGTTCTTTTGCAACGCATCATTAACCGATCGATCGCGAGCTTGTACGAAATTTTGTAGTCGATTTCGAACAATCCAAAGTTGGCCACCCCTGCTGTATAACCTGATATTGGTTTTACAAATTATTTCGAAAAAGAAGGCAATACATTAAAACACACGTCACCGCACCGGCGCAGCCAGGTTGGGATTAGGGGAACCAGTCCCCCCTTTTCCAAAGTATAAATTTTAAAAAATTAGTAAACAATGGAATCCCTGTTTAAAATACTATTAACTTGTATTGTGTTTTTGTATCTAGTCGCATATTTATCCTGCTATCACGAGAAAGCAATTAATGCGCTATACAAGCTCGCTTAGGAGTTGCCAGCCACCTGTTTACCACACCAAGTTGGGGGAATCCCACTAAAAGCCATTTCCCAACGGCAAAACAACTAAACTTGCCGACTTGTTTTCCACACTGTCCCTTTAATGCTGAGCGTCAAGCAGGAAAGCTGTGAATACCAATTTTACAGTTATTGGTTTGACCCAACTCGGAATCAAACCCGAGTCTACAGTTCCAGAGGCGGACGCTCTTACCACTCGGCCATGTGAGCTGTTAAACTTGAGCATGACTATTGATTAAATCGCCAGAAAAGCGGGGGGAGAAGAAATAGTTTGTTGAATGATCAATTGAATCAAATTTTCGTTAATAAACATGGGTTGTAATGAGAATAGTGCAGCTGTGTCGACAACCTGCCATATTGTATTGCCATTGCGTTGACCTGACTGCCCTCAGCACTTCACACAACCAAACGCAACAAACGATCAATTGCTGTCACATTCTTTCTGCTTAAAATGCGTGTTAGCGCAGTAATAAAGAGTCAGAAATCAACAAAAAATGTTATTGACCGAAAAAAGGATGCAAATCATGTGTTTTTCTATTACAAAAAAGAAAGCAGTACGCAATAGATACTTTTTCTCGAAAGAATTGTTTTTTGTAACTTGAGAAAACAAAGCTCAATTAGGCCTACCTCTCGTCCTTAGGTCCTTATTCAAAAATTCTATTTGAATAAAAATTAAGGAACTAAGGAAAATATATTTTCCCTGTAAGTTAGAACAGGGATGGGCAACCCCTGGCACGCGAGCCGAACTTGGCACGCGAGCTCGATCCTTTCTCCGGCACGCAGGCCAGGCCACTGAAACATGTCAACAGAAAAGAAGCAGAGGCAGAAGTGCGACTGACCAACATATGGCCCTTAAATGTTTTTTGTAGGACATCTGAGGGCGTGGCGACCTTTTTTTTTTGCTCCTCACCCGATGTTTTCAGGTGAAAACAGGACATCTGCGGACGTGAAGACCTTTTTGTTTGGTCTCCACCGATATTTTTAGGGGAGAACACGAACTGTTGGTTGGCACGCGCAAAAATTTGGCCATTGATTTTAGCCAATTTTGGCACCCACACCGAAAAAGGTCGCCCATTCCTGAGTTAGGAGATTGCTTTGTTCTTAAAAAACTGTTTAATGCATAGATGAAGCAAGCAATCATCCGCTACGCAAGCTGCTTTGGTCTAGATCTTAACTAAAGACTTCAAAACTATACGAGAATCCATTTCACGGGGTGCGATTGATAGCTGCAGTCTGACAGCACTGCACTAGTATGTTGACGTAAGCAATAAAAGCCATGTTTACATTAAACATTACACCTGCAACTACGATAAACGCTGAGTGGGGCAGTCAGTGGTATCAGCGCAGTTGCACATGTGCAGAATAGCGGCGAGAAAAAAAGCGAGCGATTTTTGGCTATTTCCCGGAGAAATCAAAGCGCAGTTATTAAAAAAGTATACCTTAGTTAACACTTGAGTATTAGCAATTCCATTGTTGCAGAGGCAAAAAAAACTTAACAATGCTTATTTAGCGCAACAATGCTTATTTTTCAATATAAACTGATAGGCCTGACTGAAACCTCAGTACCAGTAATTCAATGGAAAAAAATTGTCCCCCCACTTTTTTTATGTCTGGCTGCATCGGTGCATCACCGATAAACTTTGGCAAGCGTCACAATTGGGAGCCAGTTAGAAATGCGTTTACTAACAACACAGTTAAGAAACAGCTAACCACAATAGGGCAGATGTGTCTGCTCAAGGTGAAATTGTCAACGCTATAATCCTATGCTGAGCTGAGTCTTACGCCATGGTGGAAAAGGAAACTGAGTTAGGACAGGAGGAGCTTCAATTTAGTCACGTGTTCAAATGGCGGGGTGGAAAAAATGTGGTTGGAGTTGTTAAATGAATCAGCTCTCAAGGACGAGAAGTCTGTATTTATCTGGGGAGTGGGTGAGGATTTGTGGGTTGTTAAAGTTTACTTCATGGTGGGTATTGCATTGGATGTGGTAATATACTTCCAAGGTGTCACTGTTTTGATGTGCTTCTTGAACGCTTGAAGAGGTTTCTGCAACTCTGACCAATATGTAGGATCCATAGGAAGAATCAAGGCAAAATACCACGTCACTTCTTTTGAGGTGAATTTGGAAATCTTCAGTGCGAAAGTAGTGTTTAGTTTGTTGGTTGAGTTGATAAAACATAGTCTGGAGTCAGAAAGATGCTTGTCAATAAATTGCCGTAGTTCCTCATCAATGTTGTGCAAAATATTACCCAGGTATGCATTGGCGCAACCAAAAATAAAAAAAGGGGGGGACAATTTTTTTCATTAATTATTGTACCGCTACTTATCGTTAAAAAATTGTCTAATGCATCTGTCTATAAAACTAGAGGGAAATTCATTCATATCAAACTGGTGACACCTCGAAACTACACAATTCTACATTCTATCCAACATCCATTATGAAGTAGGCTTTAACAATCACAAATCCTCAACCATTCTTGAGATTAATACAAACTCCTCAACTTTGAGAACTTATTCATTCAACAACTCAAACCGGATCTCATAATGGACTCCACATGGGATCCAACTCATTGCAAACAGTTTATTTCATTTAGGTCACAAATAAGCTTCCAATTTATAAACATGTCTATCATACAAATTCCCTTTGAAGGGTACCAGTTGGTAAGTCCCGCAAAAAAAGCATTTTGATTTTGTTGTTTACATTTGTAGAGCAAGTTTTTATTGAAACAAATCAAAATCTTGGTCCAAAACTTCATAATTAGAGACATGTTAAAACATTACTGTGTGTAGGTCACTCTGTAGATATTTTGCACATAGGTGTAGGCTTTTTGCAACGAGTTTGATTCATGGCTTGAAACAATTGCATTCCATACAATTGAATGGATGCTGACACAATAGAGCAAGACCACCTTGCAGAAGTAAACTTCAGACTACTTCTAATACACACTCGATTTGCATATTAAGAACAAGAAATTGCTATGCTATTGGAAAAAGCACTTCATTGGATTCCCTATCATCAAAGATCAGTGCCACCCACTCCTAGCTGGGATAAAAATGCAAGTATTGTGCTGTCAGTGCCTCAACACAGCCACAGCATCTCATGTTTGCAGTTTTGCAGCTATGAGGTATATGTATCACTTAAGTGAAACGTTGCAAAGATGAACAACATCAAGTTGTCACAAGATTACACATCATAGCCTAAAAGTAAAAAGAGCAATACTTGTGGACGATAAGTTCCCCAGAATCGATTTGAATCAACGGCACTCTTATTTTCCACAGCCACTTCAAATGGCGTATAGACAAGCCGGGAACGATACCAGTAATCAAATGTGCCAGACATCATGTAGCCCATACCTAAAAAAATTCTACTCTGAAAACTATCGCTTGAAACAAACAAACGTATTTTAAGGAAAAAATACATCTAAATCAACGTGATCCCAGAGCATCAAGCCAGTCTATCATTAAAACCACTGTTTCCTCTAAAGGGTGCAAAATTCGAGAAATTTTGGGCAAAATTTTCGAATTTTCTTTAAGCTTAGCCACTGCAATGGTGATTTTTGACCAAATTTGAATCAATATGTTCAATATTTTGGTGCAAAACAAAAGTCTCCTTCTTTGGAAACTCAACTTTGAATTTTATTGAAATTTGTATTAGGGCAAATTCACATTTTGCTAGAAACTTGGAGGGAACAGTGACTAAATCGCTGCTGTCCTCGATCGCTTCTGTGTATGCTGCCAAGTATACTTCCAGTTTAATTTCGATACAGTGTATGGCCTTATCAGCTGATTCAATTCAGCTCCAAGTGGAAAACATTGCCGTTTGTAGTGTCCACACTGTAGGCCTACCAATCTATATGCTTAGAATCTAAATCATTTTGGAGTCAAAATGCAAAAGGATGAAAATTCTTTCGTAGTCTCCACCTTTGAGGTATTATACCGAATGCTTAAGCCAGGTCTACACTGAAGCCGTGTTACTAGCTGGTCGCATGTGGTGCGTTCAAGCGATAGAAAACTAAAGCTTTTGGTTTCGTGAGTTCAATTCCTGTTGAGGTCAATATACAACTTTTGCTTGCAGATGTAAGGAGTTTGTTTCATTCTTTTTTATTTGCAATAAAAGTATAAATAGCAAAAATAAACATGAAATTGAAGCAAGTAGCGTTCATTGATGAAGATAGAAAATGGAAGTTTTAAATGTTGATCTGTGTTGTAGGCTAATCAAGGTAACAAGCTGCGTTTGCAGAGGAAACCAACGATATCGCAGAGCTGAACTGCTGCAATCAAAACTTCCTTTTTCTGTTCATCATTAAAAAATTCATGTCTTGACACAAGTAAAGCAACACTACAAATTACTGATACTCTGCAAAAAAAACGGAAAAAGATGCTTGGTCAGTCCATAATTTCAGTATTTACATTTAAAAAATAGGCACTACAGTATTGTGAGACTGTTGAAATCCAATATGTTACACATATGCAAATGGCTATTTTACTTTCATGATTTATAAACACCGGTGCTTCATAAAATTTATCTAATTTGGAATCTACGGCCACAGGATAATGCTTTATATTGGCTATAATAAGTAAATACATAAGTAATTACGCAGGACTCAACTTTGTCTACTACCGAACGTTAATGCATTCTATTGTAAAATGATCACTTCAGTCATATTTATAGATTCACACATAAAAATACATCAAAGCTTAATTGAAGTGGGCCTACTGTGCTTGTAAACCAAAAAACCATGAGCTGAACACATCACAAACATCTTTTGCGTGGACAGTGTATGTCTATTACTAACCTTTTTCATTGATTCCAATACTTCACATACAGGTAACTACTTAAGCTTTTATTTGGAAATTGTTGATAGATGTACATGAACTAGGCTAGTCTTAATTTCTTTTTGTCAATCGGAAGTTTTATTCATAACACATTGTTACAGCTGACAGACAGAATAGCCATTAATTTAATTGAAACATGTCTGCCACAAAAGATTATAACCCTTTTTTTACAGTCATGTAAAAAAAATACATTGCACTACAGAATATGATTTCTAAAAATATTTTTTCAATTCAACCACACTCTGTTAGTCTGTAGCCTGTCCTTGATAGTTTAATTATTAGCATTTAGTTTTTAAAATAAGTATTTGTTGCATATCTAAAACCCACACCAAAGCCATTCATTCAACTGCTGATTGCTGGACCTTAAAATGAAACCTTAATACTTGGCATACACTTTATTATATCAAGCATTTCACAATTAAATAACTTTAATGGTTTTTGCTTACTTTGCTGAACTTTTTTTACAAAGCCCAGGTCCAGCAGAGTAGGTTCCCACACCAGCCTGCTTGCAACGCTTGTTATCCAACAGCTTACTAACCTTTCGAAAAACAATGCTTTGCTTGACATCACAAGCAAAAAAAGCGTAAAAAACCAGAGTTTTTAACAACCTGTTAATCGCAAAACTTCTAGCCTAGTCATGGACCTGCAAATTCATTTCTCCAAAACAGAAGCATATTCCCAGTCGCACCAGGCTGAGCAGAATAAAACTAGGCTATCTTTTTTTTCAGCTGAGGCGGGCTGATTGAGACACACATGTCATGTGCTGCGCAAAGCTACATTTCAACAAAATAAACTAAGATTTACGCCTCACTCAGCCTGACACGACCTCAGTGTAGACCCGACTTTACACTAAAATTAAATTGATTTCAGCTGTTACTCCACAGACCATTCTCAGTAATTTTAATTTAAATAGAAGGCAAAATTTGCTAATTTACCAGTAACAAATTTCCCAGGATAGGCTGAGACAATTATACCAAGTGGCAGTCAAATCTTCATTATACTCGCCGTATTACGCCGAAGCATGTAATGAGTGGCGGGACCCATCTCCACGACTTAGCGCCTGGGCTACACAGCTCCGAAGAAACGCTGCAGCAATGGCGAGCCGCTGGCTACACCTGCGCCGATTTGACCAATCAAACCCCAGACCTCCCGCATCAATAGCATGCGTTTAGCAACTGAGCTAACCAGCAAGGGGTAGTCTTGACTCTTAATCAACAACAACACTAACAACAACAATTTTTTTTTGTTAAAAAAAAAAGGCATGCCCAAGACCATTTCAACAAATTAAGCTAACTGGCGCAACACATGATATATTTTCTCAAACATTTGTTTTTTCCAGTGAGTGCGAAAACTCGTCTGTCTAGCCTTAAAAAGAGTTTGAGGAGGTCATGGAGTCTGCTCCCTCTCTTCAGTAATTAGGCTACTTCAAAACAAAGCAAACCACAAAATTAAAATGCAAACAATATTGTTCAATTTTACAAATACATTGAAAATAAACACTTGCTTGCGATAAAAAATAAAATAAAACTTTGACACTGGATTATATTTTTGAGCTGTAGTTGTTTTTGCTATTTTATTTAAATACTCGATTATAAACAAATAATTATTTTATACATTTTTAAAACAGACTTATAGCAACTTTATTAACAACTTTCTCACAGCCTTGATGAATGTTTTTTTTACCAAACTTGACTTTTTCTCTTAGAAGCAAGGGTAAACTGTTCTATAGTTTGACGCCACAATCTTTATTTGAATTTTGAGCAAATTTAGGGCATAATCAAGGCAGAAAAAAATCGTGACGTCCAGCTTGTCTGGTGGCAAATTTGCGGATATCTTTAGTGGAAAGAAAATAGTCATGAAATAATTCTGGCAGGTTATCAATTTTATTGAAAAGGTAGCCTAATTCCTTTAGTTATTGGTATCTCTCCAAATTGACTTAAAGGTAGGATCATATCTGCCAACTTCCAGGTTACCCAGTTTGCTAAGAGGCTCACAACTAAAGTTACTCAGGTTGACGTGATTTGGGCAAAGGACGTGGAGAAAAGCCACAAATAAAAGAGAATCAATTTGGTTGGGTCAAAAATTACAAAATATTGCTCCACTTAAGCAACCCACACCTCTAGTACCCACTAGGTCATCTACCCAATTGCAAGCTGCCTTGGTTGGGTCAAAAAAATCAAAAAACCAGACGCGTTTCGCCCTTTCTAGGTCTCATGAGTGCAGCAAAGCAACAACCCCCCTCAAAAAATCTCCTAATAAAACTAAATTTCTGCTGTTATTCTCCTGCTATTTTATGCTGGTAATTTGGGATAACTACTAGGGTGTACTTGTTTTGTGACTTTCAATTCTTTTATTGTAGGCCCTCTCAAAAGTGTCCACTCGTGAAAAAAACACTACCTGTAAAATATTTCTAAAAAATATTGTTGTTTAGAGGTTGCTCAACGCTTTTGAAATTTTGGCCTCTATTCTCATACTGACAACATTAATAGGAATGCAAATTTTGTTGTTTGCATACCAATAGCGTGTTTACCTTGCTATATTTTGCAACAAAAAGCACGGTAGCTGAATGCGTATAGAACAGAAGCTGAAAAGATAGCTGAGTCACAGCAAAACGGATTACCAAAAAACATGGAAAGAAGGGTGGTATACTCACTATTCAATGTTTACTATTGTCACTTGCTTTGGTTATTCAGTAAAGTCTGCTAAGGAACATTAGGAAAATTTTTATGTGATCAGCAACCAGTTGGAGTAAAAATTGCAATTGCTCTTCATCTTTAGTGAGCAGCAAATCGTTTACAACTGACAAAGTTTGAACAGTAGCTTGTGAGTTGCGAAAGCTTAAATCGGCATGCCATTAATCAATTGAAAGCTCCAGGAAGTCTGTTTGCAGGTTCAGCTTCTCAAAAATATCATGGTGTTTTTGCGAAATGATGTAAATCCTTTTCATGCAGTGTTTCCGAGTCAATCTCTTGGCGAGCTCTTCATCCCCGTACACCATATTCATAGCTAGCAACATTTGACGTTTTTCTTCTATTGGCACACCGTTATCACAACGTGCCAGAGCTACCGATTTTTCTGACAAGTACCACAGATGTCCTGATATTTTTTAATAACATTCCTTGCAAATAGTTTTATCCACAGACTCATTATGCTGCAGGTTAGATTGTCAGTTGGTGCTTTAACAGCAAGATGAGCACAAGTCCAAAACTTCACAATTACACGCACTGCTGCGAAAAATACACAGATTTCTTGGTCCTCGACTCTCTTTTGATGTTACTTTGAATTGAGACCTGAACGTCCAAACCCTGGAAGATGAAAAATCTTCACCATCTAGCGTTCATGGGCACACTATCTGGGGCAGAAAAAATCAACCCTCGGGAATAAAATAAATAGATACCAGCAAAGGCACTTAATAGTCATCTATTGGTTGTGAATCCTGAAGTGCATTGCTAATAAATTTAGTGATATTATTTTTTAACAGGCCAGACTAATTTGCTCGCCATACCATCACTCATTGCTTCTTTAAATACAGCTCTTGTCACAAGGTATAAGATGAGTTGATGAGAAGCGAAATGTAGCAAGTTTTTTTTGTAGACTTTGTTCAATTTTTGCACATGTTCAATAATGGCGACCAATGGTTGAGCTGGTGGTATCAAACCACATACCTTGTGCTGCGTCTGTAACATTCGTCTGATGCAATGTTTCCAGAAAATCATATTGCCTGAAATGGTAGGAATCCTGCCAATATTAAGAAGTTGACAGACTATGCCATTACCAGATACAAGCACTGGTAGTCTGTCAAGAAGACAAGTACAAAAGTACAAACGTTAAAGTAAAAATTACTGAAAACAGGCCTTAGACAGGTCTTGACTGACTGGTAGGATGACATGCTGGTGCAAGTTACCTGCAGAAAATGATGTTTGATAACACTAGCATGTCTGCATTGCATTACTCGATAAATGAAATAAACTATATAAATGCAAGTAACTGAATTTTGGCTAGTCCATTGTAAGCTGTTCAAAAAATATCGCTAGCTGCTTGGTTATTTGCATGTGCAAATTTGAGAACTCGAAATATTTCAAAATCCACTGTATGGCCTGTACCTTGAGTACTGAAAATTTCAAGTGGCTTGAGCAACCTCTTAATGTTAAAATATCTCAATAATATTTTGCAGCAAGTGTTTTTATAGGAATTGGAAACTGTTGGGAGGGTCTACGTTAAAAAAATTTAGAAAAAAAATTTTAACCTCACACAAGGACTACCCTAGTTACTGCTGTAAATACTTTTTACTATTGCGTTTATGGATATATCCGTATATTTAGATTTTGGCTAACTGGGTAATCTGTAACTGCTGAAGAGCATAATCCCTCACTGCTGAATCAGTGTTGGGTAAATGCAGCGGACTTGGGCTTGCTTGGGGTGCTCGACACTGCTGGACATAGTTTTTAGACTCGGTATTTATGGAGCACGAGTCCAAGTCCGCTGTACAAAAAAATTCAAGAGCGCAACCTTGTGCTAAAAAAGTAACCAGAATATATGCTCTTAAATTTTTCTGCTTGTATTTATTGCTACCTGCTGGGATTGAAAACCAAATTGTTGAAAATGACGTAATGAAAACGCAAATTTTAGAAGTTACAGAAATGTTATATTTAGCGCAGGAATTTTTACTTGCATGATTACAGAAAATACTTTAATCGAAACCTTAAGAAAACTGCAGTAACCCTGGCTATTGCAATTTGATATTGCTACCTCAATACCTCCTCCTCTGTAACCTCATCTGAAGGCTCAAACATTTTGCTTCGCAACGAAATCAAACCGATTAAGATGTGCATTGTGACCTGCCTTTTTTCTGATGTACGATTATTGATTAACTGACGAATTATATCAGACAAAAATGTGGATTCTTTGATTTCGCCGTTCTTCACTTTTACATTTACAGTTGCATCATGGTAACACCTTTACAACTGCTGCTCGCCTGCTGGAAACAGCGAGTAAGAAGCGATGAAAATGACGTAATAAAAACTTGGTAGACAAAAAAACTTAGCATTTAACATTAAGGGCCGAATGCACCAACGAGGATAATCGTTGGATTAAACTTATCCATGGATTATCTGAGGATTAAATCGAATTTGGTATGCACCAAGCGCGATTAAGTTTAACAGCAGATTAAACTGTGAATTGAATGGGCTAAAATTCAATCCTAGGGTTTCGGCTGATTAAACAGTGAATTAACTTCGTTTAACCTATTACTATGTAGATAATAGGCTATAGGCTAAGCATCAAAGCTGTAGCTTTAGTCACTATTGCGCAAGCACACAATCTGTAATGAACAATAGTGGTTTTACTGACCCACAATGGTCAATGCTGAGCCATTAGCTAGAAAGCCTAGCAGGGAATGTTGCCACTTCGAAGTACAAAAGCTGAACTGAAAAGTAGCAAAGTCCTGCATTGTTGATGGGCTATCTATCTTGCTTAAGTATTTGATTTGAGTCTAATAAACTAGGTACCTCAATCTGTTTTGTTTTTCTACAGTACATTGTTTTACCGGCTGAGCAATTACACGCGACCTCATGCTGACTAGCTAAACCGACGTTTTTATGGACAGACAACCATGCTGGTTAATTACATTGACTTCGTAACAATCAAACGTATTGTTTTCGATTCACGTAGTCGAGTGTAAGTACAGTAGCCTACCAGGCAAAGCGATAAGAGGAGAGGTAAAAAATCCAGTCAATTATTGAATTCAGGTGGTTTTTGTCATTTGTAGCTGCAAACTTTCGTGAAGAGAAAATGTAAAAACGAAACCAACAATGTGAAATGAAACTGTTTCATGCCGCTCACCGGTAAACCTATTCTCCTTCTAAAAAAAAGAAATGAAGTTGAGATCTTTAGGATGAACAATGCAAACAAAGAGTCTTTACAGTCTGGATTGAGTCTAGCCTGGATTGGCAGTGCGTAGCAAGGTTAAGTTCTCTTCTCTGTTTTTTTTTTTTCTTTCTTTCAGTTCAGCTAATAGCTTCTTGCTTTCTTCTCTTTCTTTTTCAGTCCGATTTTTTTATTAAACAGATTGAACTACATTTGACGCTTCCAGGATGATCACAGCTAGAAGCTTCACAGAAGACAATTACAATTACACAATTTTATTTTGCTTCCTCACCTTAAATTGTTATTGTTTTTTCGCTGTCTACGTATTTAACTTGTTATCGCTTTGTGCATATTTTATATTGTGGGTGCAGCTGACTCAGATGACCGTCAGGTCTTTTGCCATTTCCATACTTCGCTCTTTAGTGTTCTGGCAAAATAAACTGGACTATCTTGAGTGCGTTTACATCAAATAGCTTTTTTTTTCTGTTGTTTTTTTCCTAGACCTAGTCTTTATGCGCAATAATCGTTTACAATATCGCTGTTTGACCCAATAAACTTCTTTTCAGAGGAGCTTGACTTTCTGCTTCTGCTACTGCATAGGGTTACTATATTTTCACTACGCAAAAGAAGGACAGGTACTTTGAGGGTCATTATGTCTGCACATGTAAAATTCATCACGTCCACAGATGTCCAGTTTGTCCATTTTTCTGCCCACAACCAAAACAAGTGAAGACCAAAAAAAAGTCATCACGACTGCAGGCCATAGTTTGTACCGAAACTTCCCAAAATTTTTTATGGAAGAATGATTTGACATGTTTTCACTGTTCACAAAGCCGAAAGGAAGGACATTTGGGCATATTTTGGCATACTCGAAGGACAATTTTTTGGTCAAAAAAAGGACATGTCCTCCAAAAGGAGGACGTATGGTAAGCCTGCTACTGCAGGAAGTTTGCTTTCTACTTCAACAGGAAACAGAGGATTGGATTACTGGTAAGAAAATCATCTATGTCTACATCGAGCAGCTCTCGAAATGAGCCGGATAATGTTGATTGGTGATCTTGATCTAAAAAAAGCGATCAAGGAAGAGTTTGTAGCAAACACTTGACCCAAGTGTAAATTTAAATTGCCAGTAGGCCTAAACTCAGTTTTAATTCTTCAAACTCTAACGGAAGTCAAAACACAAGGCGTAGTGTTGATTTCTGTCTTCATGAGAGCCAGAGTCTTACAAAAGAAAATACAGACCCTCTGATTGTCAAATCAGCTAATACCGAAAAGCTTATAATGTTTTTTCAAAAGCATTCACAAAGCTTGTAAATCAAGGTCGTATGCAGCAAAAAAATTTGAAGGCAGGGCCGGGATTAGACAATAAAATTCCCTGTTTTTACAGTTTCACTTGCACGTACTGATCGATGCCTATAAAAATATCTTTATAAAAAGGAGGGGCAGTGTCCCGGTTTCCCTACCCCACAGCTAACCCACTGTTTCAAATGGCCCAACTCAAGTAACTTCCGCCATTGTGACTTGCACACCAGTATGTCTATTTAATTTCGTACCGGTAAGGTTGCAGTTTAAATGTAAACATAAATCGAAAGCTAGTTTTACGTTTCTAGTTTTTGCACATCTACTAGCCCATGTAAATATCTTATCCAAACAGGCTTGATTTTAGCTAAAATGTAGCAAAATCGTACTTACCTGACATGATTAACAGATTTTCACGTAAATTTGGGAGAAAATACAAAACCCTACCTAACGAGAAAGGCAGTGGCTAAGGTTAAGTGACCGTAATTTTCGTTTTCTGAATTCAAAGTCACATGAGAGTCGTGCGATGGTTTATAAACGCCATTTTGTGCTAAATTGCCATGACTTCTCGATAGCTCAGTGGATAGAGCACAGCATATAAGAGGAAGCGCTGCACTAATTTTGGGTTCGATATTCGTCGCAACTTCGGTTCCAATTCTTGTGACCTGGGGTTAACAATCGGGTTTGTGAAGATAACAGAATAGAAAAGAAATAAAATAAAATTGCTTATCATGTAACTTTGAATTCAGAAAACGAACATTACGGTCATGTAACCTTAGCCACTGCCAATTAGAAAACGCATCAGTGAAATAGCTTATTTTTTTGCTCTGAATCCGATGGTAAAGTCGAAAAGATGCGAAAATGTTTGGTTTAGTGCGGAGAGTAAAATAGTAAAAAAATAGCAGCCCCAAATGATGTAAAAGATCATTTATCAGCTTGCAAAAAGCTTCCGATCAGCTGCAAGCGCCCGATTCCGACTTTCGTCCGAGTTGAAACAGTGCTCCCTACTGTTACCGGTTCCACAAAGCGTGATGAAATAATATAATAAACCAAAGAGACAAAATGTTACGGGTGCGTAAAAATAGCCACTTCCTTTCTTCTACTATCCTTTTGCATTCTTCCTGGTTCTACAAAGCATGACGAAGTAACAGAGAAATAAAGTAAACCAATGAGTCCATAAAAATAGCCACTTCCCCCCAAAAATGACGCGAGTCCAAGTACAAGTCCAAGGTAAACATTATGATACCCTCAAAAACTGGAATCGAGTCCTACTAGACTAAAGCTGGGGTCGAACTAAACACCGTATGGGACCGTATGGGTACTGTATGGGACCGCATGGGCACTTATGGGACCATATGGGCCCTTATGGGACCGTATGGGCACTGGTATCATACGGTTTCATAAGTGCCCATACGGTTCAATAAGAGCTCATACGGTGCCCATACGGTCCCATAAGAGCCCACACGGTCCCATACGGTGCCCATACCGTCCCATAAGTGCCCATATGGTCCCATAAAAGCCCATACGGTTCAATAAGAGCTCATACGGTGCCCATACGGTCTGATACGGTCCTATAAAAGCCCACACGGTCCCATACGGTGCGCATACGGTCCCATAAGTGCCCATACGGTCCCATAAGTGCCCATACGGTTTCATAAGTGCCCATACGGTTCAATAAGAGCCCATACGGTCCCATACAGTCCCATAAGAGCCCACACAGTCCCATACGGTGCCCAGGGCATGTAATGGAATGGAATGGAAGATGGAATGGAAGAGGAATTTTGGTATGGAATATGGAAGACTTCAGGTATGGAAAGGAATGGAAGATTTTAAGAATGGAATGGAATGCCATCTTCCATACTTTCCATACCTGGATTAGTTTAACAGAATAATAAATTTTGATCTATAAGTAAAAAAAGGAAAAAAAAACAATTAAGCAACAACAATAGCGTTACTTGCAGAGTTGCAGTGGCACTGCGTCACAGTATTGCTAAATGGTAGAAGGTGACGCAGCCTGGAAACTACGCCGTAAGCCGGTAAGTGCCGTGTGCACAAACGGTGACAGAGTTCGCACTACATTCTATTGCTTCGCGGAAAACTTCAAAGTGTTCACAATCACAACTTCAAATTTATTCAAAATTATTAAAAACAAGATGTCACTCAATTGGACGAATGCTTTCACCTGGCGTTGTGCTGGCGCAAGTCTGCGACTTTTACCAAAAAAGCTTTTCTCTTTTGATGTTATTAGAGCAACGCAAGTACAAAAACAAGCTGTCAATCAAACAACTTGTAAAATCTGGCGGGGTCCTGCAGCTGCAGCTTCTCGCAAAACAATTTTCGCAAAAGCAAACTTTGTTTCATTTCGACGATAATTTTCAGTTTACACCTTAGATATTGCATTGATTTTAATTGTTTATTTTGAAGTTTGAGATGCAATATGCGAACTCACCCAGCGCGAAGCGAACAGGTAGTGGTAAACAAAATGTCGGCAGAGATAATAATCACAGTTTTTTGATTTTTTCAATGATACAGATTTTCAGTACTTAGGTCTTACTAAAAGCAAAATTAAATAAATCCAATTCAAATTAATTAAATTAAATTAATTAAATAAATAAATTCACTTGCATGTGGACTGAGCTTGAGGTACAGCATGGCAGTACGAAGTTTTTTATCATGAGAACATTGAGAAGTTATTCTGGCCAGGCTCAGGGTGATTGTTTCAAGTACCAGTAAAGACTGTAGATTCAGAATGATAAACTTCAACATATGCTTTCCTTGAAAATCATAACTTTCTTATAAAACGTTTAAGAGTAATAATTATAGGGCCAGTGAAGATTGGAATAGCTTAAAGTACGACCAGTGTAGCAAATAATTGTGGCCTAATCTCGATTTTTAGTAAACATTCTATTGCAGTTGCAAGTTTGCTTCAGTTTTAAAATGTGGAAGTCATCATTAGTTTAAAATGTGGAAGTCGAAATGAGTGCATGAACGAATGCCCCCTGAATACGCAATTCTGACTATAAAACCTTCTCATACCGCAATAGGCTAATTGCTTTTGCGCCGCAACCAAGCAATGATTCATTACCAAACAGGCAATCTGTAATTAAATATCATAAATTATGATCAGAAAAACTACATCGCAAGCAAAGTCAGCCCATATAAGCCTACTTCCGAAACTCTAAGAATAGCATTAATGTTTTGTTTGTATGGAATGGAATATGGAAGAAATTTTTTGTATGGAATGGAATATGGAAGAAATATTTAGGTATGGAATGGAAGATGGAATGGAAAAAAATTGTCGGTATGGAATATGGAAAAATCGTCTTCCATTCCATTCCATTACATGCCCTGACGGTGCCCATACGGTCCCATAAGTGCCCATACGGTTTCATAAGTGCCCATACGGTTCAATAAGAGCCCATACGGTGCCCATACAGTCCCATAAGAGCCCACACAGTCCCATAAGTGCCCATACGATCCCATAAGTGCCCATACGGTTTCATAAGTGCCCATACGGTTCAATAAGAGCCCATACGGTGCCCATACAGTCCCATAAGAGCCCACACGGTCCCATAAGTGCCCATACGATGCCCATACGGTTTCATAAGTGCCCATACGATTCAATAAGAGCCCATACAATCCCATAAGAGCCCACACGATCTCATACGGTGCCTTTACGGTCCCATAAGTGCCCACACGGTCCCATAAGTGCCCATACGGTTTCATAAGTGCCCATACGGTCCCATAAGGGCCCATACGGTCCCATACGGTGCCCATACGGTTCCATGCGGTCCCATACGGTGTTTAATTCTACCGCTAAAGCTGGAATGACTGCTGACAATGGAAACTGAAACTACTGATACCTTCGCTATACCACAGAGCAGACGTTTCACTTTGTTACCGGTACTATCCCAATGGAATCTTAAGGGCAGTACTGCTCTATTTGCCCCTTAGCCAATAGGACAAGGGGGCAGCTGTCCCCCTTCCCCCATTCTGGCACCCTTGGCCACGGATATAATCGGTAATGCGGCATTGAAACTCTGAGCAAGGTGGCAAATTGTTTTTACTGTCCTACCGGCATATGAACCACAAATAACGAGATCCAGCAAGATTCTTTGAAGTATTTTACATCTGTTCTTATTGGCAGAAAAGTTGAAGATAGTCTACATCTTTACATAAAACACATTGCTTTCTGTTCTCCAGATAATACCGGTACTTAAGGAGACTAGGCTAGTCTGGTATTGGTGCCAGCATTGGTTTAGAGAGCTGTAAGCCATAAAACATCGTAGTAAAATTTGCAACACTTACCCAATCCAATAATTGCGTAAAACACATGCTTCAATTCAAACTTGAACTTTTTTTTTTCTTGTCGATTTTTGTTTTGGTAAGTGGGAAGATGTTGGTTGTTGTCTTTGATTACATGACGCTTTCGAGGAGCCATTTTCTGATTTTGCTTTACAATACCAGTAACATCACTACACTGCTACATCACAGCACAGACAGACAGAGCATCAACAAATTAAAACACCCGTAGTCTAGACCTATGCCTAAATTGTTAGTGTGTCCCATTAGACAGTTGGACAATAATACTGGTACTGCACCATACAATTCCAGCTAAGAGGTCAAACACTGAACATTCACAGCTCATACAGACTCAGGACTGGACTAGTCTAGACTAGGTAGCAATAGCTGAATAGTGCACAGTCTCAGACAATCTACCAGTATATACCGGATCTCATCTAGAGTAAGCCGTCCGCGTCTTCTGTTGCATTACGCAGACTGGTTAATGTAGACGCAGACGGCTTATCCTAGACGAGACGGTTGCCAGTAACTTTGCCACATGGTAACTTCGCCACAAAAACTTCGTCACATGGTAACTTTGATACACTTTGAAAAGGTAAGGGAGATTTGGGGATAGGTGTAGGAAAGTGTATTGGGGAGTCGGGGGAGGAAGGGGAGATGTGGGGAGAGAAAGTTACAATGTGGCGAAGTTTTTGGCAACCGAAGACCCGGTCTACCTGTACTCTGTGAACTGTTAAGGCTGCGGTAAGTCATGTTTGAAAAGTTCAAAGTCACTAGCCTATTCTCAAAGGTAGAGTCTAAATTGCAACTCAAAAAACTGTTTCCAGAATGCGCTGATTGGCTAGCAGGTTTTCTTATTGCGTCACACTCATAAAACAATCAAATTTCACAGGCACAGGTGGGGGAGTGAAATCGGGTAGAATGGAACAGCCACAATTCTTGAAAATGTGTGTTCGGACCCTCTTAGCCTACTGCAGTAGCTACGAGGCAAAAATAAGCTTTCAAAACAACAGATTTAGGCAGAATCACTATGATTTTAGACATTATAGCCTTGCAGGCTTACGGCTACATGAAATATCAATTAATCGGTTATAGAGTCCAATGCTTGTAGACCATAGGGTTGAAAGAAAATGGAAAGGTTATCATCGTTATCAGAAAACAGATGCGGTACCAGTAGGTCTACTCTGTAACAGTGTAAGGAATAAGTTCAAGCGTACTCGTCCATCGGCAGCACTCTGAAGAACGGAAGACGGAAAAGGGTGTGGCGCGAGATCACGTATACAGCAGTGCATCTTAGAAGTAGCGTTGGAACTTTTGCTGAGTAAACACAACTTGATCATGGGTATGCTGGGAATTCACTCTTACCGGTAGGTAGCCCACCTCTTCTGAATTTCAATAGGCTACACTGCTTTTCACCGTCTCATAAAAGCGAGTACTTACAAACACCACTATTCTACTGTTGTAAGATGAAGTCACCCCTTAAGAAGGGCACAACAAGTAAGCCAACATTCAGGAGGGTATTTAGCTAGGGTTGTGCCATGCGCCCCCTCATTTTTATTTTTTTTGCTATGCCACCAGGGTTGCCTTGGTGAGGGGCTCGACCCCCTAGTTCAAAAAAACTGTTTGTAAGGGGGGCTCTTAAACTCAGCCAAGTCCTTAATTGTGAGTGTTTAGACTTATGAGCAGAGATTCTTAAACTGGGAGGCGTAAGCAGTGACTTGATGGTTGAACAAAGGTATTTTCAAATCATTTTTTCGTAAAACATTAAAACTTGTTTCCCAAAAACAGCTGCATCCTTCCCATTAAATCGATTTAGACATTGCAAATAAATTGTTATATAATTGTTTTCTGCATGTTTTTTGTAGTGTGGTGGGCAGTGCCGTATTGAGGCATCCCTAAAGTTCGGTCTTTCCAGTCGGGGGTGGGGGGATTTGTAGGGGCCCCACGATATTGTTGTATTAGACTCAAAATTAGAGGCAATAAATTTTAAAAATTTCGTCGAAAAGTTGTTGAAAAAGCTTTACTTTTTTACCCGTGCTTTACTGTTGTGCGAGCGAGGTACCATTAAATTTGAAATGTATGTGTATCTATGCACATTAAAGAAAAAGAATAAAAGCCTCAGATGTAGGTTGGTAAATAAAGCCAATTTCTTGTTTTCTTACTTCTGTTTTGATGTGTTGTAACCGTTGCGGTTAATCAAGATTTGCACTTTGCCGTTACAGACCGTATTTTATTTTTGTTAGAATCCTAAAATGTAATCAACGCACCGGCATTGCTTTAGTACTAATGCATCGGTTTATATCTTCGTAGCTGTACTGTTTGTGGTTTTCACGATCACCACACATTCATTATTGTTTGAAGCGAATAAAATGAAAATGAATGAATTACCACTCCTGTTGTTGAAGAAACCCGTAGAGCGCGTCTGCAGAACTCAAATGACCACACGGGCCAAATTGTTAAAAATAACCTTGCCGCGTGCTTCGCCACTTTACATATTCGTTGGTATTGAAAACGAACTTCCGTAAAACACACAAGTACAAACTTCAATAAATACTTGCGATCGCGAATAACTAGCTTGCCTACCGAAAGAAGTTACTGTCATAAAAACCCACTGCTTTCAAGACGTTTTCGATGGACCAAAACTTGAAATATTTGTCTTCAACGAAGAAACAGTGATTGATCGTAAATAGAAGAATTACTTTTTACCAAACCGTTCGCGTACCATGCTCACGCTTATGGCGTGCCCTGCTTTGCGCACACCGGCAATATGGTTATGGTAAAAAAAATACTCTCGATGGAGATTGTTCCCAGCGATGAAATTGTCCTTCTTCGGTGCAATTTCCGTACGGAGCGAACAACATGTTGCATCATTGGGAACTTTTAAACAAAAGCTTCTGAAATTGTGCCAAACGCCGAAACAGAAAAACTTGTAAAATTTGAAAACGACATACCTTGTAGTTTTAGCGCATCAAAACTTTAAAAATTTCACGTTCATTTTTTGTCTCTCCACGCAAAACAAGGTTAACATTTCTCGGTTGTCCACACTTCTGAACTGTGAGGGCTCATGTTAATTCTCAGCTGTTCATTTAACAAGTTTTGAGGATACAAAAGTCTATCAATGAATTCTACAAACAAATAAACATAATGTATCTTCAAACTAATGAATTGCGCGGTAAACGACGCAGATCACGATTCACATTAAGGTTTGTTACAACTTAAAAAATATTTTGCTTAGGAATGCTACGGCAAAGTCCGTCGATTGGTCTATTTTCTCGAAAAATCTGGAAAAACATTTTTGCAATTTGACTTACAAAAAGCACATTGAAAACTTAACGCAACATTTATCGGAAAAATTTATCGGCGATAATTCATCGATTAGGCCTACTGATATTGTTTCAGAAATTGAGGTTTGTCGATTCTCGGTATCGCCCAGAACTTTTTGATTTACTTTACTCTGTATGGTTATTTCTCTTCTAATGTCTATTTCTCTTCTCTGCTGACACAGCACAGCACTACTTACATTTTTTGTTTGTTTATTATGTGCGTGAATAAAAACAATAAAGGCGCATTAACAGCATAGGTTTTTTTTGCGCCTGGACTCATAGTAGTAAGGAAATGTTAATACAGTAGTAATACGAGACGTCAGTAGTAATAAATAATTGAGAGGAAAACTCAAACTTTAAAAATGAAAAAGGAGCATCTGCAGCGACATCAGGCGAACCAAATTATCGACCCCAGTCCAAAATCACAGCTGCACTGCATAGCTGCAATCCCAACTAACACTACGAGCAAGCTATGCTAGAAAATCAAATCAACAAAGCACACTTCACAAGTTACCAAGCGGTATCTCGCAATCACGCGCGCAGACGCTAAAAGTACAGCGATTGCACCCGCGATCATCAATTGAATTGATAAATTGCAAATCTCGGGTTCGGATCACGTTACAATTATTATAATATATCTTCACGCTGTCACCTTTGATGCTAAGCGTCATGCAGAAAAGCTATGAATACCAACTTTTAAGTCATTGGTTTAATCCTACTTTAAACCGAACTCGGAATCTACCGTTCTAGAAGCAGACGTTCTATCGATTCGGCCTCTGAGCGGTAATAATTTCTTTTGGCTTAAGTTCTATCTAAAAAAAAGAGTATTTTAATATAAGTAAACAGAAAACAAACTTTTTTTTTTTTTTTAAAAACAAATTTTTTTTTAAAAACACATATCGGTATGTAGGCTATATTTCGTTTGGTATTTAGGTGTATTTTAGCTGCAAGAAAAGGGAATTTGACTGGTTTTTTGACCGGGCGGTCGAAGAATTTCGACCCGACCGGTGCCGGTTGACCCAACCGGTTTCCATCTCTTCCCCCGGTACTTAAATTTAATTCTTATTTTTTCGTTTATATCCAAAAAAAGGTCTCATAGCGAAGACGTAATTTCTCCAACATTTCTTCGCGTGTGTCTCGCTCTAAAGAAAAAAGTTTTATAAGAGCGGGGCCCCTCAAAACCTGTGACGAATTCCTCAAAACATGACTGGTCCCGGGTACTTTGTAGTTCCCTGCCCGCCTTCCCTGTCAGTAACAATACTTTTACCTAAGCATAATTTCAAAGTAGCCTACTTTTTACACCACTGGTGAATCTACATAAATACACACACAAAAGCAAAAGCATGACCTGATATTTATTAGATCACTACACAGATTAATATGAAAGGTGGTTAAGTAGCCTATTTCACTTTCCATGATGCATATACTTCACTCAATTATAAAATTAAGCTGCAATTGTGCGGCTTGAAAATATAAAAAAAAAAAAAAAAAAGAAGTCTCCAAACAGAAGTAAAAAGGATCTTACTCCTCCTTTCAATCTACCCATTAAAAACATACCTCTACCACACCACAAAAATTCAGCTCTTTGCATTGTTTGTTACCGATATCACAAATAACAATTTCAAACATCGATTACATGTTAACTGCCATCTGTACATTTTCCGCACAAAAAAATACCATATAGCTTATATGTAAATCTGTTGCTGCATCCAAGAGCCATGCAAAAACCAACCATTTATTTTTCTAAAACTCAGCCGGGGCAATGCAATCATCAACAAGTGGTAAAGCCTAGACTGCTGATTGAAGAAACTGTATCTGCTTGCCCTACAATGACGTCACGAATGAAACTGGCCAATCAGAAGCCAGTATTTTTTTTACTTTGTTTTGCCAATAACTTCTTAACGAAATCGAATTTTAACATCCGACCAAAGCTATTGACCAAAGACTAATCCTAGCGTATTGTTTTGTACCGAACCCCACCTTTAAAGGGCGCAGTCTTGGAAAAGTTTTAGCAAATAATAGGCATTTTGAAATCGCGAAAGCGAATCGAACGCAATCTAAAGCGGTATGTTTACTACGAATTGTTCAACAATGAAGATAAGCCAAAATTCTCGAATCGACGTTTTTATCCTTGTAAAAAAGATATCCGGAACCACTTCCGCCTGGCCATCGCCGAACAAATACTTGCAAAGAAGGATCAGGACCATCTCAAACTCCTTGTTGGCGAATGGAAAGCTTCCGTAGATTCCCAAGACAAGTTCTTGTTAAGATCTTACGTTGCTGCAAAAAAATTTGGGAATGAAGCTGGCGGTTCAAAAGCATGTGAAGAAGAATCGACTGGTTCCGGCGCGCAAACGTTGCTGGCTTTGCACCAAATGTCTTGGCAAAGACGGCTTTTATTACGCTATGAACAAGACATTTGCCTTTTGAATGCCACGTATAAAACGTGCAAATACGCGCTGTCTCTTTTTTTTTCTATGGGTCAAAACAAAATTCGGCTATATGCAGTAGTGGCCACTTTCATCATCCAAAATGAAACGCGCAAAGACATCGAAGAAGCATTGCAAATAATCAAGTCGTGAAATCCAGAATGGAAACCTTCATTTTTTGTTACGGATTGCTGCGAAGCTGAAATTCATGCCATTGAAAATTCATTAGCAGGTATTACAATGCGAGTTTAATAATGCAATAACCGCCGCTTGGTGTATCGGTTAGGAGCGTCCACTTGGTAGCCGGAAGACTGGGGTTTTATTCCGGTCGGGTGATACTAAAGACTTGAAAAGTAGTATCTGCAGCTTCCCGCAAGGCGCTCGGCACAAGCGGAAGTGCGAAGGGTTAAGCGTATGTGTGTTGTTCGTTTTGTATGTATTCTAACAGCGTTCAATCATTCATGATTGATATTTGTAATGGGCCGCCAATTGAGAATGGCCTACACAATGTGTGCTTAGCACCCGCTGTCCCGCACCTTTACCTTTAATAATGTAACATATTTTATTATAGGTACCGGTGCTACAAACACAATCACTACATAGTTTACACAATGCACAAGTTTACAGAAGTTTGGTCTGCAATGCAAACTATAATGAAGTAATTAAGGAAAGACTTTTTTGCATAGCCGCAAACACTATCAAACCAAGGCGTATCGCCTGATACTTCAACCAAGCATAAAACTACAATTCTAATCATACTTTTTAGCTAAGCGACCTATGCTACACATATATGCTACACAACCTCGCTTACCGATGAATGCCACATGAAGTTCACTCACAAAACTTGATTTGAACTGGCATTCCAGTGGCAGCTTTGCCTGAAAAGTAATGAGTAATTTATTAGTTACTAATAACTTGATACGTTAGGACAGACAAGCGAAAGTTCTTGCTACATTTATAGCTTTTTAACAATAAATTATTGTTATTGGATGACTGGAATAATTACATGCAGAATGCTGAGTTTTAAACTGCAAATTTCATCGGGAGCAAGCGTGGAAACGTTGGGCAAAAAAAACAGAAAACGGTGTAGGAGATGATAGAGCACGCTTGCTGACTCTTATGCGGAACGTAGCAAAAGCTGCAGATGAGGAAAGTTACAACAAAGGGCTACGACATCTCAGAGAAAGCGATATATGGATGCGCAATAAGAAATTATTTGGACAATACTTGGCTGTCACAAAAGGAGGTAAACAGTCAGCACGACAGCTGTTAGAAGCTGTATGTTATCGTTTTCTTTGAATTTTTTTTTTATTAGTATAATGCGTTTAGTGCAAGAAACCAATTGCAAACCACGCAATAATAAATCTGTATGTATCTTGCCTCGTTGTGGACAATCATGATTCGAAGGCCTGGTTCTGTTGGTGTGTCGCGATCCCCAAAAGCAAAAAAAAGCGAAATAACGCGCAAAATCAGAATAGAAACCTTTGACAAAATTTCGTTTGTAATACGGCGGTGGTTGCAACTTTACCGCAACAAGCTTCGAATTTGTATCAATACGAACAATGGAGTAGAGACACAGAACAGAACTCTGAAGCAGTACCACATGAGATGGCGATCAGACAAGTTTCTCGCTGGATTAATGACAGTTCTCCACAGAGAATTTTTGCCTGCAGCTTGGTTACGGTAAATTTTTTGTAATTTTTTTTCAGGTATAAGAAGTTAAAGTTTTTGATAGTTTCGAAGCTTAAATATTATAGGACTACTTACTGAAATAGTATAAAAGGACGATATTTTGGTGTGTCCATGAAAGAAGTTGTTCCTGAAAAATTTTTATTTGTAAGAATTGCTGTTACTTTTCATATATTCATTTGAAGTCCACTTTTACTGATAAATTAAGCATTATTAGCAGATGGATTTTGGTGCATAAAAGTACGCTTTAGACCGGCCGTTAGCTCAGTTGCTTAGCGCACACGTTATCGGTGCGGTAGGTCTGAGGTTCGATTCCCAGGCCGATCAACTTGACACAGTGTCGCCAACGGCTCGCCACCGCAGCGACGTTTCTTCGGAGCTGTGTTGCCCAGGCGCTAAGCCGCGGAGATGGGACCCGCCACTCGTTACACGCTTCGGTGTAATACGGCGAGTATAATAAAGATTTGATTTATTAAAGTACGCTTTACATTACTGGATGCTGCAAACTTGCAATTATGCCTACTCTTGTATTCTTGTGACTCCTCTTCTACTGCATGCATGCCGAAACGTCAATCGTTTAGTTGTTCTTCTACTACTACATCTCAGATGTAATCTGACGAGATGAACAACGGGAACCTTGACAGTGAAAAGTCCCTACTGCACAGTCAACACGAAAGTAAAAAAGTCTGTCGTCGCACTTACCTGCGATACCATGTCTATCACTGCATGCAAGTCGTATCTTTCCTTGATTAAATTTCCATACCGGCTTTACTTTAAGCAGTGCAAAAACCCTTTCTTGCTGTAAAAGCAACGTGTTTTCTTACTTTTATCGGATGCAACTTTCTGAAACAAAATCATGCTTTTACAAACGCAATGTCGAAACTCTTGTTTGCACAACTTCTTTCGCAATGGATATTGGATACACAGCAGGTTATATGACTACTGGTGAAGGTCCTGCCTAAAAAAACCTAACGATCTCATGTTGCAACCTAAGCGGTGAGATTGGAATACAACAACCAGTACGTCACCTATTGCCGTGACGGATCGCGAAGGCACAAGCACAACTTGTATTTTCCGAACTTTTACTTTTTTTGAAACAAATAAGAGCTTTAAAAACTTATTTAAACTGTTTCTTAAAAAGTTCTAAAACTATGTCCATAGATGCATGTTTCCAGATACGGGTAGCTTTCCTTTACTGCCCACAACAAGGAAATCCGCAACCAATACAAATTCTTGAAGAATTTGGTTTGCTGCTTGATTCAAACAGCTCAGATGGCTGAGTGGTAAAAGCGTCCGCCTCTGGAGCAGTAAACTCGGGTTTGATTCTGAGTCGGGTCAAACCAATGACTTTAAAATTGGTATTTACAGCTTCCCTGCTTGATGCTCAGCATTAAAGGGACAGAGTGGAGAACAAGTCGGCAAGTTTACTTGTTGTGCCGTTGGGAAGGGTACCGGTAGGCCTACTTAGCGGAATTCTCCCATCTTAGTGAGGTTGACAGGCGGCCGGCAACTTCTAAGCGAGCTCGTTGTAGCGCTTTGAATGCTTGCTCTTCATAGGAGGATTAATGTGCAACTAATATAATACAAATTCGTAAAGTATTTCGTCTTTCACAGCTACCTGTAAAAAAGAATCCAGAATTTTTTTGGGAAGTGAACCCGACTAATAGGAATCAAAAACTGCTTAGCTCCCAGGTTTGTACGCATAAAAGTATCTGACCAGACTCGGATAAAAGTATCCCATAAAAGTCTGACCCGACTCGGAATCAAAGTACAAACCCAAGTCTGCACTTACCACTCGGTCATTTGAGCAGTTAACTTCTTTTATTTGGTGCTCGCTGGATTTTACCAGCAAGGATGATAGTCTATAATCAAAAGCATCTGAAAGGACGCGACGAGGCTAGGATTAGTAGTTGAACCAACATAATCAAGAGATTAGAGACTAGAATATAATCAAGAGTGTAGCCAGAAAAAAATTGTGGGGGGGCAAATTGTGTAACTTTCAAACTTGGCGTCATTTAGGCTACTTATAGCAGCAATGCAGCACACTCCCCTCATATTGATGAAAACATAAATTTTGTGGAATTTCTGTCTAAGTCGTAAACTGATCGCTACATTAAGCTAAAAAAATCATCTTTTTCTCAAAAACGTCCAGTTGGTGGTAAATTTTTATCAGGCAATCGTCACCATACTACGTTGTTGATCCGGACGCATTAATGTATCATCATTCATGAACGCATAGATCATTTTACTTGTTGAAAATAAGTGTTGGCAGAACACGGAAAAGAGCACACGCAGCAAAACGGGTAATCGTTAAAACATGCCCGTCAAAAACACTAGGCATGGCTGCGTGACTTTAACAATGAAAAAAAAGAAAATAAATTGGATTTAACAACAAAAACACACGCACACAACGAACCAACACAGGAACAAAATTGATTAATTAGTTAGTTAAGCAACGTGTCATAGCAAACGAGATCAATTTTGCAAATAAACTGGATTAGCACCAAGATTTCAGCCTGTGACCCCAGCTATTGGGAGGCTAACAGGTTCTAAATCTTGCCCAAGGGTTACCTGGAAAGAGTGTTGAATGGGTACCCTCATTCATCCACGCTTGTTTAAAAGACAAGTTCACAACCGGGTGCAATTTTTACTCATGTCCAGGAGTGAAGTTTTTATTCATGTCCAGGAGTGTTTAAAATTAGAAAGCGACGAGATACAGCGCGTGTATTGATAGGCCTACGGACAACGGTTACTACCGGTAAGTTAGTAAGGGGTCAGCACATAAGATACCGGTAAAGTCGAAATCAAAGTTCATCATAACTTTTGATTCAAGTCTTGATAAAAATAAACATGTTTTTGCAGCAGTGTGCAACTGCGCATCGTAGGCTATTGTAACAACAGAGCGCTCAACGGGACGATTTTTTTCAATCAACATAACGTAAATTGTCTGTACAGTACATCACTTGCCTGCAACGTAGCAATAAAACTTCGGCGTTTGGCAATGTTCATAAAATTTAGAGGTATAAGAATTTGTAAAGGCACGCCCCCTCCCCCTTCCCCCACCAACATAAACACATTACACACGTAGTCTGCTCGAAGTCAAGAACGATTAAAACACCTGAGGCGCTAAAAGTTAGTACTTTTATTTTGATAATGATAATTTGTAATTTAAATTTCAGAGAGAAGCCATGGCCCCTTTGCCCCCCCCCCACCTTTGACTGCGCCTACTTGAACCGTCAACCTTGCAATTCTGGCTGTATCAAAAACGACGTTGCGAACCATTCGGCCACGCAGCCACGCACGCCTTATGTAACTTTGGCGCGATAACCTGCCTACGAGAAGCCCAGAATTGCGCCATGGTTAGACAAACATGGTGCCGGGGGTACTTCAAACTCAAAATCTGTGGAACCTTACACTGAACAGCTGAATGTACAAACAGACCAGTGCTTTTTGAGGCACCGCCCTGGACTCTGTTTTTTATGGAAGGTCCTATCGAGAAAGTACCTATCCGAATACATTTGAGGAATTTATTACGGTATCTTGCTCCGCTCTGCCGACGTCTTGCGTAAGCCTACTAATCTTCGCATTTTCAGTCTAGTCTATAGACAGTGCGCTTTTTAACTGTTTAATTTATGTTTTATGTAGCCGTAAGCCTGCAAGGCTGTGATTTTTTAATCATTGCGATTCAGCCTAAACCTGTTTTTTAAAAGCCTATTCGTACCTTAACTAGGCTAACTCTTACATTTCTTACATTTTAGCTAGTGCTGTAGACTAGGAGGAGGCAGGAGCTGAACATGCATTTGCGGCAATTGTGGCTGTTCCATTTCACTCGATTTCACTCCCCAAACTTGTGCCTGTGAAATTTGATTGTTTTACGAGTGTGACGCAATAAGAAAACCTGCCAGCCAATCAACGCATTCTGGAAACAGTTTTTTGAGTTGCAATTTAGACTCTACCATTCTCAAAGGTTCGCAGTGCTGCCACTCAAATTTTATTTCTCCCCTACAAAGAAGTTTAAAAACTCCCTACGTATCCCTACCATTATTTTAAAATTAATATGCAATAGGGGAAGGTGGGGTCATTTCGGACAAAATTTACCGCACTTTTGTGACTCTAGAGAGTCTAGAGCAGGATTAAGAATGTGGAATTACCTACTCTTTGCACAAAATTGTAGATATATAGCCCTTTGACTTCAACATGAAATTGTTCGTGAGTGCAATAGCTCCAAGCATTGGGCCATTACTTACAAAAATGCAAGGTGGTCTAGTACGTCCGAACTTGCCCCAATAATGGGGTAGGTCCTGACAAGCAGTGGGGTAGTCTCGGACATTAAAAAGAAGGCAAATTTATTGCGATGAAAAGGCACTCCGCATCAATTTCAGCTGATAAAAAAACAGCTCGTTTCAGTTAAATCCACATAAACAGTTTCAAAAGTTTATAACAAAGAATTCAAACGAAATTAACCAAATGAAAGAAGGAGGCTATATATGATCTCAATAGTTTGGTAAAAATTAAATGTTCTATCGTTCAAAATTCAAGTTAAAAAGCGTAAAATTGGACGTCGAGAAGACCCAATAATTTGTGCCACTGGCAGTTTAAAAGCAACATCTTCACGTGCTAAAATTATTTTCACATTTGATTTAAGATCATCTTCAAATATGAAAACAATATCTTCACATGCTATTGCAAATGGCTTATTGTATATGTCCGAATTAACCCCACACTCAGCGAGACTAGCAAATGGCAAACTCATCCTACACTACTTGATTTTTTTTTAAATTTATTTCGTCTGCGTGTTTTTTATATATGCCTGACTAGTATCAATGCTAGACTTCAACTTAAACCGCAACTATGCTAGCACGAAACCTTACGATTTCGTCTCATCTGATGTTACTTTTTTGTTAAAAATTGTGAAAAACAACAACAAAACAACAACAACCAGTTTATTTTCATGCATCTGAAAGCCCACGATGTTAAACAATCACAAACGATAACATCAACGTTAAATAAATCACAGCACAAGGAGTAGACTTACAGATGTTCATAGGAAGGTCTCGAAGGGACCTAAAAGTCTTCGAGTTAAGCGACCACCTGTGAAAATATCTTATCTAGTACATATGACATAATCAAGTTTCATACTATCAAAAAAGAAAAGGAAAAAAGACAGAAAAAATAAAATAAAATATATAAATGTGTTGCCGAATTACGGAATACAGTACCAAAACTACATTATTAATCTAATCCAAGTAGACAAAAATTTAAAGTGTAAGTAATAACTTTTTGTATTTATTTTTAAACTGTTTATGGTTTTGTTGCTTAAGTTTATCGGGTATGCTGTTCCAGATTTTTGAGCCTCGAAACTTGATATGACGTTGAAGTAAATTAGTAGCAAACTGAGGAACAAAGTATTGTTGATATTTGGAAGAGTTTCTAGTTGATCGGGAGTAAATTGATGATACCAAAGTAAATATATTGTCAAAAATTTTCTGTAATTTTTTAAGATGGTATTTATGCATAAAACTTGCTAAGACAAGTAAAACTAGTTTATCCAAGGACAAAGTATTAAGTTGCGCATAGAGAGAAGAAGCATGATCTCGCCAAGCCGCTCCTGCAAGTAAACGAATTGCTTTGTTTTGAATTCTTTGCAATTTTGATAAATTAGATTTAGGAGTTGCACTCCAAACTAGTAATCCAAAAGTCAAATGAGAGTGGATAAACGCATAATATAATTTTTTAAGTATATGGTTGGGTAAAAACGGTTTGGTTTTGTAAAGAACTCCAAGAAGTCGAGAAAGTTTGGTTTCTAGCATTTTAATATGTTGTTTGAATTGCAATTTATTATCTAAATGTATTCCAAGGTATTTGACACAGTCAACTACCTCAATTTTGCATTGTTGGTAAGATAGATTCATAGTAATAGAATTGTTTTTAGATTTAGGAGAAACAATTAAGGCAAAAGATTTTGCAGGATTAAGAGTAAGCTTGTTGGCTGATATCCAACTTGCTATATTGTTCAGTTCCAGGTTTAAATGCTGTTCTAGTTAATAGATTGTGTGTCAGAGTTAACATTGTTAATGTTCACATATTGGCGTCTATTGCATAATAATGAAGTTCAACAAAAAACTACTTGATTTTGCTGCCTAACCAATATGGCGGTTGAAAGAGAAGAGTGCGGTGGCTGCTACAGGTGACATTGTGCTGCAAAAATAAAACCGGAAGTTGTTGGTCCGAACTAGCCCCACGTCCGAAATAATCCCACCTTCCCCTAACTGCAGCACTAGTGAGATAAAAACTTCAATACGCCCCTTTGTAACCTCTAATTCGTATGCTCTCTTTATTATTGGTGCCAAAATACTGATAGAGCTTGGAAAATAATGATTTGAAATAGGCTAGTGGATCACTGAAAAAATGGGGTCATTCTATTTTTTGAATTCGTCTGCGGCTGCGTCCGCAAAATTCTTTGCGTCCTTAAAAAAAGACTACCAGGAGGGTAATCTGGTAATCCTGTTTTAGGATCCTGTACTCCAAAAAATATTCAAAAAAAACAAGTCGGTTACACAGTACAGAATCCTCAGTATAGAATTACCCCCCCTGGTAGACCTTTTTTCCGGACGCACTTCGCTTTTTGTATTTAAAATTGATTTTTGTTAGGCTTACAGCTGTACAGTACATTGCGATTTTAGAAAATTGGCAGTGTCTAGAGCACCGGCCCGGACCCCGGTTTCCATTTCCAAAAGCTACGTATAGGTATCACCGGCCGCTTGGTATCTTTGTATAATAACGTCGCTGTGACATAGGTTCGATTTTCCAGCGGCAGTACTAAAAACCGTATGAGACCGCATGCGATCGTGTGGGACCGTGTGGGACTGTATGGGAACCGTATGGAACCGCATGGGACCATATGGAACTGTACGGAACCTTATGGGACCGCATGGTATTCTATGAAACTGTATAGGGGCTGAATGGGACTGCGTGGAACCGTGTGGGGACGAATAAAATTGCATGGCACCTATATATAAAATCGTATGGGATCGTGAACCGTATGCGGACCAAATGGAATTGGATGGGACTGTATGGAAGCAGACGAGGCCAAATGAAACCGCGTGATATCTCTATACAGGAACGTATGGTGCCGTATGGAACCGCATGGGCATAATGAAACCGCATGATCGGTAAATATGGAACCAAATAGAGCCAAATGGAACCGCATGGTAGGCCTACCTATAGATGGAACCGGACAGAGACTTATGGAACCACAAAAGGAGCCGTGCAGGGCCGAATAGAGCCGCATAACGTCTATTAATGAGACCGCATGGAACTGTATGGGGTATATGGGGCCGAATGGAACCGCATAGGCTAGTAGAGGTGTATGCGACCGCATGAAACCTTAGGCTATGGGGCCGAATGGAACCACAGGGTAGCCTACTGTTTTTTACTATAATTTTACATGAATGACGAATACGCTTAGACGTTAACTAAAAAAAGCAATGTCCTTCCTGGCCTACCGGACGGGAAGTCATGACGACTTCCTCTTGTTGGGTCAGAGGCTATAACAGTTGGTGATGGAGTGCTGTTATAGCCTCTGGCCCAACAAGAGGAAGTCGTCAGTTGGTGATGGAGTTTTGTTATAGCCTCTGACCCAACAAGAGGAAGTCGTCATGACTTCCCGTCCAGTAGGCCAGGAAGGACATTGCTTTTTGTAGTTGTTGCTCTTCACCCTGGCCCCGTAAGGAGTTTGACTGGAATGGTGACACAGCCACACGAGTGAATGTGCGTACGACAAAGGTTAAATTCTTTAGGAAATATTTATCCGAAGGGATGAGTGATCGTGACAAGATCATTCGTCCTGGAAGATGAATGTTTCTTACCTGAGGGCGGCTGACGAAGGCTAATAGCCTGAAACAGCGCTGTCTCGCTCTACGGTACGTTTTACTGGAGTGCATTGCACTGTTGGTGATGGAGTGCTGTTATAGCCTCTGACCCAACAAGAGGAAGTCGTCATGACTTCCTGTCGGGTAGGCCAGGAAGGACATTGCTTTTTTTAGTTGTTGCTCTTCATCCTGGCCACGTATGGAGTTTGACTGGAATGGTGACACAGCCACACGAGTGAATGTGCGTACCACAAAAGTTAAATTCTTTAAGAAATATTTATCCGAAGGGATGAGTGATCCTGGCAAGATCAATCGTCCTGGAAAATGAATGTTTCTTACCTGAGGGTGGCTGATGAAGGCTAATAGCCAGAAGCAGCGCTGTCTCGCTCTACGGTACGCTTAGACGTTATTGTTTATCTGTGCTTGATTAAACATTTAAGCTGCGTTTTTACAGGCCGAGCAACATGCAAGAAATTCATTTGAAAATTTTGATGTATTATCGCAGAGATATGAAAGAAAACCAGCCTACCGCTTAGTTTTTTAATATGCATTGCGTCAGAACTTTGTTCAAAGTATCGAAAACGTTAATCTTTCTTGGTTTTTTTGAGAGATGAAGGTGGGCCTACGGTACGTACCGGTATCATCAGCAAATAGAGCAGTTTGAATTATTTTGGATGCTTGGGGTCTTTGGGAAAAATCATTGATATGTTCAAGACAAAAAGTGGATCTTCACACGATCCTTGACAAATTTCGTATTACTCTATCACAACCAACCATAGCGCCAGGACGGCTTGCTATTTGGGTGCATTGGTGACGATTTTTCAAAAGCCTTCAATAATTTCCTCTCATTCCAAACGATCGCACAAGTTTTCGCTACAACATTACATGGTCCGGAGAGTTAGCCTTTTTCTGGTCTAAAATATGCAACAGCGGCAACAAAACAGGTGTTTTGATCCAGTGGCGTAGGCACTAGGCAGGGGGGCACCGGGGCCATGCTCCCCCTTAAATTTCCAACATTGTGACTTAAAAAAATCAAATTTGATCGCGATCTGCAGCGTATGTTGCGCAACTACTGTTTGGCCTCCTTTAATTATTTTTCTGACTACGCCCCTGTTTTGATTAAGCATTTCAAGCAAATTTTAGTAAATATAGTTAAAACCATGAATGAGATGAAAAGGCCTTTCCAAAACCAAATTTTCGTTTCGCTTAATAAACTAAATTTCTCCAAAAACACGCAAATTGTGCTGCTATAAATAGTTTTTCAAAAAGTTAGTCAAATAGTGATAGTAGCAGGGTATCGAATCGCTTGAAATATCGCTCCGGTTTAGGTTCAGGTTCCGCAAAATTTATTTTTAGCGGTTTACCTCCGGTTCAGGTTTTTCGTCGTTTGATTTTGCAGGTTTACTTCCGGTTAAAATACAAATACTTTGAATTATCGGGTTCAGGTTATGTTCAGGTTCGAAGAAGCAAAAATTCAAAGGTTCGAATTCGGTTCGGGTTCAAGAATTTGAAACCGTCAATTCCACTTATTCCGGTACACAGGCGCATTTTTTCAAAAATACTTATTGCATTCAGGCTGATTCGCCTGATTGTACTTTTTAAGATGCTGCTGTAGCTCATAAAGGATGTTCTCAGCGGCAGAAATAACTTCAGAATTATACGACCTTTTTCCACCGTGTATAAAATCTGATTCTGGCATAAATCACGCAATAGCCTGCTTCTTGGGTTAAATCATTTCCATCTGCGCATTTACTCTTAGATCAATCGATTTTACATAATAATAAGGCACTAGTTGCATGCATCACCGTTGCCAGCTGCAGCAGTGTTGCTCTCGCCCTCTAACAACAGCTTTCAGCATTATGACGTAGGATTGCAACACAAACGCGCCGAGATAAATCAAACGAAACCATGAAGAAATAAATCACTTAGTTTTGTAGCATTGATAGCGCAGTCCCAAAAAGGCACTCCGGTCTGGGTTTAGGTTAAAAAAAAATTATATTAACAGTTCAAATCCGGTTAAGGCTCAAGATTTTTGATGACCTTGGGTTCAGGTTAAGTTCACGTCTATTAAATTATAAAGGTTAGGGTTCGGTTCGGATTCAATGAAAGGAAGCGGTTAATACGGTTTTACGGTTTATGTTCCGGTTCGACGCCCTGGATAAAATTTGGAATAAAATTGAGTTTAGTCTTCTTTGTAACTTATTGAACAACAAACACACTTGAATAAAAAGCCTGAAAATAACGAGCGGCGGCTTTTTTTGTTTAAGAGTTTTTTCACCTACGTGTTTGAGAAAAAGACTTAATATTCATAATACAAACATATCCCGAATTTTAGTGACTCGGTTTACATTTTTCACTAAGATCTTATGATTTAAATAATATTCAAGTGCACTGGCCAACGTAGTTAGTTCTTTTTCTAAGTAATTGCAGTAGCCTACAAACACCAGCAAAGTAGTTTGATTTTTGTGTAGTCGTAACACAAATGCGAGAGCGCAAGTAGTTGTAGTTATGCGATGCTATAACAACAGGACTGTCATCATTTGTTAAGAAGTTGCGGGCCGAGCTATTTACCTTAGCGGGCCATAACCGATCCACGGGTCGTAATTAGGGTTGGATCCATTCATTTTTTTTTTTTAATTTTGAAATTCAAATTCATTGACTCTGAAAAAACGAAATTCAAATTCAAACTCATTGACTTTGAAAAAACAAAACTCAAATTGCAAAAATGTTTTTGCAGATTTTTCCAGAAAACGGTGTGGTTTACGGGCTCTGCCGTGGCATTAAACAGAACAGAGATTTTTTAAAAATTGCAACAAGACTTAATGGGCACCGTGTATTTTTTCTATAGTGCCAACTCACCAACTCTAAAGTTTGAGCACTGTAGGCATGAAAAATTGTTTATCGCGATAATTTATCGGCGATAACCAAATATATTACAAAAGCTATATCGGTAATCGATAAATCAAAACTATTTTGAGCGGTAACGATAATCGGTCAAAAATTATCGCCGATAAATTATCGCCGATAAATTATCGCGATAAATGCCCATCTCTGACTGCAACAATGACAGTAGAAGATGCAAAAAACATAAGTTTTATTAGAAAACACGAAGAACATTTAACGAAATCGAAGAGATAAAGCAAGCACACAAACAAATTTTTAACGGCTACAAAACATTTTTATTGCATTTTATAAGCAACAGCCTCTGATACGTCTCCGCGCCTAGTGAAACCATAGACCGCGCTTAGTGAAACCACTAGTACCAAGTGATTCAACGCAAAGATAATACTACAGGGTGTTTCATAAAGTGCCCCGAATTTGAATTCGGCGAACCTTTCGTGTCTTAAAGATTAAGGGCATACTTCTATCATTTTTGCAAAGTCTCTTCACTCCGATTAATTGGTTTTTGTTTTAATTTGCAGAATACTTCATGCAAAATTGACTGATTTGCAGAATAAGTTACGTGTACTTGCTTAGTAATTGTTGCTTAGAATATTGTGTCATGGAGCGGTTTTGAACAGCACGACGAGTTGTTATTGTTAAAACATTTTACCGAAATGGAGAATGTGCCACGCAAGCCATGCGAAAACTCCGAACCATTTTTGGCAAAAATGAAGTTTCCTGCGAGTCTGCTGTACGCAGACTAGTGACAAAGTTTGAAACTACTGGTTCAGTTTTAACGGTGAAATTGCCTGGGCGAAAACGTTCTCGTCGAACTGAGGAACAGATTGTTCTTGTGCAAGATAGTGTCCTTGCGAATCCACGAAAATCAATTCGCCGACGTTCGCAGCAGCTGGATATCCCTATCTTTTCGTTGCATCAAACTTTGCTTAAAGATCTCCATATGCACGCGTACAAAATTCAGCTTCTCGCGGTCTAAAGCCAGCTGATCATGGGAGGCGGAGGTGATTTGCTGATCTTGCGAACTTACCCCTTGTGATTTCTTCTTGTGGGGGTTCGTGAAATACAAGATATACGCCAACAAACTACGCACGATTCTTCAACTCCAAGATGGAATCGAGCGAGTGGTTGGAGACATCGGGCCACAGATGTGTGGAAAAGTTATCAGTAATTTCGAAGATCGCATAAATGCATGCAGGCTCAGTGCAAGTGGACATATGACGGACATTGTGTTTCATACTTTAACGGGAGAACTTACTGTTCATAAGTATGCCATTTGTAACCATTTGTGTTATTATTCGTTTTCCTAAATAAAATTTCAAATTCGGCGCACTTTATGGAACACCATGTAGTTGGCCCTCGATAAATTTTCTATATTCAATTGTGGTCCGCGCAACTTCTGAATCGTGCAGGCGCAGGCCTGATGTAAGCAAAATCAAATATAGTCTTCGTTATACTCGTGGTATTACGCCGAAGCGCGTAACGAATGGCGGGGCCCGTCTCCGCAGCTTAAAGCCAAGGCAACCCAGTTTTGAAGTTTAAAGAAATATCGCAGCGGTAGCAACTCCCTTGCGATACTGGGTCCGATTTGACCAGCCCAGAAAATGAACCTCAGAGTCCAGACCTTCCGCAACGATAGCAATGCCGTTACCACTGAGTTAATCCGGCTATCACTAGAACAACCGGAGCAGTGGCAAGCCCTCAACGACCAACAGCCGTCATTTTGACCACTTCTTTTGATACTTTACGAGAATATGCTAGGTGTGGTTGCAATTAAAGTGTCGAAAAAACACTCAGTTCACGTAATTCAGTGCTGAAAAAGCAGTTGTATTCGAAAAAAAGACAAAAACTGGACACAAATTTGAAAATTGTTCCAAAATATCAGTAGCTGCACATAAAACCCACTCAAAAAATAATAAGAAATGCGGTTATTTTCCAAATATTGTGAACCGAAAATGCAACAGTTTTTTAGGGTGACTGCGAAGAGAGCTTGTGCTCTTCCAGTTAGCAACCACCCGGTGTAAATATGTTAAACGCGATGGTCTCTACCCGTGAATCGAACCCGTCGCGTAGAATTTGTCACCTGCGTGCGGTACCGCTAGGCCATGTCACATGATATAAAATTCCGTGGCGGTGCACTTGCCTCATACAGTTTTGTTGCAGTTGAAACAAAGTTTGCCGGATTTGTTTTTATTGCAGTTCACTGCTATTCGAAACTGTTTTAGCGTCTCGGATTTTATTGGTTCGTCAATACTTCATTTGAGGAACCCCAATAGGTTTGCATCAATTGGGCAAATACGCCATACTTTCATTACAAAAAAATTTGAAGATGGCTTGAAGTAGACTTCTACTTCAAGCCATCTTCAAATTCTGTACCACCAAACGTCTGTACAAAAAAATTATGATACACTTATTTACGCTTTTTTTCTCTTCTTTTTTTTGAAGGGTACGGCAAAGGTAGCTTGCACTCAAGTGAGCAGCACCCGGTGTAGGCTGCACATGTCAAATGCAATCGGCCCCAGCTGCGAATCGAACCCGTCACGCAAGATCCGCCATTCGCGCGCGGGACCGCTATAGGCCTAGTCGCTGCTAAAGAATTTGCTTGTATGCTCCACGCTGCTTTTTCTACCTGAAGAAGAGCGCAGGGTGGTGTTTGGGTGGGATGCCTGTCCAGCAGAGCTGGCTAAATACCAACGGTTCTTCTCAAGTAAATAAGGCTTTTGTGGGAATTCAGCCTTCGGCGCCGACAGCCCACGGTGCTGAATGCCCATGAAAGTCCGTATTTGTCACGGAAATATTTATCGCATTATAGCTCGTTTCTGTTTCACAAACTTCTTCATAACCTAAAATCCTACATATGTATACAGTGGAAACTGAAAAATTTACTATGACTGGTTTTTGAGTTGAACCTATCTTCCAAGTGACAATACAATGTTACAAATGAAATTCATTCACCAAAAAAAATCAAATCTTCATTATACTCTCGGTATTATACGCCGAAGCGTGTAACCAGAGCTGGGGCTCCGTGGCTTAGCGCCTGGGCAACACAGCTTCGAACTCCGAAAATATATCGCAGCGGTGGCGAATTACTGGCGACACTGTGTCCAATTTGACCGGCCCAAGGAACGAACCCCAGACCTACCCCAGCGATAGCAATGTCGCTGCAACTGAACCAACCGGCCGGTAAAATTCATTCGTCTGAAAGTAGAACGGATATGGTCTTATAAAGTATCGCGCTAAGTTCACAACACTGTTTTTTCTATAGCTGTCAAAATGACCACTAATGGTCGTTGGAGGTAAAACATTTTCTAAACTAACTGTCAAAGCAATTTTCGGCTTGTTATTCAGTATCAGAGTTCCTGTCTGCTACCTAGGAAAAGTCGAGAAGTTTTCCACCAATGCGAGTTTTGACTTTTGTACAAAAGAATATTTCACCTTAAAATTGGAAAATCTTCAAACCGACCGCACCAGCCGTTCTAGTGTTAAAAGACACAAGTCTGCTCGTAATAATTCTTTTTGCAGCAAATGATAAAATAACATCGGCAGAATTCATATGCAACAAGAAATAATCTTAAATCTTTTATGTCCATTGTCCATGACGCGGCATTTCGCATTCTTTGTCTATCATCAAATACACCTATGGCCAAGGGTGGAAACTCAAACCTAAACCGAAACCTGAAAACCCGATTTGAAAGGGAATTTTGGAAACCCAAACTGAAACTGACACCTACTTAGCCAAATTTTTGATAACCTAAACCTGAACCAAAACCGTTTTTTCTTGAAACGTGAAAACCGAAACTGAAACTAAAATCTGTTTAAAATTTTCTAAGGTTTTAGGTTTTAAAAATTGTCATCACCATCCTTACCAGCATAATTCCTTTAACGCTGAGCGTCGAATAGAGGAGCTGTGAATACTAATTTTTGAGTCTTTGGTTTCACCGGACTCGGAACCATACCCAAGTCGACAACTTCTGAAGCAATTGCTCTCCTCACTCGGCCATCTGAGCTGCTACTTATGATCGTAATAAAACAAAAACGCCAAAAAGTAGAGGATTTAAATTATTCGTATTAACAGTAAAATAGCTTTCTTGGGTGAAACTTAAACCGAAACTGAAACCCAGAAACCGAAGCTGTGTGTAAGCAAAACTGAAACCGAAACTGGAACCGATTTTTCAACAGACGTGAAACCAAACCAAAACTGAAACCTGACATCTGGGTTTCAACACACCGAAACTGAAACTGACACCCTAACGCCAAGTAGCCAGGTTTCCACCCTTGCCTACGGCACGGGTTACTCTTATGATTACTCGCAACAAAACCGGCTTGAAGATGTGACTTTTAGTATGGAACCGAATGACAAAAATTTTGAATTTCACCACTGCCTACAACGCATATTGTGTAGCTAAAGCTTAACGCAACTTTCATGGTTTTGGTCAGGGCTTTGAAGCAGGCACGAACCTGCACCTGATCCGACTCCAGCTCCGGAGCTCTCTTCTATCACAAACTAGCTCTAGCTCCGGAGCTCTTTAATACCACTGCTCCGGCTCCTTTCCGCACTTTAAAGCTTGTAATGTTCTCAAAAATCAAACGTGTTTTCACTGTTTTTTATCGTGTGTTGCTGATCCAGTGCACTAGGCGGTATAGGCACGGTTTATTAACATTGCGCCTTATCGTCCGAAAAATGTGGTAGCCTACTGTACCGGTATTTAACTTCCTTTATCACGAAGCACCCAGGGGTGCCGGAACGGGAGGGGCAGGGGGGCTACTTGCCTCTTTAACATCCGGATGTACGTACAGTACTGCAAGTGCCCTTAAAGAAAGCTGCCCCCTGCCAGGGCCGAAACTAGGCAATAGGGCCCCCCCAAAATCATCTTTCGGTGCCCCGTAAAAATTTTTTCTTAAATGGTGATGCAAAAGAGCGAGCCCCGAAGGGGCGATGCCAAGCTAGGGGGTCTGGGGGCATGCCCCCCAGAAAACTTTGCGGAATTTGACCTTATTTTGGAGGCTTTTTGTGCGTTTTGAGCCTTTAAAATTCCTCAGTATTAACAAGGTTTAGTATATAGTCTGTTTTACTCGGTCCCTTCCAAACCCACTAAAATAATGCTGCAAGCAAACCCTACTATAACATTTCGCTACCTATGCAAAGAAAAAAAGTTTTTAAGGCTTATTTTTGCGCCTTTCACGGATGAGGGGCCCTTGGTAAGCTATTAAACGTTTGTTTGCTAGTTTTGCGACTGCTTTTTTTCGAAAAACTTGCAGGGGCCCCCCATGGCCAAAAGCATAAATATGGTATGGGGGCCCCACATCGCGCGAGTTAAGACAAAAAATAGGTATATTGAATCTTAGAATAGGCCTATTTAAGGCACCTTTATCATACGTTGAGTAAATAGTACTACGTAGTAAATAGTACTACGTACTATTTACTGGGCCCCCTTTTTGTGCGCCCCCCCGGGTTGGGGGTTTCGGGGGGCGCTAGTTTCGGCACTGCTCCCTGCCCTTACAACGTTCTGACACCCCTAAATGCACCAACAACAATAATATCTTAGGAAATATCAAAAAAAAGCTTGAATCTTCTATGCCGATGACGTGGTATCATGCATATTCTTTGTGCTTCATTAAACACACGGAGGTGCCTAGGTAAAATTCAAACTAGGGGGGCCCTGTATATTGCAAAAAAACTATTATTTTATACCAGATGTTCTTAAACTTTTTCAGTCACGCTCCCTTTACGTCCACGCCCCACCACCAGTGTGAAGACTGTTCCCCCCCTAAAAGCTCCAGATGGGACCCTTTGATATTGCAAGCATTCGGGCAGTTTCGCGATTTTTCGACTGGGTAACTACTTTCCTCATTAGCTGTATTATTTCAAGGGACGTATCCAGAAATTTCCTCAGGAGGGGCGCGCCCCAAACTTTCGTACACGCAGCTTCTTTTGGTGTGTGGTAAAATTAGAGCAAATTTGAAGCAGAATAAAAACCATCGATGACTCTAGGTGGGTTCGGAGGGCATGCTCCCCCAGAAAGTTTTTGAAAATTTAATTACCATTTACATCGTGTAATTGTAGTGCTTTATCAGCAATTTTTGACGAAATTTTCTTTAATGATTTCCTCTAATTATGATTCTTATGCTACAATAGGCCTACTGCCCCTACAAATGCCCCCCCCGACCGAGGGGACCAAACTTCGGAGATGCCTTGATACGACACTGCCCACCACGCTTCAAAAAACATGCAGAAACATAAGATTTTATTTGCAATGTCTTAATCGATTTAATGGGAAGGATGCAGCGGTGCAGCTAGTTTGGGGAAATCAGTTTTGATGTTTGACGAAAAAAAGATTTGAAAATACACGTTCAATCATTAAGTCACTGCTATGCTCAAGCCCCCCTTACAAATCTTTTATGAAATACCTACGTTTACAAGGGTTTGGCCGATTTTAAGAGCCCCCCTGGCCCTCCCTACGATCAGTTTTTTTAGAACTTGGGGACCGAGCCCCCCACCAAAGCAACCCTGCAAATACACCTACGGCACGAATAGCATTTTGTGGATTCAAGTCGCAAGCATAATTATCAGCCTACAGCGCAGCTCATACGTTTTATTATAGGTTAGTTACAGCCTTAGGCGTAGCCTGGAAAGGGGGCACGGGGGCCATGCCCCCCCCCAATCCATCCTGGACAAAAGCAAGGATCTTGGCAGAGCCGGCGCCAAGGAGGGCCAGGGGGGTCTGGTCCCCCTATTGACACGCTTGGCTCCCCAATCAAAAAGCTTACTCTTTTAAAAACAGCGGCTTTTATGCTTAATTTCAAACTTTGCTCCTCCCCCTCCCCTGATGAACGCTTGGCCCCTTTTAGTCGACTGCTCCGCTGCCGGCTCTGGATCTTGGTAATTAGGATAAATACTTGCCATTGCGTGTTGTTTTCTTGCTGGGATTTTAATAAGTGGGATTACATCGGAGAAATACAATACAACTTTGCTTTTTGTGCTGGCCAGAGTTATGTTGGCTCAGCCGCAATGGCCACCAAACGGTCAAGCGTCACTTGAATTGTTTAAAACGAATCTCCTTTGGCATATTATTTTCGCAGTGCTATGCATTGCTTAAATTTGAGTGCTTCTGCAGCTGTAAAAGTTTTAGCAATCCAAAATGTTGAAAACGTTGCACGGAAGTGGTTAAAATGTAGACCAGTGCGAAGAAAACAGCGTGGTTGAAATCCTGCATCAAAAAACTTGTCTGTAGTCTAGGAGAAACAAAACGTTATCTTGTCGGCTTATGTAAAAGCCGCTTTGTAGAACGTCATGTATCGATACCGGTGAAGCACTCAAAATTAAGGGCAAAAACTTTCAATAAAGTTTGCCCGAAAACTGTTCAAAATGCATTAAAATGGCCTTTAACAAACGTGAATTTAAAAAAATTTCCCAGGGAGCATGCCCCCGGACCCTCTGGAGCCTTTTTTGCTCCTCAACTTGCTTCACATTAATTCTGCCGGAAAGAACTACGCTTGGAAAAATGTTGAAATTTGGGGCCCCTTCCTTAAAAAACTTCTGATTACGCCTCAAACATGAAAATTTTTCAAAGGGCTTATTTACGCCCTTTTCCGCGTCTAGACGTTCTACCGTTTTTGTATTCACTGTAGTAAACATTCAACCCAATTCAAAATTGTATCCCCTCACCAAAATTTTCTAGATCCACTCCTAGTCTGAAGTAAGCACGCATAAATCGAAAACGTGCGAACAAAATGCATAATATTTGGTGAAAGACTCCGAGCGAGAGGGGAAAAAAGTTTGATCAAAATTTGTTTAAAAGCACTAAAAAGACAATAGCACTATGTAAAATTTCAAATTTTTTCCGGGAGAGCATGCCCCCGAACCCCCTAGAGCCGTTTTTTCCTCAATTTGCTCTGCCGGAAAACACATACGCTTATAAAAGATGTCACAACTTGGTGCCCTCCCTAAAAAAAACTTTGAATACGCCTCTGACATGAAGAATTGACGCCCTATTTCAAGTCTAAACGCCTGACGTCTTTGTATCTAGTAAACACTCAACGTAGGCTAATTCAAATCTGCATCCCCCCCATTAAAATTTTCTGGATTCGTTGCTGCTGTTGGGTAAGATTTGTTAAACTTCAGCCCCCCCCCCCATTGAAAATCCTGGCTACGCCTATGTTTAAAGCATGGTTACTGTCTGGGATTAAAGGAAATAAATTGGAGCAACGCGGCGACCTATCTTATACAGGTTCGGCCCCATACGATCCCAGTCGAGATCACTTGTTTCCATACGGTCTCACCCCGCCTCATTTGTTCACACTCAATCTCCTGGCAACGCCTAAGCCAATTGAAAATCCTGGCTACGCCTATGGTTAAAGCATGGTTACTGTCTGGGATTAAAGGAAAGAAATTGGAGCAATCAGTTGTAACCACGGCGACCTATCTTATACAGGTTCGGCCCCATACGATCCCAGTCGAGATCACTTGTTTCCATACGGTCTCATTCGGCATCATTTGTTCACACTCAGTCTCGTTTGATTCCATAGGTCCCACGCGGTCTATTACAGTCGCAGAGATGCAGACGATCCACATGAAGATACCATGCGATTTCATTAGGCCCATTCGGTCCCATGTAGTCTTATTCGATCCCATGAACAGCATATATATGGGTACCACGCTGTTCTATTCTGCTCCATTTGGTCATATACTGTTCCATTTGGTTCCACACCGTCCCACGCGGTTCCCATACGGTCCAATACGGCTCCCATACGGTTTTTAGTTCAACCCATTTTCTAGCGCTGCAGCGGACTGCTGGTTTGTCTCTACGAAAGTCTGCTGGCGCTCTAGACACTTCTTAAAAAATTTATCATTTCTGGTGTTTGTTGGCTATTACTCATTATAATAGAGGTCGAGTTAACGAAGCTGAAATATGTTCGAAAAAGCAAACCGTTTACAGGATTTTAAAAATAGGATTACCCCTCCTGGTAGTTCTTTTTTTTAGCTCGCTAAGGATCCTAAAAATAGGATTACCGGTAAAATATGTATTGTATTGGAATGAAATCATGCCACTATGATAATGGCTTTATGTACCGGTATAGTGTATTGGTGTATAGTGATTTCATTCAATTACAAGCTCTACCTATTGATAGTTAATAGTCTAATTACCGGTATCAACTTCTCTAAGAGAAGAAGTTAAACCTCACTTCTTGCTTCAACTCGTAATATAAATGTATCTAGACAACCGGTGTTCCCTCCAAGGCGCAAAATATGAGAAAAATTGAGAGCAAAATGATTTAATTCTTGCAGCAGAATGCCAATTGCTATAATGATTTAAGAGCAAATTAGTTGGGAAGTGTTCAAAGTTTTTTGGGTCAAATAAAAGTGTTTTACCATAGCCTAGTCTAGAAACTCATATTTTAGACAAAATTATTGGAGACTTTAAATAGGTAGCCTACACTTTTTAAATGTTTGTGCATATTTTCATCAAAATTCAGATTTGGGCAAGTTCACACAAGTTAAAACCTTGCATTGTAAAAATCATTATTATAGCTCCTTACATCTTACCCTGGTAGGCTAACTACCGCGACTGTCCTGGTACATCTTACAAATTAACAATAAAAATCCTGAAACTAGAGATTTTATCAGCTTAAAAACGACAAATGCAAAGACAAGACTGCAAACCTAAACTGCACATTTTTGTATTTACGAAGCTCAATCTGTTAACAATCACTACTTAGTTCACGAAGTTGAGCTTTAATCAGTGTGGACAGTTTCAATCACTTGAATGAAGTAGTTTTAACAAATTTGGAAAGTCCAGCACGCAGGTACTAACTTCTGTTTGTCACGGATCAATGAGTAAAAACGGTTACGCATTGGTGATCATTGAAAAAAGTCAGAGGTGTCCTTCGGGCACTTCAAGAAGTAAAAGCTACAAAATTTGCTGGAGTGTGTTCAACCATGCTGGGTTTGTAGCGATCGTGTCATGTATCCTCGTTAAACTTTAAATTTTCACATAACGTATTCAAATCATAACTAGTTTCACATTCGTTATTAGCACATTTAGCATAGTTTTGATGTAGGTTAAATGCCGATATCAATTCTCTTCATACATTTCATACTTCCGTTAAAATGATATTTTGTCAACTAAATGCTTTTGCGATTCAGATCAGAATGCTTCATCTTGATAGACGGTTGCAATAGAATCAAAGTGCGTTGTGACAGAAAATTATGATTCTCAATATTATTAAAAAGCTTTATGAATTTAAGTAAACGAAGCAAATTAATTATCGTAATTCTACTGCAAATAAGTTGAAGTTTTAATTTCTATACTTCATTATTTGAAAGAAAATATATCTCAATAGCCGACTATAATGTAGACGTGTCACAGTTAATTTATTGTGTTTGTACAATAATTATAATCTATTTTTCTTTTTTGTTTATAATTCTATTTGAATAAGTTCAACGTGGATAAGGATGAATTGTTGAATTGTGGAATAAATTAATAAAGTAACTTTTGGAGTCAGATTTACCTTTCGACAATTTGAATAAGAAATTGGAATAAATTAATAATGTAACTGATTGTCGAAATGTAAATCTGACTCCAAAAGTTACTTTATTAATTTATTCCACAATTCAACAATTCATCCTTATCCACGTTGAACTTATTCAAATAGAATTATAAACAAAAAAGAAAAATAGATTATAATTATTGTACAAACACAATAAATTAACTGTGACACGTCTACATTATAGTCGGCTATTGAGATATATTTTCTTTCAAATAATGAAGTATAGAAATTAAAACTTCAACTTATTTGCAGTAGAATTACGATAATTAATTTGCTTCGTTTACTTAAATTCATAAAGCTTTTTAATAATATTGAGAATCATAATTTTCTGTCACAACGCACTTTGATTCTATCGCAACCGTCTATCAAGATGAAGCATTCTGATCTGAATGGCAAAAGCATTTAGTTGACAAAATATCATTTTAACGGAAGTATGAAATGTATGAAGAGAATTGATATCGGCATTTAACCTACATCAAAACTATGCTAAATGTGCTAATAACGAATGTGAAACTAGTTATGATTTGAATACGTTATGTGAAAATTTAAAGTTTAACGAGGATACATGACACGATCGCGACAGATTAACTGAGGTCATTTTCGAATTATTGTACTGGTAAATATTATGCTTGGGTTGTTTGGCATTATTGTTGGCAAACTTGTTTGCGTTAATGTTGGCAAAAATTACCAACAACTGCTTAAATTTTTTATTCATTGTTAGTAAGCTTGTTTAAGTGATGCTTGACAAAAGTTACCACGAAAAGCTTTAAACATTTTTTCAATTTGTAGCTGTATTTTCAGCAACTGCGCTTTGTAGAAATTACATATTTTTTACAAAAATTTACCAGCACGTATTACAAATTTTTCTACCAAAGTTTAGAAAATCAAAAAATATTAGTTATTGTAGCCTAATTATATATTGTTACAAACAGTTTGCCAGACTTTGCTTTGCATTATTGTCGGCAAACTTGTTTGCGTTAGTGTTGGCAAAAACTACCAGCAATCGCTTAAACTATCATTTTAATTTGCTTAGCATGTCGTACAGTAGTGTTTTGTAAAAACACAACTATATTTCTACAGTTTATAATTATGAAGTAAACGTTTTGCTTCAAAACTTAGCAAAAGAAGTTACCGAAACAAAAGCAAAATTTACTGTAACTTATGAAATTTTCTGCTGACATTAAAAAAAATTTTGTTAGTTTTTGTCAGGGAGACGAACCGTTTAATTTTTTCGGTTCAGGTTCGGTTTGGGTTCATCAGCGGTTTCAAATTCGGTTCAGTTCGGGTTAAGATTCAGATAAATTGAAACGCTCCGGTTTGGGTTTGCTCCTGTAAAAAATATTTCAAAATCAGTTTATAAAGTTCCGCTTCAGGTTCGCAGTAAAAAATGGTATAATTCTAGTAACACAATTTAAAAAATGAAACGTACAAAGCAATTTTTCTTCGCATTGATCGGCCAATGTAATGCATAAAATACTTGTGGTAAAGCCAATTTCGAGATAATTAAATTGTTACTACCGTATGACACGGGCAGCCTATACTTTGATAAAGAAACATATCTTCACATTGACGGGCCAATGCACTGCTTGTAGTGCTGTGCAAGTACTGTATTTCTTTGAATATAAGCCGCCTTCAAAGTGACTCGTGTGACCTCACGGAGCGAGCCGCTTTTTTAATCGGTTCGGGTTCGGTTAAGGTTGGCAAGTACTCAAATTATTCGGTACAGTTTCGGTTCGCTCGTTGCAATTTTGAAAAATACGGTTCCAGTTTGGTTAAGTTTCGACAAAAAAAGTGCAAAACCGGTTTATAAAATTCTGGTTCGGGTTCGGTTCGACTCTTTGGTTTTTGTTGGCGTACTTTTTACATGCTCGTGAAAAGTAGTAAATATTTTTATCTCTAGCAACACATGTTTGTTCATCACCAATAACTGCAATTTTTACCACGCATTTCGTAAAAATTCAGAACAATATCGCTAAAACAAAACTTTTGCCTAAATAACATTTACTGCAATATAGACTAAAATTAAGTTTTAAAGAATTATGACTAAAAATAATTTTTTTTTTATATTTACGAGCAAGAACGTAATATTTTCAATCAAGGTGATGAAACTGCTATTAGTTTCATACATATTTTCTTGTTATACCCTTGTATAAATTACGTAAAGATCTCCTAAATATTTAGTTAAATTGGCAGCAAATTTTTCGGCAACATACATAAACAGCATATCACCAACCAAATGAAAAAAATTGCTATTTGGTAGTAAATTCTATTGTTAAATTAGTTAAATTGGCTTTACTTTTTTCGCTGTAATTATTTTTTAATGCACAATGGTAAATATTAGAAGCATTTGTTAAAAGTCATAATTCTAAACATCTTTGTAAATTCGCTACCAGTTATGCCTTGAGAAATTTGCGAATTTTTTTACAGTGTAGGCTAAATTGTTTAGGTCATTAAAAACTTTACCGTGTCGTATTAAACAAAAGGCTCTAAACCCCCGCTGTGTCGTTGAAAGTTTCATCGAGTTTCCACGATCAGGGCAGCCGACCACCTGTTGAGTTTGTGGGAGGATCTTTTCCTTTCTAGTGTCAGTGCCGCCTTCGAATCGCTGTTGAAAACTGTTATGGATCCGTGGCTTTACGGACTGTATCTGTCTCCAGACAAATGCTGCCTGCAAGTCGGAAGGATGTTCTACCTGCCATTCTAGAAAGTTTCGTCATCTATGAGTATAAGTGCCGCTGTGACAGTCGGTACGTAGGAAGAACACCTCAACGACTTCAAGACCGCATCAAGCAGCATGTTCCGAAATGGCTACGACAGCACACAGACAGACAGACAAGTTTATTTTCATATTGCAACTACAAGCACTCAAAAAAGCTTTAAAAAGGAAAAAAACAGTAGATTTAAGGTAAACATGCAACTGAAGCTCATTTACTTGCAATATGAGGAAGCCGTGAAAGGACGTGAAGTCTTCGAGTCAAACGACTACCTTTTGTTTGCTTTCATGAGCAGAGTGATGCTCACATTTAATTCTCGTTGTAGCAGCAATAAGATAGCCACATCTTTTAATATGTGGCTAATTAAGAGAAAGAACTACAAGTATAATCTAGTGACTTAATTTTTATATGCAACCAATATTTGCTCGCGATATGTTTGCGTAAACTTTTTAAGTTTTAAACGTTGAATAGCAGTTGGTATCCAATTCCAAACCTTAGACCCCTGATACTTGATAGACCTTTGCGCACGGCTTGTTCAAAACAGAGGGATTGCTAAAGCTAAATTATCACTTAGAGGAAGACCTAGTAGAACGTTTGTGTGCCAATGACACCCTGTGAAAATACGTTTGAAAATATTTTGGCAAGGAGTGGTTAACAGATCTGTGGACAAATTTCGCCATTTCCATTTTAGCTACATCTCTTACTTTTAGAATGCTTAGACGATCAAAACACGGTGTCACATGCTCGCGCCAATTTAAAGAACATATCGCACGCACAGCTTTGTTTTGTAGCAATTGCAGCTTTTTAAAGTGCGATGCATACGTTGAGCCCCAAAGAATAATTCCGTATAAAATATGAGGATAAACTATCGAGTAGTAGAGCATTAAAAGAGCTGAATTGGGTAAATAATGTTTCAATTTAGTTTTTATACCAACATTTTGAGATGGTTTATTTTCAATTTTGGTAAGATGGGGTAAAAAATTCAATTCTTGATCTAGTTCAGCCCCTAAATATTTTAACGATTTATCGTTTCCGATACATGTATCATCGTATAGCAGAGAGAATTGTATTTGAGGGGCTCGGAGCTTGGGGTTTACCACTATAAGTTTTGATTTCGCCGGATTTACTGTCAACTTATTAGTATCCATCCAGTTTTTCAAAGAACTTAATTCAGAGTTACCAATTATTTCAAGATCAGCTATGTTTTTAGCGGTCAGGAATAAACAAGTGTCGTCAGCAAACAGTCTTGGTATAGTTTGTAACGCATTTCTTATATCATTAACATAAAGGATGAAAAGTAATGGGCCAAAGACTGATCCCTGAGGAACCAAACTAGATTTGTATCCAGACAAAAAAACTTACTGATTTCTATTGTTTAAATAACTATTAAGGAGTTTGTAACATGGACCACGTATACCATAATAGTCCAATTTATAAAGCAGTATATCAAAATTAACCGTATCAAATGCTTTTTTTATATCTAACGCTAAACACATGAAAGGTTTCCACTGTTAATATTGTCATAGCATTCAGTAATTACATCAATGAGAGGATATATGGTGCTGCGTTTCTTTCGAAATCACTTTGGCGGTCATATAGTATATCATGACTATTAATAAAACTAAGAATTCTGGTTTTAATTAACTTTTCTATAACCTTAGAAAAGACGGGTAAAAGGGAAATTGGTCTGTAGTTTTCGATTAAACTTTTTTCCCCATATTTAAATATTGGAATAACTTTAGCTATTTTCAAGATATTTGGAAAAAGCCTTGGTTGAACATGAATTCGATAAAGTAGGTCAAGTAGGGTGCAATGATAAGCGAAGCTGTTTTAATGAAAAACGGTGACAAGTCGTCGGAACCAGCAGCTTTTTTATTCTTTAAACAATTTAGTTCATTAAAAACTTCATTGGCGGTAGGTGGTATCAACGCAATAGAAGATGCAACTTTGCTAGATTTATGCAGAAAATATTTAAAATTTATATTTGGTTCATTAATGTTTTGAGCCAGTCTGCGACCTATGTTGCCAAAAAAATTATTAAACGATTCGGCTATAAGTTCAGGTTCTTCAACGCGTTTTTCGTCAATGTTCATTACAGATGGCAAATCAAGCGACTTCTTGTTGCCACTCAACAATTGCTGCAAAACGTCCCAGGTTTTTGGAGGGCTGTTTTTACTATCATGTATAGCTTTATGAAAATATATTTTTTTTAGAAGCGGTTTTAACACAAGTGAGCGCATTTGAGTATTTTTTGTAAATATCACGTTCGACGGGATTTGGGCTCAGAAAATGTGTTCTATGCAGCTTTTGTTTTTTCTTAATCGAGATAAGAATACCTTTTGTAATCCAAGGTTTTTTGTTTAAGCGCTTTTGCTTGCGTGATAGTTTCTTAAGCGGTGCATGACGATTTATTGCTAGTTTAATGACCTGAACAAAAGCGGAGAAGAATTAATCGCAATTTTTTTCGTCCAAATTGGGCGAGTCATTTAACAGTTCATCCAGCGATGCTTTAAGGTCGCTGTTGAAATTATCTCTATTAAATTCTTTAAGTGGCCGGGTATAGTGGTTAGTTTGATCAATTTTACGTTTTGAATGCTTCAGTATGACAAATATCGGGTAGTGGTCAGTTAACGCACATTTAACAATACCCGGAACTGATTTATATTTAAATACATTGGAATAGACAATTTGACATGGTCAATGGTAGTCCGTGAAACAGGAATAATTCTTGTATGCAAATCAATCAGGTTATGAAACGAATTACTATTTAGCATATTCAAGTAACTACGTGTTTTGCAGCAAGCTTCATTTGTTTTCAAATCGATATTTACATCCCCCCAAAATAACGCAGTTTAAATTATCAGCAGCAATTTTAATTAAAGAATTATTTAATTTATGAAAAAAATCGTTAATATTTGCTTTTGGGTGTCTGTATATGACGCAGACCAGGAAGGTCTCCCTATTTTTAAATCGCAATTTTACCCACAAGTCTTCGCAGTTCGGATCGTTAATTGAATAATTTTGTATCACTTCATACTCTAACGTTTCGGAAACGTACATGGCAACTCCTCCCGCATTCGTCTTGGAATTCTTAGTTACAATATTATATCTAGCCAGGTTGACGAGGCGGAGATTTGATGTGTTTTTTAAACGAGTCTCACTTAAACAAATCAAGTTTGGTAAGGTGTTCAATTCGGTAAGCAGATGATAAAAGTCATCAAATTTTTTTTGTAGTGAACGAATGTTCACGTGCAACGCAAAAAGTCTATCGGTAGCAGGATCAAAGGTAGGAATCGAACTACTGTCGTAGTAATCGCACTGCTTAGTATTTTCGGTTGAACCATTTATCATGTCATTAGCAGTTTCAAAATCCTGGGCGTTGGGGTCAAGCATAATGTTAGTCAGCTGCTGCTTCACGTCCCCGGCCAAGCGCAAAATTGTCAAGCACAGCAAAAATAACACAATGTTAAAGTAGAAGCACGAACAATGCCTAAGTAGGCCTAGTACAACTACAAACGTAAGCAGAAAACAAAAAAAACAAACAAAAACGACTAATATACCAGAAGGCCTAACTAATATACCGGACTACTAACTAAAGATACCGGAATGCAAAACTTTATCCCGCTATTTGTCAGAGATGTAAAGTGACTACATTAATCTACAAATCATTAACTATAACAACAGTAAATGCTATCCACATGTAAAGTCTTTCACATCCACCATATTTTCAACGTTCCAAACAGGTACAAAGTGCTCTGCAGCAGTCATGCCGAAAGGACGCGCTTACCACATGCGTCCCTTCTACATGACCGTCACAAGGCCACAACCATCATATTTTCGACTTTACAAAACAGGTGCAATAATACAACAATATAACGACAGCTAGATTTTGGGTTTTACTGCAAAAATTTTAAATAACAACAATAACAACCTTGGATGACGATATAATACAACAATATAACAACAGCTGGATTTTATTGCAGATTATTTAAATTAACTAGAAGAGAAGGACTATTACAAGTTTGAATGATGGTAATTATTAAGCCTATATTTTCTCAGCATACATAATTATTTGACGCGGACTCCATCAACAAGCAGGGAAAAGTCTCCATTAATAACAGCCCATGAGGTTTTTTCATTTTCATTTCTCGCTTTTTTAAATAAGGGCATCAGAGCGGAGCCTTTTTTTTGTTCGTAATAGGGTTTGGGCAAAGGTTCAGTTACGAAAACTGGCTTTGCTTCTCTATTTTCAGCATAACGTTTATCGTTGTAGCTCTTCAGGAATTTGAAACGGCTAAATAGCCAGTGCTTATCATCGTTATTATATAGTTTTATAATAATCGGACTGTTGACTCTGCCTTTATCAGAGTATATGGGTCGTTGCGGAAGACGATGTATGTCTACTGGTGGCAGTTCATTAAAATCTTCAAATTTGAGGCCGTCAATTAGAAATTTATGAAATAATTTGACAGTACAATCTCTGCTTTCCCATGGATTTTTTGGGTCTTCTGGTATGCCATGTATCAAGACATCAAATCGTTTACTGTACGCTTCATTTTGCAGCTTCAGTTTTGAGGCTTCTAGCTACTGCTTTTCACTTTGCGCAATCAACCTTGAGAGTTCGTCTGCCTGTTTTTGAACTTGGGCGTATAGATCATCTTAATCGCTTCGCAATTACTCGACCTGTTTTCTACAGGTGTAAACTCGCTGATATTTACTTTGCGCAAAATATCAGCTTCTAGGTCATCACAACGTTTGTTTAATATAGCATCAAGATCGCTAACCTTATTTTCAAAAGACTTCACAGAAAAGTCCAGGTTTTTAACGGTATCCTTTAGGTTGTCAATAGATTTCAGAATACGTTCTAATGTCTTGTGGATATTTGCTGCTTCTTGCTGGTCACACATTCTGTAGAGTCAACTTTATTTATTTTTTTTATTATTAAAGACACTGCTGTAGCTTCCCTGTTTGAACTGCAGTACAACTTCGCTAGAAAAATTTGCGCTGGCAGAGAGACGCACTTTTCTGCAGCTTACAAAACGCGTCCTTTCAACATGACTGCAACAGTGAGAATTCGCACAGCCTCCCAGGGCTAATACACAACCTAACCGAGCGTGCAAGCAAAAACAACACCCGATCCAGAATGTGACTCGGCAATTGGGCAACACTTATTAGAAAACGACCAATGTGCTGCCAATTACAACGATGATCAATTCTCTATTCTGGACACTGCGCGCAGTCTTTTTCGTCTCAGTCTGCTCGAAGCCAGCTACATTAAAGTACTGCGACCTAATCTATGCAAACAGAAAGAGTTTGTCTACACTCGTAAACTGTTCAGGTAGAATTTAGGTTCGCACGACTTGTCCAATCAAATCTGTGCGTGACTTTCCCACGTTCGATTGGATTCGCCAACGTAGCTACCGCTTCGCTGCCGTCCGAAACTGATATTCATCAATCGCCAGACCTTGTTTGCTCGTTCTCACTTTAACGCGATTACCCACTGACGAGTGGGTCACTAAAAGCTTCTGGGACAAACAGCTTTTATCAAAGTTACTCTAAAGAGTTATGACAGAAGGTTTCTTGAAGCCTAACCCGAAAACAGCTTTTTTCAAAGCTATTCTCAAGTTCTGTACCGCCAATCAATTATACATATTTTTTTATTTAAAATGCTCGTAACACCTTAGTTCTTTAGTAGCAGAGCCTATACTTCGCTCCAAAAACAAAAACTTTTGCATCAATTGCTCGTTTTTTAATACCACTGAATAAAAAATACATTTGACCGCAATTGTAATCCAAGTTTAGATGAATTTGTTGCAGAGATTTAACGTTAAATAATTGCTTTGTAAAACTGCCCAACTGTTAACCTGTGAATGCCGCAAACGCGTGCGCACCTCTCAGCATTTAGCATCTAATCGTCGCTGTTGTAATAATTTTAGACCTTTTTGCTAAAAATAAGGTTATTTTAGGCCTAGATCTGTGTGAGATGGCAGGATCGATTGTATGCCAATTTGCACTCGGTTCTCTTTGATATGCCTTCGTCTCCGTTATTAACCTCACTATTTTTTTTTCTTTCTTGCGTTGATTATTAGCTCTTGCCATCTTGAGAGACCACCAGCTTTCTGAAACAGTTTTGTACCCAAATTCGCAAACAACTTGATCTTGTCAATACTTATTAGACAATCTTTGTATACTCTTGCATAGTAAATTGTTGAATCATAACAAAAATTAATTCAATTAAGAGATAAAATCTTGTTTTCCTCCCTTTTTAGTGATAGTTATCGTAAATCTGCGGTGATACTGGACAGGATTTCTTTTGGTAGGTGTTTTTGTCTGTCTGGCCTTTTGTGGTTACTCTATGGTCTTAACTGCGCATGGTCTGGGATTAGGTTGGGTCTCTCCGTGTTAGTCTAGTTCAGGGGTGGGCAATTATTTCAGCCGACGGGCCACATGTGGGAAGACCAAGTCCTTCCCGGGCCGAATTATTAGATGAACAACAGAAGCGTGCCCAGTAATAAGAAGGGGCCGCAATTTTCGTCGTCGTCCAAATTACCGCCCGAAATCAAGTGAAGACTAAAAAAAAAAAAAAAAAAGGTCTTCACTTCTTTCGACGTCGTGAAGAGCAAAAGAGGTCTTTATATCCTCGCATAATCTGTTTTCCACTGGATGTCTTGTGTTCGCCGAAAATATAGATGAGGAGCAAAAGAAAAAGTCTTCGCATCCTCAGTTGACCTATTTATTTTTTGTAACCGCCGGCGGGCCGCATAAAATCGTCTCGCGGGCCGTATTTTGCCCACCTCTGGTCTAGTTGCACTGTGACGACAGTGAGTAACCTCGAAATGCCGTACACTGTTATGATTCCTATATCATAGCGGTGTTGGAGCTGTGGTCTCTCCAGTATCTTTTTTATCTCGCCGTCATTTGTTTGGTTTTTGTTTTTTCTTTTCTTACTCTATATTTCAGTTTAATCGGGTGTTGCGACCATGCCTACTAATTCCCTCATATTTAAGTTTCATTCTCGCTAGCATGTTACAACGTTAATCGTTTTGTTACTTCTTCCCTTTCCTGTGTCCGTTTGTAGTTTAACTCCTGTATTGCTGTGATCTATTTATTTTGACGGTGCAGAAATAAAAGACACTACTGCTACTACTACTTGCTGAGTCAAGAAGAAAATCAGGCTATTTTCGTACATTGTAGAGCACATAAATTAAATCTAGTTGTGCAGAATGTTTTGAGATATGATAAAAATTTAAGAAATTTGATGGAATTGATACAAAAAAACTCATTTCTTTTATTCGTGGATCTCCCAAAAGATTGTCGTGGTTTTATCAATTTAATGTAGCGGAAGGCAACGATCAGCCCACATTATTGAGATTATTTTGTCTAAACAAGTTAGTCTAACAAGTGAACGGACTTGGTACCTTCACTGTGATAGAAGTTCAGCGAGAAACTCGAAGGAGAAGTACGCAGTTTGTCACCGCAGTATAGTGACATAAATCCGGCTTTGTGCCTAAAAACAACCCGAAGATCTACCGATTTTTGTCCGGCCAATGAAGCAAACATAAACTGAATCATTAGTTTTTTCGAAACAAACAAATTTAGTCCATCATTTAAGTCAGTGTTTCCCAACCTGGGGGGGTAATATGTGATTCTTCGGTGGGTAATGTGACACCACCAACACGCTAAAAATATATGCCTGAAGGCATGTTTTTTTTGCTCCTCACCGATATTTTCACGAAAACAGGACACTTGCAGACATAGGCGCACGCAGGGGGGGCACGGTGCCATGCCCCTCCTTTGGCTCTGTAATAAGATGCTAAAACCTAACTTTCAGTCTACAGTTTCTCAAACCAATAATGGTTGCAGCCTCCTTTCATATATTTTAGCCAAGCTTCTGCTTTTAAACATAAGCTGCGAAATTATTTTTGCGTCGTCCATAGTGACTGCACTCACTGCAAGCCCTTTTTCGATAAAAAGTGTGCTAAAATGAGAGTTTTTTTATATGAAACCGCAAAAATTCGTTGGCGGCTGGAGGTTTCACCCTCAGAACCCCGGGTGTGCCCCCTCCCCTTTGCCAAATCTTGGGTGCGCCACTGCCTGCGGACTTGCAGATCTTTTTTTGCTCTTAACCGATATTTTCGACGTATTGACCTTTCTTTTTGCACCTCACTGATTGATATAACTGAGGTAAACTTCTGTAATACTGTAGTTTTATTGTGGGCAATTGAGGATCAGTCACATCAAGTGGGTAATGAAGAAAAAAGGGTGGGAACCACTGATTTAAGTAATCGCAGCTAAGGTGTTTCCCTTTTTCCCGACTTTTAAACTTTTCGGGAAACGGAAAATTTTTTGAAACCCGGGATCCCGAAACTCCACGGGATCCCGGGATTCGGGAAAATTTCCCGGAATTTTTCCCAGGAAAAATTTCCCGGGATTAACATTTCTTCAATATTCCTAAATTTTATGGATTTTTTGGTAAATTTGATACTGAGTTGTATTTGCGTTTCACATGATTGTGTAAGGTGCATGAAAACCGGAAATAGAAAGGTTAAAACGAGCAGTGTTGGGTTATGTCGACGAGTCTCAATAAAGAGGAAATGCTGTATGATGAACTCGAATGCGTATGCCTTGGACTGAGTGTGTGTGTTTTATCCATATTCTCATTGTTCTGTTTATGGATATTCTTATTGCATTAATTCGACACTTTTCGAACTGCCAACTGAAAAAGAAAAACGATTTTTACTATAATTAATACCAAAATTGCTTTGTAGTAATGTATTGTATTCTTTTGGTTGGTGTGAATCTGAGCAGGGCTATGGATGTGGAATCGAAATTTGCGAATTAAAATAAAAGTTTTGCGGGTTATTCTTCGAAGTTCGAACCATTCGAACGGTAACTCGAAGGCCGGCGCGGAATGTCGTCATTGCTATTTCATAACTTACAGTATATTGTATCGCATTTAGAGTTTAATAGTTACTATAGTACTAACGACCTCGGCACGTATAACTAAGGTTCGATACGCATCCAGGTCGGCCAATGTCTAGCAGAGTCTATATACCAACGACTAGCCACAGCGCGATGGTTTCTGATTATTATATCCCTGGCACCTAACAAAGCAGTAACACTGTCAGTTATATGAAAGTTTAGAAGTATAATGAACTTTACAAAAATGAATAATAACATAACGAATGTTGGAATTAACCAACTCTGCGTTTATATGAGGCATTTTTAACAAACATAAGAACGAAGCACTTAATATTGCACAAACGCAAGTACATTTTGGTGAAAAACGGACTAATGCTCGTTTCAAAGTAGAACTTTTATCTGCTTAGAAAAAAAAACAAACGAAAACGCAAGCAAAGAAGAAAGAAATATTCTCAGTTTAACAAATATCAATTATACAGTAAAAATGAACAGTGAAATTAAAATTAATGCATGTACAACAAACGTTGTACATTAAATTCAACCCATGGATATCGTACCGCAGAATATTGATTCGATGTAAATGAAGCTAAGAAATTTTTGTTGTCACGCGATTAGAAGTTTCAATTAATATTAACGACTCAAAACTTTTGCCAAATGCCAACTTTCGAAAAGTTGATGGATTCCACGCATAATAAAAATCGACGTTATTCCAAAGACCAAAACTCCAAGATTAAAGAAAATATCATTTTAAAAAGTACCATAATGTCAGATGAACGAATCAAAGAATACTGAAAAATGCATGAATAGAAAACATTCATGAAAATTTTAGTAATGAGTAGAGCTATTGGTGAAGTGTTTGATTACGCGCTTACACTTCAGTAGAAATAACATTTACAACACTTGAAAACTTAATTGTAGTTAACAGACCAAACAAATAAAAACAAAATGCTTAATCTTATTTGCAATATGGTCGCATAAGCGCTCCGGGTTCGATTGCCATACGTGAGGAAATACGACTTGAAGAAGCAAAGCTCATTAATTGTACTGTCCTTTAGCCGATTTCTAAGTTTGTTTAGACATAGCCCAGTCAGAGAAAAAACTCTCTCAGCCTCTATGCTTGTTGGAAGGAGCGCCAACATTGTTTTGTACAACCGTTCCAATCTTGGGGTTTTTAGACCTGTACTTTCAAACAACGCTAATTCCATAGTAAAGGAACAGTGCTGTGCACGATCTGTTAGTGCGTTTACTCTTTTAGGCTTTATAGCCGAGTCATATTTTTGTAAGTGGTCTTGTAGAGATTTGTACTGAAGTTGCGTATGTTCAACATCTTCTTGAAGAGTAACATCTACATAATGATCGACAAAAAGACGCTCCATAAGATTAAGTGCCGTGGTAGACATGTCTTACTGGGAAGAGAATTTGAAAAAATTGCTTTCACAAGGATCATTTTTAGACGATGGGTCCCGTAAATACTTCAGCAGGCCGATTAGGTTAGAATTTCGTCGTTTTCCAACGCGCTTCTCAACGGCGGGAGCAAAAATTGCACCCAAAACCGATCCCATTACATTTAATTCCGTGAAAATGTATCGAAAGGCTCCCTCAGCTGTTAACAGGGTAGCTTTCCGACTACAAATAGATAGCTGGGCGCTTTTAATTACGTTTAGAGCTTCAGTCAGCGAACTAAGTAAGTTGATCTCTTCAGCTGTGAATGAATACGACAGGTTAAAGTCAATCATCGCCTTGGCAACAGATTGTCTTATTTTTAAAAACCGCTCCATCATGTCACACATGCTGTGCCAACTGGTTTTGACATCCAGTTTTAACACCAATTCAGTCCCAATTTGTTCTCTGACATAAACCTGCAATTTGTCGTGTTTTAGTGGCGACTTTCGAAATATTTTACCAAATGCTCGAACTTTATTGATCACATCGCGATAATTCTTTTTTAAATGAGGTGGTGAGCAATTAAAGGTTTCTCTGTATGGAAAGGAGTCGGGCTTTATACTTTGATTTTCATCCTCTAATGTGTTGATGGTCTCAGCTTCTTCATCTGAATCGTTATCAGCACCTGTGATAGCTGCCAAGTCGGGAGGCTCACCAAACAAGTCTGCTGAGTGACCTGTCACGTCCGATAGAGGTTGAACATTTAGTGAACGTCTTTCGTAAACGATATCACTCACGGCCAAATGCAAGGCATGGGAGTAGCAGAGTTGGTGACTGGCAGGTGATATACGCCCAAACCTTTTCATCACTTGAGCTCCATCAGTGATGCTGGCAAAAATATCTTGTTCCAAATCTAATCCGAATTCCGCAATATGAGACGTAACCAATTCAAGTAAAGTTTCAGCAGACAACGCATGATGAATTCGGACTAAACCAAGATTCCATACGCTTGCATTTTCTCCATGAACATTAATGTTAAGATACCTTTTATTTGAAAATGACGTGTACTCATCCAGCGACAGACAAAACTTTTCTCCATTCTTTTTTCGTTCAGCAAAGGTAGCTTTAATTTCAAACTTCGCTTCAACACAGAAAAGACTGGTTTTTTCTCTTGCGCAGCCATGGTGGTATGTCAATTTTAGACCTTGGGTAGCTAAAGATTTCCGTATGAATTCACTGTTTTCAATGACGTGAAATAGAATGCCATCCACGGCTGCCATTTTTGCAATGACTTCTTGCACTGACTTTTTACTGGAAAACATGGTGTCCATGGTCTTTTGCCGCCGCATGCTTGGTTGAGATTGCCCGACAGATTTTTTTGTAGTAGTGATGTTATGCTTGGGGCGTAAATGACGAATTAATCCAGAGGTGCAAGATCCTTTACACTTTATCACAACTTGGCAAACTTTACATCGAGCACTCTCTTCACTGCCCGATGTTTTTTGGAAATATTCCCACACAGACTCTGTAGTACTGTAGTAGAAGTAGATGTTGTGTATTCACCAACTTCAATATCACTTGCACTGTCATCTTCAATCGTAATATGTTTATCCATTATGGTAAGCAGGTTTTCCAGTATAAATATTATTTTCTTTAACGTAATGGTATAACAAGCAGCGCATTTAGTAATACCGGTAGCGAATTAGGTTTTTGTTTGTAGTGAAGCTTTGTTTATCGTCATTATTACTTCATTAGCAAAGCGTATAATCTTTGTTTTTTTTATTATATTGAAGCTTATGCGTATTCAAACGAAAGCGATAACTGATAAAGGATAACATAACAAACTGAAACAATCAATGACATACTACCTATAGCAGCCAAATTTCCTGGTTAACAAGCTACTTTTTGGAGTAGTATAGTAAAAATTTCTATGTGAGATTGAAACAATTGGTACCCACTTGATTCTTAGGAAAAGAATGAAGACTTTTTTCTTCTCTTAGAGAACAGTGCATTGCTTGACGGCTATGGATTTTGAATCTTTTTCAATTTTTTCCAAAAAAAATTACGAAATTCACGATCGCAATTTTCAAAAATTTTTCTCTAAACAAATGTAAAAGTTCCAAAACCCTTTCAAATATAGATAGGTTTATTCATTCATAATATCTTGTGAACCAAGCCCAATGCATAGGTCTACTACGTCGACACAATCTTTCCTATACAGGTTCCGGTGCATTCTTCGGTCAGACAGAGCCACTACTGCTAGGAGACTGCTTATTGGCCCTGAAAATTGGTAGGTGATCTCTAAAGGAAAAAAGTAAATGCGTCGCTTCAAAAACTTCTCAGTATTTTTCCACAAAGTAATCAACGTTGAAAAAGCAAGTTTTATAGTTGAACGTTCCCTGACCGTGCTACAATCTCTAAGCAGAGGGTCTTGCATGCCTTCCCTCCTCAGGTGGCCTTTGACCGCACAGTTTTGCGCAATGCACAGCCCACGAACCACCAGTCCACCACAGTCTGAATTAATTGCAGTAATGATTATTTCAAAGCCAATTCCAGCAAATCAGTGATGCAAACAGGTTTTAAAAAAATCGGCGAGCAAAGATAACTGTTATACCAACGTCTGTGTGGGCGAACCGCGTCAGCGATTGGCTTTTTGACCGCTAAGCTATCAGTCAGTCCATAATAGCCAGCCAATAATCCATCAATATATAATAAAATAATAAACTCTGTTTCCTCAGACCCCTTCAGCCCCTTTCCTGATTTTTTATCCTTTTTCGCAACATTATAACTTATCAAAAGTTATCATTTTCTATGAAACCTCAACTTCTATCTGACTTCAAAGAGCATCACAATCACTGAACAAACGTTAGCAGTGTAGTAACGTTCCGCAAAATCGCCAACGAGATGAAAGCGATATTGCGACGAATCAGCTGTTAATTTCTCATACCGCTAAAGCGATCCATCATAAAGAAGTGAAAATTTTTGCGGACAGATTTATAGCCTCTACCTCGGTTGCCGGATCATTTTAGAAGCGCGTGCTGGTTGACTTTTTATTATTATTGTAATAAGCTTTTTAAAAAAATATCGACAACATGAGTCTACTTAAATGACCGATTTGACCAAAAAATTGGCGAAATTCGCCGAAACGCGGCGGATTTGCATGACTGGCAAATAATGGGCTTCTCGTCGCCAAAGCCTCCCGAGAAAACTATTTTATATGCTACTCCATGATACAATTTGCTATATAGGCTACCGGTACTAAACAATTTGAAATAAACTTACACATTTTGCTTTTATATAGCAAGTCTCACTGCCAAGTGCCTATAGGGAGCCTCTGAAGCCTTAAAATACACATTTTAAAGCAAATAATCGCAAATTTTCTCAGCAGCGAGGTACTTTGTCCATAGACCCGCAATTTTAAATATTTTCGATCAAATTCACCTAAAAAAACGTCATATCGCATTGTTTCTGAATCTACATTTGAGTAAAAATGTTAAAGTTACACGAAGAGGTAGTAGAAAAATTTAACTCAAAGCAATGACGAAAAGGATATTTTCGTCCATATACCACCAAAATTTTGGCAGCTTCTTTTCTGCTGAAGTTTTCTCACTGCCCTCTTAGGGAATTTCTGGATACGCGCCGGCTCACTGCTCAATCCTTGAATATTCTTTAGCTTTTTTATTTTTATGCTGGCAGCTTTTTAGTACTTCCATTACATTGTACTGGATCGGTAGGCTACAATAAGTTTAGACCTTCCGCTGTAGATTAGCAACGCTTTTCTATTTTATTAGGAAAAAAGAGCTTTTTCTCTTGTGTTTTTTATCATACAGCAAAGTTCATTAAAAGTTTTCACATCACAAAAGATTGCAACTTTTATCGTATTCTTTGAAGTTTAAAAATTAAAAAGTTGCGATCAGCGAAAATGTTTATTTACACCATAATAAATAAGCTTGATCAGCATACAAGTAACCGTTTGAATTTAGGTCATTCTTTCCTAAAAACGTTGTTAAAAAAGTGCTCAACCCTAGCTTTTACTCTATCGATTAAAAACGGTGCTTCTAAGCATGCTAATCGCTTTGGAATATCACCACCTTGAAGTACTATTTCTGTAGATTATTCCCGACAAAAATTTTCCGGGATTCGGGATAACTTCCCGGGAGGAAACACTAATCGCAGCGAAACCAAGTGTGTTCTCGCCGATCAATGACGTCGTCGTTCGCTCATTGACGTGAAGGTGCTGGTAATAAAATCCCCCAGGGTATTTCCCTGATAATCGTTCGTTTCGTCACTTCCCTGGTGATTACGATTCGGTTATAAACCAGCGAGTACTTGCGATGATTCATACCTTCGATAAGCTTTGCTCTGCCTTCATCAAAAGTTCTCGAAACGGGTTTGTCATTCGTGCGAAAGAAATGAGTCACAAGATAATGAGTTTCATAATTCTTTTTTTCATCGCTTTTGGCGACACGATAAACGTTGAAAAAAATTCAAAGTTAGGTTCAAACGGTCAGGCACTAATCACAGAAGACAGTGTGAAATCTGAAGGAAGAAACAGGATGCCGAATCCAGAAAAACTTAAGAAAATGGTTGAAGATGCATTTGTGAAAGTGGCACAAGCAAAACAAAGGCAGACTTTTTATTGCAGTGAGACGGAATATTATGACCCAGTGACCACTTCATGTAGAAAATGTGACGAACTCTGCTCAGATTCCAGCCCGAAGATGTGTCAAGTTTATTGTCCTTGGCAGTATTCGTATAACCAGTTCGATCAGCAGATGAGAACCAGCTGGATTGCTTTTGGTTGCTTATTATTTTTTGTTTTACTTACTTTTTTGATTATTCTGATTTTATACTTGAAAAGAAACAAATATCCCTCTGCTACCCGCTCAACGTCATCACTCCCAGGTTATTATGACCCTAACGATGAAAAATTGCCTCTCACTACTGGTAGCGAAGCAACACTGACCTCCAATTCTGAAAATAAAGAATTGAAAAACGATGAAGAAAACACGAAATTGTCAGAACCGGTGGAAGATGACTCTTCCACTCCGCGACCCGAAAAGACAAAACTTCCCGAACAAGAACAAAGTAGATTTGCATCACCAAGCGAATTCACCACCTACTCGAACCAACCATCTACCAGCTTGGTCCAACCCACCACAGATAAAGAAGAAACTTTAACAAAATCTCATGCTTAATTAATTGCGCAGACACGAAACGAACAAATTTATTTTCTTGTTTGAGAACAACTTAACCCAGAGTTCGCATGGCGTAAAGTTTTTCATGTGTTCATGTGTTTTTTCATTTATATTTTATTTTTGGGGTGCCAATTTTTTGATTTGTTTTTACTGCTAATTTAGTTGTTTTCAGGAGCTGTACTGTAAGATGCATCAGACGAGTAAACGAACATAACAAAATGATTTGACTATTTTTACCGATTATTTTTCGTGTAAGCCTAATACTTAAAATTTTCGAAAAAAGCTTGATTATTGTTATTTTCAAACTTAAGTTAGAAGTAGTTTGAAATTTACGTCTTAAATACACATGAGCAAGTTGATTTGATTTTTTATTAATTTCGAGAAACATGAACTAAAATTTCGAGTGAAACAAACGCTTTTAGCACTGTATTTTCCCTTCAGGTCAAGTCTTGGTTTTACTGCAGCAGTAGCGAGGCATAATAGTTTGTTGTTGCCTAATTTATCAAGGTAAATACATTTAATAAAAGATAAGGTTAGGTTTTAGCAATGCATTGATTCTTCGAAGTTATTGTTGGGCTCACTACAGGTGATTTGTCTTTTTATATTGCTTGCGGTATTGCTTATTTTTCGATTTCACTTATTTTTTGTGTGTTCGAATACATTATAGGCCGTGATCTGGTTGAAATTTTGTGTAATTTGATATCGACATTTCGCTTTTTTTCTTTCAACTTTCCATTTCAAATGGAATAATTTAAGCAAATATTTTCTTTGTGACAAAACCAACTTGACTCATTCGAAATTGCGTCATTCATTCTTTGCTACCTGCTGGGGAATCCCCAGAAAAATACAAGGGAATTCATGAAGAAGTTAGGAAAAACTTACGAAAGGGGAAAAGAGAGTGAAGGTGAACGACTTGTGTATCAAAAATTGATTTGTTCTATTAAGCTATTACCTTCTTCAGGTAAATAAATTTTGCTAAGCAGATATCAATTCAATTCTTCATGGGGATGGCGTACGTAAGCTCAAAGCGAGTTCCAAAAGCACAATATTTCTAATCATCGAGTTTATTCAGATAAATTTAAATAAATACACTATATTCAAAATTTTTAATGTAAACTTGTGCTTGCTTATGCTAAAACTTTTTCATGGATGATTTAAGTCGGCTTGGACCATTGGTCCGACTCATCTGTTCCCAAAAACCATGATTGCCATAGGAACAGGATATAATTTTTTCATCTGTAATTAAGTAAGTTTTTTTATGGACAAAACTTTTTATTCTGATGATTTATAGCCATAAAAAAATCTAAAAATATTTGTCACTTTCAAAAAACATCAAACGAAGATTCTAATCGCCAGGTACAAAAGTGAGAACATACAAAATTAGACGCTAGTAGGATTCAGCATTTTTCATACCACCAGTCCATCACATGTTTCAATGCAAAAACGTTTGAACTCGGAAACGGGCGTAAATAGGCCTTTTGAAAATGTTTCATGTCAGGGGCGTGTTCAGAAATTTTTTGAGGGAGGGGGCATCAGTTTTCGTCACTTTTTTCAAGCGTATTTTTTCCGGAAGAGTTATTTTTAAGCATCTTAAGTACCAAAAACGACTCTAGGGGGGTCCGGGGGCATGCTCCCCTGGAAAATTTTTGAAATTTTGCATACTACAGTGGCGATTTTAGTGCTTTTTGAACAATTTTTAAGGAAAGTTCGTCATATTTTTAGCCCCTAACTTTGAGTGCTTCACCAATGATGCATTTTGTTCGCTCAGTTTCGATTATGTATGACGTCATTTGAGGCTCAATGGGGAGAAGAGTTGTAACCCCTCCCCCCCCCCCCCCCCCGTGGCTACGCCTCTGGCAGTCACTACAGACAATGCAAAAACATTTTCGGAGTTTATGTCTAAAAGCAGAAGCTTGGCTAAAATAAGTGAAAGGAGGCTGCAACCGTTATTAGTTTGAGAAATTATAGACTGAATGGCACCGTGCTCTCCTCCTGCGTGCGCCCATGTCACTTGCGTGGCACTGCCTAGTGCCTATACTGCATTTGCATGCTGAGTGCGAGCGATTCAAATAATGCAAATACGAAGAAGAAAACAGTGCGCAATTGTGACATAATACGCATTAAAATCAAATCTTTTTTATACTCGCGGGAATACACCAAAGCGTAAACGAGATGGCGGGGCCCATTTCCGTAACTTTGCGCCTGGGCAACACAGTTAGATGATTTACGATTAGCAAATAAGCGATATAGCCAAGTAATAGTTGGTCAAAATAATTAAGAAAAATAATTACATTAATTACATAAAGCTTATCCAAAATGCCGCCCCCCCTCCCCCCCTTGCTACGCCAATGATGTGCAGTGGTTTGATTTTTCAATCAACATAACGGGCAGTCACTGGCCACGAATAATTGTAAAATGACTTTAAATTGGGGTAGTTTATCTTCGATTAATCATGTCTGTTGTATTTGCGTAAATTTTGGTCAAGTGGTAATGTGACAAGCTACACATGAAAGGTCTAAGGATTGAGTCATGTGAAGTCAACAAGTATATTTTGCCTCCAACCACGTCAAATATACACGCATGCAGAAAAGTGAAGAGACAAAATAAAAAGCATTGGGTTAGCGACTATAGGATGCCGCGAAAGGACCTTAGCGGTCTTCGAGTCGAGCGGTCACCCTAATTGTCACCAAAGAATATGTGACGCAAAAACTTAACAGAAATACGGTATTTAATATTATCAGGAGACGAAGGCTTATGCAGGAGATCAGCTATTTTCCGTGTTTGCGTAAGATTGTAGGAAATGTAATCTCAACTTTTGTTTGAATTGCGTTTTTGGTAAAATTTGTACATCCAAGGGTAGGTCGTTCCAAATTTTGACACCTTGACACTTCAAACTGCGTTTAAGTTTGTTTGTACGGTGTTTAGATATTCAAAGATTGTTCGGGTTGTTGGAAGATCTGGTCGCACGGTTGGTAATTTTATGAATTCCAGTGAACATAACAGAGAGTGAAGGTGGGGTTTGCTTGCGCATAAAGTCATAGACAAAATATGCTACTTCATATTTGTAGAGGTCTGGTAGTTTCAAAATTGTTTCAAATAGATGGGCGTGACTCTGTCGAAATATTTATCATCACCTAGCATTCTGATAACTTTTTTTTGGAGAGAGGAAAGACTGTTCAGATACGTAGGGTAAGTTGAACCCGAACCTTTACGATTAGTCCATACAAAAGATGAGGGTGAATAAAAGAATAGTATAAGATTCGTAAGGCATTTTGGGGTAAAACGAATTTTAATTTATATAATATGCCCACGGCCCTCGAAATTTTGAGCTCGATTGCTGTCAGGTAATCGTGAAAATTTAAGTTTGTATCAATAATCACGCTAAGATATTTGACACTGTTTTCAGCGTTGATCGTTGTATCCTTCAGTCAAACAGAAAGGTTCATGTGATTAGAATTTTTTGTAGAAGGGATTATAAGAAGGTGACATTTTTGTGGGTTAATGGTTAGTTTGAATCGCACCATTCGAGTAAAAGAGATATTTCAAGATTGAGGGTAGATGAAAGGGAGGTAGGGTTAGAAGCATGAAAAAACAAACACGTGTCATCAGCAAATAATCTAGGCGTACTCGCGACTGCTTGAGGCATATCGTTTACGTATAAAAAAAATAGTAGGGGTCTAAGTATCGAACCTTGCGGTACCCCATAGTTATTATATTGTAAATCTGAGTTAACATGATTTATTGACACATATTTAGGGCCATTTTTTTTACCTAAAAAATATATTTTTGACTTTATTTTAGTAAAATTTTGACTTTATTTTGACCTAACCGCTTCTGCGTATTACTTATGTCTTGTAGCACTTTATTAATTAAATATATTTTATAATCTGCAATTTACATAAGTTTTTAAAGAAAAAGGTAGCCTACTTCGAACATTTTCTCAATTACTCAGTGTTGAAGCTAATGCAACAAAGCGACGCATGACGTTAAAACCTAGGATAACCAGCCATTGTGTGTACCGGTATCAATTAGTGTGTAATACAAAAATTGCGTTGCTATCGCAACTGTACTGTACACTAACAGTATGTCTATGATTTTTTTAACGAAAGCCACGCAGTATAATTACAAGGACGTTTTATTGTAATACAACATTATATATTTTCATCTGTTTAAAATTGTTTTTAAAATTGTCAAGGAGCCATTGCAGATTGTTTAAAATTAAAATTTTTAAAATTGTCAAGGAGCCATTGCAGATTGTTTAACTACGTAGAAGAAAAGAAAAAAAGTGACAAGCAGTTCATAGTGTAATAAATACAATGAAATTGCTCACCATTATTTTTTTTATTTCTCAGTAGAGGAATGGGCAGCACGATTTGAACAGATGAACTCTCAACTTTGACTTTCGTTCCGGACACTGAGCACAGAGAGTGGTTCCACTGTTAGTAATAATGGATACACTGTGACTAAAGCGGATGCTACTAAGTCATCCAATAGAACAAATCATCAACTATGAGATTGTATAGCGAATAGGCCTAAGCTCTAAAGTCGAATGTCGTTGTCATGAGCTGAATAATTATGCGATAAATAATTAGGCATTGCGACTGTACAAAGTATTGCAACTATGCAAAGCATATTTTGCAATCACTACAAACCGATGGAGTTTTTTTAGTCGAACCAATGAAGTTTTTTAGTTGAACTAATGAAGTTTTTTGTTCTGTCCAGTTGAGCTAATGAAGTTTTTTGAGTTACACCAATGGAGTAACAGCGTAAAAAAATTTGCTTAATTTGTTGGTCGTTTTAAAGTTAGTGATAGGCCTAATTTACTAAATTTTTGTCTTGATCTGTTGATCGCCCACAAATAAAGGGTTGCCCGTAACTTCGCCACATGGTAACTTCGCCACAGTAACTTCGCTACAGTAACTTCGCCACATGGTAATTTCGCCACACTTTCATACATCAAAAATTTACATTGCCTACACCGAAACAAGACTTTAAATTCCCGGTTGTCGCAAAAAATTTTATCGGGCTTTTCCAATTAAACTTATTAAGGTAACATCGTCGATGATCCAAAAGTAATCGGGTGCATCGTCACAAGGTAACTTCGTCACATAATCGAAACTGTGGGGAAGATGTGGGTAGAGGTGTGGAAGAGTGCGTGGGGTGAGTGTGCTGGGGTGTAGGGGGAGGTCAGGAGAGCTGTGGGAAGAGGTATGGAGGGTGTGGGGGGAGGTGTAGGGAAGTGTGTTTGGAGGTGAGGAAAGATGTGTGGGGAGTGGAAAAGTACGGGTAGGGGTGTGGGAGAGTGTATGGGGTGAGTGGGGAAGTGTGTTGGCGTGTGGGGAGAGGAATGGGGGAGGTGTAAGGAAGTGTGTTAAGGTGTGGGGCTCCAACACACTTCCTCCCACACTTCCCAACATCTCCCTCACCTCACCTTTCCCTACATCTCCCCTTACCTCCCCCACACCCCAACACACTTTCCTACACCTCTCATACCTCTTCCCACATATTTTCTTCCTCCCCCCACACCCCAACACATTTTCCTACCATACCCACTTCTCCCCTCACCTTCTCAAAGTGTGGCGAAGTTACCATGTGACGAAGTTTCTGTGGCGAAGTTACAATGCGGCGAAGTTACTGGTAACCAAATAAAGCACGTAAATTGAATTAACTGTACTGGCACAGTATACTAATCTATACAGTATGCTCACTCCACACAAAACCCATTGTGACGTGTGTCCACAAAAAGATCTCGGAAAAATGCATGGAGAAACAAAATGGCGGTTCTGGCAAGTAACTTTTGACCGAAATGCATGTAATTAAATAGGAAAATGTTGAAAAAAGTTAAAATTCCCGTAACTTCGAGCCGAAATTGGTAAAAATAGGTTTTAAAAATGGGTAGCGAGTAGAAGGTTACATGGTGGAATGAAAAACCTGAGAATTTTTTTTGTTATATACAAACTTAAGCTTAGTTGAAAGCTTGATATTGCTTCTTGGCATTTATATGTTTTGTTTAGAAATGAGCCATTCGTAATGGCCTATATGATAATAAATTATTTAAAAAACTTTTCTTGTTAAAGCGGGAATAACTGCAAATTTTAAAGTTGAAAGGAAATGCCGCAAAAAATTAGCAAATTATTTTTAATTTTATTCGGTTTTGATTCGATTTATTTAAAACACGCGAATTTTTGCTGCGTATGCCAGGGGTCGGCAACCTTTTGCACTTAAAGAGCCAAATTAGTTCGTTTGTTACAATGCGAAACCCAACGGGAGCCGCAGAACTACCGTCAGGTCCAAAAACTTCAGTTACTCCAAAAATGATTCCTAAAAAAGATGATTCTTTGTTTACCTCCAAAAGGAGCCACAACTGGGGTTCAAAGAGCCACTGGATGCCGACCCCTGGCGTAGGCCTTATAACCCAATAATAATGTTTAGTCTGTCTGCTGTTAGGAGCTCACCTGTTAGGTCTACTGCACCTGTTAGGCCTAATGCAATCGCATTTGAATAAAAAGTTTAATTAGAAAAAACTTCGAAAAGTGTGGGTACGAGCAAGCTTGGAAAGGTATTTTCAACGATTCGCGTAACACCAACTCTCCCATTCCCAAAGAAGATGCAAATTGCTGAAGTGTCACAGTGATTTTTTCTCCAAATTCCCTACGTAGGCAACAAACGAAGAAACTGCATCGTTTTTCATAGAAGGAACTGCATCGTTTTTCAAGTGAACGACGCGAAATGAATTGAGCATAATTTGCAGTTTTTGTATGAATATTCCGACGATTGATTTTGAAGGTCCGATCTTTTAGCATTTTTGACCCAGAGTTTTGAACTAAAAAAAAATCACTTTGTAAAATGGGCACGGCAGCAACAGCATTAATAATTACGGTGCAAAAACTGAATCATCCGTGCATTTGGAAGGCAGATACAGTATTATTGTAACAATCAAGCTGTTGTTGAGTTATGTTTTTTTTTCACTGGGCATCGTTGTGGGTGGCCAGTCGCCTGCTAAGACGAGGGACCAACCTAGATAAGAAATGAAGTCTAGCTGTTCAGGAGGAGCAATGCAAATAAAGAGTCACTACAGTCTGGAATGAGTCTAGCCTGGATTGGCTGTGCGTAGCAAGGCCGACGAGACTTTTGTTATAGTCGAAACATTAATTTGTTCCTTGCAAATTTCTCATCAAGCCATTGAGCTTATCGCATTTTTTCTTTTTTTTCGCAATGCAGTTGCGACATCAATTCGTGATTATCGAGGTATATCGTCTACTCCAGACGTAACAATTCATCACTATTCGCATCAATTAAAAGTGAAACCTTTGCAATTTGTGTCTTCACAATTTGTCTACATCATGGTTCTTCAACGGGGGCGATATCGCACCCCAAGGGGCGATTGTAACAATTGTTGAAATCGGGGAGCGATTTTGCTTGTGAGGGGGGCAATTTCAGAATTGCCAACACGCAACAACATATCATGCCATAATCTTCCGAAAAATGCTCTGTGGATGCTCTTCACCTGCTTTTAATAAAAAATGGAGCTCTGCGGACGTGAAGACCATAGGTGCACGCAGAGGTGCGGCACGGTGCCATATCCTCCTCTTTGGTTCCTGTAAAAAGGTGCTAAAACCTAACTTTCAGTCTACAATTTCTCAAATTAATAATGGTTGCAGCCTCCTTTCTATGGGGCGCCGTGTGTAAAGCTACGCAATACAAAATTTTGCATCATTTTTTTGGTTAAATTACATGCAATATCATATATTGTTGCAATTTATCTACATTGCTGCAATATGTGTTAAATTGTTGCAATTTATCTATGTCGCTGCATTTTGTGTAAATTGTTGCAATTTTTCTATGTTGCAAAAAACACTTAAATCGCCTTTTAATTGCCATGGTGATACGCTAACAAAAACAGTCAGCGTTGCGCTTTCCCTTTTTCCATGAACTCATGTAGTGTACTGGCCTGAGGCGCTGTTGAACTGACTGTGCAGTGTGCGCTTATTGGTTTGGCTGAAACATTTTAAAATAAGGTGGCTTGGAGTTTGATTGATAAAATACTGTTATGATTGGTAGATGATACAATTGCGGACATATGCAAAAATATAGACGTATAGATATGGTATCCTTTGGAATACCAGCAGCTAGACGAGACTAGACTACCGGTATGGGGCTAACAACTGGTATCAGCTCCCAGGTCCAGTTGGGTTAGGTTAGGATTAGGTTCAGTTAGGGTTAAATTTAGTTAGGGTTCGTTCAGTTACAAAATATCGGTATCGGTAGACTAGTTTGACATTTTTAATTTTACAGTTTACCGTATGTCACTGGCTACTGGTGTAACGGTATGCTCATGTCAGGATGTAGCCTACCTGCTTTCTGTGGACAGATCACAGAAGTTACTGTAATCTGACATGTTTCAGCCATACAGCATAAGCCATTTTGCATTAGCAACGAGATAGTAGTATGTCACAAAAACATAGGTTGAGGTAGCTAGACTAGGCCTAATGTCGGGTTACTGGTACTGTACTTTAAAACAAGATTTTTCAGATACCGATATTTTGTAACTGAACGAACCCTAACTAAATTTAACCCTAACTAAACCTAATCCTAACCTAACCCAACTGGACCTGGGAGCTGATACTAGTTGTTAGCCCCATACCTAGTCTAGCTGCTGGTATTCCAAAGGATACCATATCTATACGTCTATATTTTTGCATATGTCCGCAATTGTATCTACCGATCATAACAATATTTTATCAATCAAACTCCTAGCCACTTTATTTCAAAATGTTTCAGCCAAACCAATAAGCGCACGCTGCACAGTCACTACAACAGCGCCTCAGGCCAGTACACTACATGAGTTCATGTTGTACAAAACAATAATTAATTTGTAAAATGTGTCTAGCGCCACCACGAAATTATTGTTGCGTGACCATTTACCAACGTTCTCTAATTTGAAATTAGACTAGTCGTTGAGCTTTTAGTTTGAAATGTGCAGTAGTTTTTGATTTGTTCTTCTGAGTTATTTGCGTAAAGGTGGGAGGTTTAATTCCTTTTTTATAAATAAGACTTTCAAGACTATTGATGAGACTTTGACGGTAATTAAGACCTTTAAGACTATTGAAGATTTTAAGATTGAATACTGTAGTGTAATGACAATTTCTGATTAGGTCATAAGATTTACGGTAAGTTGTTAAGACGGTAAAATAAGGGTTTGTAGTTCATCAGTTTATTGTTTTTCCTTTTAGAGTTCTTGCCTCTACAGAGTAATTGCCTTTTTATATCCTTGGTTTGAGCTTACTGCCGTGGTGATAGTACTACTGAACCTTTTTAGTTTCATTGTTTATAGTCTATTTGTGTGTGTCCCGTTTGCCTTGGCCAAGTGTTTGTTTATGTTAATATATTTGCTTGCCAGTCTAGAACCTTGCCAGTGTGTGATCTGGACTAGCTGTAGTCAGCGGTTTGGTTTCGGTAGCTGCTGTAGTGCGTTGTATAGCCCCAACATAAGTTTCCCATCGCTCTCTACTTTATTGTGGTTACTCTGTGGCTGCTGTCTTTGGGTCAGCCCTGCAGAGAGACTGGTGGCTGGTTGCCTTGTGCATTCCTGGATATTTAGTCTATAGTCTTATTAGTAAAGTTTGACTCCTCTTCGCCATTAAATTACGCCGTAGGTACGTTAACGTAGGTGTTGCGTACACATGGAAAAAGGGAAAGCGCAACACTGACTGTTTTAGTTAGCATATCACCATGGCTACTGAAAGGCAATTTAAGCGTTTTTTGCAATACAGATAAATTGCAACAATTTACACAAATTGCAGCAATATAGATAAATTGCAACAATTTAACACATATTGCAGCAATGTAGATAAATTGCAACAATATATGATATTGTATTGCATGTAATTTAACCAAAATTAACCAAAAAAATGATGCAAAATTTTATATTGCGTAGCTTTACACACGGCGCCCCATACCTTTCACTCATTTTAGCCAAGCTTCTGCTTTTAGACATAAACTGCGAAAACATTTTTGCATTGTCCATAGTGACTGCACTTACTGCAAGCCCTTTTTCGGAGAAAAAATGTGCTAAAATGACTACTTTTTTTAATGTGAAAAGTGTAAAAATTTGTTGGCGGCTGGGAGCTACGCCCCCAGACCTCCTAAGCCTCCGGCTGCTGGGGGTTTCATCCCCACACGCCTGGTTGTGGCCCCCCTCTTTGCCAAATTTTGGGTGCGCCACTGGTGAAAACCTTTTTTTTTTGCTCTTGACTTGGTTTTAGTGGAAAAATACATCAATGCGCTCAGGGGGCGATTTTGTCCCACATTTTCCAAAAAGGGGCGATTGTGCAAAAAAGGTTGAAGATCCCTGGTCTAGATTGGAGCAATAAAATATTGGTCAGCAGGGCAGAATCAAGCAGTGAAGGAAAGAATATTCAAAAAAGGAAAGAAAAATGGTTTTAAATGTTTAAGTTTCACTTACCCTGTTTCCATGTCCCAAAAATCGTGGGCTTAAGGCCCGCGGGCTTTGTTCTAGTCAGGTGGATTCAAGCTTTATACGAGCTAATTTCAGCATTATCGTGGGCTTTCTTGGATGCAAGTAAAGAGCTGGTTTTAATAAGCAAGGGATTTTGGAAAAAGGTGGCTGAAAAAGCCCACTTTGGACTCGGCCCACGTTTAGAAAGCCCATGTTTTGAGTGGACATGGAAACAGGCTGACTGTACACTAACAGGCGTACGCCGACTTGTTTAATTAATAATTTGATGAAAAAGGTGTAGGTCTATTAAAAGCGCTGCATGATTTTCGCCATTTTCGAGATGAAATAGGCTACCAGCTGACCAGTAGGCCTACTACGGTGCTGGTAAGCTGGTTGCGTCAATGCTGAGCTTTTTCCAGCTGGTCATGATTCAAGACTGATGTTGGGTCAAAGAACCTGGAAAAACTGTACTTTGGCCTAAAGAAACTTGAGGAAGGATGTTTGGCCTTGCTGTTTAAGCAATTGAATGCTGATCAGCTAGATGATGAGCCCCTTTTTTTATCCGCTGTTGGACATTTTCTTGGTCCATTATTTTTGTCTTTACTTTAAAATACTGGCAGCTCAGTTGATCATTCAAAATACTGATAGCGCAGCTCAGTTAATAATTTTAAAATAGTGGCATAAAGATTCTGAGTTGGTTTCTTGGTGAAATTGCTGCAAAACCAACTAGACTCGAAGCAGACCTGGGGGGTGATTACAGGATTTTATGTGTTAGCGAGCGATTTCTCTCGCTAATTCTCCTCGGAGGAGAAATTCTCCGAGCGGCAGCCGAAATAACGTGCTCGCAAAGTTGGGATTACAGGTTGCGCTCGCAGAAAGAGCAGTAACTCGGTAAAGCCGAGTGTTTCGCTAACTGCTCGGTATGTATAGGCTTGTTGTGGGGTACTAGACTGGCAGCTGCTGTTTGCTGGCTAGCGCCTAGTTTAGTGCTAAAACTTTGCTAGCATTACAAAGTTGGGATGGTTCTGACTTGGTTATAGGTAAAGAGTGTATGCAGTAATAGTGTCTACTGATGCATAGGCTTGTTGTGAGGTGCTAGACTAGCAGTTGCTGGCCATGGCCTCACACAGTTGATGGCGGAAGATACCATTACTACATACTCTACAACTAAGTCTGCAGCCAACGCATGCTTGCTACAGGCGTAATAGCACAGTTTTAGCACCAGACTAGGTGCCAGCCAGCAAAGAGTAGCTGCTAGTCTAGCACCTCACAGCAAGCCTACACCGGTTCATCTGTAGACACCATTACCACATACACTCTTACCTGTAATCAAGTTAAAACCATCCCAACTTTGTAATAAGTCACTAGCCCAGTTTTAGCACTGGACTAGGCGCTAACTAGTTCCGGTGATCAGCAGCTGGCCTACCAATCTTAGTTTGATGTGCATGTATTTGTATGTAGACTATGCTTTGCATTTTTCTTTTTTGTTTTGTTTTTTATTTTTGAAAATCTGATTTTTTCTGCCGACATGTGTCATGTTTGAGATAGAGTGTAGCGAGTAGCGACTTGATGAGCCTAGCCTCTTTCGCATGAATGAATAAACTTGAACTTGAGTCTACCATTTCACACCAAGCGTGAGAGTTGTGTAAAGCTCTAATTGTGTCATATACTAGGTACTAGCTATTGTGCATAAACTATGATCTAAAAAACTGCGCTCTGCCTTGGCTAGTTATGTATGAAATTGTCGCTCGGTAACTTAACGTGCTCATTTTTTTTCTCGCTATACTTGCCGAGCCAGTTCGCCAGCTCGGAAAATCCTATAATCCCGAAAAGCGGGTTAGCGAGGAAAAATTTCTTACCGAGCAGTTTGCGAGCTCGTAAACCGCTTAACGAGTATCCTGTAATAACCCCCCTGAAGTGGAAAAAAATTGCAAAATTTGAATTGTTCTTAAAATACTTTTTTCAAGCTTTGGTCACGAGTGTAAAACCAGAAATAACGCGTGGTGCAGCAAAAAGTTTATAAAATTGAATATTATTGCTGCTTTTTTTTCTTATTTTTAATTATTTTATGCTTCATGAGCTTTTTCAATTTCTTGCAAAAACTAAATTAAAATTAATTATCTTCAAAATCGTTGTAGCAGATGTGACTCCAAGAGCTCCATGAGCTCGAGAGATACTTTTTTCCTACGGACATATTTTTGAGAGAGTGAGCATACTGTACTGGTATAGAACCACTGTAATTCTGGCAGAGTAAATAAGAGAACTTAAATTCTACAGGTTCAATTCGAGAGAGAAAAAACACGTTTATGCAAATTCTAAACGTGAATGTGATTGTAAGATGTTGACTATCAAAGCAAACCCAAAAACAAATCAGTCTAAATCCAAAAAACTACGAAACTTGAAAAAAATCATAAATTTTTTTTTGGCGAGTTGATGCCCGATAAATGAGGTGCAAAAGCTGGGCGGGGAAACATCAATTAAAACTTAAAGCAAAAATCGAGGAAAGTTTCATTTTCAAAAGTTTTGAAAAATCTTAATTTTCTTGCACTCCATCACAAATTTCCATTGAAATGATGTAAGAAAAAATATTCAAACAATGGTGCATGAAAAACTATATTTTAAAAATATCGAAATCTTTTCTAAAACGTGTAAAACGAAGCCAAATAATATCCAAAACGTTTCCACCTAAGCAAATATCAAAATACTTTTTTGCAGATCATAATATTGAGCATTTGAAAAAGAGTATTTGCGTTTCGATATCAGACTACTTCAAACAAAAAACAAAGCAATGCTAAATAACGCCCAATTAAATTGAGCACTTTTTTGATGTTTTTGCACAGCGTTTGATCAAACACGAGCAAAAACTGGAAATTTGGGGGGCCCGTAAAAACGTCTGATCTCGTCAAAACGCACTGCAAACTTTTAGCGATTGAGCTGCTTTCCGACGCAAGATTATCATGTTGCACACATGTTTTATACACTATATGAAATTTCCTATTCAATGGGTATTGTCAACTTGGTGGCATATTATGCCTTCTACCAGCAGAATTGCGACGAACTTGGAGTAAAACTGCAGTTTTCCAGTTTGAGCAAAAAGTTGATTTTGGTTTTGGGTCGGGGGGGGTTGGGGTTGGAGAGGTTGGGGACGGGGGGTTGGGGTCGAGCTGTTGGGGTCGGATAGGTTGGGGTCGGGGGGTTGGGTGTGGGGGTCGGAGGAGTTGGGGACGGGGGGTTGGAGTCGGGGGAGTTGGGGTCAGGGGGGTTGAGGTCGGGGAGTTGGGGTCGGGGTGTGGGGTCGGAGGAGTTGGGGACGGGGGGTTGGAGTCGGGGGAGTTGGGGTCAGGGGGGTTGAGGTCGGGGAGTTGGGGTCGGGGTGTGGGGTCAGGGGAGTTGGGGTCGGGGGGGGAGTTGGGGTTGGGAAGGTCGGGGGTGTTGGGGTCGGGAAAGTTGTCGTCCTCACGTCAAATCGTCCTCGCATGAAATCGTCCTCGCGTCAAATCGTCATGTACCCTTGGGCAAACGGGTAGGCTATTTGCGGCAAATGAGCACTTTGAACCAAATGGGCACTTCGGAAACGATGAGCATTGGGGCAGGTGGGCATTGGGGGAAAATGGGCAATTTGGGGCTAATGGGCACTAGGAAAAATGAGCACCACAGCAAATCGGCAATTGAGGCAAATGGGCACTTCGGGACCGATAGACATTGGGGGGAAATGGCCACCAGGAAAAATGAGCACCAAAGCAAATGGGCATTGGGCAATAGGGGCAAATGGGTGTTTGGGTCAAATGGTAGGCCTATTTGGGACAAATGGCATTGAAAGCATGCGAAGACTGGGACAAATGGGCATTTGGGGAAATGGGCAATTTGGGGCAAATGAGCACTTTGGGACCGATGAGCTTTGGGGCAAGTGGGCATTGGGGGCAAATGGGCAATTTGGGACATTGGGGGCATGGGAGAACTGGGACAAATAGACATTTGGAAAAATGGGTACTTTGGACCGATGGGCGTTGGGGCAAGTGGGGACAAATGGGCATCAGAAAAAATGACATAAACAAGTGGGCACTTGGGGCATATGAGCACCAGAGGAAAATTAGGGCAAATGGGCATTTTGCGATTGATGTGTATGGCTATCGGGGGCTTATGAGCACTTGGAGAAAAGGGGCACCAGGGCAATTGAACACCGGGGCAAATGGCACTGGGGAAAATGAGTATTGAGGGAAATTGACACTTTGGGGCAAATGGACCCTGGTAGAGATGGGTACCGAGAAAATTTGTTCTGAGTGCTCATTTGCCCCAATGTCCATTAGTTCTATTATCCCTATCAGTTCTTAAGCTTATTATTTTTATTAGCTTTGTTACAATATTTCTATTAATTCTAAGCCCTATCAGTTTTATTAGGCCTAATATTTGGACCGCGGTCCGCCAGTTAAGTAGCCATGTTGTAAACCTTACCGTGCCAACATAGTTTTCTACAAAGTCCGTGTAACTCACAAGTTATAAGAACTTTGGTTTTCTATAGTATGGTTGAGAAATTCTTTTTTATCTTGTCACGCTTCAATGATGAGTTACGGAAGTAAAAATCCCACTATATTTCAGTGCAGCAACCATAGGTGTAATTGTACCGGTACTGTAATGCGGCGGCTCTCAAAGTGGGTGATATCCCCTTCTTCGGGGCGAAAAGCGAAATAGGGGCGAAAGGGAGCGATAACTCATGAAACATGTAAGACCATTCTTTGGTCTTCCCATGATTTTGTGCGGAAAAATGAACGCCTGCGACCGTGAAGACCTTTTTTGGTCTTCCCACGCTTTCCCACACCCCCCACAGAACACTTTTCCACACTCCCGCACCTGTCTTCACGTATACTCACATCTTCCCCCACACTTTTCCTTACCTCCCCCAGACCATCCCACACTCCCCACACATCTCCCTTCCCTCCCCCACTCTTCCCCACACCTTGCCACACTCCCCACACAGCATCTACCCTCTCTCCCCCTCACTTTTCATCACACTTTCCCTCACCCCTGCACATCTTCCCCCACCTCTTTCCGCATTTTCTCCACACCTCCCTACACCCCCATTCTTTTTCCCCATATCTCCCCTTACCTTCCCCCACATCTCTCCCCACATTTCTCTCACCTCTCCCCACACCTTACTTCCCCCCACACCTCTCCCCTCATCTCCTTCCATACTTTTTCACACACCCCAAACCCCCTTTACATCTTCTCCACTTCTCTCTTCACCTACCCCACATCTCAACACACTTCCCCACACCTCTCCTCACCTCCCCCACACAACTCTACACACCTCCACTCACACTTTCTCTCACCTGCCCCCACACCTCAACACACATCCCCACACCTTTCCCAGTCCCCCTACACCTCAACACATTTCCCCACACCTCTCGCCACCATTTGCTTATTTGCACCAAACTGCCCGTTTTCCCAAATGTCCATTTGTCCCAATGTTCATTGGTCCCAAAACGCCCCTTTGCCCCAAAGTGCCCTTTTACCCAAATGTCCATTTGTCCTAGTACCCACTTGCCCTCAATGCTCATTTATCCCACATACCTATATGCCCCCAATGCCGATTTGCCCTAATTACCCATTTGTTCTGGAGCTTATTTTTCCTGGTCCCCATTTGCCCCAAAGTGCCCATTATGCCCCAAATGCCCACTTGCCCCAATGCTCATTGGTTCCAAAGTGCCCCTTTACCCCATAGTGCCCATTCATCCAAATGTCCATTTGTCCCAGTCCCCACATGCCCTCAATGTTCATTTGTCCCATATACCTATTTGCCCCAAATGCCCATTCGCTCTGGTGCTCATTTTTCCTGGTGGCCATTTCCTCCCAAGTGCCCATTTGCCCCAAATTGCCCATTTTCCCAAATGCCCATTTGTCCCAGTCCTCACATGCTCATTTGTCCCAAACACCCATTTGCCCAAAGTGCTCATTTGTTTCAATTGTCCAATGCCCATTTGCTCTGGTGCTCATTTTTCCTAGTGGCCATTTCTCCCCAATGCCCATTTGCCATTAATTACCAAGTATTGCCCCAATGTCCATCGGTCCCAAAGCGCCGATTTGCTCCACAGTGCCCATTTGCCTCATAAATGCTCATTTGCTCTGGTGCTCACTTTTTCTGGTGCCCATTTCCCCCCAAAGCTCATTTGCCCCCAATGCCCACTTGCCCCAATGCCCATCGGTCCCAAGGTGCCCATTCGCTCCACAGTGCCCATTGGCCTCAAAAATGCCCATTTGCTCTGGCGCTCATTTTTCCTGGTGTTCGTTTACTCCAAGTGCCCATTTCCCCCCAAAGCCCACTTGCCCCAATGCTCATCGGTCCCAGATGCCCATTTGCCCCAAAGTGCCCATTTCCCCAAATGTCCATTTGTCCTGGTCCCCACATGCTCCCAACGCCCATTTGTCCCAAATACCCTTTTTCCCCAAAGTGCCCATTTGCCCCAATTGCCTATTTGCCCTGGTGCTCATTTTTCCTGCTGCCCATTTCCATCAAGTACGCATTTGCCCCCAATGCCCACTTGGCCCAAAGCTCATCGGTCCTAAAGTGCCCATTTACCCCAAAGTGACCATTTCCCCAAACATCCATTTGTCCCAGTTCCCACATGCCCATTTGTCCCAAACACTCATTTGCCCAAACTGCTCATTTACCCCAATTGCCCAATGCCCATTTGTTCTGCTGCTTGTTTCTCCTGGTGCCCATTTTCCCCTAAAGCCCATTTGCCCCAATGTCCATCGGTCCCAAAATACTCATTTGCTCCAAAGTGCCTATTTGCCCCAATTGCTGATTTGCCCTGGTGCTCATTTTTTCTGGTGCCCATTTGCCTTAAAATGCCTATTTTCCCCCAATGCTCCCTAGCCCCAATGTCCATTATTGGTCCCAAGGTGCCCATTATGCTCCAAAGTGCCCATTTGCTGCAAATACCTGTTTGCCCTGGTGCTCATGTTTCCTGGTGCCCATTTTTCCCAAGTGCCCATTTGCTCCCAATGCCCACTTTCCCCAATGCTCATCGGCCTCAAAAGTTCACGTTTGTCCAATTAAGTGCCCCAAATACTCATTTGCCCCGGTGATGCCCTTAAAATTGCACCCATTTTTCCCGGTGCTCATTTTTCTCAAGTGCCCATTTGTCCCAAATAGCTAAGTGACCATTTGTTCCAGTGCCCATTTATTTTACATTCCTAATCCAAGTCAAAACAGTAATGGTTTCTGCCGCTAGGAGGTGCTAGAATTGTAGTGCGTGTGCTCCTATGCATAGTCGTACCCCACATGAAATCATAGAGCTTACATGGATTCATAAACATTTGCATGTTTTTCATTCCTCTTCAAAAACAATAATTTGATATATTCGGCCACTATAGGGAGCTACATATCATTTTGCATCAGTCATTGTCATACCCCAAAATAGGGCGCCACTTAATTAGTCATTATTTTGACAAACGAGACCTGCAACGTATTTCTCGGACAAAACAACATATTTCTCAGGTAACGTTACCAGCCCTGCAACGTATTTCTCAGGTAACGTTACAGGCCGCGTTCACACATAGTGGTTTTCGCAACCAGGCACGAAACTTCTTTTTGATATTGTGAACGCGTTTTTTAAGATTTTAAAAACTTCTTCAGCAATTCGAAAAAGTAACCATTTCAGTTTTTGAATCGCTGAAACAAGTTCGAAAAAAATTAAAATAGCGTCTGCAATCACAAAATGAAGTTTTGTGTCTGGTTGCGAAAACCTCCAAGTGTGAACGCGGCCATATGGTTTTTTCGACAGTACGGTTTACGGGGATGTCAAAGGTCAGGGGAACCTCATCCATGTTTGTGATGTGTTTTAGCAGGATTTTTTGATCATTGATCTTGTTTGTGCAGCAGGAGCGAAACGATATCAGCTTTTCTTGGTAATTATCTGGCAGTTGTTGCGAAACAGTAGTTCTTGTGCGAATGGAGAGATTTCGCCGCTTCATAAAACGAAAACACCAAGAAGGGGTACCTTGAAAGTCGTTGATGTCCAACTCGCCTGCTAAAGCTTTTGCCTTTAGTCGAATAGAGACAGTAGATACACTTCTACTTGCAGTTCTCTGCTCAATAACCCACTGCTCAATTCTATCCTCCAAGTGTGGCCATCTTGCCTTATGCCCTCGAAAACTCAGTTGGTTCTTTTTCCCTGGCGCAGGGCATCTTCTTGCTTTCTCCACTTTCGTACCATCGATTCATTTACGTTAAAATTTTTTGCAGCAGCTCTGCTTCCATGCACTACTGCATACTCGATTGCTTTCAGCTTTAAGCTCGCTTTGTAGGCATGTCTCTTCGCAGGAGCCATTTTTAGGGCAGGGGGTACCGTAAAAACAACGTGGTGATACTGTACAAGCAGCATCTGCATGAAAGAACGAGGATTTTAGACAGGGCTCTTCATAAGCGCCGCTCCTTCTCCTTTCTCTTCCAGTTTCTTTATTATAATTTTTCCCGCTTGTTTTTACCGCAGTTTACTGCGTAAAGGTGGATTTACACAGTATCCGTTCTGCGTTTAACGTCGTCAATCGACGGCGTTTGTGACGGCATATTGACGCGCTGAAACAGATCCGTCTTTTTCTTGCGTTTTTGATGTACACAGTATCCGTCGAGAATTTTAAGACGCGCGTCGCACTGTCACAAAGTTATAGTTATAAATATGAATCGTCAGATAGCACAGATGGCGACATCAATCCAGTATCATGTGCTTTTATGCCTTGTGATAATTTTACAAGAATGACGAAGGTGAGTTTTGATTGGATATTTTGTTTTTGTCCATAATTTTTGGCTACCGGTACGCTGGCTATTTAGTAATTTAATACAAACAGCGTAATTTTATAGCCTGCTGCAGTTCTGCCCAAAGTCTTAATTATTATCAGTAGCCTATTAACTACAGTCTCTAGCCTGCAGTCAGGGGCGGATTCAAGGGGGGGATGTGGGGAATGCTGCGTATGCATCCCCCACCAGCCATTGTCAACAATGCTTTATAAAAATTTTCCGCAGTTTCAAACCTTTTTATAACAATATGCAGGAGTCGCCTTTTAAGGACGCATAATCGAAACTGCGCGAACACAATGCATCGTATTTGGTAATCAAAATTAGGAGCCAAAAACATAAAATTGCCTAAAAATTGTTCAAAAATCACTGAAATGGCGTTTACAGCATGTCAATTTTCAAAAAATTTCCGGGGGAGCAAGCCCCCGGACCCCCCTAGATTCGTTTTGGGATCTTAAATTGCTTAAAATTAGCTCTGGCGGAAAAAACTACGCTTGAAAAAGTAACGAAATTTGATGCCCCTTCCCTGATAAAAACATTTCTGAATACGCCATTGACATGAAGCAATTTCAAAGGGTTTATTTACGCCAGTTTCTGGGTCTAAACGTTTTTGTAAGCTTATTTAGTTAACATTCAACCTAATTTAAAATTACATCTCCCCCCACCAAAAGTTTCTGGATTCGCCCCTGCCTGCTGCAGGCAG